>CM077817.1:74619002-75819002 GCA_039764185.1 Tamarix austromongolica
TATGACATGATGTGATGTGGCTCTTAGGAAATGCATGCTAGGGCATTTGATGTGGTGATGTGGGTTGGAGGCATGAAAAAGAAAACCGGAAAAATAGGATAAGCAAGGGGAAATAAGTTACCTAACATAGGTAAGAATGACCTAAATAACCCATGCTCCATGGGTGGTGAATAAAAGGTGGGATTTAAATAAAATGAAAGAGTGGGAGGAACTAGGGTTTGCATGGAAAGTTTAGGGTTTGGCACGATAAATATCGAGGGTTTTGCATGGAATGGTTAGGGTTCGCATGGGGGTGAACTTTACCTATGGGAAGTTGCTTTGGGACGTGAGGAAGGCGATGGAAGAGCTGTTTGGGTGATTGGAGGCTCGGGTTGAAAAATTGTACATGGGATAGTATAAGGGTACATAGGAGACCGGGCTAGGGTTTGGGGGGAAACCCTAATTTGAGAAAATGGAAAAAGAAATAGAAAATAATGAAATAATAAATGATGGTAAGTGAGGCATGAGGGGAGAGTTGAATCTAAGGATCGTGACATATGGGGTGTTAAAATAGTTTGGGTCATGTAGGGGTAGAGAAGGATGGGCCACATAGGCTCAAATCAGAGTTTTTATTGAGAAAACCCTAGGGAGGACTATGAATGGGCTTAGTGGTATGAGGTGGTGGGCCTTGACCCATTTGCAATGGAATTATACTGGTGTGTGTGTAATGGAATAAGGAAGGGATGTCGGGCCAGATAGGAGGTGTCAGAGTCTCAAGATATGGGACTGGTCCCTCTTGGCAGTATAGAAGTAGTAGATTGGTGGAATGCATGTCAAAGTTAAGGAAAACCATCAAATAAGACACGAACAAGACACTAATCATTTAAAGAGAAAGATTGTTGAGCTGGGCCCATACCAGTCCACTGGCGAATAATAGTGGCCAGGAGCCGGGTTACCTTGGAGACCGATCTATCTGCGAAAAATAGTGGCTAGAAGAATTTTTCCCTGTACAATTTATGATCCACCGGCTATAATAGTGGGGGATTCCATGCTCAAAAAACCAAACGTAGTGAAGCTAAGACATGGGAAATACACTAAGTACTTTCAGCGGAACACCATGTGAGTCGGGGCGAGACCGGTCCACCAGCGAATAATAGTGGCTAGGAGCATTTTACCTTGGAAGCTGATCCACCGGCAAATAATTATGGTTAGGAGCATTCTGCCCTATATGTATTTTCGGTGCACCGGCTATAATAGTTGGGTTCTCACACTCGCATGGATTAATAATGAGTATGTGTGAAATGAGTATATCGTTAAGAGATCTAAAGAATAAGTACATTTGGAATGTAACTAGCCTCATTACCTGTATTATTACATGTTTCCTATATGATCATGCTTGTGTTATGTGCCTTAAATGTTTGGCCTTACTTACATGGTTACCTTACTCAGTACATAGCGTACTGACCACCCATTTTATGGGTGCTGCTCATTCCCACAAGTAGAAGGCCCTATGATGCTTGCGAGGTATCGAGCGAGGATGAGAGTTGAGCATGGACCTAGCTTGGGGGTTGAGAGTGACATGGTCAGGGTCTATCATTTGTCTTATCTTTCTTGTATCGTTATGCTTAGTTTATTTATGATGTATGATGTTTCTGACGTTTGGAACTTTGAAACTATACTTTTGGAGTGTACCTTTTGGTTACTGCACTCTAGTTTCCTATACGGTTAACGACTTATTTCTTTTATGAATGCTCGTTTTAATTATTGACTCGGGTTTCATGTCTATCCCAATCAGCCTTAGCACTTGGTACTGGAATAGTAGAAGTGAATCGGTCTAGTACTAAGTGTGGTGGTAGTATCCCCATAATTTATGTTTTTGTGATTTTTCTTCGGCTAAACCTTTTCATTAAACGAAAATTTTCAACTGTAAATTTTTAGGTATTGCAAGTTGGTATCAGAGCATTGGTCCTTGAAACCACTTGGTACTGAAATGGTAGAAGTGAACCAATCTGGTACTAAGTGTGGCGGTAATATCCCCATGATTTACATTTTTGTGATTTCACTTCGGCTAAACCTTTTCATTAAACATTTTTCAGTTGTAAATTTTGGGGTATTACATGACCAATAAAAATAATTACTCAAGGTTTGGAGTTCAACTCAAAACCCTACCATTGTTTGTTTGAATTCAATCAAAATAGATGAATTCGTTCATGATTTGCTGACATCTTCTATAGAGCTCAAATGTTATCTTATGGGAATTTAGGTCAATTAGGCTAGAATTTACATTCATGAATGGATAAATTGGAAGTCAAATTGGAATTAATCTTTTAGCTACTTAGAATCATGCCTGAGATCAAAGAATTTAATCTCAAAATCATGTAGAGGAGAGATGAGGAAGAAGGTAATTAGTGGGGTCATCTCTCCACCTCATTTGTCCCAATTGACCTCCAAATTAAATTGAGGTAATATTTCAGGTTAAATGTATCATAAAAATGGTTATAAATCTCTTAGGGATAATCATACATAAGTTGGTAAGGTTCCAATTTAATGTATGGGATTTTTCTAGAAAAATCAAGCTCAAAAATATAACTTGCTCGATAAACCAGTCGATGGGTTTGGGTTGACCAGTCACTTGTTCATCCACTAGGTTATTGATTTTCTACAACCAATCAATCAATTTAGTTAAGAAACCTAATTTGGCTAAGATGATAAACTAGTCGATCAGTTCACGGAACTAGTCGACGTGTTTGCTTACAAAACTCAATAGAATTCATTTTTCAACATGAATCCAAATCACATTTTATCACAAATCAAATCATAACATTAAATCAAAATCAAAATATCAAATTTTGATAAAAATTCTCATTGAACCATCATACAAAATGTGGGGTATTACATCACTACCCCCTTAAAGAGGTTGTGTCCTTGAAGCCTATAACAATCAAGTTACACATTATACATAAGGTCATACACATATCATTTTCACAATTAAGGAAAAAGGGTACTACTCCCTTAATGAAAAAGGTTTACACTTATGATAATAACTATGATACAAGTTTGGATACTTCGCTTGCATTTTCTCCTCGGCCTGCCAAGTAGCCTCCTCTATACCATATCGTGACCAAAGAACTTTAACTAAGGAAACGGTCTTCATATGTGTCTCACTTGTCTTAGTGTCTAGAATACTCATTGATCGCTCCTCATAAGTCAAAGACTCATCAAGATTTTGTAAATCTGATTAGGTAACATGCAAAGGATTTGTGTAACACCCCAAAATTTACACAAATTTTTTTTTTAAAGCAATACTCATAAATTTAAACTGTAAATTCTGGGGATGTTACCGCCACACTTAGTACCAGACCAGTTTACTTCTACCGTTCCGGTACCAAGTGCTAAGGTTAAGAAAACATTATCAGTAATACCATTCAAATTCAAATTTATAAAAACAGAAATCAGAGTACGCGTAAGTCTTACATAGTTTGAAATACCGGCTATTGTTTTTTTTCCAGATAGAACTAGACAACCTTAGTAAAGTTGTTTCGACAATTCAAACATAATAAAAGATGACTTGAATCATAAATTTAAAAAAGACAACGGCCACGTCACTCTAAGATTGATCCAGCCCAGCTATCACTCTTCCCCTCCTGATGTCCCGTAGACATCGATAGCATCAAAGTAAGTATCTCCTACCTGCAACAAATTAGACGGGCCTTCTGCTCGTGGGAATAAGCAGCACCCATGAAACGGGTGATCAGTACGCTACGTACCAAGTAAGGTAACCGAATACTGAGGCCGGCATATAACACATTAATTCATGTAGGATAATGATCACATACAATTACAACTCATACATATAATACATAGAAGCATAAAGTGACATCCATAACTTATAATCAACAGTCCACACATAAGGCCCAAAAGGTCCGGATTAACCATTTAATCTTTCTTTTGTTAAGATTCAATACACACCATGCCTTTTATATCAATCCATGCGAAAATAGGAACACCCCACTATTGTAACCGGTGGGCCCGTCATACATAGGGTAAAAACCCTAACCACTATTCCTAACCGGTGGATCGGCTGGTTCCTGTCCGCATCAAATCCATGCGAAAACAGGAACACCCCACTATTATAACCGGTGGGCCGGACATACATAGGGTAAAAACCCTAACCACTATTCCTAACCGGTGGATCAGCTTGGTTCCTGCTCGCATGGTGTTCCACTGTAAGTAATTAGTATCTTTTAATAGTATTGACGATCTGGTTTGTCTTTATTGAGCTCGGGATCCCCCACTATTATAACCGGTGGGCCAGATACACATAGGACCTCATGTCCTAACCACTATTATTACCGGTGGATCGGTCACACATAGGGTAAAACCCTAACCACTATTCCTAACCGGTGGATCGGCTGGTCCTGTCTCAATATCTTCCACTTTAAGATATTAGTGTCTTAAGTATTTTATTCAAAAACATTTGACATTCACAAACATTTGCCCAAACATGCATGACTAAATCCATGAAAGCCCTAACTCCCATGCAACCCTACTCCATGCAAACCCTATCTCCACGTAAACCACAACTCCATGCAAATATTAGCTCCCATGCAAACCCTAACTACACATGACCCACGCTTCCATGCAAACCCTAGCACCCATGCAAACCCAATCTCCACGTACCACACTCCCATGCAAACCCTAGCTCCCATGCAACCCTAACTCCACGTACCTCACATGTGCAAACCCTAGCTTTACATATATCACCCTTCCATGAAAACCCTAATTCATATGCCAACCCTAGATCCATGTAGACATGCTTCCATGCAACTCAGATTCCCATGCAACATTAATTCCATGTAGGTATGTTTTTATGAAACCCTAATCCACATGCAAAACCCTAACTCCACATTAATTCATGCAAACCCTAATATTATGTTATTTCATGCACACCTTCAACTTCTTGCTATTCCATGCAAACCCTAGTATCATTCCTTTTCGTGCAAACCCTAGCACCATGCCATCTCATGCAAACCCTAGTACCATCCTTTTACATGCAATCCTAATTCATATATCACTTCAGGTCATACATTAATGACATAAGCATACACATATATTTTTCATGGCACATGACATTCATAATAACATACTTCAACTTCATAACCATATCGCATGCATAATCAATAAGAATAACGAACATAAACTACATAACATGTCATATTCATAATACATGCAAACACATAAATGGCCTTAGTAGACCCTTACCTAAAACGTCACCGGTCTTGGTGCACGCTCCTATTCCACTTGAGTAATTTGATTGGGTTCGCCTATTATATCAAAGCATACTAGAATTAGACTCTCTTATATAATTTTAACTTATTTAGAGGTTTGGTTTTAGGATGACATTTTACTATCCAATAATTAACTATAGGAATTAATATAACTAATTCACTTATTTTCTTTTGAAAAGGTGATAAACTAAGGGTTTCTACCCTTCTCCCAAAATAGTAATAATAGCAATAATAGTAATAATAGAAATAATAGCAATAATAGTAATAATAATAATAATAATAATAATAATAATAATAATAATAATAATAATAATAATAATAAAAGTAAAACATTATTAATAACACTCTTATTAGTAGAATATTAATATTAATAATACCATAATTCTTAAAGTTACAAGGTGGCTTTCAAAATCAATCCATTTAATAATAACACTATTCAAAAATGTAAAAATGATATTAATATTATATATACTTATAATATAAAGTTAATAAAGATAATAATAATAATAATATAATTAGAAATAATGTTAAACATGTTAATAATAGTTGTAAAAAGCAAATGTGCGAGACTTAGTTTAATTTTTAGGTTTATAATCCTCCTGAAATAATTACAATATTAACTAAATAATTTTACTAATAATAATAATATTAATATTATTATTAATAATAAAATTAAACATGTAAAAAATTAATTAAATAAGTAAAGGCCGAGATGAATAATATATCTTACTCAAAAATACTACCCGACCTGTAACAAAAATTTAGAAATTAGAATACATTCAATATTACTAATAATAATAATTATAATAATAATTAAAGTTGAATTAACACTAAAATTTATACTAAAAATAGAATAATTATCAATAATTCAAAACTAAGTGTTTAAAATGTCTAGGGTTTCACCTTGAGTCGGAGGATGTAGGTGGAACTGGCGGTGGTTCCCGGAGGTGGCCGGAAAATGGATCTAAGAGGGTTAAAAATGAAGAAAAAGAGGTAAGGGGGAAGGAGAAAAATAAAATAAATCTATGGGGATGTGGAGGAGATTTATCAGGAGTTAATGGTTGGTTTGGAAGGTGTTAGAAGCGGCGCATGTGGTGGTGGCTGGCGTTTCAAGGTCTCGGGGTGGAATTTTCTGGCGAGATAACTAGCCAACTTTACACGATTATGGAGGCTTGTACAAGGTGAATCGAAGGTCGTGGATGGTCTAGTTAATTAGAGGGTGTTGCAGGGAAGATATTGGGATGAAGCGAAGGCGTTGAAGTTAGCCAGAGATGGAGGAAGAGTCGTCTAAAGAGGCGGTGGCGCAGAGGCGATGCTTAGGGTTTCGGGGAAAAAAATCCCGAACCCAAGCCATAAGAGAGGTATTTATAATGTTGGAGGTTAAGTCCGAGTTGGGGAAGTTATCAGGGGGTCAAAGCTGGTGAGAAACGTGATGGTTATGGTGTCGATTGGGCGGCAAAATTTTCAAATTTTGCCCGACCCTTCGCGAGAGGAATGGAGCAAACGAGTGGGAGAGAGAGACAGTTGAGGGTTTCAAATGAACGTGCAGACCGAGAGGAAGAAAACGAGCGGGAGAAGAGACAGTCACGCCACGTGTGGCCGGCAACGCCATTTCCGGGGAAGGAAGGAAGGTGGACGGTTATGGCGTCGGGCGGGAGGAGGAAGAAGAAGATGGGGGGCTGGCCGGCCGGTTCGCGGGGAAGAAAATAAGGAAAAAGGGAGGGCAGGCCGGGCGGTTCGCGCGACGTAAAAATCGTTTAAATGAAACGGCGCGTTTTGGAGAAAATAAGGCTGAAGCACGACGTCTTGAGTTAGCTGGTAACGGTTATAAAATTTAAAGTGAAATGCAGCGTTTAGTTGAAAAAAGACATAAAACGCGGCATAGAGAGGGACGAGGTAGGCGGCGGTGCGGGCTGGGCCGCGCCGAAGGAAAAAGAAGAGATTGGGCCGTTGGACGACCCAATTTCGGCGAGGAAAAGAAAGAAAAAGAAAGAAAAAGAAAGAAAGAAAGAAAGAAAAAAATAAAAAGGAAAGGAAAAAGGAAAATTAAATAATTAATTTGGGTCCATTTAATTTAATCCAAATATTTAGGATATTTAAAAATAATAATATTTAAATAAAATAAATTTTAAATCCCTTTTTAGGCTAGAATAGGCTTTTTATAGGATTTTTCCAAAATTCCATTTTAATATAATAATCACTCAAATTTTATTTAATTTAATTATTTATAAAATTAAAATTAATTTGAAACTATTTTATCTTTCTTAATTTGAATTAAATAATTTATTTAAATAATTTCCCAAATTAAAATCCTTAATTAGGTATTATACCAAAATTTCCTTTACTCAACCTATTTATAAAAAGTTTCTTATTAAATTGCCCTAATAAATTTCCTTTTATTTTAATAAAATAATTTATTAAATTAAAATTTTAAATACAACCTTATTTAAATATAATATTTAAAATTAGAAAATTTCGGGGCATTACAATTTGCTTCATACTTTTGTAGGTAAGATACGTGAAAGAAGTTTTGCACATGTGATAACTGCATTGGTAGAGTTAAACAATAAGTAACTTCACTGACACGGTCTAGAAACTCATAGGGTCCAATGTACCTTGGACTAAGCTAACCCTTCTTACTGAACCTTATGACTCCTTTGGTGGGAGAGATCCTCAAAAGGAATTTATCACCCACCTTGTAACCATCTCTTTAGATCTACATAGCTCTTCTATTGATCATTGGCTGCTCTCCTCCAGTCTTGAATCAAGTCGATGTGCCTAGTCATCTCCTTAATCATCTTGTTTCCTAGCATGAGTGTTTCACTAATGTCATTTGAACACGAGGGACTATGACACTTCATTATATAAAAGGATTCAAAAAGGAACCATCTTGATACTGGCATGCTAACTATTGTTGTGGGAGAACTTAATCAAGTCCAGACAATCTTCCCAGCTTCCCTTAAAACCTAGCACACATGCTTGAAGTATGTCTTCTAGAGTTTGAATGGTCCTCTTAGTCTAACCATCCATAGCTGGGTAAAAAGTTGTACTCATCTTTAATTGAGTACCAAAGGTGGCTTATAGTTTCAGCCAAAAGTGTGATAAGAACCTAGATTCTCAATCACACACAATTTGCTTAGGGAATCCATATAGTCTCACTACGTGCTTTCTCTAGGCATTTATTAGTTGTTCCATGCTCCAAGTTACCTTCATTGGTATGAACATGATTTACTTAGTCAAATGATCCATAATGTCCTAAATAGAATCAAACCACTACGGGTCCCATAAAGACCAACCACAAAGTCCATTGATATGCTATCCCACTTCCACCGGGGAACTTGTCGTGGTTGTACTAACCCTACCGATCTCTTGTGTTCAATCTTAACCTTTGACAAGTTAGACGTTTAGCAATGAACTCTACCACTTCATACTTCATGTGAGACCACCAATATACCCTCTTTAGATCCTTGTACAACTTATCTCCTTTAGGGTGAACAGAGTAAGAACTGCAATTTTCTTCCTCAAGGATCTTCTTCTTAATATCTACACAAGCCTATGGTACACACCACCTACCATAGTATCTAATACTACCATCCTCATGGATATGGAATCCTTCACATCTACCTTTAGCAATACCAGTCTAGATTCTCTTGAGCTTGACATCACCCACTTAGTGTAATATCCCGTATTTTTAAAATCCAGATTTATTAAGTTTAATGATTTTAATAGCATAATTTGATGTAAAAAATTAATTATTTTTATTTTGATTCGTTTTATGGATTTATCAACGATTTTGAATTCATAATTGAATGTAATTAATCATTTTCGGGAAGTAATATTTTATCGATGTTTTAATTAATTGAATGTAATATTTTCGAGAAGTTTAAATTAAAAATATTTTCGGAACTTATTTAAGAATTTCTTTTTGAAATTAATTTTCTTTCGTTCTACGCTTTTTAGTTTGCGGAAAACCAATTTCGGAAATTATTCAAATTAGTCTTGATTTATTAGAATTTGACTTAAATATTTTATTATAGGTTTTTAAATATTATTTCAGGGTCTTATAATGTATTTCCGTAAATAATATAAATTTTTACGTTCGATGGTAAATTCTTCCGAAAATGTTTCCGAAATTCTTTATATAGCTTTTTATTAATTTTAAGCCTTCGGATCCGTTCGAAATAAACTTTCGTTAAATAAATTTTATATAAAATCTTCCAATAATATTTTTATATTTTTAGTATTTTATTTTATGTGTATTTGTAAAAAAAACCGCACCCCGACCGATCGAAACCCCCCCCACTTCTTTCCTTTTCTCTCTTCTCTCCCTTCTCTATTTTTTTCCATGGCCCTATTCCCCGACTCCCTGTCCCGCAACCCTAACCCTAGCCAGCCGCCCCTTCTCCCAGCTGCCCCTCCTTGCCTCGCCCCGCCGGTCGAGCTTCGACCGCCACCGACCCGCACAGCAGCTCCAGCCGACCGCCGCAGCAGCAGCAGGCCACGCAACTCGCGCCACCGCCCGACCACTGGCGAGCCCTGCTGACCACCGGCGAGCCACCGTCGTTCCCCGACGAAGCTTCTCCGGCATTTTCTTGTCCTGATTTGTGTTGATTTCGTTGGTATAATTTCCGAAAAACCCTAATCCTTGTTTTGATTAATTGGGTATGAATTAGCTTATAAAAAGCTAAATTGATTGTTTGATTGTGTATATATGTGCTGTAAGAATGATTTGGATAGGTTAATTGTATGGTTGTGTTGGAATTTTGGAAAAATTGGATTTTTGGCTGGGTTATACCCGAATTTTTTGGATTCACCCGTTTTAGCTATTTCTAATGAATTGATTATACAATATATTTTAAAATGTATCCAATTTCATTTTGGAACCGTCAATTTGAGAAATTTATGCAGGTTTTTTCGGAATTTGATTCCTATGTGAGTTTTTGGGTGTAATGAAATTGGGTCGTATAATTGAGCCGTTCCGCTCAATTGATTTTATAATATCGTTTAAAATGTATTTAATTTTATATTGGAAGTGTTGATTTGGGAAAGTTGTGCGTAATTGATCGGAATTGGATTTTTAGGTCAAAACTATCGCGGGTTTGAATTGGTTTGGGTAATCAGGTTATTTTATTCAATTGACTATATAAATTACATTAGAATATGTTTAATTACATTTTCGAATCGTTAATGGATATGTTTTGGCAAGAATTGATCGGATTTGCATTCCGGCTCAAAAACCCTAATTGTGTATTTCTTTTACTAGTTTTGAGCAATTGATTATTTGATATGTTATAAAATGTGTTTAATTGCATTTCTAAACATTCAATTTGATTAAATTTATAGAATTTTAACGAATTGTATTTTCGGGCCTAAAACCCTAAATTTCAAGTGAAATTATGAAACCGATTACTCGTATTGTTGTTTTTCTAAAATTGAATGTATAGATATAGTTGAAATGGTATTAATTGCTTTCTAATACCTTTAATTTGAATGAATTAATTTGAATTACTTGAGTTTGTGTCATAAGCTTTAAAACCCTAATTTTCAGGGATGATTTTATAAAATTGATTTTGCTATGTGTATTTTATCTAATCGAATTCTATCTTTGGGTTCTAAATCATTTAAATCCTGTTTTAACCTAATCGGGTTGGATTTGGTTCTATGTAAATGGTTAGATTACCTATTTAGTTGTAAAATCTGATAAATAAGTTATTTTTGATCAAGTAACTTATGATCGATTATTCTTTCTCGAACTTTCCAAATTAAGTCGAAATGTCCCAAGTGATATTTGTATTAACCCGTTTTGATTTAGTTTTAACCTTAAATCTTAATAAAGCTATGCTTTTAAGTTCTAAGTTTTGGACACGTTTTCTAAGAAAGATCATTTTTGTTGTTTGTGTTTATTTAATTAGAATACGTGAATTATTGATTGATAGAATAGTTTCTAATTTAGTTTTCGATTTTTATCGGATCTAGGAAATCTTTCTCGTGGATCCACGAGCTAGTGATCTCTCTCCCTCTTATCTCGCTTAGCTAGCTTCGGATCCAGGTAAATCTCTACTTACCTCTACTTATGGGTGTTTAGTAAGGACGAAGCTATGGCCTTGTGCTATGTGTGATATAATGTGTGGGTGAATGATGATCATGCCATGTCGATGTGTGTTAGGCATGTGTTATGAATAACCTGTTTTGTGTAGCGCAGCGTGGATAATGAGGTATGTTGTGTGTGCCTTGTACTATACGTGTATGACATGTTCCATGTTCCATGTGTGATGTTGATGTTGATGATGTGACTTGTTATGGCCCTCTAGGACATGCATGCTAGGGTTTGGGTAGCATGAAATGATAATAAAAGAACAACGGGGAAGTGGACGTTTGGGAAGTTTGCATGGGGGGACTAGACCTTACATGGGCATGATCCTTACATGTGAAAAGTTGATTTGGGTTGTAATTAAGAGCTTGGGAGAGTCTTGGAGTGATTGGGAACTTGGTATGAAAAATAGTACATGAGTTGGTGTATAAGTGACCTTATTAGGGTTTTGGGTGTAAGTGGGGGTTGGAGAGACTGTATGGAGTGTTTAAATTATGCATGGGAATGAATCTTACGTGAAGGAAGTTGATTTAGGAAGTGAATAAAATAATGTCAAAATTATGGACCCATTGGAGACTTGGGTGCAAAATTTTACGTGGGTCGATGTAAGGGTGTCTAAGGGACCCAATTAGGGTTTTTGGGAGGAAATGAGCAATTTGAAGGGTACAAGGGTAAAAATGATCACAGAGGGATGGAGTATGGGGTTGAGAGTGAGAGTCCACTTGTATAAAGGATGAGTATGGGCTTCTAAATGAGAGAAGAGATTTTGGGGTGAAAGAGGGGAGGTTACTTGGGGAGGAAGTAAAGTGCTAGGGTTTGGTGTGGCCAACTAGGGTTTGGCGGTCATATGCGGAGTTGGGAAATAAAGGGATATATTTTGGGAATTTCTTAGTAGAGACGGGATGCGAGACAAGGAAAAAAGTAAAGTTAGGATGAGTAAGAAAGAGTTGGGCCATATAGGCCCAAATTAGGGTTTTCCAAGGAGGAGCCCTAGAGGGGTGAGGACATGCGGGACCGATATCGTTGTGTTAGGGTTAGCCCACATTCTCGGGAGAGTGTTCCCTTACTAAGTTTCCTTATGTATAAGAGTAAGAGGGGATGGACATCGGGCGTGAGAAGGGGAGAATAGTCTCAAGATATGGGACGGGCCTCCTCGAAGGGAAGAAGTAGAGAGTAGTAGACATGCATGTCAAGGGTGGAACCTTATTTAATAATACATGAATAAGACATTAACTACTTAAAAATTAAGATTGTTGAGCCGAGCCCAGACCGATCCACTGGCATAATAGTGGCCAAGTGCCGGGGTGCCCTAGAGACCGATCCACCGGCATATAATAGTGGTTAGGTGCATTCTGCCCTATACGTGACCGATCCACCGGCTATAATAGTGGGGAATCCCGAGCTCAACAAACCAAACAGTATGTGGTAATTAAATTATGGAAAAGATACTATATAGTTACAATGGAACACCATGAGAGTCGGGGCTAGACCGATCCACCGGCATAATAGTGGCCAGGAGCGTTGTGCCCTAGAGACCGATCCACCGGCATATAATAGTGGTTAGGTGCGTTCTGCCCTATAAGTGACCGATCCACCGGCTATAATAGTGGGGTTCCCGTACTCGCATGGATTAACAAATATTATGGTGTGAAATGACTTACAAACAAATAATGGAAAGATACGTTATAATCATAGTGAAACACCATGAGAGTTGGGACCAGACCGATCCACCGGCATAATAGTGGCCAGGAGCGTTCTGCCCTGGAGACCGATCCACCGGCATATAATAGTGGTTAGGTGCGTTCTGCCCTATAAGTGACCGATCCACCGGCTATAATAGTGGGGTTCCCGCATCCTCATGGATTCATAACGATTATGATGTGAATCTACTATATTTACCAGAGATCTAAAGAATGAGTCTACCCGGACCATAGCCGGCTTTTATCATCTGTATTACCCCATGCTGCTTATGTGCATAATGAGTTACTTTACATTCTGGTCATAACACCCTTATATGTTTCAATACGATGTTACACATGTTTCATATGTTACTATATGGGTATGGTAGGACTTGTGATGTGGGTTTGGAGAATGCGTAATAGTGTATCAACGTATTGTATCATGATTTAATATGCACTTGATGATATCTCTCCTATAAGATAGGGTAGTGGGACTTACTCAGTATTGGACCCGTACTGATACTACCTTGGTTGAATGGGTCCTGTGATGATCCACCGATGGTGGGGAGCAGACCCCTTGTGCAGGTCGATACTGTGTTGGGGTGGAAGGCTTGACCTGAGTGAGTGGGCAATCCGGATATTGATCCTTCGGGATTTGTTTTTGTTTAGCTGTATTTTGTATTACATTCCTGTTTTGAGAAACATATTCTGGGGTTGTAATCCTAAATCGTATTCTAACTTCTGTTTGACTTACCTCTTGTTAAGGATTTATTTTAAATGTTGTCTTGCGTTTTTGATACTTTGTACTAAAGGTTGATCGGATATAGCCTTAGCACTTAGTATTGGAACGGTAGGAGTGAACCGGTCTGGTACCAAGTGTGGCGGTAATACCCCCGATTTTACGATTTTATCCTTTGCTTCCGCTAAACCTTTTGATTTTAAACGAAATTTTTCAGTAGTAAATTTGGGGGTGTTACACTTAGTTAGCTCGATCCCCTTAAAGATTGAAGGTGTGAAGGTGAGTGCGCTCATTCTTGCCTCCACACTTCCAACCGTGATTAGTTTGATCTCCATCTTCCTAATCTCTTGGCACAATTGATATGCTAGTATAATTGTACCCGAAGAATGAGATGTCTTCCGGCTCATTGCATTAGCCATCACATTGACTTTATCCTCACAGTAATTAAATTCCAAGTCATAGTCCTTAACCAATTCTAACCATTGATGTTGTCTTAGGTTCAACTCCTACCGAGTAAAGATGTACTTGAGGTTCTTATGGTTATTGTAGAAATTGCACTAGATCCATATAGATAGTGCCTCTAAATCTTAAGAGCAAATACTACTGCAGCGAGTTCCATGTCATGTATTGGGTTGTGAAGCATAAGCCACCATTCTTCCATGTTGCATTGGCACGCAACCTAACCCATTCTTCGAAGCATCACTATACACTTCAAAACCATTAGTCTCACTTGGCAACGTGAGCACTAGGCTAAAGTAAAATTCCTCTTTAACTCTTTTAAATTTAATGGACTTCTAATTCCACTAAAATCATGTCGCCTTCTTTAGAATTTAGGTTAAAGGTTGAGCAATCTTGGAAACATCTACCACGATCGACCATAACAATCAGCTAACCATAGAAAACTATGCACTTTCTTCATAGAAGTGGGCATTGGCCACTCTAAAATAGCTTGAATATTAGCAAGATCCACTACCACACCATCCTTAGAGATCACATTACCAAGGAAGGCCACTTAATCTAACCAGAACTCACACTTTAAGAGCTTGACATATAGTTGGTGTGATATGAGCAAGGCTAAAGTCTACCTTAGATGCTGCTTATATATCTCTTGGACACTAGAGTAGATGAACATATCATTGATGAACACCATGATGAACTAGTCTAAGAAGGGACAAAATATCTAGTTCATTAGGGACATGAAAGTTGCAAGAGCATCAGTGAGTCTGAAGGGCATTAATGTGAAGTTATAATGGCTATACCTTGTTTGGAAAGTAGTTTAGGAATATCTTGTTATCCTATCCTTAACTAATGATAGCCTAATAGAAGATTTATCTTAGAGAATAGCTTATCTCCCTTGAGTTGATCAAATAGGTTATTGATCATTGGCAATGGGTAATGGTTCTTCACTATCACCTAGTTCAATCATCGGTAGTTGATACATAGTTTTAGGTGTCCATCCTTCTTTAAGAACAACACTAGCGCTCCCCATGGCGATATGCTTGGTCAAATATACCATTTCTCCAAAAGCTCTTCCAATAGAGCCTTGATCCCTTTCATCTCCATAGGTTCCATATGGTATAGAGCCTTAGATATCAGTTTTGTTCTTGACAACACATCCATGGTGAACTCAAATTCTCAAAATGGTGACATTTCCAAGATCTCCTCAAGAAAAATGTTGGAAAACTCATGGACTACCACCATATGCTCCAATGGGGCCTCAAGTGATTCGATGTCTCTGATACTACATAGGTAGAGTAGATATCCCTTACGTATGAGTTTACTCGATCTTATAGTCAACATGATCTTTGAAGAGGGACTGGGTTCACACTTCTATTGTGAAACCCTAAAACCCTTTGGTCCTTGTAGAACAATACGTTCTTATGCATATTTAATTAGTACTTGGTACTTTTCTAGCATATCCATTCCAAAAATTACATCAAAATCTTGCAATTCTAGCTCTACAAAGTCTAATAGAAACTATATCCCCCTTATTACCATCACAACCCTTTGGTAAAACCTAGAGCATGCAATTCTATCCCCCAAAGCTAAAATAATAGAAGTAGAAATTCTACTAAGGAGATAACGTAGCTCTATTTAAGAAAGTAGATGCTACATAAGAATGCGAAGTACCAAAATCAAATAGTATGCAGGAAGCAAGAGTAGAGACAATGAGCATATTGGTCACCACACCAACCTAACATTCTACGTTTGCCCGACTCATCATGTTTAGGTGCCCTATTGACAAAACTCCTAGGGTGCAAGCAGATCCTTGCCCTTGCTAAAATGGGCTAGGCCTCATACCTTTGGGCTGAATCACTTAGCTAGTGGTACTGGCTGGCGATGGAGGAATGCTCTGTATCTAAGGTCATGGATGCTAGATAGATCTTGTGCTTTGAGCTCTAGTCTAACTCCTTTGAATGCTACCATTACCAATGTGGCACTTGAATGCTCTATGGCCCACATGCCACACCTATAGCATGTCACCTTGCTGCCCCTATAGTAGATTCCTAAGTGATTTGACTCGCATCTCTTATAGTGATAGTGTCATTTATTGGTATGTCCCCTAGAAAATCCTCTAGGTTGGGGTATTAACCCTATGTTACAACCAAATCTTGGCAGCAAGCTACCCCTAGAGAAAGCCTTTTTCCTATCACTAGAATGCTAGTATCCCTCAAACTTCCTCTTATCCCCTAACTGAGCACTCCAAGCCCAAATAACTTACGATGCCTCTAGAGCTTGCTCGTACATCTCGACCATGTTTAGTGGAGTGACTCCCACCAATATCTCTTGGTATCAAATACCTAGTCTGATCTTGAAATAGTGAACTTACATCACCTCATTGCCTCTACTTTTAGGGTAAATTGAACAAAGTCCATGAAGCAAGTATATTACTCTTCAACAGACATTCCCCCTTGCCTAAGTGCTATGAACTCATTACACTTCTTTATACGTAAATGAGGTAGGTAGAATCTAACTCAAAATGCTTCCAAGGATGGCCCCCAACTCATAGGTTCTCCATCCCTCGATGAATGTGCTACTAATATACCGCTACCATTTATTTGCCCTTCCTCTTAGATAGTAAACGACCACATCTACCCTTCAGTATCCAAGGTAACCACAGGTTGTGAATGTCTTCTCCATATTTCGGACCCACTATTACATGATATCAGCGGTCCTATTGGCCTTTCAAGATTAGAAGATGATGATGCTCTACCTTTCTAAGCAAGTCCTTCTGTGTTGGTGCAATTACCAACAATGGTAGAGGTGCTCAAATCTAGCTCTTCATATAAGCTCTAACAGTCTGCATGAATGCTTCAATATACTCGTAGAGGTGGTTAGCGGCCATCATCTCCTAAAGACTAGAATAAGTTAGAGTTATAGTTTAGGCCAGGCTACCAAGTACAAAGGCTCACAAAACAAGCACAAGCTAACTATAGCATATTTTCAACCCACTCACATACATCCAGGTTTTGAAATAATTAAACTTGTCAAAAATTTGAGGAAAAGAATTACCAAATCAAGACTAATACCAACCTATGATATCACCTAAAAATTGGTTGCAAAGTAAAAATGCTTTAACAAAACTTTGAGTATCAGTCAACTCATTTCCGAAAGTAATGCATTTATATAAAAATGCTAAGATAAAAACCTATGGTATCAACTTCATTATTGTTAGAAGTGATATCCTTTTAAGAAAAAGATATGATACAAACATGTAGTATTAGCTCAGTTATTGTCAAAGGTGGTATGCTTTAAAGAATTAGCTCTAATATTAACCTATAACACCACTATTTTCACTCCTAAAAAATTTTGTTAAAAAATTTGTAGAGGAAGAAAACAAATTAGGAAAATGGGGTGTTAATGTCGTACTTAACATAAGATAGGCACCCGATGCTTACCCTTTATTAGATACAAGGCTAAACCATTCAAACACTTAAATCAAAATAGTATGCAAATAACAATTTAATTAAACAACTCAAAAATTGTTTACATCAAAGGACCCTAATAGGTTCCAATCAAATGATTACAAAATGCATGCTAATAAGTATGACATTATGAAACATAACTTGGGGCATGGTACCCAAATTTAAACAATCATCTACCATGGACCTTACCAAAACCTTCTAAATATCCTCACTCACAAACCCTGACCCAATTGAGGTAGATCCTTTACTAGGCATCCCGAAAGACTTGCACATGGTCCTCTTCTCATAGGAATAAGTAGGTGACGGAGAAAATGGGCACATCGGTGCACTACGTACTAAGTAAGCCAAGTTGCTCGCTCAATGTAACACAAGTATGCTTATTTATCATACATGAACATAATATACAATGTGCAATAGTGTAGGGCCATATATAAATGTAAGAGTGCAGAAGACATGCTATCATATACAGTTTCAGCACATTAGAATACATCATGACTAAGAATCATAACACTTTCACATAAGCGCTTACATAAGCAATAGCAGAGAGTCTCCAAACAACCCCTAGCGTTATTTCCATTATCTAATTCCATTAAGATATGTCATCCATTTATCCATGTAAGAGATAGGCCAGTCATTAAATTAATATTCCATTATGTAACTAGTTAGTCAAGTCATACACTAGCTTTCTTAGCTAATCATCAACCATTCATTTGGTTACCATTCATAATTATCCATCACTATATACCAACAAGAGTTTATTACCATCGAGTGATGGAATATGCACCACCATATAGTCTCACATACCATGGAAGCCTATCTAATAAGGAAAATAAAGTCCATGTCAAAGCTAATCACCAAGTGTACATAAGTTTGGGTTGAAGCCAACCACCAAATTGGCATAAGTCTAAGTAGAAACCAACCAATATGGATGTAAGTTTGGGTTGAAGCCAACCACCTAGGTAACTTGATATTGATACCCTCTAGTACATCATCATTGTTTAGAGTAGGTAAGGCACTGGTACCTCTTAGGAAATTACCTGAACACAAAGCTCAAAGGCAAACTAATCCATGGTAACTAATCAAGGATCAAGAACCCCGATCCATAATTAACTCAAATTTTTTTCTCTTTACATGATTAGTGTTTTATTCAAAAGGATGGGTGATCATACAAGGCCCATACAAAGAAAGAAAGTCAATATTCTAAGTTAATCCATATTAATCCATTTATTTTTATTTTTTCCAACCATGTGGGTTTACCATTTATCCTTGGCCAATGCTATTTCAAGCCACCATTATATTTAATTTCTATCCAGGTTGAGTTTCATTACTCTTTTCTCAATAGTCTAACTTATTATAAATGAAATAACCCTTTATCCCATTCATTACTCATAGAGTATACCATAGTTCATGATCCATTTTGATATTTTAATTAGGCTAATAGTCCATGATAAAATATATATTTTACTTCTTTAATAACCATGGTATAATACTAATCATAATCTCAAAGCATAATTGAACTAAGAAGAAGCAAATTAAGCAAATATATCAAATGAGCTAATTTGTTTTGCCCAGCTAGTAGATTAGTCTGGGTTGACCAGTATATCATTTTGACTCAACTAGACCATGCTTTTCTTAAACTAATAGATCTATTTAGACAAACCGGTCAATTATTCATAGATTAGTCTATCATTTTTAATAAACCATTTTATGGGTTTAAGTAGAGAGTAAGACCAAGGTCTCTACAGGAATATCGGTTAATTAGTTGGATCAACTAATTGATTATTCAAGGAACTAGTCAATAGGTTGGACCTAACTAGTCAATTAGTCTACTCTAATATAGTACCAAATCACAAATTTTATGTAGATTCTTTCATATAATTCACTTTTAGTCATGTCAAAACATTTATGAACATCAACTAACATATTTCCATTCGAATGAATGTACATTTCTCATGATAATATCATCAGAGCCTACTTTTACCCATTTACATGCTTTTTACTCAATTCATGTCATTTAAGCATGCAAATCATACATACAACTACATTACTTTATTGCCAACATGCATCAATTAATTAAAGATAGCACCTATCATGTAGGAACAAACACTAATATTTTAGAAGCAAGAATTAATTACTTGATATAGGCAAAATCATCTTAAAATATAGATTCTAACTATGGGAAATTATTATATTTGAAATCCTTAAACCAAAATTTTAAACTTAGAAATTATAACAAATTATCAAATTTTGAACTTAAAATTGAAGAGAGTAAGAACATACCACTTGAGGCAAAAATAGAGAAAAGGGCTAACTAAACTACTCAACTCTTTCCCAAAATCTAACTCTTCCTTGCTTGAGAATGAAAATAAAGAAGAGCTAGAGACAAGATTAGAAGAATGTGTGGAATTAGATTAGCAGGGCTTGAAAAGTGGAAGGAAGACAAGAAAAACAAGACTTAAGAAAATTCATTGGCTAAATGAAAGGTGAAATACAGGGATTATTGGGGGTTTTCTATTGCTGACCAATCAAGATAAATTATTAAGGGTTTAGAGATTGACTCAAAACCTTACCATTGACCATTTAAAATTGATCAGAATAGGTAGATTCATCTAGGATTTATTAACCTCTTCTTTAGAGCTCAAATGGCGTCTTAGGCTAGAATTTACATTCACGAATAAATCAATAGGAGGTCAGTGTGAAAGGAATCTTCCAACTACTTAGAAGCATGCCTAAGATCGAAGCATTTGATCTCAAAATTGAGTAAATGAGTGAGGAGGAAGAAAATAATTGGTTAGGTCGTTTCTTCTACTCATTTATCCCAATTGAACTATAGATTAAATTGAGGCAATATTTTTGGTTAAATGCATCATAAAAATGGTTTGGAATCTCTTAGGGATAATCTCGCATTGGTTCGTAAGATTTAAATTTAGTGTAAGGGATTTCTATAGAAAAGTCAAGCTCAAAAATATGACTAGCTCGACACACTAGTCGATTGGTTTGGGTCTACCAGTCAACTATTCAACCACTAGATGATCGGTTTCCCATAATCAACTGATCAATTTCATCAAGGAACTCAATTTGGCTAAAACCAGTTAATCGGTTCATGGAACCAATCGATAGGTGTTTTTGCAAAACTAAATAAAATCATTTTTCAATATGATTCTAAATTAAATTTTATCCCAAACCAAATCATAACATTAAATTAAAATCAAAGGCCTAAATTTTGACAAAAAATCTCATTAAACCATCTCACTTTAATGTGGGTTATTAAATTATGCGGCCTAATGTAAAACCTTGAAATTTAAAAAACTTGGAATTTAATAAATAGTTTTTATTTGGGTTAAAGTAGCTTTTAAAATTATTTAATTTAATTATTTTATGGATTTTTGAGTATATAAATTTGGATAAGAATATTTGATAATTAAAATAAATATTTTGTCATTTTATCATACTCTTTTTATTTAAATAATTTTTCAATCCAATATTTTAATAAAATTATCCTTTTTTAAACACATAAATTAAATTAAATTATTAAATAAATTTACTTCCCAAAAATAGTATATTTTATTATTTTATAAATTAAATTATTTTAATTTCCCCTAAGTTCCCTCCGTTTTTCTTTTTTTTTTCTTTCTTTTCTTTCTCCTTTTTCTCATTTTTCATCCTTCTTTTCTTTTCCTTTTTCCTTCCTCTGGGCCACCGAGCCACAACCTGTCTTCTCCTTTCCCCTACATGCCTAGGCTGCTGGCCCATTCTCCCTCGCCGTCGCATGCATTGACTAGCCCAACACCCCTCCTTTTCTTTCTTCACCTCTCCTCCTGCTACCCGGGCAGGCCCAAATCCTTTTTTCTCCCCCTTACGTGCTGGCCTGCTGCACCCCTTTATTTCTTTCTTCTTCTTCCTTCAACATCATCCACCGTGAGAACCCGACCTGTCTTAGTTGACCAGGTTTGCCACCTCGAGCATGCTAGCCACTACCCTGCTGCTACCACTACAACCCCCCCTCTTTCTCCCTCTTCCCCGATCCTTCTTTTTCACCATTTTGGGCCAAACCAACCAGCACTCCCCACCCGCATGGGTTCCCTTTACCCTTCTTCCCTTCCCTCTCCCTGCCACCTTACCACCTCCCTGCCACCCCAAATGCTACTGCGGATCAGCTTCCCACTACCTCCCCTTCCTCTCCTTTTTCTTTCTTTCACAACCCCTTTCCCTACCCCATTTTTTGAGCCCCTCACCTTCTCCAACCTCCTTCCTCTCATTTTCTTCTCCATCCATTTCCATCACTGTTTTGACTATGCCACCTCCCTCCACCACTTCAATAGCCGCACCAACCCCATGAACCACTCCCTGCCAACCTCTACCTCAGCCCTGCACCACCACAACATCACCCAAGCCACCCCATAGCTCCTCCTTTTCCCCCTCTTCTTTTCCCCCTTTTTTTCTCCCTTCTCGGCAACCTCCCTGCAACCCCTCTGTTTGCCGCCGTTTGGCCACCTCTACCACCACCCAAACCACTAATCCACTCCCTACAACCTCCTCTACCACCCCCACCTCCTTTTTCTAAAAATAGCCCCTGAACCCCTTTATTTTCCTCCTCTCTTTTCCTTCCTTCTCAGCCCCATCCACTCCTACAACCCACTTCGCTGCCTCACCGCCGCCGCCCTTGGCCACTAACAACCCATCCCCAACTGCCACCTACACCCCCTATTCACTCTTGTATCCTTACCTTTCCCTAAATCCTCCCCAATCTACCTTCGTTCCTAGCCTAAAGACCCCAACCTAAAAATAGCCCATCATCCCTTTTCCTTCACCCCCTTCAAGCCTTCCTCATTTTATTTTTGCATGCAGCTCATGCTGCATGAGCAAGATGTGTTGATGCATTCTTAGTTTATTTTGGTTAATAATTTTAAGGTAAAATAATATTTAAGTTAATTATTTCATTAATTAAGTTTTATAAAGTATTATACTTTTGGTTTTCTTGTTTCTAATGTGATAAATATTGGTATTATTTTTAGGTGCTGATTTTACTAATTAAACCTTGAATCTTTGACGGAGATACTGGTAAGGTTCAATTTTTACAGGATCTAAGGTAATCATTCAACCCCACTTAAACGCATGGATAAAAGTATGTTAGCACATTAGGATTTTTAATACCTTATTATGCTTGTTATATGTTTGTAATATAATATATATATATATGTTTGCTTATATTGATTAATAAAAAGGAAAGTATGTTAGTTTATGTGCTATGTGTGGAAATATTGCTTAAGGAAAGAGTTTGGCTATTAATGAAAGTGTTAAGTACTTATCCATATTATTTTATGTTATTATGACCATTTATGTATGAATAATATTATTGTGAGCCCTAGGGGCATTTTAGTAATATTTCTTGTACAAGAATGTGGCCTAATATGTGTGGGTGCTAATGAATGGTATATTGAAATATAATAGTTGGTGGAATTTGGGTGAGGAGAGTGGAGTATTAATATTAATATTCATGTAGTGATGATAACTTAATAAAAGGGTAAGATAGCAAATTTTTAAGAAAAGGGCATTATGGAAATTTTAGAGGAGAAGGGCAAAATGGTAAATTGTAAGTAGAAGAGTATTATGGTAATTTTGGAAGGAAAGGGAAACTTGGTAATTTTCTAAGTAAAGGGGTATTATGGTAAAATTAGGGAGTAAAGGGTAAAGTGGTAATTTTGGAAGTAAAGGGTGTAAAATGATAATTTTGGAAGAGAAGGAAAAAATGGTAATTTTGTAAGAAAAGAGAAAATGGTTTTTTTTATAAGTAAAGGACAAAATGGCAATTTTATAAGTAAGGGGTACAATGGTAATTTTATAAATAAAAGGACATTATGGTAACTTTGGAAGTAAGGGGTAAAATGGTAACTTTATAAATAAAAGGATATTATGGTAAATTTGGAAGTAAGGGGTAGACGAGTAATTTTGTAAATAAAAGGATATTATGGTAATTTGGTAATTATGATAACGGTGAAGGATAATTTGGTAATTAAATTATGATTATAGAGAAGGGTAATTTGGTAATATAACTAACTAAAGGGTAAATTGGTGGTTATAACAATAGAGAAAGGGCAATTTGGTAATTCAACCAACTAAAGAGTAATTTGGTAATATAACCAACTAAAAGGTAAATTAGTAGTTATAACAATGGAGAAAGGGTAATTTGGTAACTCAACCAACTAAAGGGTAAATTGGTAGTTATAATAATAAAGAAAGGACAATTTGATAATTTAACCAACTAAAGGATAATTTGGTAATTTTGATAATGGAGAAGGGTAATTTGGTAATCATGATAATAGAGAAGGGCAAATGGGTGATTAAACCAGATAAAGGGCAAATTGGTAATTATGATACTGTAGAAGGATATTTTGGTATTTAATCCAACTAGAGGGCAATTTAGTAATTATAATGAAGGAGAAGGGAAATTAAGTTATCTACCCAACCAAATGGAAATTATGATAAGTATAACAATTATGAAGGGTGATTGGTGACCTAATAAGTATGGGAGATAACTTGATAACCCAAACCGAGTAGGGATGTGTCTAAGATCAATAATGTGTGTATTATATGCCTCGTGTGCCATGTGTTATGCCCTATTATGTACTTTATGCTTAATGATTAATCATTTGTAGTGCAACTTCGAGTGATGTATGCTTATGTGACTTCCTTATCGCATATGGATGATGATTATATATGTTGAGTGTACGATGTTATGTGACGTGACCCTCTAGGGCATGCATGCAAAGATGTTTAATAATAGAATATGGGGTCAAAGTATAAAAAGGAAAAAAATGGGAAGTGAGTTGAATAAGGGGACATGAGATTGGCCTTGTTATCTCATAATCCATGAGGGGGAAAATAAAAAGGAGATTATGATCAAAATGAATAAGTGATGCAACTCTTGCATAGGAGATTTCTAGGGTTTGCATGGGATGATCCTTACGTAAGAAAGTTGTTAAGGTTTGAGCGGCCACCTAGGGTTTTATGGTCACATGTATGATTGGTGAGTAAAGTGATGGGATTTGGGTTGAAACTAAATGAGCTGAGGTGTTGGACGATAAAAGAATGGTTGGGCCACATAGGTCCAATTAGGGTTTCAAGGGAAAACCCTAGAGAGTGGTAGTGAGAGGATTTGAATGTCATAAGGTGTTAGGTCTCAACCCACACTGTTAGGAGTTTGGTTTTCCTTATAAGTAAATATAAGGGGGAATGGAAGTTAGGGTGTGATAAGAGACACAAAGGTCTCAAGATATGGGACGGGCCCTCTTGGGAGGATAGAAGTAGAGGTTGGTGACATGCATGTCAAGGGTGAAATACTTTTGAATAAGACACAAATAATACACTAATCACTTAAAGTGGAAGATTATTGAGCTGGGCCAAGACCAATCCACCAGCATAATAGTGGCCTGGTGCCGGGGTTCCCTGGAGACCGATCCACTAGTATAAAATAGTGGTTAGGTGTGTTCTACCCTATAAGTGATCGATCCACCTGCTATAATAGTGGGGGATCCCAAGATCAATAAAGCAACCCCTAAGTTTGATAAGACACATAAAAGAAACTAAGTACTTACAGTGGAATACCATGAGAGTCAGGGCCAGATCGATCCACCGGCATTATAGTGGCCAAGAGCATTTTGCCCTAGAGACCGATCTATCGGTATATAATAGTGGTTAGGTGCATTCTACCCTATAAGTGATTGATTCACCGGCAATATTAGTGGGGTTCCCACACTCATATGGATATGAAATCTGAGAGACGATTGAATAATGATGGACTAATGGCTTAAGGCCCAAAAGTGTGGATTTTGCACTATGACATAGCTTAAGGCCCGAAAGTATCGATTATACATTACGACCTATTAATATCTAATTGAATGTTAAGTATGTGAATGTATGTATGCACATCTTGTTGTATATGAATATAGTGTTGTATCATGTGTTACATTGGAGGTCATCTTTTAAGTGTGTTTTTAAAGGATTACTCAGTACCATATTCTTGAAGGGTTCCATTCTTGGGGGCCCTGCCTATTCAATGGATAGTGTCCCTTGTAGGTCCTTTTCAGGTGATATTCAAGTGGGTAAGGGAAAGAGAGTAAGGAATTATCTAGAATTTTTAGGGTTCTTCTCTTTCTCTTTTAAATTCCTGGTTTTAATGTAATTGTTGTTTTTGTAGCCACCACTTGTGGATTTTATTCTTTTAAATGGTTTGTTACATTACCCTAATTTAGATATGGTTTGTAAATTGTGTTTTACTCTTCCGGCCTTAGCACTTAGTACTGGAACGGTATAAGTATACCGGTCTAGTACTAAGTGTGGCGGTAATACCCCTAGAATTAAAAGTCTTGTTGTTTTTCTTCCCCTATTTCTTTAAATAAAACAAAAATTTTTCATAGTGAATTTTGTGGGTGTTACACCTAACTACATCTAAGTTCATGACCAGCAGGGATGGTACCTTTAATCAGTTTGTGTTTCTCTAGAAAATTGAGTCTTGTGATGGTCATTAAGAAGGTGGTATAGGAGAGTGATTTGGGCCAGGTGGAGGTTGAGGTTGAGTTAGATGATAGGGACCCTTCTAATAGACCCACTATTCCTAAAGTGGATGGATATAGGCAATAGGTGTAGCAAAGGAGCATTACTCTAGGTAAAGGAGGGAGGATTGTCAAGCCTCCAGTCAAGTACAGTTATGAAGAATTGGTTTTCTCTTCTTTATCTACTGTAGAGACTATTGATTAGGTGCATGAGCTAGCATTATTTTTAGAGGTTATTGAGAGTACCGATTATAATGAATAGTGTGCTACTATTAAGGAAGAGATGGAGTCATTATTGAAGAAGTAGACATGAAAACTTTTGAAGACACTGAGGAAGAAAAATATTTTCAACTATAAGTGAGTGTATAAGTTCAAAAAATGAGCTTAAGGGATGGAAAGACCAAGGTACTAAGCTCATTTAGTTACATATGGATTCATTCATATTCCAAGCATGGACTATAACAATTTATTTTTTCCAGTGGTCAGACATACTTATATTCATACCTTGCTTGCACTTGTGGTTATGCATGATTATGAGTTAGAGTAATTGGATGTTAAAACTATATTTTTGCATGATGTTCTCAAGGATGATATTTAAATGCGACAACCTAATGGGCTTGTGGTTGAGGGGATACATGATCATGTGTGCTGGTTAAAGAGGTCATTGTACATTCTAAAGTAGTCTCCTAAATAGTGGTATAAACAATTTAATCAGTTTATGCTTGGGTATGGTTTCTCTAGGAGTGAGTATGATGGATTTGTGCACTTGAAAAAGGTGAAGGGTGACTCTTTTATGTATCTTTTTCTATATATTCATCACATACTTGTTGAAGTAAAAGATATATCTAATGTTGATAAGATGAAGGCAATGCTAAAGAATGAGTTTGAGATGAAGAATCTTGGAGATGTGAAGAGGATCTTTATCATAATGATTATTAGAAACCAAGAGAAAAATTTATTGCACTTGTCATAATAGTCCTATGTGAGAAAGGTTTTAGAGAGATTTCATATGATGGATGCCAAGATGGTGAATATTCCATTAGCTACTCTCTTCAGGTTGTCTACTTTAGATTATCCCAAATCCAAAGAGGAAAAGGATTTCATGGCAACTATTCCATATTCAAATGTGGTTAGTTGTATCATGTATGCTATAATATGTATCTGGCCTAATGTTGTTCAAGCTCATAGTGTTGTGAGTCAATATACGGTGAATCCAAGAGAGGATCACTAGGAAGCAGTGAAGTGGATCCGTAGTTACTTAAATAGAATGAAATTATCTTGTATTGACTATGGGAGATCAATAGATTCACTAGTTGGGTTTGTGGACTCTGATTATAGTGGTGGCCTTAATAAAATGAGATCCAATAGTTGACATGTTTTTTCATCTTATTAGTTCACCTATGAGCTGGAGGTCTTTCTTGTAGGATGTGATGGTCTTTTCTACTACTGAGCTAGAGTATATGGCTATGATAGAGGTTCTTCAATAAGCTGTGTGGCTTGTTGGTTTAGAACGAGAGTTAGGGTTTGGCTATGGTGCTCTAGTTGTTCGTGGTGATAGCTAGAGTGTTATATGTTTAGTGAAGAATCATAATTTTTTTCATCATTGAACAAAGCACATTTACATTAGGAATCACTTTGTCTCGGGTAGTATTTCTACAAGCAAGGTTGTATTGAAGAAAGTAGGTACTTTGGATAATCTAGCTAATATGTTAATGGAGCCATTGACTGTGGGTATGTTTGAGTATCTCTCAAAATTGATTGGTGTTTACAAGCCATGATGCCTTTTGTTGGGCTAGTAATTT
The DNA here is from genome assembly GCA_039764185.1 of Tamarix austromongolica. Taxonomy (NCBI): domain Eukaryota; kingdom Viridiplantae; phylum Streptophyta; class Magnoliopsida; order Caryophyllales; family Tamaricaceae; genus Tamarix; species Tamarix austromongolica. The sequence continues at coordinate 74,647,059 of CM077817.1, forward strand.
TTATAGAGTTCTTTAAATGTGATGTGTCACAAATATTGTAATAAGGAAGAGAATTATGAGTTTTGACTATATATTTGAGCACAAAATAACATTTTATTGGTTCATGTAGGTATTGAAAACGTTTAGTGTAGTATGGAGGTTTGTATGAGAAATATAGGGGTCTCATGTTAATAAAGATAGACTATGTTTCTTTGATGAATATTTGATGTGTTTTGGGTAAAAGTTGAGTGGAAATTAATAAACACGAGGGTCTCATGTTTTCTAAACATGAACCGAGTTTTTCTTTATTTCTGGAACATGCTATTTTGTCTCCTATGATTTTTTCTTCTATAAATGAGACATAATGAAACCCTAGCCATCGAGAGTTGTGTTACACCATTATTGACTAAAGATTCTCCCTCCACCTTTGGTCCTTTGTGCCACTTTTCCACCTCCTTTTTCAGCACCCTTGATTCCCACTACCATTCTTGCTGAAGACACCCCTTAGCAATGGTTTCAACTACCATTACCCTCCTCTCTTTATCAATTACATCCACTAATTCTTCTCCTTTTTGTTGCATGAGTTTAATTGAGTTCCTTTATGTTGCTTTAACTGGTTAGTAATCTTTGAGTTGTTTTAGTAATTTTGGATTATTGATGTGTAATATTACATGCTAATATATATGTGTTTGGGGGTTAAATTTCTAGATAATTCTTGAGGATCTTGGAGAATACCTTTTGTGTAAGATTGGATTAGGTAAATTCAATCACTCATAAGATAGTAGAATTTATGTGTGAGCATACTAGGATTTTTTAGACCTAGAATCATGCTAGGGTTTTATGCTTTTCAAGTATTATGGCATGCATGATAAAATTATAACGTGTGGAATGGATGATATGTACAATTATTGAAAGTTAAGATATTTGCATGGTAATATATTGTATGATTTATGTCCACAAACCTAGGGTTTTTCTAAGATTTCATTCTTGTCAAGTTATTATTTAAATTCCATGGTAGAAGCCTCAAGATTGCTAATGCATGATATATAGGGTTATGATGATTCTTATGGAAGCATATACACATTATTAGGGTTAGCTTACAATGATTTATGTTCACATGAAAAATAGTAGGAGATATTTTCCTACATATACTATAATTATAATTTCCCTATTTAAATAATGTATTTTGCTTCAAATATGTACCTACATGCTGCATAGGATATATAATGAGTGAAAGTTGCATGATTAGTGTTTTTGTGGCCATAACCAACTAAAATGCAAAGGATATCTACATGCTAAAATAATGTGAATTATTTCTTTTATCCTTTTTATGAAAAATTTCTCTTAATAGTAATAATGTTTGGTATGAAATGAAAAAAAATATGATGGAACTAGGAATTTGAAGGGTATTTAGGTATTTTTGACCTAATGTATCTTTTATGAATACTTGAATGTTAGGATGGCCTTAGATCTTTAACACGTTAACATTAGTGTTGAATTTACCTTTGACATAGATCGTGGACCTTATTTGTAATTCCCAAAAACTTTATTTTAGGATTTAAGAATAAAATAAGACATTGTTAGATAAGGTTTAATTATATATGCCATTTCTAATAAAATAATATAATAATAATAATAATGGCCATAAAAGAAGAAAAATGATTTAGGGATCTAATTAGTTGAGGCTAAATTTATTTGCTAACCTAATATAAATAATAATTTCTAAATTAAAAAAATTTATTATTATTATTATTGTTATTATTATTAATTTTTATTATTCCTAAAACTCTAAAAAATTCCAAAAAGACCCTACCACCCTATTTTTCCTTATTTTTCTTTCCTCTTTTCTTCTCATTTTTTCTTCCTTTCATTTCTTCTTTTCTTCCTTTTCTTTTTTTCCTTCTTCCCCGTTTCCTTGGCTATTTGGGCTACGCCCAATAGTGACCTAATCCTTCCTCCTCCGCTCTTTTCTTTCCTTTCACTCCCCAACTTAAATTTTCTTTTTTCTTTCTTCTTCCCCCGATCAGCCACACTCGGATGCTCTCCTCCCCCCTCTTGTTTTTTCTCCCTTTCTTTTTCCTATCTTTCCCCTTCTACCCTTGCCTCCTTTCTTCTTCCCCGATCGGAGCTTATGTGCATGTATTCTTTGTAGATCCTCCCCCTCTCTCACTCCCTCCCTCCTTTCCTTATTTGGACTTATAAGGCATGCAGAAGACATGACCTTGTATGGACCCTCTCCCTCCTATAACCCCCACAGTCTCCACCTACTCACCCAGCTCTAGAAAACCTTGCCCCTATCTCCCCTATCGCACTACTGTGCTAGCCTACACACAGGATGGCAGCCACTAACCCCCTCCCCTTACCTTCGTTCCTCTCTTTTCCACTTCCCCCAACCCTTACACCTATAAATAACCCTCCCCACTCCCTCATTTCTCTCTTTTTTCTTTACCGTTCACCTCCCCTAGCCCTTACTCGCACCACCCAAATAGTTACCGCTATCATTGTCACCGAGCCACGTTGTCGTCGCCACACCCCCTTCCTCTTCATCTTCCTCTTCTCTCCCCAACTATGTAAAGTGGGTAGCTCAAGCTACCCTTTTACACCTTCCTCTACCACTTACGCCACCTTGCACTACCACCACCACAGCTACCACTACCCTTCCTGCCTCCCTTCCTCCCGAGGAAACCCTCCCCTACCTTACCACAACACCACTTCCTTTTATTACCTCTTCTCCCTCCTCTTTTCTCTTCTTTCCTTCTTGGCCACTGCCATTGCCACCACTGTGCTCCACCGCTGTGAGGCCAACACCACTAACACAACCCCCTAACCTAAGAAACCCTACTACTAAGGGAACCCTAAATCCCCTCCTCCTTTTCCAACCCCAAATCCTTTCTTTTTACTATTTCCACCACCACCCCCACGCTTACCCTTTTGCTTTCCCTCAAGCAAACTCTAATAAAATGAAAAAAAGAAAAGAAAATAAAATTAAGAAGAAAAATATAAAATGGGAAAATGGGATCCGGGCTTCAAATGATAGAACAACTTATACAAACAAGGCATACATTTATAGGAATTACAAAAGTTACAAGTGTTAATGATAAGAAAATGAAAGTAAAGGTGTGAATATCCATTAGTCTTGACTTTCAAATTAGTATTATTAAGACACTTTAAGATGGCTTTGTATCATGTAAATGCTCATCCTTATGAGACAAAGGTTAAGTAGAGTAGTAGATTTCCTCACTTTAGGAAAAGGTAAATTCTCTATGCTCATGTTCTTTGAAGGTGTTATTGTTTCACTCAAAATTCCCCACATTGATAATAATCAACCATATGGTTTCACTTATTCTCATTCTCCACCACTTAAAGATAATATACAAAGAAAAAACCATGTAGTCTTATTAAGGGTGAAATGGGAATAGGGTAAAGGGTAGAGTAATGTTAGGATTATAGCTAATGGCCTAAAAACAAATGGAGTGATAACTACAAGAATATACCTCAAAATTTAATCAGTGTTACATTAACACACTCCTCTAATATTAGCTGGGGTCTTTGCCGTTAATAAGTTTTCCACCCATCAAAATTAGATGCTAATATGCCCACTTCACATTTCTAACATATTTTTTTTAAGAGAATAAAGTTAAAATTATATCATTTTTTTAACAAAAGATCTACTTAACACTTTTGTATCACACTCTATGCTTATTCTTAGCATACTTGTGCCAAACATATTCAAGAGTTATCACTCTTTAGTTAGGGAAATATGTTAGCTTGGAACGATGGCAACCATTGTAGATTTTTTATCATAGATTGAGTCTTAAGCTCAAATAAATTTAAGAAAAAGAAAACAAATGTCATTTGTTTGGAGATTTGGCTAATGTAGCTATAAAAATAAGGTAGATAACTCAATTATTTAAGCATACATAAGCCATATGTGACTTTGAAGAGAAATCATATAAGTTCTAGTTTCACACATTAGAGGAGAATACAAAAAATTAGGAAAAAGCAAATACTATATAAACTATGAACAATCTATAAGGCTCAAGATCTCACTAGTTTCAGTATTACCAACTCTATTTCCTATGTCCCAGTTTAGATGACGAAATCAACAAAAATGAACCTCTAGTGTGCTAAAATAATAAGTGGCTTTAGATCTTATCGATTGGGATGCCCACATATCAAAAATAATAATAATAATTAAAAAGACTCTCATTATATTTTCTTGTAACCTATACGTATTACTAACGCATGATCAAGCCATGTAAAAAATTCTATCATATTTTCATTAGGCCTATCATTCCCTTTTTTTAAGAGGAACACCAAACACACTAGAGAAAATATTTAAGGACATCAAGACTCTCACTAACTTAGTTGAATTGACCATGCCATGAAGTGCTGGAGGTTGATGGGTCAGGAGTGGAAATGACAAATGGTAGGGGTGGTGAAGGAAGGAATAGTAAGGTAGAGGGTTATGGAAGAGAATCATGGTGGTCTTTTAGGTGGAAAGGGACATGATTACTACATCGGGGCATGATGGGTTATGGTATCCAATTATTGTGGTTATTGTTAACGATGGTCATATAAGGTTTGTTAGGCAATGGATACAACACTTCTTGATTATAAGCCAAGTTATATTATATCCTATTTCTCAAAACTAATTTATGCCTCACTTCTACATAGTAGCCTCACCTCTATACATGTAGGCCACAACCTCCACCTACTAATGGAGATGATTTACTACTACCCTATACCATTGATTTGGCTCCAACTAATCTCCCATTAAATTTTGGAGAATCCTTCATGTCTACTACTACAACTTCCACATCCATTGCACCTCCCCCAGCCACTACTCATTCTCATGAAGAGAGATTTATAGCTAACACCTTTGTGACTATGGCTCACCATATAGTACATGTGATGGAAGATGTTGACACCAAATCATATTAAGGTCATAGAGAGAATGTGATAAACCCTATACCAATCCTTGATGGTCACATATATGCCCAACCCTAATCAATGGAAAATAATAGAGTAGAAAATATAGTGACATAGTAGATGGTAAGAGCTAATAGTCACACCATACACAAAATGGTGGGTATACATATGTGTGAGAAAGGAATATAGAACCTCAGTCTTTTTCCACTTAGTGTAGGTTATCCTTGAGGTAATGTCATGTTGGTTCTTGAGAATCTTGACCAATCTACCCTCATCTACTATGACAGGGATCCTAAAGATGAGGGCTTTATTGGTGGATTGAAGAAGATGGATGATAATATCTGCATAAAACAGATGAGCAAATTCAAAGCAGAATGGAACATAAAGAGTGAAGAGAGGGAAGAGATGAATGTTGGAGAAGGACTGAATAAAGAAGAGTCTAAAATGCTCCATGCATGATTCCATGTCAATGAAATTTCCTAGAAGTACCTTATTTCCATGGAAGCATTTAATCTTGTTTTTTTTATCATCCATGGTTAGGAAAAATAAGGGAGAGTGAGGGGGAAGTCGAAGTGATTTTTTAGAGGGAAGAGGAATATATAATGGTGGTTAGCCTAGTAGGTGGGAAGGAGCAATGGGCCTCAAATTAGGATGATATATACACTTATCCTCTATTAATGAGGGAGTTTAATATTTTAATTTGGAGGTAATAGAAAAGGTAACGAGATGCTCAATCCTAATGGTGGTCCGGGTGGGATGATTTGGTAGTGTGTGTGCCTTTTGGATAGACCTTGATTTATACCATTTCTAAGGATACATACAGTGATCAATTTTTTTAATATTATGGTAACAGAAGGAGATTGAGCACTTGTAATCTACAAAAGGGTTGAAATCAAAAGGATAGAAAAAAAAAATAAGGGGAAAATTAAGGTTGAAGTGATTCACACAAGTGATGATGATAACTAAAGAAACGATTCACCTTTAGTTGAGAAATGTGTAAAGGAGCATGAATCAAAACCAATTTATACTCTAATAGGGTTTAACATAGGTAAAGAGATCAAAATTATAGTTTATGGATTAAGGAACCTTGCCCTCTATTGTAACTAGAAATGATGGGGTTATTTGATTTATATTAAAATTATGTTGTGGTTTGTCTATGCAATCCTAAAGAGCCCTAGATTAAGTGAATTTGTGAGGAATTAATCAATTTTGGTGGGAGGGAGGTTTTTCACACAAGGAAAATCAAATAGGTTTTAGGAAAAAAAAAGTCAAGGGTTTAGTTGAATAGGTGATGTCTTACATATATACTTGATAGACACGTTGATTGGTTTGATACTTTATCCAACTATTCTTAGACCTAGCTATTTAGTTTGGAAATTTAGTTGGCTATTATTTTCACCAATTATTTGCAATTTAGCCCTTTGTTTCACTAAGATTGATCGTTTGGTTCCCTAAACCCATCGACTATTTTGAAAACCATTCAAATGGTTAGACCAATCTTCTCCTATATCTTTAGCACATCAAATAATTTCAAATTATGGATGATAACTATAAATTAAAACTCAATTTTATCACATTAATTAACAATCATATTGAATAATTTCATAATTGAAATCCATGCAAATTAAGGCCATTCTATCATAATTTTGATTAAATTTCATGATTTTCTCCACACATTTTTCATAATTTCAAAAGTTTGAGAGAGATAGCTTAGATCATAGAAATTTCATTTTAAGTTATCTCCTAATAGTTTTGAATCTTTCTTCATTCAAGGATTTAGTGAAGATATATCCCCATCAATACAATGTATCTATAAACAGTAACATTGCCCTTTTCAATATTATCTCTAATAAAGTTATAGCTTATTTTAATGTGTTTGGACTTATATTTTTAAGCAAGGTTCTTAGTGACCTAAATTGCACTAGCATTATCACTCCTTATTAGAGTTATTTCAAGTTTAAGTCCATAATCACTTAATTGATATTTCATCCAAATTAGTTATGCGCAACAAGCACCATATGCTATGTATTTCACTTTAACTGTAGATAATGCAACACAAGACCATTTCTTACTATACCAACTAACTAGGGATTCTCCTAGAAGTTGACAAGTACCTAAAGTTCTCTTCCTATGAACCTTATATCCTACAAAGTTATCATTAGAATAACCTATAAGGTTTAGAAGTGTATCACTAGGGTTAAATAGTCCTATGTCACTAAGAATCCTCTTAACCTAAGTCATATGATATTCATTGGGATTAAATTGAAAATGAGCACACAAGCATACACAAGAATGTAATATCAGGTCAAGATGATATAAGGTGAGGAAGTGATCCCAACATGCCTCGATATCCCTTTTGATCAATTTTTTTACTTCCTACATCCATGTCAAGCTTTATGGTAGTGGCAATGGGAGTACTACAAGCCTTACTCTCATTCATCCAAACTTATTGAGTAGCTCCTTTAATAGCTTTTTTTGGTTGAAAAATATTCCTTCTTTTGATTTCTTGATTTTATTTCTAAGGAAATAGGTCAACTCTCTTATCATGCTTATTTCAAACTCACTACACAATAACATGGAAAATTCCTTACATGTAGAATCATTTGTAGTATCGAATAATATGTCATCAACATATATTTTGCACAAGAAACAAATCCTTCTTAGTTTTCTTAAGGAAGAGAGTTTTATCAATTTTACCTCTTTAAAAATCCTTTTCTAAAGGAAATTTATTTAACATCTCATACCGAATCATTAAGGGCTTATTTTAAACCATAGAGTGTCTTGTTGAGTTTATGAACATGATTAAGTTTTGATTCATTTTTAAAACATGGTGCCTGCTGAACATATACCTCTCCTCTGATAAAACCGTTAAGGAAATCATTTTTAATATCCATTTGATACAATGAAAAGTACATAATTCAAGAATCATTCTATAGCCTTAATTCTAGGTATAGGGGAAAATGTTTCCTCAAAGTCAATACCTTCCTCTTGGTTGTACCCTTTAGAAACAAAATGGGCATTTTTCATAACCACAATGCCACCCTCATCTTACTTCTTCCAAAAGATCCATTTAGTACCAATGATGGGTATTTTTAGAGGAAAATGGAACAATTCACAAGCTTTATTTCTTAAAAACATATTAAGCTCACCTAACATTACCATTATCTAATTTTCATCATTCATGGCTTCCAAGTGAGACTTTAGTTCCATTTGAGATAGAAATGCTATATTATTGCAAATGTTACGTAGTGAAGATCTTGTTCTGACTCCTCCTATTACATCACCATTGATGAAGACTTAAGGAATTCCATTGGCAAATCTATATGCTCTAAGAAGATCCATTCACATTTCATGTTCTTTCCAACTCATTGGAGAATCTCCATCCTTTTCTTCTTCTTATTTGTTTTTCTTTTCATAATTTTTTTAATAATCATTTGACTTAGATGGAATGACATGCTTCTCCATTTTGGTTACTATACATACTTGAGTAATATTCTTCAAAAGTAACATGTAAAAAGTATTCAACCATTATAGATGTCAACGATTCGGTAAGCCTTACTATATAAGAAGTAGCTAATGAAATTACCTTCATCCATTTTAGAGTCAAGCATACACAAATTAGTCACCCATTGTTAAAAGAAAAGAATTTGCAACCAAATGTGTGGAAATAGTCCACATCCAATTTCTTACCTCTATAGAGCTTATAGGGAGACTTATGTGAGATGGCATAAATGAGTACTTTATTTATCACATAATTTGTCATGGTAATGATTTCTGCCTAAATGTAATTTAGAAGATTTGAGACACAGCATAGTTCCTAAAGCCTTCTTTAAGTTTTATTCTTCCTTTCCACCACACCATTTTATTGCGGTGTCCTTCATGCTAAGAATTTGTGAGTAATGTCATTTTGATTGCAAAAATCCATAAAGGTAGCGTTCTGAAACTCCTTAATGTGATCGCTTCTTAGATCTTGGATTACTGTTCCCTTTTCTACTTGGACTCTATTAGGAATGGTAAGAAAAATATTCAAATCATCATATTTAATAGAAATAAATAATTTTCATATATAATGTGAGTAAATACCTATAATTACTAATAAATATCTATACCCACCCATTTTATGGTCTTAGCATGTCCGAATAGATCCATATACAAAAACTCAAGTGGTTGAGATGTGGCCATAATATTTTTGCATTTACATTGTTTCCTTTTTTACAAGCATCACATAATCAATATTTTACAAAATTCAACTTTGGAAGACTATGTACTCAGTATTTTATCGCAAGTTTGTTCAACAAATCCATGATACCATGTGCAATGTACTTATTCCACAACATGCATCATTATCAATTGCACTTAAATATTTATTATGTAATTTAATTGATTTAACAACAAGCATGTACACATTATTAATGCATGGGCATACAAAAAAATGAACTTATCTATTCCATTTGAAATAATGCAATGTGAATAAGAGAAATTAAATAAAACCCTTTGTCATATAATTAATTTATGTTTAAGACCATTAAAAAAATATGAGACATTAATGAAAGTTTTTGAGTGATTGATACTAATTCTACCAATACCAATGATCTTTCCTTTTGAGTTTTCTCTAGGTGTCATACTTCCTCCATTTTATGGATTAAGCTTGTATAAAATGGTCCAATCACCCATCATATGCCTTGAGCATCCAATATATAGGAACCCTTTATGGATTCTTATTTTAGCTTTAAAGCATACATACAAGAACAAATGTCCAAGTTTAGGCACCTTTTCAAAATTTTATTATTAGATTATTTTTAAATTCTGATAGGATGATTCCTTTAGGTACTCACACCAACTTGAATTTTGGAACAACTTTGACATATTTTGTAAAACCATTAGATGAAGTAATAAGACTATTTCTAACACACATATTACAAAATATTTTCCTTTTATGAGTATAGGTGGATTTTGCATTCTTGGCATAACTACACATTTTTCCTACACACATGACAATCATTAGATGTAGGAGAAACATACACTTGACGAGCCTTGAAAATAATTGAGCACCTAATAAGAAGTTTAATCCCTTTTCTTCTTTGATGAAAATATAGTCTATCTTTACAAACTTATCACATTTAGCATGTAGATCAACTAACATAGATATAAGTTGATTTATTTTAACCTTGTGATAAAAAATAATAAACTCCTTATATGCATCAAATTCTATCACCTTCTCTTTTAGCTCAGATTTCACATGAATAATATGATATACAATAAGAACATTTTTATTTAACACAAGAGTGTCTTGTTTATATAAGTGATCAAGCTATTTTTCGTATTATCTCTTTCCTTTTTTAATCTATCATTGTCATACAAGGAATCATGTAAGATATATAACAAGTCATCATAATAATGGGGGGAGTTAGATTGTACCTCATCAATGTCCTCAACATTATCAAATCATGTGAAGGAGGTAGAGGTTGATGATTCTCCTAGAGCCATGAAAAAAATATTAGCAACTTCTTCTTCTCGATTGTAGGTTTCACCTTCACTTTCACCAAAAGTGGCCATAGATTTTCTTAGATCCTATATTCCCCTATTGTTGTGGTTTTTGTTGTTAGTGTTGATGTTGCCCTTGCTTCTTGTTATTTGTTAATCTATCTCATTTCTAAACTCATACGAATGTTGAATGACATGCCCAATTTTTCATAATGTTGGCATTTGATCTTATCATATCTTTTAGCTTCTAGTCCTACTTTTGTAGCTTGAAGATGACCTTCCTTATCTTCCAATTTTCCCTCCTTTACATCATACAAGCCTCTTTAATTAAGTGGTCATAAAGGTCACTTCCTCATCATCCATAAAAATTTCCTCTTCACCTTCCTCCTATTCCTTTACCACATCTTCAAATACTTATTATTATCTAGAATATGTGGAGGCTTTTAGAGATAAAGTCTTCCTCTTTCTTTCACTTGTTCCTTCTTATAACATTAATGAATGAACTATGAGATTTTTAAAGAGTTATTTATATGTAATTGTGAGTTTTGACTATATATTTGAGAACAACATCACATTGTGTTGGTTTGTGCAGGTGTTGGAGAAGTGTAGTGTAATATGGAGTTTTGTGTGAGAAACATGGGGGTACCGTGTTAATAAACACAGATCGTGTTTCTCGGTGGAATTCTTGATGGTTTTTGGGGAAAAGTTAAAAGTAAAGAAATAAACACGGGGTCCCATATTTTCTAAATATAGAACATGTTTTTGATATGTTTCAAAAACACATTGTTATACTATAATACCCCAAAATTTACAACTAAAAAATTTTGTTTAATGAAAAGGTTTAGCTGAAGCAAAATCACCAATAATGTAAATTATGGGCATATTACCGACACACTTAGTACCATATCGGTTCACTTCTACTGTTCCAGTACCAAGTGCTAAGGCTTATTGGGATAGACATCAAACATGAGTCGATAATTAAAATAAGCATTCATAAAATAAATGAGTCGTTAACCGTGTAGGAATTTAAAGTGCGGTAATCAAAAGGTACAGTCTAAAAATACAATTTTAAAGTTCCAAATGTCATAAACATCATACATCAGAAATAAACTAAATATAACAATATAGGAAAGATAAGGCAGATGGTAGACTCCAACCATGGCACTCTCAACCCCCAAGTTAGGTCCAGGCTCAACTCTCAGCCCCACTCGATACCTCGTAAGCGTCGTAAGCATCAAAGATAGAATCACCAACCTGCACTAAGTTAAAAGGGCCTTTTACTCATAGGAATAAGTAGCACCAATGAATTGGATGGTCAATACGCTACGTACTGAGCAAGGTAACCGTATAACATATGAGGAACATAACACAAGCATGATCATATAGGCAACATGTAATAATACAGGTAATGAGCTCGGTTACATCCCATATAAACTTATTCTTTAGATCTCTTAAAGATATACTCATTTCACACATACTCTTTATTAATCCATGGGAGTGTGAGAACCCCACTATTATAGTTGGTGGACCGGAAATACATACAAGGAAGAACGCCCCTGACCACTATAATTTGCCGGTGGATCAGTCTCCATGGAAAAACGCTCCTAACCACTATTATTCGCCGGTGGACCGGTCTGGCCCTGACTCACATGGTGTTTCACTGTAAGTACTTAGTTTATTTCCCATGTCTTAGCTTCATTACTTTTGGTTTGTTGTGCATGGAATCCCCCACTATTATAGCCGATAGACCGAAAATTGTACAGGACAAAATGCTCCTGGCCACTATTATTTGTTGGTGGATCGGTCTCTAGGGTACCCCGGCTCTTGGCCACTATTATTCGCTGGTGGACCGGTCTGGGTCGGGCTCAAAAATCTTTCTCTTTAAATGATTAGTGTCTTATTCATGTTTTATTAGATGATTTTCTTTACCCTTGACATGCATGCCACCAATCTTCTACTTCTATCCTCCCAAGAGGGACCTGTCCCATATCTTGAGACTCAGGCACCTCCTACCTGCCTTGATAATAATAATAATGATAAGAAGAACAAAAACAACAACAACAACAACAATAATAATAATAATAATAATAATACTAGTGATGAAAATAATATAAAAGTAATGGCCAACGTTAGTATTAGTATTATTAGTAACAAAGTAATGATAATAATAATGATGATAGTAGTAGTTGTAATAATAATAACAATAATATAATAATAAGGATAGTAATAGTAGTAATAATAACAAAGTTGTAGTCTTTTACATAGTAATACCATTAATTGGAAATCTCTCCAAAATAAGAGTTAGAACATAATAATAGTAGTAGTAGTAGTAGTAGTAGTAGTAGTAGTAGTAGTAGTAGTAGTAGTAGTAGTAGTAGTAGTAGTAGTAGTAATATTAATAATTTTTAACAATAATACTATTAATATTAAAATCATTAACACTTCTATAAAAAGGGTTTAAGGGTTAAGAAATTGGGATACCACCTAGGCTTGGTGGTGGAGCTAGCGGTGGTGGTGGAGGAAGAAGGGTGGTGGAGAGATGGATGTGGAGGCTAGGGGAGAGGGAAGTAGGGGAAAATGGAGGTGTGGGGAGGTAAAGTAAGCTCCCCTGGTTGTTTTGGGGGGTAGAGGTGGCGCTACAGGTGGCAGAACCTACGGTAAATGGAGGCACAAGGGACGTCGCAGGGTCGAAAGGGGTTGTTCGGGAGGGTGACTTTGCACGGCTGGGGTGGCTCATGCAGGGTAAGGCAAGGAAGAAGGGTGGCTAAGTTGCGTAGAGGGCGGTGTAGGGAAAGTTTTGGTGGCCAGAGTGGACGGTGGCGACGGCCGACGGCGGAGAAACAAGGGTCTAATCCGGTAGTGGCATGCGGGTCGAGTTTATGGGCTGCCAAAATCAAAACCTAATTATGGTGGCCTTTGGGGGTATATATTGCTCTATTGGAAGGGAAAATGACAAAGGGGAGGGGGAGAGTAGGGGCCAAGGGTTATGGGGCTCTGACCAGCGAGGGTAGGCTGGCGTAGGTCTACCTTTATAGGCCATTTCTTGTCCAGGAAAACGGGATAGCACAAGCAGGAGAAGGAATGGGCGACCGAGATGAAGTGATAGGGAAGATGATGGGGAAGAGAGGAGGTAAACAAAGGGTCAAACGACATGATCGGAGGTAGAAAATCCGGCACCAATTGAGGGAGTTGCAGGCGTGGGAGGAAGAAGACGACGTAGGGGAGGGACTAGACCGGCAGTCCAGGAGAAAAGAAGAAAGAAAGGGGGAAAGGCCGAACTCGCCAAGAGAGGAGGAAAAAATGACATGGGCTTGGGCCGCGTAGGGGAAGGGGAGGATTTGGGCTAAAGGCGGGCCGACCCAGGTTGGGGGGAAAGGAGAAAAAGGAAGGAAGAAGGAAGAGAAGAAAAAGAAAGTAAAAGGAAGAAAAGAGGGAAAAAGGAAATAAAAAGGAAAAAGGTGGGTTTGGGGTTAATTAATATATTTTTGGTATTTTAGGATATTTAATAAAATATTAATATTAAAATAATAATTAAATTCTCTTTTTAGGTTAATTTAGGGATTTTCAAAGATTTTTTCTAAATTCCATTTTAATTAGCAAAATACTCAAAATTTTCCTCTTTAAATTATTTATTAATTTCTCCTAGATTTACCTTAATTAATTCCCTCTTATATTAATAAAAATAGTTTATTTAATTAGCTTTTCTAATAAATTCTTATTTTGCCATAATTTCATAAATTAGGGTTTGGGGTATTTCATATACTCCATAGGATTTTTTTTCTTCTATAAAAAGAGACATGTTGAAACTCTAGCCATATGTCCTAACTTCTTCATCTTCTCCATAAAATTCTCCCTTTAAAGAGAATTTTAGAATTATGTAATTAAGTGAATGATAAGTTTAATCATCTTATTATTACACAAAAAAGGAATAAAGATATCTATTTTGTCTTTAATTATTGTTTTGTGTGTGAATTCTCAATTATGCATAATCTTATTAATCTTGATTTGGTGTGAATCTCTCTAAATCTACTCTAATTCTACAACAACTTAGTATCAGAGCTGCATTGTTGAAGAGATTTGGTTATTAAAATGGGTGCAAGATTACATATTGAGAAGTATAATTGATCCGTTAATTTTGGATTAAGGAAATTAAAGATACTAGGGATACTAATTTAGAGTTAATTGTAAAAAGCTTTTTCTAGGTATATAAAAAAGCTAAAATCGATGACAGATGAGAGATTTGAAGAAGTAGATCTGAAGGCCCTATCTACTATTGAACTATGCTTGTATAAAAAGGTTTTGCAAGAAGTGGCAAAAGAATCAATTGCAACGGCCCTATGGTTGAAGCTGGAGTCATTATATATGACAAAGTCAATGACAAATTGGCTACCATTGAAGAGTTGGCTTCATAACCTAAGATTGATTGAGGGTCAATTTTTAAAAGTCATATGGATGAATTTGAATCTATTATTATTGATTTTCATAATATAGATGTTAAATAAGATGATGAAGATTTGGCTATCATCTAGTTTTAATCATTTTTATTAGACTATTTTGTAATCGAATGATGAGTTAGTCCTTCAAGATGTGAAATCAACCCAACTATAATGGAAGTTGGTTGATAGCAAGTTAACTAAAAACAGTACATCTAGGGACTCATATAATGAGGGATTGGTAGCTAGAGGAAAACATGTAATTTGGGGTTTGGAGATAAGAAGATGTCCAAATCTAAGTCAAAGAGTTGGAAAAGGAATGTGGTATGCCATGTTTGTCGCATGAAAGGCCCTAGAAGGAGATACTATCCTAATAAGAAATCTATATATATTAATAATGGTGCATCTAATAAGTGTGACACTGCCATAGTTAGAGGCCCCAATAATGGTGATATACTAACTACCTTAGATGCATAGACCAGAGTATTTGATATTTGGGTTATGGATTCTAGGTGCTCCTACCATGTTTGCCCCAATAGATATCGATTCTAGGCATATGATATTGTTCAAGGTGAAGTTTTTCTCTTGGGAAACAATACTTTGTGTTTCTAGGATTAGCACTATAAGGGTGAGAATGCATGATGTGGTTAGGACACTATCTGGTTTTCTTCATATTCCTGACATGACCAAGAGCTATATTTTATACTATTCCTTATATATCAAACATTATAGTTGCGTCATTAAGAATGGCACATAAAAGGTTGTTAAAGGGGGTGTGGTGGTGATTGTTGGCAAGTAGGTCAGAGCATTCTATAAGCTTATCAGCACTACTATTGAAGGTTTAGTTAGGAAAAATTGATAATGTCTAACTCAAATATTGTTGGCCTTAATTTAACATGACTGAGAGACAGTAGTCTCATTAGTACAACTTGGGCGTCCTTGTGCTGTGACCCAGTTACATCTAGATCTATTACCTTTTGTGAGTCTGAATTCCTTCGTGATAAAAGGGTAGAGTAGAAGAGTCTACTCAGAGCTTCAGATAAGGTAGACATTGCTATTGATCTAGATGGCACAAATTATTTTGGCTAGGAGGAATATGGGAATTAGGTGGAGCAAGTGGGCATTGGTTTAGGCAAATCTAGTTATGCATTATATAGTACGAGTAGTAACATATGCAAGAGCCAGTGTGAGACTCACAGGTTATTTTGTGTATTGATTTTACCTTGTGGTATTCTACTAGTGTTGCAAACGAGATGTGGTCTCTTCGGCAAACTCAAACATTGGTATATGATATTTGATTGGTTATTTAATTATTATGTTTTTATCTTTTACTTGTCACAAAAAAAGAAAGGTTTGAAGAGATCAAGCTGAAGACTTTAGATGTGCCTAAATCTAAAGTGATTATGGTGGCATGCTTAGTCACTTGTCCATACTCTGCAAGTGTGAGATGCTTGGTGAATGATGTGATTAGTATCGATTGTTATATTACTCATGTAGTGAGCCTCTTGAAGACGCTTTGGTTAGGCATGGTGCATATTCTAAGGTACTTGGTGTGTATAGTATGTTCTTGTATTGAGTATGTATTATTGACTATTCTGTTGATGGGTTACTCTGATCTTTGTTGTGATCCTGATGATCAGAGGTGCATTATATTGCTAGTGTTCGACCTTTGAAGTTCTAAAGTTGTGTGTTTGGATATGAAAAAGGCTTTTTAGAAATCCTTGTAGCTTGGTGGTTTAGTATTAGAGTTGGGGTTTGGTTATGGTGTTCTAGTTGTTTGTGGTGATAGCCAGAGTGATATCTATTTAGTGAAGATTAATAATTCTTTCTGTCACTGAATGAAGCATATTGGCATCATGTATCACTTTATATAAGGTATTGTTATTAGAGGCAAAGTTGTGTTGGAGAAAGTGGGTACTTTGGATAATCTAGCTAATATGCTAAAGAATCCACTAACCTTGGGTAAGTTCGAATGTTTCTCATAAATGATTGGTGTTCATAGGCTATGAGATCCTTTGTTGGGCTAGGGTTTTGTGTAGAGTTCTTTACATGTTATGCATCACAAATAATGTATTAAGGTGGAGAATTGTGAGCTTTGACTTGGTATTTGAGTACAGTATAACATTGTGTTGGTTCATACGAGTGTTGGAGAAGTTTAGTGTAATATGGAGTTTTATGTGAGAAACACAGGAGTATCATGTTAACAAACACTAATTGTGTTTCTTTGTATAATTCTTGATGCATTTTGGACAAAATTAAAATATTATGAAATAAAAACGAGGGTCCTGTATTTCAAAAATCCATACCATTTTATTGATATATTTTTAAAAAATGTTGTTTTGCTCCGTAGAATATTTTTTTCTATAGAAGGAGACATGTCAAAAACCTAGCCATTAAGAGTTATGCATCCCAACTTATTCTTCTTCTCCATAGAAATTTTCTCAAAGAGAATTATAGATTTGTACAAATGATTGATTGATTAGTTTAATTATTTTATAATTACACAAAAGTATGAATAAAGATTTCTACTTTTTCCTGAATTATTTTATTTTTGTGTGAATTCTCAATTATGCATAATCTTGTTAATCTCAATATGGTGTGGATCTCTCTAAATCCATGCTAATTATACAAAAATGTGGTTACTTTTGGAATCAACTCCTTTGTGAGTCCTTGCAAGATCTTTCTCATATGTTATTCTTCTAAACGTTTCTTCTCCAATTCCTTGAGGTTGTTGACAATGGATGTGAATCAAAAATGCTTAAGTTTTGATGTTTACCTTGGTTCATAATGAATAGTTTGTAATATATAGTCTAAAGAGTGGTTCTTTGATCTCTCACTTGTTTTGTCCCTTTATGAGTGAGGATGAGCTTATCTCTCATCTCTTTCATAATAGTACATGATTTTATGTGATGGTACTTTCTTTCAACAAGACCACATTGAAGGATTGTGATGCCTTTGTCATTGATAGTAAACTTTCACTTTTTCACATCCATAAGCTCATCCCTCATATTTTCAACTTGTTCACCATTGAACTCTTTTGTAATACTAATTTTTCCTTTGGTGAAAATTATCCACAAATCATAGTCTTATTATTTGATGAAGAACAACATTCAATTATTCCAATAAATGAACTTCTCAGCTTTGAACAGTAGTGATTTTGTGGTGGAGATGCTTTCATTAAAACCAATTAAATTTACTCCACCTATAGATCTTTTTTACTTTAAGTTGTTGAATCCTTTGAAATATTCCCAAGCTCTGATACCAATTAAAAGAACCATATAGGAGGTGAATGGGTTTTAAATGAATGAAAAAAGAAAATAAAATATTTACATAGAACTTATAGTTGTTAAAGAGCAAATTGCTCTCAACATCCACTAGAAATACAATCTCGCTTTTAGATTTTGAAATAGTGATGTATTTTTATTAGTGATCACTATTCTCCTATTTTATGAGCTTTTTAATCTCAATAAACTTTTAAAAGATGATTTACAACTTGACCTATTTATCTTCTTTAAAATTTCAATAAGAATCTCTTAAGAATAATAGGTAAATACTCACTAACCCCTTTATAATACATTTTGTAATATGGTTGTAATAACAATTGATTCTCACCAAAAATTAAAATATGAAATAGTAAAACTTTGGATGAGAAGTAGTCTACCTAGGTGTAATTAGAGAGATAACAATTATATAGCAATTATAGAAAAAGGAAATGGACAATGAAAAATTTTCAATAAAAACTCAAGATATGAAAGTTATGAGAGTTTTAAATGAGCAGGTGAATAATTGAGAGAGAAGATGATTGTGTAAAAAATGTAGTTCAAAATTTATGTAATAAATGATGAGGGAGATTCTTTGTAAGGCTCACCTTCACTGGGGATCTATTGGACATAAATGGCCCAACAAGTTGTATCCCCCTATGAGTAGAAAATTGTTATTTACTACTCACCAATTAATTAGCTGAGTTAAACTAGTTAATCAATTGTATGGACAAGTCAATTAGTTTTTTAAACCAATCAACCAAACATGTTCAGGACTAAGATGAAAAATATTACTATTACAGAAACTGGTCATTGTGTTTCATGTTGTACACAATTAGTCCTATCAACATAATTGAATAGTGTTATGGTTTAGTAAACTATTTGATGTGTCCTTGAAACCAATCAATTGATTTAGGCATTGGAAAATTCCATTTTTTCACTTAATCTCAACCCTTGGCTTGGTTGGTAAAACCATTCAATTTGTTTTCTCAAATAATTCGATCAGTTTGGTAAAACTAGTCGTGTTTAAAATAGAGGAATGAGTTTCTGTGGGAGCAAAACTTATGAAGATTAGCCAATTTGTTTGGCAAAACCAGTCAATAAATTTAAGCAGAGATGAATGGATTTAGTTAGTAGTAAAACTTAAGGACTAGTTAGTTAAACCATTCAATCAGTTTGGCAAAATAAGTCGATGTGTTTAAATAAAGAAAACTATGTTGTAATACATCTAAATACCATGAACTAGTTGGTCAAACTTGTTAATTAATTTTCCAAACCAGTAAATGTGTTTAAATAGTGATGAATAGATTTACATAATAGAAAAATCTATTGATTAGTTAGTCAAACTAGTTGATTAGTTTCTAAACCAGTTAATGGGTTTCTGACCTAGTGAATCAGGTTTCTATGCTATTTGGTGTTTCTGAGTTTTTACATGTATAATGCCCTAGGTTTAAACTAAAACATTTGATTGGTCTTGATACCATTTGAATGGTTCTGACTATAATCAAACAAAAAGATTTAAAATACTTGAAAAGATTTAGAATTAAGATCAACCATGAATTCACATAGAGTGAATTCAAGTCAAATGTTTAAAAACTTTTCAACGAATTTAAATCAAAATGTGAAATTTATCCAGCTTAACTCCTTACATGAAAAATTAATACTTATAAATATAACCCATTGACCTTAAATCTTGGTGATCTTTATAATATCTTATTTTGTGCTTTGAAACTTGATAACTCTTTTAAACTTTCCACTTTGAGAAATGATTTGAGTGAGTTTATGTTGATCTATTTGTTGTCATTCATAGCTCATGCACACTCACATCAGATCTCTAAACCATTTGTTATTATCAAAACAAGGACAAAGATATTGTTTAACCCATGATGTCAACATTTATTTTGCCACATAAATTCAAAAATAAACAAAAATTCCCCTAAGACTAAGACTCCATAATTTCACAAATTTCTACAAGTCTCCAATTCTTGCTCTAACACTCCGATTTCTACTACTATTTTTTTTTTTGCATAGGAAGTAACTTAGTAAAATATAAGGGGTTACCATCGTAATTGACATAATTTTAGCTTATACAACCATCCTTATATCAATCATAAGGCTGAAAAATTTAAAGTAATTCAAAGAAATTAGAAACAAAAGAACATTTATAGTACAATAATAAGTTTGGAGCCTAACTTTGATTTAACAATACAAAATACAAAAGAAGGGATACCATGGATTAAGAGTCTAAAAAGTATGTCTAGTTAAATGCATCGATTGGATAACAATTACTCTTCACCTAACCCCTAACATAGGTGAAGTCACTCATCCCCACATAGGGAATCATAGGCATCATAATCATCTAGCTAATCTTCTAAGACCTACACATAAGATTCAAGGCCTCTTACTCATGGGAATGAGAAGCACCCATAAAATGGGCGGTCGGTACGCTATGTACTGAGTAAGGGAATAATATTATTGAAACAAGGATACAAATAGCGCATGCTTTCACATAATATAATAAGTGAATAACCAAATAAATGAAACATCTCATAAGACAGAATATGATTCAAATTCCTTTATTAAGTATAATCTATTCACATTCTTTTATAATTGTTGAGTGTGAGAACCCCACTATTCTTAAACTGGTGGAACAATCTGAATCACCATCTCAAGAACAACACACTTAAGCCACTATTCTATCCAAAGAAATGAGAATAAATACACACACACACACACACACACACATATATATAATAGATGACCTTTGTCCTCACTCACGTATTCTTCCACTTTAAGTCATTATTATCTTTTATATAAATACATGATCTATCTCCCATGCATATTAATAATCTCATCTCGATATTACTCATAGATTTTCCAATACCTAAAGTCCATATATTTGTCATAACACCTCTCACGAAATTTACTTGATTACTAATTCTGATAGATAACTTCATAACGTCAAATATTAACAACGTATTCAAAAATTCATATAACCTCTAGATCATATACATGGAATAATGGTATTATCATTATAACATATTTTACCCCAAATTATCCATTAAATCATTTAAGAACCCCAAACAACAATAATATTTCCAATAATTTCGAATGCTATTGTTATCATATTTTAATCTACCTAACACATAAAGTACCCAAATTTCCTTGTTACCCCCATAATGACCAAATTGCCCTTAAGTACAAATAAAAATCTTTATTTTATAAAATATTGTACCTTCCACACATATTATTTTTCAAATCCACCATTTATTATCATATACCATGATAATTCTTAAATCCATTTATCAAAAATCTTTTAACCCATATTTCATACCATAAGATATATTTCCACAAATATAACATTATCTCAACAAAATAATAATGGCACCTCTTACCCATTCTTACTTTCTTTCAATAACATAATATTCTTAAGTCTATATTTCATACCATAAGATATATTTCCACAAATATGACATTATCACAACAAAATAATAATGGTACCTCTTAACCATTCTTACTTTGTTTTAATAATATAATATCCTTAAGCCATTATTTCAAACTGTAGGATATATTTTCACAATATGGCATTATCACAAAAAAAGAAACCATAACATAATGGTACCTCACATCCATTTTTTCTTCCATTGAACATAATATTCACATCATCACAAAGTATCATGATCGACACAAATTGTATCATATATCAATAATATCGTGAAAAACACATATAACCATAAAAGCAAATAACACAAAAAATCCTAAACATAGAATAGTATCCTTACCAACTAGGACACCGGGCTCTAAGCATGTAAATCCTAGACTTAATCCTCAGAAGCTATTGGATTACCACCTATGAAAATAAAAAAATCATAGTTAGGCTTGGAGATTTGAATCAAAGGAGAAATCAAGGTAAATAGGGTAAAAATAGAAATAACCATATTCAAATGGGAATTTAAGGTGTGTGAATGTGTACAGGAATGTGTGGTGGAGTTATGGTAAAATTTTGATGGTGTTTGGACAAAGTTTGACATGAAAATAGGGGTGCATGGCCAAAAATGGGAAGTTACACGGCCGTGTTGTAGGCGGTGCAGCCCCTGGTCAAGAGAAAAGATTGTGCATGGGTACACGGTGCTGAACTACACGGTTGTGCATTAGCAGTGCACACTCAATGTGAGAGAAAATATCATGCACGACTAGGCGATGTTGAGTTGCATAGCTATGTTGTAGCGGTGCATACCTAAGCTGAAAGAAAATATCACTTATGGCCAGATGATGCAAATTTTGCATAGTTGTGCGATAGGAAATTTTTAGCATTACATGGCTATCCTAAGGTCGTGCACTGGTTGTGCACTCTACAAAAGTGTGACAAAAAATGGAAAAAATATGAGAAACTAGGCAATGGTCGGCAACAGTGATTGGCTATGGTGTTGGAGAAAGTTAGGGTGACCTTGGTGGTTGGTCTGCCAACCAATGGGCGGCAAGTGGTGGCTGAGGTGGTGCACGGTGGTGAATGGATGGTGCATAGGCCAAAATATGGAAGAAAGGATGAAAAAGAATAAGAAAAGAGAAGGAATAAAGGAGAAGGAAGAGGGAGTGCTCAGGTAGTGGTTTTGGACACAAAGATGGGCAGAATGGAGGCAAACTAAAGAGAAGGGAAGAAGAGTTTGTAGTGTACACACACACACATGTGTACGTGTATGGAGTGAATTAGGGAAGGAAGAAAGGAAGAACTACAATAGAGGGGGAGACGTATGATCAATGGTGCAAGGTGGTGCCAAAGATAGTTGTGTGTCTGAGTATTGTGTAAGGATAAGAGGAATAGGAAGAAGAAGAGTGGTAGGGTGTGCACATGGGTATGCAGGTCTGTAAAGATGGAAGAAGGAGAAGAAGGAGAAAGGCAATGGATGATGGATGAGGGTGTGGAAAGGTGATGGGTGATAGTGCAAGTTGCAACATTTTTCAAATGTTACGGCTTGGTTTGATGAAAGGAGGAGTAGAAAGAAAGAAAAGAAAAAGAAAAAGTGAAGGGTTGGAGGATTAGTTTAGGGGTGTTTTTAGATTAGCCATAAGTAATTAGTACAAGTAGAAATTTTATGGGTTTTAATTTTGGTTTATGAATTACGATTTATCCGAGTCAAGGTTTCGGTTTTGGTTAAAGTATTGGGATTAAGAAATTAGGTTAAGACTAAAATAAGATTTATTGAGATTAAAATAAAATTAGGGCATTAATGATGTAGGATTAGGCTAAGTAAATTTTTTGGATATTACACTTACCCACTCTACATATGAATACCCTTACATATGATCATATTAAAAATATAATTTGATTTAGTTAATTCAAACCACAAGACATTATTAGCCAAAAGATCCAAACCACCTCTAGACTAAAATCCCCAAAATTTGAAGGTTCAAAAATTTACAATGATCACTATATTTAAACAAAATTAAATCTAATCATCCATGAACTTAAAATTATAACATAATATATTATCATGCTTGGGATTTTATGATAAATCTTGTAGGGCACAAAATATATAAACTTCTCATAAAATGAAAAAATTATAAAATTATGAATTTAACCATGTAATAAATGTATATAAATAAAAGAAAACTAAACATGATTTCTTGAAAAAACATGCTAACATGGGAAATCATAAAAAATTAACACGTAGCCGCAAGAAACCTTAATCTACAAATATGTATTCTTTACCAAAGCCATCCTATCTCTATGCATAAAATACTTCTAAAAACCTTTTTCCCTCATTTGATCATCTAAAATAATTATGAGAACTAGTTAGGGGGAAATAACAAGGATTAGATGAGAAGAGAAAAAATTAAAAAGGTTAGAATAATCCTTAATATTTTTGAAAAAAAATGGTCTTCAAAACAAACTTGTTCAAACCTTCACTAATCTATGACATTAAATCTCTTTTGCTTAGAACAAGAATCAAATAGTTAACATTCAAGATTTTATAAGTTCAAGATAAAAGAATATTGACAAGAAAAAAAGGTAGGGGTTGCTCATAAGGTAAAAGACTAATAATAAGCACAACCAAAGAGCAGAGAAAGAAGAGAGAGGAGATAGTGAAGTTAAAGTGTATAAAATTAGTGAATTAAAAATCATCAATAAAATTCATGCACTCCTTATGGTTGTCAAAAATTGATAATAAAAAAAAGTGAGAGAAGACAAAGGGGAGATTGCATGCAAGCAAAAGGGGGTGATAAGAGTGGTTGGCATTGGTGAGAGAGTATATGAGATCTATGGTTAGATGATTGAGATGATTACGGATAGATTTTGGATTGAATAAGTAAATAAAATATTTGATGTAATCATGGATTGTCAAAAGGAAATAATTTTAAAGCCCTTATGTCCAAGAAACTCAATAATGATTAAAAGTAGTTTAGGTAAGGTAATGAATTCAATAAATGGTTAAAATGGGGGAAATAATTAAATAATCACCAAATAATGAAAAAATATAAAATTTTGATGATTTGATTTAGGAACACAAATATATTAAAATATACTCAAATCCTTTTCTTTCCATTTTTCCCAACCATATGGGTTTACCATTTGTCCTTGAACAATGTCATTCATATCCACCATTATATTAAATTCTAGCCTAAGTTGAGTTTTATTACTCTTTTCCCAATTATCCTCACTTATCATAAGTAATATGTCCATTGAGTCATTTTATTGCTCATAAGGAATACCATAACCCATGATCCATTTTTATCTTTAAATTAGGTCAATATTCCACATTGAAATATGTATTTTATCCATTTAATAACCATGGAATAGTACTAATCATAATCTCCAAGTATAACAAGCAAATTAAATAAACTAGTCGATCAGTCTAGCCTAACCAAATGATTGGTTACACTAACTATTTAATTGGTTTGGGTCGACTAGTTGATTGGTTTGACTCAACTAGACCATGCTTTCCTCAAACCATTCGATAGGAATGGGAATTCCTAGTTTCTCCTAAAAAACTTTGGGCTCTAATTTCCTTCGGTGTCTTTGATGCTACATAGATAGAGCGGATATCCCTTGTATACAAGGTTACTCAATCTTATTAGCAAAATGATATTTGTAAAGGGATTGGGTTCACACTTCCAATATGAAACCCTAATACCCTTTAGTCCTAGTAGAAGCACACATTCTTATGCATATTCAATTAGTTCTCAATACTTTTCCCATATATCCATCCTAACAATTACATCAAAATCCCATATTTCTAGCTCTATGAGGTCAAACAGGAACTCTATTCCTTCTACTACCATCACAACCCCTTGTTAAAACCTAGAGCATGAAAATATATCCCTCGAAGGCAAAATAACAAAAGTAGAAATACAACATGAAGGAGATAAAGTAGCTCTAGTTACAAAATTAGATGCTAGAAAGGAATGCAAAGCACCAAAATTAAATAGTGCAAGGGTAGAATGAGTGGAGACAGTGAGCATACCAGTCACCACACTAGCCTAGCATGTTGCCTTTGCCTAACTCATCATGTTTAGGAGCCCTATCAATGGAACTCCTAGGGTGCTAGTTGATCCTTATCCTTGATGAAAAGGACAAGGCCTTGGACCTTTAGGATGACTTGCTTAACTAGTGGAACTACCTGGCAATGGAGGAACTCTCAGTATTTAAAGCTGTGGATGCTAAACAAATCATGTGCTCTAAGCTCTAGTCTAGCTTCTCTAAATACTTCCACTGCCCCAGCACTTGGATGCCTTATGACCCACCATGCCACACCCATGGCATGTCACCTTGTTGCCTCTACAATCGACCCTTAGGTGATCTAACCCTCATCTCTTCTAGTGGTAGTGTCTCTCCTCAGCATGACTCCTAGAAAATCCTCTGAATCGAGCTGTTAGCCCCATGTGCCAACCAAACTTGGTGGCAAGCTACCCCTAGAGAAAGCCTTCTTCACGTCACCAGAATGCTAGTGACCCTCGAACTTCCTCTTATTCCCTAATTGAGCACTCCTGGCCATAATAACTTGAGACACCTCGAGAGCTTGCTTATACATCACGACAATATATGGTGGAGTGACTCCCACAAGAGGATTTTAGCACCTGATCCATAGCCCAATCTTGAAGCGATGAACTTACATCACCTCATTGGCCTCTACTTCTAGGGTGAACTGGACTAAGTCTATGAAGCGATTATAATACTCTTCAATAGACATGCCCCCTACCTAAGTGCCATGAACTCATCATAATTCTTCATACATAGATGAGTCGGGTAGAATCTATCTTACAGCACCTCTAAGAATAGCCCCCAACTCATAGGTTCTCCACCCCTATATTGGATGCTCTGCCACCATGCGTCTACCCTTCCTCTTAAGTAGTAGATGGCCACATCTAACCTTATATCCCCTAGGAAACCATAGGTGTTAAAGTTCTTCTCTATATCTCATACCCATAGTTCCATGATGTCAGGGTCCTCCATACCTTCAAAGATTGGTAGGTGATGATGCCCTGCCCTCTTGAGCTACTTCACTAGACCAAGTATAGTTACTAGCAGCGATGGAGATTGAGATTCTTGGATCTGACACTCCATGTAAGCTCCAATGGTCTCCATGAAGGTTTCGATACACTCATTTTTGAGATTAGCAGTCATCACATCCTAAAGACCAGAAGAAGTTAGGGCTACAATTCAGACCACCGAGTATGAAGACTTGCACAACAAGCATAAGCTAACTATAACATATTCCCTACCTAACTCTTACTCATGAACATATAAGTTTTGAAATAATTGAACTTGTGGAAAATTGAGAAAATAATTTCAAATCAAAGCTTATAACTTCTTATGATATCAGCTCAAATTATTTGTGAAGTAAAATGCTGTGAAAAAACTTAGGGTATCGGTCAACTTATTTTGAAAAGTTGTCTAATATAACCCCATGTTAACAATTTAAAATTTTATAATAGTGGAAAGACCTTAAGTAAAAGCTCTGATAAAAACTTGTGGTATCAACTTCGTTTATGTCGAAAGTGATACACTTTTAAGAAAAATCTTTGTTACCAACTTATAATACCCCTATTTATCACTACTAAAAAAAAATTTTAAAACAAGTTGTGGAAGTAGAAAATACTTAGGAAAAATGTGGTGGTACTACCATACCTTACATAAGATAGATGTTTTCCACCTACCCAATATCAGATATAAGGCTAAGCTAACCAATCATTTAAAATATTAGAGTGCGCAAATAACCATTTAATTAAACAACTCCAAAAGTGTTTACATCAGATGACACTAATGGGTTTTGATCAATTCTTTACAAATATATGCTAATAAGGTATGAGGTTATAAAACATAGTTAAGGGCATGGTACCTAAATTGGAACCATGGCTCACCATGGACCCTGCCAAAACCTTTCAAATTTCCTCGCTCGCAAGCTCCGATCCAACTGAAGTAGGCCCATTATTGGCCATCCCCAAAGACCTAGACATGGTCCTCATCTTGTGAGATTGAGTAAGTGATTGAGAAAACCAACACATCATTACACTACATACCAAGTAAGCCAAGTTGCATCCTCAATTTAACATAACTATACTAATTTATCATCCATGAACATAGTGTATAACATGCATGATGGTAAGACCATATATATAAAGGTAAGAGTTCATAAGACATTCCATTATATACAATTCCAGCATAGTAGAATACATCATGCTTAAGAATCATAATACTTTCACATAAATGCTTACAAAGCGTATCCAATTCCTTTAGGATATGCCATCCATTTATCCATATAAGAGATACCCCAATCACTCAATAAATATTCCATTTTATAAACAATTAGTCAAGATAGACATCAGATTTAATTATTTTGGTCAATCATATCATTACCTCCATTTCATAGCTAATCATCAACCATTCATTTGTTACCATTCATAATTATTACCTAGTATTTACCATCCATATTTTATTATCATAGAGCAATGGAATGTGCACCACCCCATAGTATAAAATACCATGGAATCCTATCCAATAAGGGACATAAACTCTGGGTTGAAGCCAATCACCAAGCGGACACAAGTCTAGATCAAATAAAATAAACAAAATGGATATAAGTTTAGGCCAAAGCCAACTAATATGGACATAAGTTCAAGTTGAATCCAACCACTTAAGTAACAAGTCCTTTTAGTATCTATATCCCTTAGTACATCATTAGTGTCTAGAGTAGGTAAGCCACTTGGACTTCTCAGGATCCTACCCGAAGGCACCAAAATACTTAAAGGCAAACTAACCCCTGGTAGCTAATTGAGGATTGGGTAACCCAGACCCATACTCAACTCGACTTTCTTTCACTTTACATGATTAGTGTTTTATACTTAAGGATAGTTGATAATATAAGTACCATACAAATCAGGCAAGTCAACTCTCTAGGTTAAGTCATATAGATCCTTTTCTTCTATTTTTTCCTAAGCATGTGGGTTTACCATTTATCCTTGGACAATGTTATTAATATCCACCATTATATTTAATTCCAACCCAAGATGAGTTTCATTAATCTTTTCTCAATTAGCTTCACACATCATAAGTGAAATGCCCATTTAGTCCTTTCATTACTAATAAGGTATACCATAACCCATTGACCATTTTTTATCTTTAAATTAGGTTAATAATCCGTGTTAAAATCTATATTTTATCCATTTAATAACCATGGTAAAGTACCAATCATAATCTCCAAGTGTAACCGAACCAAAATAAGAAAATTAAGCAAACCAGTTAAGCTAGTCAATCGGTCATGCCCAACCTATCAATCAGTTACACCAACTAGTCAATAAGTTGCACCAATTGATTGGTTTAACTCGACTAGACCATGCTTTCCTCAAATTGGTCGATAGGTTTGGACAAACAAGTCGAATATTCATAAACTAGCCAAACAATTTTGCCAAACAAGTCAATAGGTTTAAGGAAAGAGCAAGACCATGGTCTCTAAAGGCACACCATTCGATGGGTTGGGTCAAGCATTCGATTATTCTAGGAACTAGTCAATGGGTTTGACCTAATCAATTGATCGATTTTCCCTAATTCAACACCAAATCACAAATTTTATGCAAATTATTTCATATAAATTATTTTTAGTCATATTAAACAAGTATCAAAATCATTTAACATATTTCCAACCAAATTGACATACATTTCTCATCATAATATAATCATAGCCTACTTTTACCCCTTTTCCTACTTTTTACTCAAATCATGTCATTTAAGCATATAAATTGTACACACAAATATATTTCTTCATGATAACATGTATCATTCAACTAAATATAACACCTATCATGCAAGAAAAAATATCATACATTCTAGAAGTAAGAATCACTTGATGTAGGAAAAATCCTATTACAAATATAAATTCACTCTGTAGAAATTCTCAACTTTAAGAACCTTAAAATAAAAATCTTAAACTCATAAATTATACCAAAATCTTAACGAATTTCAAATATTAAAATAGAAGAGAGTAATAACAAATCACTTTAGGTGAAAATAGAGAAAAAGGACCAATTAAATTGCTAAACCTTTTACTATAATCTAACTCTACCTTAATTAAGAATTAAAACAAGAAAGAGATAGAGATAGGATCAAAAGAGTGTGAACAAATAGATTAACAGGGCTCAAAATGTGGAAGGAAGAGAGGGAATGCATGACTTAAAGAAATTTGGTGGCTGAAAGAAAGGTGAAATGTAGGGATAATTAGGGCTATTTATAGCCAACCAATCAAAGAGAATTACTGTATGTTTGGAGAACTACTAAAACCCTAGAATTAATGTTTTAAATTTGATCAAGACAGACAGATTTGTCTAGGATTTTTTGACCTCTTCTCTAAAGCTCAAATGGTGTCTCTAGAGATTTCAAGTTAATTAGACTAGAATTTGCATTCACAAATGGAGTAATATGAAGCCATCATGGAAGGAATCTTCCAGCTCCTTAGAAGCATGCCTATGATTGAAGCATTAAATCTCAGAATCATGCAAAGGAGACTAGAGGAAGAAGATATTGTTGAGGTCATCTATCCCCTTCATTTATCCCAATCGACTTCTAAATCAAATTGAGGAAATATTTTGGGTTTAATGAATCATAAAAATCGTTAGGAATCTCTTAAGGGTAATCTTACCTAGGTTGGTAAGGTTCCAATTTAGTTTAAGGAATTCTCCAAAAAAATCAGGCTCAAAAATATGACTAGCTTGATAAACTAGTTGATTAATTTGGGTCTATTAGTTGGCTATCCATCCACTAGTCAATTGGTTTTGTACAACCAATAGATTAGCATAGTCAAGAACCTAATTTGGCTATAATGATAAACCATTTGATTGGTTCATAGAACTAGTTGATGGTTTTTCCCATAAAACTCAATAAAAATCATTTTTTAATATACTTTTAAATAAAATTTTATTCCAAATCAAATTATAACATTAAATCAAAATCAAAGGCCTAAAACTTTGGAGAAAATTCTCATTCGGTCATTATACAAACAATGTGGGGTATTATATAGATGGTGGTGTTATAAATATTAACACCAAACATTAATCTTGTAGACTATGTTTTATACAATAACACTATGCTAATCCATCAGAGTAGCTCAATGAGAATATAGAAAAAATATCACACAAGTGTTTATGGTTATTATAAAACCCTAAGAAATGGTTGTAGATCACCTAAAACAATGAAGGGTACTGATCTAAAAACCAAAAAAAATCAAATTATCCGTAAAAAGTCTTTAGAAAAACCCCAAAACAAAAGGCTAAAGGCTACAAGAAATATTTTTTAGTAAGAAAAATAATACAGCTCTTATTAAGTTGGAGTGTAGCAATCTTCAACAATGTTGGTGTGAGGAGTAATGTTGGTAGTGTACTTTTGATTTGTTTATCCCTTAAGCTAAAAACACTTGTGTGTCCTATGTCCTTACTTCCTACACACATCGTATATAACTTTCTAAGAACACCCTAGAAGAAGTGAATAGGGTATAATGAATGATAATGAAAAATTAGAAATTTACACAATGATTTATAGCAGTTCAAGGGTCCAATTGAAATGCCCCTAAAATTTATAATTTAAAAATTATATTTAAATAAGATTTTATTATGAAAATTAATTAAATAAATTATTTTTATTAAATTCAAATAAATTTATTTGGACAAATCAAGAGAAATCTTATAAATATTTTAATTAGGGTGAAATTTGGGTATTTTAGCTAATTAAGGATTTTATTTTGAAAATTAATAAAATAAATTATTTTATTTAAAGTAAGAAGGATAAAATAGTTTCAAATTTATATTAATTTTATAAATAATTTAATTGAAGAAAATAAGGGTGTTTTGCTAAGTAAAATGGAATTTATGGAAAATCTTTTAAAAATCCTAATTTAACCTAAAAAAGGGTTTAAATATTATTTTATTCAAATATTATTATTTTCAAATATCCTAAATATTTTAATTAATTTAAATACTCAAAATAATTATTTTTCTCTTCTCCTTTTTCCAAGTTTCCTTTTCTTTCTTTTTCTTTTTCTTTTCCCCCTGACTTGGGCCAGCCCAGCGATTGAAGCCTGTCTTTCCTTTTTTTTCCTTTCTCGTGGCCCAAACCACTCGTCCGTTTCTCCTTCAGCGTAGCCCACCCAGAAGCGCCACGCTTCTCTCCTATATACGTTAAAACGCATCGTTCTATTTAAATGAAATGTAGTCCGCGCCGACTGCCTAGTCTGCCACCCTTTCTTTTCTTTTCTTTTTCCTCGAACTGTCGGTCTGCCCCACACCTTTCCTTCTCCTTCTTCTTCTTTCCCCAGCCTTCGATCCTACCTAGCCCCGTCGCCGCTGACCTGCGCCATTTCCGCCGCCCCTGTGCCCTAGTTTTTCGCCGTCGTTGATCGGCTATTTCGATCCTCTCTCTCCCCTACTAACTCTTCGACATTTTCTCCCAACTAACTCCCCCTCTCCTCGCACATTTCTCCCTCTCCCAGCCAGTCAACCCCCATCCCCCGAAAATTGCTGCCATCGGGCAAATAACGCTGCCGAAAACCCTAACCCTACTTGCCCTACTCTCTAGACGATCCACAGACCCTAGCCTCTCATTTACACTCTATAAATACCCTCCATAACATCCCTATGTCGAGATTTTAATTCCTACCCAGAAAAATGACCCTTTTCACCGCCGCCACTTTATACGCTAGCCCCTCCACCGTCGGCCAACACCACCACCTACTCCGCCTACCAAAATCTTCCTTGCACCGCCCTCTAGCTAGCCAAACGTCCCATATCCCTTGATTCTTTCTGCATGAGTCACCTAGGCTGTGCAAAATAGCCTTCCCGATCAATCTATTTTTCTGTCTCCACCACCCTTCAAACCACCTTTAAACACCTCTTCCGTTGCTGCCACTGCTTCTTTCACCTTCTAAAATCTCCTTCAGATCACCTTCTACCTTCCTCTACCTCTCTTTCCCTCTTTCTCCCTCTCATCCTCTCTCTTTCTTTTCTCTCCCATTTGGCCACCACCACCACCGCCGTGTGTTGCCGCCTTTGGCTGCGCCACCACCTCCATATTGTTCCTCTCCTTCTAGCAACTCAAAACACCTCAACTCCCACCCTAATTCTCCCTATATTTTTCCCAGCATTCGACTTTTACCTTTTTCCAGCCTCTGCCGGCGCCGCCGTCGTGCACCATCACTGGTGCCGCCTATCTACACCAGCCTAAGGTTGAACCCTAGACCCTTTGAACCCTTCTCCCTATTTTTATAAGCCTTAATTTATTTTATTTCAATTATAAAAATATAAATATTATTATTGTTATTATTATTTATATTTTTAATATGTATTATTATTATTATTAGTATTGATATTTTGATTTTTATTTCTGTTGAGGGCTGAAGCCCTAATGTATATTAATTCTATTTTATTATTATTCTTCTTATTATTTCTATTATTACTATTATTAATATTAATATGTTATTATTATTATTATTATCATTATTATTACTGTTTCGAATTACTCTTATTATTATTTCATTATTAATATTACAACTACTTTACTATTAGTTTTTCTATTATTATTATTATTATTATTATTATTATTATTATTATTATTATTTCATCATTATTTTTATTAATAAATTTGGTTATTTATTTTACTAATATTATTAGTGCTATTTTGGTAAATGATTGGAAGCTCTTATTTCACTATGTTTTTGAGTAATTCCTTTTTATTATTATTGTTACTATTTTTATTATTCTTGTTAATATTAATATTGATATTATTTTTGGTGTTTTCGCTATTATTATGTTAGTACTTTATCAAAAGTGTAGTATTGGAAAAAGTTAGTAATTAATAGTAATTTTAGTTTTTCCCTCGTAATAGGTGAGACCAGTCAAAGCCCTAATGAGGCATAGGAGCATACTCCAAGACCGGTGTCGTTTTAGGTAAGGGTGTTACTAAGGCCCATTATGTGTTGATGTGCACTATGTGCTGTGTATGTGGTGCATCTTTTGTTTATTATTGTAAATAATTCATATGTGGTATAATATGAATTTGACGTATGTTTGGTGTGTTTACATGGTATGTGTACTATGTGTACGTGATGAAGTTTGGTGGTATGTGATAATTTGTTTGTCACCTTTAGACATGCATGTGAGGATGTATCAAAGTGGTATTGTGTGGGAAAAAAGCTTGAGAATGGAAAATGTGAAGTAAGTTGACTAAAAGGGAAATGAGTTAACCTAAGTATTTTAATGATCTATGAGTGGAGGAATAAAATGGGGAATTTAAGGTTTCATATGGAAGAATCTAATTTATGGTTTCATGAAGGAGAATCTAATTTATAGTTTTACTAGGGAGAATCTAATTTATGGTTTTGTGTGGGATAATATAATTTATAACTTTATATGGGAGAATCTAGTTTATGGTTTTATGTGGGAGAATTTAATTTATGGTTTTGTGTGGGAGAATATAATTTATGGTTTTATATGGGAGAATCTAATTTATGGTTTTGTGTAGGAGAATATAAATACAATTTATGGTTTTATATGGGAGACTCTAATTTATACCTTTATATGGGAGAATCTAAATTATGGTTTTATATGGAAGAATCTAATTTGTGGTTTTATATGGGAGAATCTAAACTAGGGTTTGATATGGATGGACTTTGGGTTTTACATGAAAGAATTTAGGGTTTTGCATGGTTGATGCTAAGTTTCTACATGGGAGT
Source organism: Tamarix austromongolica (assembly GCA_039764185.1). NCBI lineage: Eukaryota > Viridiplantae > Streptophyta > Magnoliopsida > Caryophyllales > Tamaricaceae > Tamarix > Tamarix austromongolica. Next base: position 74,681,358 of record CM077817.1, read on the forward strand.
TTTAGGGTTTACATGAAAAGGTTCGAAGGTTGCATGGGGAGGTTAGCGTCTGCATGGGTATGAAATTTACATGTGGAAAGTTGATTTGAGATGTGAGGAAGGTAATGTAAGTGTTGTGTGGGCGTTTGAACACTTTGGGTGAAAAATAGTGCGTGGAGTGATATAAGGGTACGCAAGAGATCGAGCTAGGGTTTGTGTGGACAATTAGGGTTTGTTGTGGCTATTTAGAGTATTTTGGTATCATGTGTACTTGGTTATTAAAGTGTAATTATAAGGATTTTATTTATGAGTTGTGGTGTGTGGAGTGTTAAAATGATCTGGGTTTTGTGAGGTGGAGTAAGATGGGCCACTAAGGCCTAAATTAGGGTTTTGGGATAAAACCCTAGATTGAGATGTGGAGTGGAATTGGAGGATATATGTTAAAGGAGTGGTTCATGCATGTCTAGGGTTAAAATTTCCGAATAATATACTTAAGACATTAATCACGTAAAGTGGAAGATGTTGAGCCAGGCCTAGACCGATCCACCGACATAATAGTGGTCAGGTACTATGGTAGCCTGGAGACCAATCCACCGGCATAATAGTGGTAGGGTATGTTACCCTAGTGACTAATCCACCGGCTAAAATAGTGGGGGATCCCGAGCTCAACAAAACAAACCATATATGTTGTTAAGACCTAAGAAGACACTAATGAATTACAAAAGAACACCATGCGAGAAGGGGTCAGACCGATCCACCGGCATAATAGTGGTAGGGTATGTTACCCTAATGACCGATCCACCGGCTAGAATAGTGGCCAGGAGCCAAAAGTGCCCTGGAGACCGATCCACCGGCAAAAATAGTGGGGTTCTCATACTCGTATGGACTTGATAAAGAGCATGGTGTGAAAATATTTTGATAAAGGACTAATGAAGTAATTAGTCTAAACTATATTGGATCTTGGCATTTCCACCTGATCGTTCATTTGCCTTTATGTTATTGTGTTGGTGATTATGCCCTGTTATTGTTCTGCATGGATAATGTGCTTATGTGTTCGCCTTAGTGCTCGGTTACCTTACTCAGTACGTAGCGTACTGATCACCCTTTTCATGGGTGCTGCTCATTCCAACGAGTAGTATGCCCTTCTGACTTTGTGCAGGTGGGCGAGACATTAGTCGAGGCTGAGTGTTGAGCGTGTTTTGGCTCAAGGTTTGAGAGTGTTGTGGCCATAGTTTTCTTCATGTGATTTCATTTCATTATGATATTTCTTCTAATTCGCATTTACTCTTTTTAATTTATTACCTAGTGTTAAGTGTTTCAATTTAACCTTTTATAAATTGTAAGATTAATCCCTTAGAGGAATTTTGATTTCGCAATCTGATTTCTATTTGATTCGTGATTCTTTTCGCGAACTCTGATTTTTATGTACGATCTTTCTAGTTCCTTTATGAGCTATTGGTTTCAGTTTAATGTTAATAATTTTCTTTAGCCTTAGCACTTGGTACTGAAACGGTCGGAGAGAACCTGTTTGGTACTAAGTGTGGCGGTAACATCTCTAGAATTCATGGGTTTTAAATTAAGTATTTTAATCACTTCCGTTTTCAAAAAAATTAGTGAATTTTGGGGTGTTACACCAATGCACCTCTACTTTCACTACCAAAAGGTCTTTCCTTTTAAATTGTGAACCTTATATGTGTTTTATTATGTCTTGATAATGTTTAGTCCTCTAGGTTTATGAGCCTACAATCAGAATGATATCACTAAGAGTTCATTTATGCCTTATGTAACTCCTCAAGTTAATATGACTTAGAGGGGGCTATCTTGAAGTACATTAAGATTAATCAGCTAGCCCTATAGATCAACATGACTCCTTTCAGTTCATTGTGTCTTCACTCATACACTTCTAGAGAAATTTTTTTAATAGTTTTGAAACTTCATAAGAGGGTCACCTATCCTAAAAATATTTTCACGGCAATCACACTTAACTATAGAGTTCTTAGGATGGAATAACTAAAATAATGGGATAACATGTTGATATGAGTATTCGTATTAGCACTTATAATACTCTACTCAATTTGGGGGTATTATATTCACCCCTACTCAAAGAACAAAACATCGTTGTTGTATCTCCGCCACTAACTATCTTAATAGAGTTTCATCCCATGAATCATCTCACTAAGTTTTTTACTAGATCATTAAAGTTAGTATGCAATTTTACTCTAATACCATTTATAACAACCTGAGTCAATACGAACACTAGAGCTACCCTAGAGTACTTTTAGATTAATCACCTGGCCCCATAAATTAACACAAGTCCTTTTAGCTCACTTTTTCTTTACTCATATGCTTCTAAAAATAATTTTATTAAATTTATGAAATATTTTATAAGGGTTACCCATCCTAAAAATTACTCCATGACAAGCATGCTTAGCTATGAAGTTCTTCAAATGGAATTACCAAAATGATGGCATACCATGTTAATATAAGTAGCCATATCAATCCTTATAACACTCTACTAACTTTTAGGGTATATCAAATTTACATAGCTATGATCTCTAGGTTTATGGATCTACCAATCTAATGATCTCTCTAGGGATATTTGACACACACAAACTCTTAATAATGAGTTTTGAAGAGTGTTGTCCTGTTAAAAAAAATCCTACCAAATACAAAAAAGAAAGTGTAAAATAATTTGTGAGGGAATTAAACAAGCTAGATGAATACGTATTATAAGTGTGAGAAAATTATAGCTAAATATAAAGAACAAATTAAGCACTAGAGAAGCTTGATTAATATTTGAAAGTGTGAAATGAAAAATGAAATGCCCCAAAATTTTCTAATTTTAAATATTATATTTAAATGAGGTTTAATTATAAAAAATTAATTAAGTATATTATTTTATTTAAAATAAAAGGAAATTAATTAGGCCAAATCAAGAATAAATTTATAAGTATTTTAATTAGGAGGAATTTGGGTATTTAAACTAATTAAAGATTTTAATTTGGGAATTAATTAAATAAATTATATTATTTAAAATAAGAAGGAGAAAATAGTTTGAAATTAATAATAATTTTATAAATAATTTAATTGAAGAAAATTGGGGTGTTTTACTAATTAAAATAGAATTTATGGAAAATATTTTAGAAACCCTAAATTAGCCTAAAAAGGGAATTTAATATTTTTATTAAATAAATATTTTATGTTAAATACCAAAAATATTCTAATTAATTTATTTAAACCCAAAACCTTAAATTTCTCCTTTTTCCTTTTCCTTTTCTTTTCTTCTTTTTCTTTTTCCTTCTTTCTTTTTCTTCTTTCTTCCGCGGTTGGGCCTAGACGCGGCCCAACCCACCCTTTTCTTTCTCTCCCCGTGGCCCAATGTCGCTGGCTACTCCTGCGTGCCCCTAAACGTGGCGTTTTGTCCATTTTAATGACGAGACGACGCGTCTCGTTTAATGAAGTAGTAACTGGCGCCAACCGGCCCGGTTCTCCTTTTTTCTTTCTTTTCTCAGCCGACCGGTCCACCTCCTTTCCTTCTTCCTTCTTCCTCCTTTTTCCTCTGTCGACGCCGTTGCAGCTCAAGACACCAACAATGGCATCTCCGGCCACAAGGACTTTGACCGGTCGTTTCTTGGCTCATTGTATTCCTCTTTACTCAAGGAATAAATTGGTGTAACTCTCGTCCGTTATCTCTTGCCCGTTTCTTTTCTCCAGCCTCGCAAAATTTCGAAGCAACCCAAATGATGGCCGATCAATTACTGCCACCGGCCACCCAAATTCTTGCACTTAATACCTCCCTGTCGAGCTTCAACACCCTATTATCCCATCTACCATATATAAATAGCCTATTTGAAGGAGTTTTTGGAGTTTTTCTTCCCCGAAAACCCTAAGTAAGAGATGGCTGCCACCCTGACTTCAGACGCTTCCCCCGCTGCTGATAGCCAACCTCCGTGCCACCGCAGCATTCCAATTTCTTCCTTGAAATTTTATCTAATTAACTAAACCATTTTCAACCTTTGATTCTTCTTGCACGGGCCTCCATAATCGTGCCAAGTTTGCTGCTCATCTCGCTAGAATTTTCACCCCGAAACCCTTAAGCCGCCGTCCGCCACTGTTTCCGCCACTTCTACTCTCTCTGAACCACCCAAAAACTCCCTCTAATCCTCATCCACCAAACCATAACCTTATTTTAATTTTTCCCCTACTCCTTCTCTCTTTTTCTTCATCTTTTTCCCTCTTAGATCATTTTTCCGGCCACCGCCATGAACCACCGTCAGTGCCGCCCATTCTTGCCGACTCAAGGTGAAACCCTAGACCTCCTTAGTCAATATTTACTATTTATTGTAAATTATTCCTTTTTTATTTTATTTATTAGTAACTATTTGAATATAATAATTACTTCCTTGCTATTAATATTATTATTATTTGATATAAAATTTATGTTGAATTGTACTTGTAGGGTGGAGAGTGGTAATAAAATAATTTTATTGTCAGTTTCGAATTTCAAGTTATTAATTGAATTATTATATGATTATTATCTTTCTTCTTATTATTATTAATATTATAATTATTAGAATAATTATTATTAACATTTTATTTATTTATTCTAGAAAGTCCTAGGCCCTAATTTTATATTAACAGTTGCACTTATGTATTTTAATATTATTATTTCTATTATTCTTATAACCATTAATAATAATATTATCATTATCTTTATTATTTCAATATTATTATATATGTTATTAATTTTATTATTAATATTAATAAATAGTAGGTCATTAGTTATAAGTAGGGTCGAAACCCCACTTTAAATTTTAAAGATTATATATTACTACTATTATTATTATTATTATTCTTAACATTATCTTTATTTATAATATTTAGTTGTCATTAGAATTATTATTATTATTATTATTATTTTATCTTTACTCATATTATTTTGGTGAAGGGTAGAAACCCTTATATCACCTTTTTATTTTGAACTGCATTGGTTTTATTATTAATATTCTACTAGTATTTTGTAGAGTCAATTCTAGTATAAGAATTTTTAATTAAAAATAAGGTATTCGGATAAGTTAGAAATAATAGTATTCTTAAGAGAAAACCTAATCCTAGTATTTTTCCCATAGTAGGTGAGCCCAACCAAAGCCCTCAAGTGATATAGGAGCGTGCTCCGAGACCGGTGATGTTTTAGGTAAGGGGTGCTAAGGCTATTTGTGTTATATATGATTTATATGCCATGTATGCCCTATGATATGATATGTCGTGTATTTCATGTAATTATTATATAAGTGTTATGAATGCAGCATGTATAGAAGTTGAGGTGTGTTTCGTTAGATGATTGTGGCATGAGAATGATGTGTATAAATATGTTATTAATACGATGTGATATGGCCCTAAGACATGCATGATGGAATTGCAAAATAATAATGGGGAGTTTCATGGGAGTTGGATTTTGCATGGAATTAATGTATTGTACGGTGTTAGGGTTTTGTATTAGTTGCATGGTGCTAGGGTTTGGCATGGTGGTACTACTATTGCTTGGAAGTTAGGGTTTGCATGGGAGCAGGGTTTACGTGAAGTTAGGGTTTGCATGGGAGTAGGGTTTACGTGAAGTTAGGGTTTGCATGGGACAGGGAGTTAGGGTTTACATGGAGTAGGGTTTAGGTGGAGTTAGAGTTTTCATGGGAGTTAGGGAAGGTCGGGATTAATTGATATAGTGGTGGTTAATTAGGGCTGGAAGATGAGAAAAGTAGAAGTCAATCATGCATGTCTAGGTCAAAACTTGTGAATAAGATACTTAAGATACCAATTACTTAAAGTGGAAGATATTGAGACGGGACCAGCTGATCCACCAGTCAGGAATAGTGGTTAGGACGCGAGGTCCTATGTGCGACCGATCCACCGGTTATAATAGTGGTTAGGACATGAGGTCCTATGTGTGACCGGCCCACCGGTTACAATAGTGGGGGATCCTGATCTCAATGAAAATAGACCAAAGTTTTGCTAAGGAAAGTAAAAGACATTAATTATTTACAGTGGAACACCATGTGAGCAGGAGCCGAGCCGATCCATCGGTTAGGAATAGTGGTTAGGGTTTTTACCGTATATGCGACCGATCCACCGGTTATAATAGTGGTTAGGGTTTGACCCTATTTGTGACTGATCCACTGGTAATAATAGTGGTTAGAGCACGATGCTCTATGTGTGACCGACCCACCGGTTATAATAGTGGGGTGCTCCCGTGCTCGCATGGGATCGATATAAAGGCATGGTATGACATGAGATCTGATCAGAGATTAACTAAGTAATTAATCCTGATTATGAATGGGCCTTTGTACTTTTATCTGGTTGATCATATGCATTTATGATTATGCTCTGTTATGTTCTACATGATTTATGCATTTATGTGTTGGCCTTAGTGCTCGGTTACCTTATTCAATACGTAGCGTACTGATCACCCGTTTCATGGGTGTTGCTCATTCCCACGAGTAGAAGGCCCATCTGACTTGCTGCAGGTAGGAGATGTGTATTAGGATGCTATCGATGTCTATAGGTCATCAGGAGGGGTCGAGTGATGATTGGGGCGGGACCTATTCCTATAGTGACGTGGTCGGCTTTCCTTGAGATTTTTATTACCATGTCTATTATTTATGATTAGTACTTGAGAAAAATTTTAATTATTGTAGTTATCTCCTTTTCTTGAAAAAAAACTAATTCTCGTGTTTTGGATTGTGTAAGGACTTACGCGTACCTGATTTTCGTACTTATGAATCTGGATTATTTAATAATGTCATGAATTGCTTTTCTTTAGCCTTAGCACTTAATACTGGAACTGTAGAAGTGAACTGGTCTGGTATTAAGTGTGGCGGTAGCATCCCCAACATTCACGGGTTCTAAATTAAGAATTTCTATTTTAATTACTTCCGCCTTTCTTTTTTTTTTTAAAAGTAGTGAATTTTGGGGCGTTACAAAAAATCTCTTTGATTTTTGTAAGATATAAAAAAGAGGATTTTAGTAGATTTATGTTAGTTCCATCATTTTTTTATTAAATTCCAACACATCTTATTTATAGTGCTAAAATATGAGAGAATTCAACATTAGCCATTAAGTGTAAAAAGTACTCCAATAGTCAAATTTTAATGGATAGAAAATCTCAGAAATACCCAAACTAGTTGATCAATTTTATAAACTTAGCTAATCGGTATCATAAATCAACCCATCGATATTCAAACTTATTGATTGGTTTGATGGACCAACTAATTATTTTAACTAACCTATCAATGTGTTGAAGCCGAGAATAAAACATATTTTTATGGAAAGTGAACCATTTGATCAATTTTCAAAATAGTCAATGTGTTGAAGTAGAAGCTAAAATACATATTTTTGGAAAGTAAGTGAGTCAAGTGGCTTGAAACACTAGTCAATGGGTTTCATGTACTAGTTAATTACTGGAATAATTTTTAGCATTGTCCACTACAAAAAAGATAATAACTTGAGCTACCGAGATCAAAATTAAGTTTTGTCTTTTTTTTTATTATGTGTAAATTGACATCTTAAAATTTCCAAAGTAGTATTATTCACCAAGAACTAATTTTTATGATATTTATTAAAATTTTTCAAAGTCAGCTCAAATAGAAAAGGGCTTAAGAAATGATTTATTTTAAACATCATTTTGTGTAAATACTAATAAACACTTTTTATACATGAAATTATTTTAGGACCTTTAAAAATTATTTTTAATAGGATTAAAAACATTAAATTATTGAAAAGTCTATTTTCTTGATATATAGATTTTAGGACCTTTAAAAATTATTTTTAATAGCATAACATTGGGTTTGTTCATTCAAGTGTTGGAGAAGTTTGGTGTAATATGGAGGTTTATGGAAAACAAAGGGGTATTTTGTTAATAAATATGGTCCATGTTTTTGAGACAAACTTTTATGTGTTTTGGGAAAAACTCAAAATTAAGGAAATAAACATAAGAGTCCGATGTTTTTTAAACACAAACTGTGTTTTTTCCTTATTTCTGAAATACGTTGTTTTACATAGTAAGGTTTTTTCTTCTATAAAATGAGATATGTTGAAACCCTAGACATTAGGAGTCATACATCCTTAGAATTCTCCATTCAAAGAGAATTCTAGATTTGTATAATTGATTGATTTAGTGAGTCAATCATCCAGTAGTTATACAAGAGCACAAATAAAGATATCTAAATTTTCCTCAATTGTTCTATTTTCTTATTAAATTCTCAATTGTTCATATTCTTGTTAATTTTAATTTGATTTGGATCTCTCAAAATCCACACTAATTCTGCAACAATTTGGTATTAGAACTTTGTTATTGAATAGATCTGTTTATCATGATGCATACAATATTTGATATTGAGAAGTTTAATTGATTTTTAAATTTTGAATTATGGAAATTGAATATGTGGGTGATTTTAATTTAGAAAAGATTTAATAAAAAATAATTATTTAGTTATACGAAGAAGTTAGAATCAATGATGGATGAAAGATTTATAGAATCAAAACTTAAGGCCCTCTCTGCAATACAATTATGTTTGTCAAATGAGGTAAATGGAAAAAGAACCAACTGTGGATGCCTTGTGGTTGAAGCTTAAGTCATTGTATATGACAAAATCAGTAGTTAATTAGATATTGTTGAAGAGTCGGCTTTATAACTTGAAATTAGGTGATGGTTAATATTCCAAATGTCGCATGGATGAATTTGACTCTATATTTATGGATTTATATAATATAGATGTTAAATTAGATTATGAAGATTCAGCTATTATATTTTTATGTTATTTGCCTACATATTTTAAGCATTTTTTTGAGACTATCTTATATGGGAAACACGAGTTAGTTCTTGAGAATGTGAAATCCACCCTACTATAATATGATTTCATTAATATTAAGCTGATTGGCAGTGGTACTTATGGGGACTCATATAGTAAGGAATTTGTGGTTAGGGGAGGAAGCAAGAGTGGGGGTCTAGTGATTGTAAAAAGTCCAAATCTATGTTGAAGAGTTGGAATAAGAATGTGGTATGCTATGGGTGTCACAAAAAGGCAGATGCCAAGAAGTTTTGTTATAATAGGAAGCCTGATGCTATGTTTAGTAAGTCATCTAATACAAAGGATGATGCTATAGTTTCCCATGGATATAGTCATGGAGATGTGTTAACAGCCACTAATAGACAAAACAAGATACGTGAAAGAAAGATCATCGATTCTTGGTGGTTTTACGATAATTATCCCAACTAGAGTTCGTGTCAAACATTTGAGGTGACTCGGGTTGTCTTGATGGGCAACAAAGCTACTTGCAAAGTTGTTGGGATTGGGATGATGGAGGTGAGAATGTATGACGATGTAGTCAAAATATTGTCCAATGTGAGACATGTCCCGAATATAACCAAAAACCTCATTTCTTTGAGTTCCTTAGATTATAATGGGTACAGGTATGTTATTAAGGATGGTACCTTAAGAGTTACAAAAGGGGCTTTGGTGGTGATGAAAAGGTAGCATGTTAAGAAATTGTATAAGTTTGTGGATTATCCTGCTATGGGGATAGTTGTTGTGACATTATTGAAGTTGTCATACTCAGATGTTATAAAACTTTGGCACGAGATTGGGACACATAAGTCTCAAGGGTTTGTCTAATCTCTTTAAGAGGGGATTGCTAGATGGACAAAGTACATGTAATATGGACTTATGTGAGCACTACGTGTTTAGCAAGCAGAAGAGGGATAGCTTTTCAACATCTAAGCATAGTACAAGAGGGCCTCTGAATTATATCCATTCGGATTTGTGGGGTCTAGCAAGAGTGGTTTCTAGAGGTGGTTCACGATAATCCCTCACATTCATTGATGACTTCTCCATAAAAGTATGGGTTTAGTTTTTTAAAGAATAAGAATGGTGTGTTTGGTGTTTTAAATGCTAGAATACCTTGATAAAGAAGCAAACACGGTAGCAAGTTAAGTGTCTCAATATAGATAATGATCTTCAGTCTATTGAGCAGAGTTTCACTAAATTTTGCTAAGATCATGAGATAGTGAGACACCGCACCTATGTTAGAAGACCACAATTGAATATGAACCCTATTAGAGAAGGCTTGATATATGTTATCACGGGGAGGGTTAGGTTTATATATTTGGGCTAAAGTGGCTCGTATGGTAGCATATTTGGTGAACTTGTCACTAAATTGATCCATTAATTTGAAGACACCTGAGGGTTTGTGATTTGATAAGCAATATGATTACTCTAATTTGCATGTTATTCCTATTTATGCTAATGTGAATTATAGTAAACTTGAGCCTAGAGCCAAGAAATGTACCTTTATTGGCTTTACATTTGAAGTGAAAGGGGAAAAAGGTTATGGGACCCAACTACATCTAAGTTTTTGACCAACAAGGGTTACCTTTAATAAATCCATATTATTCCAGAGGAATGAGTCTTGTAATGGTATCACTAAGGAGGTGGAGCAAGAGAGTGCTTTAGACCAGGTGGAGGTTGAGGTTGAATTGAATGATAGAGACCCTTATGATAGACCCATTATTTCTAAAGTGGGTGGATCTAAGTAGTAGGTGGAGCAAAGAGGCATTGCTCCAGTTAGAGGATAGACGATTCTCAATCCTCTATCTAGGTATAGTTATGAAGAATTAGTTGGCTATGCTTTACCTACTGTAGAGACTATTTTTGATATGTATGAGCCAACATCATTATCAGATGCTATTGAGAGTACTGATTCTACTGAGTGGTGCACTACTATGGAAGAAGAGATGGATTCCTTATTGAAGAATCAAACTTGTAAACTTATGAAGGAACTAAAGAAGAAAAGGGTTATTAATTGCAAGTTGGTGTACAAGTTCAAATAGGGAGCTACAATGGTCAAGATACCAATATACAAGGGTTTTTAGTTACACGTAGATTCAGTCAGATTTTAGGCGTGAACTATAATGAGGTATTTTCTCTTGTGGTTGGACATACTTCTCTTTATACTTTTATTGCACTTGTGACTATCCATGATTTTGAGTTAGAGTAGTTGATGTTAAAACTGTATTTTTGCATGGTGAGCTCGAAGAGGAGAATTACATGTGATAGATAGATGAGTTTATGGTTGAGGGGATGCGTGATCATTTATGCCTATTGAAGAGATCACTGCATGGTCTGAAGTAGTCACTTAAACAATGGTATAAATGAATTGGCCAATTTATTCTTAAGCATGGTTTCTCTATGAGCAAGTATGATGGATGTTTGTACTTGAAGGATATTTAGGGTAGCTCTTTTGTATATCTTTTGATATATGTTGATAACATACTTGTGCTAGGAAAAAGATATGTCTGATGTTGATAAGGTGAAGTGTGAGTTTGAGATGAAGGATTTTTGAGTTGCAAAGAGGATCCTTGGCATAGAGATCATTATAAAGTGTGAGCATAAGCTTTTATACTTGTCACAAGAGTCCTATATGAACAAGGTGTTAGAGAGATTTCATATGATGGATGCCAAGATGGTGAGCACTCCATTGGCTACTCACTTTAGATTATCTAATTTAGATTGTGTCAAATCCAAAGAGAAAGAGGAGTTTATGGAAGCTATTCCATATTTGAATACCGTTAGTTGTATCATGTATGTTATAGTATGTACATAGCCAGATATTGCTCAAGTTGTTTGTGTTGTGAGTTAATATATGATGAATTCGGGAAAGGCTTACTAGCAAGCAATGAATTGGATCCTTAGGCACTTTAAGGGAATGACATTAGCTTATATTGAGTATGGAAGATCAACTAATTTGCTAGTTGGATTCATGGACTCTAATTATAGTGGACACCTTTATAAAGGGTTATCCACTAGTGGATATGTTTTCTAACTTAGTCGTTAAGCTATTAATTGGAGTTCTTCCTTCTAAGATGCGATGGAATTGTCCACTAAATAGCTGGAGTATATGTCTATGATAGAGGCTTTTCATGAAGCCTTATGGCTTGGTGGTTTAATACGATAGTTGGGGTTTGGTTAGGGTGCTCTAGTTGTTCGTGGTGATAGCCATATACTATCTATTTAGCAAAGAATTAGAATTATTTCCTTCATTGAATAATGCAAATTAACATAAAGTATCACTTTATCTAGGTTACTATTGCTACTGGCAAATTTGTGTTAGAGAAAGTGGTTACTTTGGATATTCCAATTGATATGCTAGCGAAGTCACTAATCGTGGGTAAGTTCGAGTGTTTCTCAAAATTCATTGTTGTTCATAGGAAATAAGGCCCTTTGTTGGGATAAGGCTTTTTATAGAGTTCTTTACATGTCATAGGTCACAAATACTCCATCAAGGTGGAAAATTGCAATTTTTATTGGGTATTTGACCACAGCATAACATTATGTTAGTTCGTATACGTGTTGGAGAAGTTTAGTGTAGTATTGAAGTTTATGTAAGAAATATGAGAACACGGTGTTAATAAATGGTCTATGTTTTTGAGAGAAACTTTTGATGTGTTTTGGAAAAAAAAAATCAAAAGTAAAGAAATAAACATGGGGATCTTGTTTTTTCTAAAGACAAACTATGTTTTTTCCTTTTTTCCAAAACATTTTTTTTCACATATGGTTTTTTCTTATATAAAAAAAAAGACATGTTGAAACCCTAGCTGTCAAGATTTGTACATTCCAAATTCTTCTCCATAAAATTATCAATTTAAAGAGAATTATGGATTAGTTTGATTAATTAATTAGGTTACTCATCCTATAATTAGATAATACCATACATAAAGATCTCTATTTTTTCCTCAATTATTTTATTTTGTTATTGAATTCTGAATTGTTCATATTATTATCAATTTTGATTTTGTTTGGATCTCTTTAAATCCATGCTAATTCCACAACAAGATCATATGTGCATAAACCTTAAGACGATAACATATTCCTTGAAATTTAAGTCTATATTTCTTGAGTACACTTGCTTATCCCTTCATTGGTTGTGTGCTTCACAAATGAAATTAAATTCCTTGAAGTTGCAGTCTTCTCAAGTCCTCCTTGTTAATCTTTGGATTTTAATTGAGAAATGATTTATAAACCTAATCTTCTTAGCACTCATTAACTTAATTAAGTGTTTAACACTTCACTTATTTCTATGACGCACATGCACACTTAATAGGATAAGTCAAATTTATAATTAATTTTGTTATTATAAAAAAAAGGATGATTGAACTATAAGGTCAATACATTCTTCTTCTAAATCTTAATGTGTTTTTTTAATATTACTCTAACTTTTCTATTGACATCTTCTTTACACTTTCTTACCTATTCCCTTATACCACACTAGATTCTATGGGGTTAGTGTTATTAGTGTTAATGGAAAGTGAGACAAACTTATCCTTCATGTGGTTTGCTTCCTCATTTTACATGTGGACAGTCAACTCCTAGAGATTAAGGACCTTCTTTTTATGCATTAGGTGGTTTATGAAGTTAAGCCATGATTGAGGGAAAATTTTGAAATGCACACCCTCATATAGTATCTTACACTTCTTCATTCCTTCACCAAAAATAAAAGCCATTAGATTCTAATACTTATTAATTTGCTTCATTATAAGCATTTTATCCATTATTTAAAAGTTCAGCCAATTGTCTATTATAATTTTTTTTTCTCGCTTCATCATTACCACACTTCTTTTGTAGCTTCACCAAAATTTTCTTAGTGGATCTTTCATTGATAAATATATTTAACAAGTATTTCGGCATGTTGGTAGGGAAGTGTCCCCTAAAACGGTTGTTGTCCCTCTGGTATTTGTTTCAAACTTTTTCATCTAGATAAATATATTTAACTTCTTTTGTCTATTTGAGTTACAACAACCCATGTATCAAAAGTAGAAATTACAGAGGTGTAAGATTCCAAAATATTAATAGCAAGAAGGTCATTGAAACACAAGTAATTAACATCTAACTATTGGAATAGAAGAGAAGTTTCTAGGACCATTGCATGTAGTAAATAACAGGAAGGATACTATTGATTGGTTATGACATTATTCTATACTTAATATGCCTTTAGATTGTTATTGGTGAGTGTAGTAAATAACAATAATAGAAAGGAAAAAAATTTATTCCATGAAATTATCATTGGCTTGAAAGTGAATTAGCCTAGACTATAGTGTAATCATACCAATCATTCACTCTCCAAGGTTTAACCATTTTCCCCCAAACTTTTGCACTTATTGTTGAAAGATTGGAAAATTAAAAACTCAATTTACAAAGAGTTTGTAGAAAGGATAAGAATATAGTATGTGATGATCAATTTTGATTTATCATGTTAAAGAGACCATGGGTATGTATAGCTAATTTATGAACTATCGTGGTTCATATCATTCATCGACCAAAAGATAATGAGAAGATGCAAAATGTGGGGAATATGTGACAATCAGTTGGAAAAGGAAAAACATGGATCATTTAGTGAAAAGAAAAATTAAGATGATGAGTAGTTACAAAAAATTTGAGAGCTAGTTTTTTACTAAGAAGTAGGTCCCCAAAAGGATTTATCCAAACTTAAACACAAATTATTTTCTTATCGTTATTTAATAGCTAGTTGTTTACTGAGAAGTAGGTCCCCAAAAGGCTAAAGAATTCACCTTTGATTGAAATTAGAATTTGAAAAATCAAAGGCTTTGATACCTAACTTATCTAATTCTTTGAAAACATATCCACTTATTTAAATTATAAAAAAATTATAATAAAAAATGCAATAAATTAAATTTGCTTATTTTAATACTTCAAAATTTTATCTAATGTTAACCTTGACTAATTAATCTTTTAACCTAATCTAATTCTAATTTTTGGGTCACTTATATTTTTTTACCCTAACCCTTACCTTGAATATTTGATATTTTAAATTTTTAACCAATTTTAAGAATTCTAGACTTAAACATACCTTAAAATAATTGAAAGATTAAATTTTTAACCAGTTCCCTAAATTTTAAACTTAGACTTAATCCTAATCCTAGCCCCAAAATTTCCTTCCTCTTTTTCCTCTTCTTTTCTCCCTTGTTCCCTTTTTCCTTTTTCCATTTTTATTTCTTCTTTGTTTATCTGTCCTTTTACCTAATTTATGCCTTGTTCCCTTTCTCCTATCCCCCTAATCTACACAACCCTCTACCTCATCTTCATTTCCTTTCTCCTTTCCCCTTTTGGACCTAACACACCCCTTCTACCCATGCACACACATCCCTTTCTCTTCCCCTTCCCAGCCATGCAACCCCTCACACTACGCCAACCCCTACTCCTACCATCGTGCACTATACCAAACCCTACACCCAAAACCTACACACATACCTACCCCAATCCACACCTAACCCAAGCCTTTTAGGGTTTGGCACCCTCACCTCTAACTCGCTCCCTCATTCCATTTTATCCTATAAATACCACTCTTTTTTCTTCATTTCTCTCCTTCCCTTCCCTTTTGTCTTCTTCAGAAGCTTACCACAAACCCACTACCTTTCCTCCTTTTTCTACTCTGTTTGTTAACTCCTAACACCAAACCACTCGCCACCACTAATCACCAAGCACAACCACCTTCTCACCCAACCATTACCTTATTATCCCCCTCAACCTCCCTCTCGATCACTCAACCATCACTCCCCAAGCCACATTCTTCTTCCTCTTCTAGTGTTGCCCTGTTAGTTTTTGTTAGAGCACACTCGATTGGTGTGTACTTAGTAGGGTTATGCACCCCTTACATGCCCAACCCTTGTGTCACTCCCAACTCGTATGGCACTTATGCACCATTTTCCCCTTTAAATCGTGCATGCCTAAGTCATGTCCTCCTTCTTACTCATCACTCCCAACCGTGTGCCATTTCCCTAAGCATGTTTACACTCCTTCCCTAAACATGCCACTTTGCCTTCTCTTCAGAGCACTGTTGTGTTCTCTACTATGCACTAGCCCTTGTCAAGCCTCCCACTTTTTGTTAACTCTATTTTTCCTCCCACTCTTTTTCCTTATTTTCCTCATGAATTTTTTCTAATTCTAATATTGTTTTAGCCTAATTTCTCAGTGATATTTTGGTGGCATTGGAGGAGGAAGAGTAGTTCTTACATGCTTAGAAACTAGAGATGCTTTAGTAAGAGTATATATCATATATAGGCCTTTTTATATGCAATATGTGTATTTAGATGTGATATCATGTCCGTATTTTTCATATAGATAATTTTATTGTACTAATGATGTAGATGTTGTATCATATTATATAAAAGTGAGAAAGCTGTTAAAGCATGTATTTTATGCATATTATAGGTTGGCATAAACTGTAATATATGGAATATATATATATATATATATATATATATATATATATATATATATATATATACTTGTGTTTATGCATTCTTTTTTATGATGATAGTATTCATTGGAGGTTAAAAAATGATTTTGATTGGGACTCATAAGGTTTTGGATGGAAAATGGGCATTTGAGTTGTCTCATGGCAAATTGGTTAATATGGGTAGAAAATGGAATACTGGGTATTCTAATTTGATAATTAGTTTAAAATAGTTTAAGCATATGATGTGTAATGTTTGGAGTGAATATGAATAATCTAAGTCCAATAAATAAGAAAAGAAGATTTAAGTAAGAATAGTAACTCTAAGGGTAGGTTTATTATCACATGTATAAAATGATAGAGTTTGACCTTAATTTCTATATATGTTGTTAATAATGGCATTTTAGGTATGTATATTGAATTTTATGAAAAATGTTATGTCTTATTTTTGAAATAATTTTTTTATAGGGAAAGGTGAATAGTAACACTAAAGGTCGATTATTATCGCATGTATAAGATGTGAGAGTTAGACTGTAAAAGTTGTCAATAATAATACTTGAAGGATGGATATTGAGTTGGTTATGAGATCAGTAATTTTAGAGGAGTTATACTTAATTTATGACAATTAGGATTTTCTAAGAGGAATAAAACCTTATTCCTTAGGAAATCTATTCGTATTCTCATGCATTTGCTTTATGTCTTTTAAATGACTATGTTAATATTCATTATGTGTATTGCATGTCTACATAGGTGTATGAATGAGGACTCTAAGAATTTTAACAATGAATAAGATCTCAATTACTTAAAGAAAGAAATTTTGTGAGTCAGAGCCAAGGTCTAAAAGTAGTAGGGTTCCCAGGCTCAACATAAACCATTATATGATCTTGATATAATCAATAATAAATAAAATGCTAATCACTTATCATGAAAGATTAAATGAGTTGAGACCAAGGCATTATGTTTATTCTAATAAACAATAATAGTAGATCGGGTGTATTTTTCTATAATAAATGCTTCAAACCATTCTACTGGTTTAAGAGTAGTGCTTAAGAGCATGTTTCCCTTATAGGTGTTGGGAATGTTACACCAAACTATAATAGTAGCTAAGGTAAGTTTTTCCTAAAGAGATGTTTAAGACCATTCCACCAATTTGAGAATAGTTAGGTTCTTGAACTCAACATAAATATGAATATGGATTATGATTGTATCCAATAATGAAATTTTAAAAATTGGTATTCTTACCTTATGTTATAATGCTCACTTATGCTTCTATATGATATATTTTTTTTGTGTAACTTACATACAACTGTATTGTTACCTTACTTAATACATAGTTTATTGATCATCCTTTTTATGGATATTTTTCATTCTTATGAGTAGAGGGGTCATATGAATATGTGTAAGTATTTGAGGACCCTTTTAATGATTATGCTACACATGATGTACTTATTAGGGGAGAGTGATGTTTTGACCCTTAGGACTTATATCATTGAGTCAGTTTATCCAGTTGACACTTTTAGCCCAGATAACCCTTGGGAATCCTAGTTCTATATGCATCTCGTTATGTACTTTATCATTCTGTACTTAAAGTAATCCACTTTATTTGGGCCTTTTATAATCACCCATCCTTAGCAATAAAATACTAATCAAGTAAAGTGAAAGAAATATGAGTTGAGTATAGGTCTAGATTACTCGATCCTTGATTTACTACTGGTGGTTAGTTTGCCTTTAAGCATGTTTGGTGCCTTTAGGCAAGATCCTAAGAGATTTTAGTACCTTACCTACTCTAGATACTGATGATGTGCTCAACTCTATCTCTTTCTCTATGTTATTATATTTGAATGTTTTACTATTTTACCTTACATTTGATGTAAGGATGGTCTAGTAAGCCAAACATATGTTGAGTATAATGGTAACATCCAATTATGTTTGTTTTGTGCTTCCAACTAAACAAAAAATTTTAGTTGTAGAAATTTTGGAGTGTTACAAGTTGGTATTAGAGCTTTTCTTTTGATTAAGATGTTTTTTTCAAAAATTCTCTATTCAAACAATCCCCTATATGATATTACTAATCAATTTTATATTTCCAAAATATCAATTTTTCAAAAACCAGGATTAACTTTTGAGGAGTCAAGAACGAGCAACCGAGGAGGCCTTGAATGTGTTGATGTATAATATTTGTTAGTAAGACTATGAATGTTTTATCCTAATACATTTTTTGCCTTGCAGATTTCTCACCATAGTTTTGAATGGTTTTGTCAACCATTTGGAAGAGACCTTTGAGTCCTTCATAAAGCTCGTCAGGTGTACGCCATAGCGAACTTAGCCTCAGTCTTCGCCACCACTATCTCTGTGTTACCCATAGGAGGGTATCAGAGAGGAATAGCTTCAAAGGGTTACTAGACATCACCTACCAATCTACATCTCTGATGAGAATGTGATCCTCCTAGAGAGATGGATTCAAAAATTGGATAGGACTTATAAGGCAGTTGACTGCACACCTGCTTGAAAGGAAGGTATAGCATCCTTCTTTCTTCTAGAAGCTAGATGACCTGTGGATAGATTATACTATGCAAGAAGGATCGTCAATGTCCTAGAATGACTTTAACATGGCAATCTTCACCTAGTTTTACCTAAGAGCCTCAAGAAAGATAAGGCAAAGAAATTCATGTAGCTGACTATATGGAGCAAGATAATTGGATAATACCATACCTAATTCATGGAGCTACTAATGTTCGCACCAGGCATAGTGATCACTAAGTCAACGGAGGTGGCATGGCGCTGGAGTGGGCAGAGATGGGGAGGAGAGCAAAAAATGAGGAGGGTGGTAGGTGATGAGGAGAGGAAGAGAGGGAGCTCGAGGGGTGTATTTATAGATAGTGAAGGAGTTGAGGGAGTAGGGAAGATGACAAGAGGCTCAGCATGCATATAACTATAAAGAGGGAGGAGGTGGTTACCAGTGGCATGCAGGGTAGGGGTGCAAGGAAGCTAGTGCATAGGTGCAAAGGGTGTAGGGGGAGTAGGGGTGTATGCCAACGTGCATAGCCTCGCATAGATGAGAAGGGAAAGGTGGGAAGGATGGGCAACATGTAGTGGTGCAGATGTAGGGGACAAAATGGAAGGGGGAGATGGCGACGAGAATGGGATGAGTTCGAGGAAGAGGAAAAGGAGAAAACAAAAAGGAAAGAAGAAAAGAGAGGAATGAAAGAGAAAAAGGAAAGAAAAAGAAATGGGGGGCAATGGGCCTGGTCGCTAGGGGATGGAAGGAAAAAATAAAAGGATGGGTCCGGGCTATCTGGGGGAGAAAAGAATAGAAAAAAAAACTAGGCTGGGGGAAACGGCACAGCCCACGGGAGAAGAAGAAGAAGGAAAACAAGAAGAAAAAAGGGAAAGGCAAGGAAAGGGAAATTTGTGGGATTTATGTTAGATGTTAGAGTAAATTTTTAGCTTATTAGTAATAAATAAATTAAATTAATATAAATTTCCTATAAATTAGTTGGGCTCACCAAATAAAATAAAAATCTCAAAATTAGGTTAAATTAATTTGTTGATAATTAAATTTTTTTTATTTCAAAATTTCAAGGTATTATAATGTTTGTGCTACCAAATGATAATAGTAGCTCAAGTATATTTTTTTCAGAGGGGTACTTAATTTGTCGATTTAAAAATAATGGTTTGGAGTGTGTTGTCTTGATAAGTGCTAGGTTTGCTCCACCTAATGATAAGAGTGACTCATGTGTGTTTTTTCCTATAAGGTGTTTCAAACCATTCCATAGTTTTAAGAATAGTAGGTTCCTAAACTTAACATAAATATGAATATGGATTATGATTGTGTCTAATAATGGACTTTTAGAAATCATATCATAAGTTAGGACCATGATGTTATGTCTATGCCACCAAACGATAATAGTAGCTCAATTATATCTTGTCCTGAGAGGTACTTCAGATTATTATGATGGTTTAAGAATAATGGTCCGGAGCATGTTGCCCTAATAAGTGTTAGGTCCACTCTACCGAATGATAATAGCAACTCATGTGTATTTTTTTCCTAAAAAGTGTTTCAAACCATTCCACAGATTTAATAATAATAGGTCCCTGAACTCAACACAAATATATATATGGATTGTGATTATGTCTAATAATGGACTTTTTGAAAATCAACATTCTTACCTTATATTATTACGCGGGCTTATGCTTCTATCTAACTTATATTTTTTATGTAACCTGGATATAATTGTATTATTACTTTACTTAGTATGTAGTATACTGATTATCTTTTTATACGTAATTAGAGCAAGCAAAAGTTGACCCAATCCGTCCAATTCGATCTAACCTGAGAGAAACCTGACCCGATAAGATTCGAAAAATTTAGCAACCCGACCTGACCTAACATTGACTCGACCTGATCCTAATTCATGATCCGTCATTGACCCAACCTAATAGCAACTCGACTCGACCCGAAGCCGACTCGACCCAACTTTGAGCCAACCCAACATTCACCTAATCTAACCTAACATTGACCCGACAAAACATCAAAATATATAATAATAATCATAATAATAATAATAATAATAATAATAATAATAATAATAATAATAATAAATTACACATATTTTATTATTCATTTAAAGATTTTAAAAATATAATATTTTATAAATTGTACTTATTTTTCATAATTTTACCTTAGACATTCTTATTTATTAATGATATCCTAATAAGATATATTATTAATAAATAAAAAATAAAAATAAAAAAGGCATACATCCAGCTATAAGCCTGTAAAATAATTTCTAAAAAGTCTTCCATTACATCCACTAATCCACCTATTTGAAGAAGTTCTTAATAGAAGAGCATAATAGTGTCTTTTATCAGTTATCACCCACAAAATCCAACAAGTAATAACTATGCCCAACAATAATTTAACAAACTTAAAAGATCCAGAAAATTCTCTGGTAACATCCATAATTCATGAATAAGTTATAAAGTTACAAGTTACAACCTATAGGCGGTATAGATAATAATAAAAAACATAAAAAGAAAACAAACATCAAAATGACCATCAAGGCATAAACATACACACCACCTACAAACTATTACAACAACTTCCACACAAATGTCCACTATATAAAACATGGTAGAAAAACAAACAAGGCAATAGAATAAGAGAATCAATATCAGAATATGTCACTTATAAGTTCTAACACAACGCCTATAACAACAATAAAAGAACACCAATAGATAGTAGTTGGCCAACAACATAAAGATTATCCAAATATGGTAAATCTACAACATAAGAAACAAATAACATAATTGAATAAAAATTGAATTCCTTGCCTACAAAAGATAACAATTGCCCATGTTTACAAGCAAAAGCGTCTAAAAATTTTACCGCTATTTTTTAAGCTCCTTAATCCATTTCATTATTGTTACTCGTTGACTTTGATAGCTCCATGGAAGTTCCTTCTTCTTCTTCTTCTATTTCTATAAATACCAAAAAAAAAATTACATTATTATCTTCAAATTTCATTGATAAAAAAAATTATCAAATAAAAAAATACAAATTCATAACAACTAATGTTATTACCATCATATCCCTAGAACCAATTACAAGTAGTTACCAAAGCATCAACATTTTTCGACAACAATGAACTCCTCCACTTATTTAAAATTCTACCATCCATGCTAAAGGTTGACTCAAATGCAACGGTAGTAATAGGAATGGTAAGGATATCTTTAGCTATAGAAGAAATAATTGAAGAAGTCTTAGAATTATTTTTCTAAATTTGGAGCACATCAAGTGAAATTTTACGATCCAAACGCTGACTTTCGATATACATCTCAAATTCACTTTTACACCTTTTACCTCTACATCTAACAAAAGTAGAAGCATCAAAATCATAAATTTTAAACAAAGAAAACAAACAATAATTAGAGTTGATATAAACAGAAATTAGTAATAACAAAAATAAACATGTAATAAAGATTAAAAAAAATATTTAGTGAGATATAGCTTGATTTACCTCCATTTCCTCTATTTACTTCTCTATTAACAAATGCCCCTTCATCAAATGAATTTGGAGCATTCGGACAATGATATTCATAGTGTTTGTATAGCTCGACAAATCCGACATATATATCATTAGCAAACTTTGTACCCTTCTCATTACCATATAGTTTGACTAAAGCAAACTTCCAAAAGTCAGACTTATAACGTGGATCCAAAATTACAGCAAAAGCAAGAATAGTACTATAGTGTGACCAATACTTTTCAAAAATTTTGCATCATTTTTAGTCTCATTCTGCTGATATCATTATCATCACACCCCCATTGCCTTCTCCAATCACAGTTAAATCCTCCAAACATTAAGAAAATAGAAGTTGGCAGTAGGATACACAGATCCAAAAAATAAACAGGTAATTTCATAGAAAGGTTCCAATAACTCACAAATCTTTTCCACTTTACTCCACCCATTCGACAAAATTTTAAACTTGAAACTAGCTTCAACATTACCAAATAAATCCAAAACACGATGATAATCTAATGCTCTACGAACCATAAGATATGTAGAATTCCAACTTGTAGCAACATCTAGCCACAACTTCCCAAAAATTGATATATTCAATTTTGTAGCACATTCATAAAACTACATGATCCTACCTTCTAAAGCATCTATATACTTCACATTCTCTCTAATTTTGAGCACACGTCCTTCAATATTTTTCAATCCTTCCCTCACTATCAAATTAAGGATATGAGCCGAACATCTAATGTGGAAGTATTTCCTATCACATACCAAATTTTGAAGCAAAGTGGGTTTCAAGTGACTAATCATGTTGTCCATAGTAGATGCATTATCCACTATTATAGTGAATACCTTCTTCTCAATACTCACTCTTTAAGTAATAAATACAGCAAGTTGTAGATTTCAAGACCGGTGTGGGGAGGAGGACAATGGTAAAAATTCAACACTTTGCAATTCAACTTCCAATCTTCATCCACATAATGAGCTGTTAGAGTGAGATACCCACAAGATGTGCAAGTTGTTCATATATCACAAGTCAAACATACCTTGCTAGAAATCACCCCAATAGTGTGTTTGAGTTTAATTTTTAAATCAACATGCTTTTCTAGGAAAACTTTCTTAATAGTGTTTCTAGACACGGGTTTGACTTGGTAATTAAGATATTGATGAAGTTTCCTAACTCTCAAATGTCCAACATACAAGAATGAATACCCATGCCTCAAAATTACTTTAGCCAACATCTCACGATAAAATTTTGGATCAAATGAAATCTCACTAGATTTAAATGTGAGGGTATCTGGTGGAGTCATTTTTTTATATGCTTCACATGCTTGTAGGTATCTTAAGGCATTAAAAGTACCATATCTAACTTCATTCTTATACTTTGCCTTTTTATAGTACTTACATAGAGCTTATTGTCTTCCCTCTTCATCTTTAAATTGATCAAAGTTTTCCCAAACCTTAGTGTATCTCTTTTATTTGCTAAGAACTTTTGCAACCAGTAATTCAACATCATCATGTATGTTTATTGGAGCTTCATTTATAGCTAGATTTGAAGCTATAGCTAGAACTTGATTATCTGATTCATATTCTTCCTCTTCAAGATCAACGAATATAATTTTAAAACATAAAAAGAATTTATGTCAATATATAATTTTCAATAATGTGTAAACCAACAAGCAATGACTATAAACAAAAAAAAATGGAAGAAGCTTATTGTCAACCCACAAGCAATGATAATTACTAATATCATATAAAAAAAATAATACCTTTCGTAGATGTGAAATCATAGGTATCTATTTCCTCTTCTTGAGGTGTCCTAATATGTTCATCCTCCATATCCTTTTAGCCTTGTGTAGTTGTACCTGTACACATAAATAAATTATTGTCTGGTATTAAATAATTTTATACAATGTCAATTTGAATATAAAAAAAATCAACAACATCCAACTTTTGATGCATATTTTTAAAATAACAAATATTATATTAATTTACACAGAATACATAGATTATAAGTTTATAACACACAGAAAATCAAACTTATAAATATCTAACATAATTACGGTTTTTAAGCCAGAAAAGCAAATTCGGTAAAATCTTATTGAAACATTTAAATTGACGACTCACAATTGAAATTAGACATATTCTACAATATATTATATACTCAATTGATTAAAAACTATTAAGGAATTACCCAATTTCACATAATTAGGGTTTTTGAGCCCGAACTACAAATAGGGTCAAATCTTATTCAAATGTTTAAATTAACGGTTCAAAATTAAAATTAGACATATTTTAAAACATATTGTATAATCAATTTAATAAAATAACTCAATTATAAAATATAATTTAATTCCGCAAGAGTTTTGACCTAACAATCCAATTCCAATATATTTCATATAATTTTCCCAAATTAACAATACCAACATAAAATTAAGCACATTTCACTGTATACTACATAAACAATTTATCCAAAATAACTTAATTGGACGAATCCGATAAATCCGAACATAACCGAGACAAAAACCTAATTTTCACAATTCAACCATACATATTGCAATTAACTACTCAATATCATTCATACTCATACAACATATACATACATCATTCAATATAACCAATTTCGATTATCATTAGCTAATTCATAAAAATTTAATGAAAATGAGAGTTAGGGTTTAGATAATTATATCAAACGGGATAAGGGTTTCTAGAGCAACACTGATGGTGAAGGAACACTCGCTGGTGGTTGGTTGCACCGAACGTGGCTAGTTGCTCCTGGTGGTGTTCAATTTAGTCGATAGCGAGCAGAGCGGAAGGGGTCGATTGTGGTGGTGTGGCGCGATAGTGCAATCAACGAATGGTTCTAGTGCGGTGGTGGTGTTGAGCGACAACGGAGAAACAAGGAAGGGAGCACATGTAACACCCCCAAAATTCACTACTGAAAAATTTTGTTAATAAGAAGGAAATTAGTGGAAGCGAATTAATAAACCGTGAATTTTGGGAGTATTACCGCCACACTTAGTACCAGACCGGTTCACTCATACCGTTCCAGTACTAAGTGCTAAGGCTAAAGGAAAATGAAATACAATTTGCAAGAATTTCAACATACTTAAATCAGAGCAGCGTATCAAACGTTTACAAGAATGGAATCCACCCATGGTGGTTACAGTATCAACATATACATTTAAAACCAGATATTTCAAAGAGAGAGAGAAAAACCCTAGTAGTTCCGGATGAGACCTTACTCTCTTTCCCGTTGCCCACTTGAGTAGCACCTGAAAAGACCTGCAAGGGACACTGCCCATTGAATAGGCAGGGGCCCCACGAATGGAACCCTTCAGTACTACGGTACTGAGTAACCCTTTAAAGTCCCACTTAAAAGCAAGCCCGCAATACAACACATGAAACAAGCTACATACATATATAACATTCACATAATTAACATCCACATAGCATATCAATATATCATTACGAACGATCGGTACTTACGGCCTTAAGCCATGTCATAATGCAACTCAAACAATCAGGCCTTAAGCTATTGTTCCACTATAAGTGATTAGTACTTGCCCATAATTTTATTCACATACATAACTAGTTTTATTGAGCTCGGGACCCCCACTATTATTGCCGGTGGACCGGAATATATATAAACTCATCATCCAGGGCACAACGCTCCTGGCCACTATTATAACCGGTGGACCGGGATATATAAAGAGTCATCATCCAGAGCACAACGCTCCTGGCCACTATTATAACCGGTGAACCGGGATATATAAAGAATCATCATCCAGGGCACAACACTCATGGCCACTATTATAACCGGTGGGCCGGTACTCAATGTCATAATCATCTGGGCTCGGCTCATTAATATTCCACTTTCAATAATAGTATCTTTCCTTTCTTTAATCAACACATCAATCATATTTATTTGCCTCGAACGGGAGATCGATAACCCGGGACACAAAGGTACACCGGTCGTACCGGTGCATATCCGCTACTCAGTACCCTTTCAACCACGAACCCAAGGACACAAAGGTACCTTGGTCGTACTGGTGCATAAAGCTAACTTAGTACCCTACCGACAAGGACACCTAATCCATAAGTATGCATACCCCCTAACTAGGTCCGTAGAGCTAGAAAGAGTAAGATATATGGCCTGGCTGGGGCACAAAGGCACACCAGCAAATACCAGAATAATCGTGGACTAAACCACGTCCTTAGGGTAGCGACCCCTAAGGAGTCACCATTCCCGATCTCGAGGTCTTTCACTTTAAGTAATAGTGTCTTAATTAAAGTGATCACGAAAAGCACAATAATCCGATACTTATTCACTTTCAATCGTTCTGATATCATTAATAGTTTCTTATTCAGAAGATTATCTAGGATATCACAGAGAAACCATTAAGGTCATACTAATACTCCTACTTGGCAGCATTACTTGAATCATATTATAATGTTCTACAATCTCAAGGACATGTTAGGTGCAAATTACTCATTTGCCCTTTACTTATATAATTGTTAAGTATCAATTCCTTACTCGCCAAATTACCATATTACCCTTTAGGTTACATAATTACCAAATTACCCTTTTGTCCAATTTAGATTACCAAATTATCTCATACCCTTTTTAGATCACCATTCACCCCTCATAATTGCTACACTTATCACATTTCCCATTTGGTTGGTTATATTACCAAATCGCCCTTCTCCTTTGTTATAATTACTAAATTGCCCTTGAGTTGGATAAATTACTAAATTACCCTCCTTCCTTATCATGATTACTATTTTGCCCCTTTAGTTGGTTAAATAATTATCGCTTTATCATTTAATTGGCTAAGTCACCAAATTGCCCCTTTAGTCGGATAATTACTAAATTGCCCTTCTCCTTTATCATAATTACCATTTTACCCCTCTCAATTATCTTAATTGTCATTTTACCCTTTTTAATTATCATAAATCCCAAATTACCCGTCTTCATAATTACAAACATTAATTTACCCTTCTTCATAATCATAATTATTAATTTACCCTTCTCCATACTAATAATTACTATATTACCCTTCTCCTTTATTAAAATTACCATAATGCCCTTTAATTGGTTAATTTACCAAATTACCCTTCTCTAGTACCATACTTATCCAATTACCCTTCTATAATCATAATTTAATTACTAAATTATCTTTTGTCGTTATCATCATTACCAAGTTACCCCCTTACTCCCAAGTTTACCATAAATATCCTCTTAACTTCAAAATTACCCTCTTACCCTTTACTTTCAAATTACCATGATATCCTTTTATTTACCAAATTACCACAATACCCTTTTATTTATAAAATTACCATAATACTCCTTTTACTTTACAATTTACTATTTTACCCTTTTACATCCAAAGTTACCATTTTTATTTTTCCTTACAAAATTACCGCTTTGCCCTTCTTTTCCAAAATTACTATTTTGCCCTTCCTTTCTAAGATTACCATTTTGCCCTTCCTTCCAAAATTTCCATATTACCCCTTACTTATAAATTACCATTTCGCCATTCACTTATACAATTTCCCATATTACCCTTTACTTATGATATTACTATTTTACCCCTCTACCTCCAAAATTACCATATTAACCCTTTTTCTTACAAATTTACCATAATGCCCTCTTTCATCCAAAATTACTATTTTACCCCTTCTTCCAAAATTACCATTTTACCCTTCTTTCTCAAAACTTACAATTTTATCCTTTTACTTATGAATTATCATTTAACCCCTTTCTTTTTAAATTACCGAAATACCCTTTTCACTTATAAAATTTCCACTCAACCCCTTTATTCACCATTTTTATAAATTTACCATCACTACATAAAATAATGATATTATGCTTATCATCTAAGTCCACCAACTTGTCATTAATCAACATAATACTCATTAGCAACTACATGCATTAGATCACATACTCCATAACCATAATTACTAGAATACCCTTAGACAATAATATCATTCAAGCCTTAGCAACATAATACGTCATAAACAAACATTTAACATTTCCATCAATAATCAACATTTTCCTTAATTATCATACCTACACATGGCACAAAGCTATCATGCATTTCCCTTTTTCTTTCAATAAATGTAAACAACCATTTATATATCATACTTGGCTCACAAAACACACATAAAGTCATAATCAAATTCCTAATGTGCTAGCATACGTTTCCATGCATTTAAGGGATGTTTAACGATTACCTTAATCCCGCAAAATATCAAATCTTACCAAGCATAATTAGCAACTCAACACCTAAAAGTGATATCCATCATTATTGTGTTAGAAATAAGAAATTAAAATGATAAGACTTTATAAAAAAAATTATTTAATAATAAAACACTTTAAATTAATTATCAATATACCTCAAAAAAATTTCAAACAAGATACAACACAAGGGGGAGCTCACGCTGCATGAGCAGCGTGAGTGTCATCCATAAATGAGAGGGGAAAAGGCTCGAAGAGGGGTGAAGGAAGAAAAATGAGCCATTTTCGGGTTGAAGTCTTTGGGCTAGAAAAGAGGGTAGTTGGGGGAGGTTTCAAGGCAAGGGAATGGTGCGGGAGTGAAGAGGGGGTGTTGGTGGTGGCTAAGGATGGTTTCGCGACAGCAGAAGGCGGCGGAGACGGTGGCGGCAAGGCGGCAAAGATGGCTGGCGATAAGGGGAACAATGGGGAGAAAAGAAAGAAGGGGTGGAGAAGGGAGGAAGTGTAGGGCTCAAGGGGGCGGCGTGGGGGTGCAGAACAGTAGGGGGTGGTGGCAGGAGTCGGCGCAGGGGTTGGGTGCGGCGGTCGAAGCGGCGGGCGGCGGCGGCGCAGAGAGAAAACAAAATAAAAATGGGAAAGAAGGAAGGAGAGAAGAGGGAGCTCGGGGAAGGAAGATGGCTCGAAAATGGGGCAGAAAAATGGACGAAGGGGAGAAGAAGAAGAAGAGGAAGGGTAAGGGGGTAGATGGCAGTGCATAGGGTGGCAGGGAGGCAGTAGGGTGGCAGGGAGAGGGTGGTGACGGGGAGGAGGGAGTTGCAGACATGGATAGGGTGCAGGGGTAGCTTGGCTCGAAATAGGGGAGAAGAGGTCAGGGTAGAGGGAGGGAGTAGCAGGGGCAGGTGCGGTGGCAGGCGGCAGTAGTCGCGGGTGGTCAGGCGGCAGCTGCAGGTGGTCAGGCTGCTGTCGACGATGGCAGAAATGGAGGTCGGGCATGGCAGAAGAGAGAAAGGAAGAGAGGTGCTGGCGGGCGGCTGGACCGGCGCAGGAAAAGAAGAGAAACTCGGCTGGTCCAAGGAAAAAAAAAGATGAGGGACGTGGGTTGTGCTGGGCGGGCGTGCGAGGAAGAGAGGGAAGGAGAATCGGGCCTGTGGCCCAGCGCGCAAGGAGGGGGGAAAGCAGGCTGGGCGGTCTGGCGGCCTAAAGCCAGGAAGAGGGGAAAAAAAGGAAATAGAGGAAAGGAGAAAGAAAAGAAAAGGTAGGAAAAGGAAATTGGGGGAAAATGGGAAAATTGAGAATAATTAAATTTATAAAATAATAGGATGTAATATTTTTGATAATAAGTTTATTTATTAATTTAATTTAATTTAATATAATTAAATTTATGGGCTTAAAAGGATAATTATAGTAAAATACTAGTTTGAAAAAAAATATTTAAATAAAATAATATGATAAATAGAAAAATATTTATTTTTAATTTATTAAATACTCTTATCAAAATTTACATACTCTAAAATCCATAAAATAATTAAAATAATAATTTTACAAGCAAATTTTATTTCAAATAAAGTCATTATTAAAATATAGGTTTTTTGAAATTTTTGGGGGATTACAGCACAGGTTTCGACTAGAGAGAAGGCAGGGATGAGAGACCAAACAATGGCAAACTTGCGGGGCACAAGGGTAGGGGTCAAGGTCGACTATGCTTCGTTTTTCTGTTCGATTCGAGTTTTAGAAAAATGAAAAGAAAATGAGAAGAGAAAAAGAAGATAAGGGGTTGGGGAGGGTCGGTTCCAGTTAGACTAGACCTTTTTTTTGTTTAATTAAAAACAATCAAAAATATATTAAAGGATAATTATAATTTATACATTAATACATTATATAGTTATTTTTATTATCACATTTATTTTCTAAAATTATATTTGTTTAAGTAAAAAATATTTTAAGTAATCAAATATAATACTATTAAAACTTATATATATCTATTTTATTTTATTTACCTTGTAAAAATAAAATACATATAATATTCTTACTTTATTTGTCTTTACTACTAATATTATGATTGTATCTAATATATACAATGCAATAAATGATAATTATACATTGTATAATATTATTATGCTTACCTTTATTTTATAAAATTATCCTTTTTTAAAGTAACCAAATATTTTAAGTAATCAAATAAATATAATATATGATAAACATTTAATATTTTTACTTGTAAAATTTATTAATTTTTTAAGCAATCAAATATAATATTGTTAAAACTTATAAATATCTTTATTATTTACCTTTATAAAAATAAAACACATATAATATTCTTATTTCATTTTTTTTACTAGTAATCTTATTATTACATCTATTATATACAATGCAATAAATGATAATTATACATTGTATAGTATTGTTATGCTCACCTTTATTTTATAAAATTATCCTTTTTTAAATAACCAAATATTTTAAGTAATCAAATAAATATAATATATGATAAACATCTAATATTTTTACTTTTAAAGTTTATAAATATTTTAAGCAATCAAATATAATATTGTTAAAACTTATAAATATATTTATTATTTACCTTTGTAAAAATAAAAACACATATAATATTCTTATTTCATTTTTCTTTACTAGTAATCTTATATATTTACAATCTAATAAATGATAATTATATCTTATATAGTCATGTCTATGCTCACCTTTATTTTATAAAATTATCTTTTTTAAGTAATCAAATATTTTATGTAATCAAATAAATATAATATATCATAAATATCTAATATTTTTACTTGTAAAATTTATAAATATTTTAAACAATCAAATATAATACTATTAAAACTTATAAATATATTTATTATTTACTTTTGTAAAAATAAAACACATATAATATTCTTATTTCATTTATCTGTACGAATAATTTTATGATTGTCTTTAATATTTACAATGTAATAAATGATAATTATACATTGTATAGTCTTGTTTTCATCATCTTTATTTTATAAAATTATCTTTTTTAAAGTAATTAAATATTTTAAGTTATCAAATAAAACATAATAAATGATAAATATCTTTGGTAGATTCAATGATGTAATATTTTTCATTATTAAAATTTATAAATATCTTTACTATTTATTTGTGAAAATAAAGGGCATTTAATATTTACGATTTATAAAATGATAATTGCCCGGACTCGAATTTGACTCAACCCGTCAAAACTCAACCCGATCCGACCTGACCCATCAAGTTAACCCTTAACTAATCAAATCCAACCCGTCAAATTACACAAAATGACCCTCCCCACCCATCAACTTAACTCAAAACAACTCAGATACAGCGGGACCAACCCATTATATTGCATGAAATGACCCGAACGGGCTGAAGCTACATACTCATGTGAACCAAAAAATGACTCGAAACTAACCCGACCCTACCAGTCAACTTAACCCGAAATGACCCAAATATGAGCTTTCTTAACCTAAACCCAACCCGACCTGACAAATTAACCCGAAATGACCCGGAACCGAAATGACCCGACTAAGAACCGACCCGACCTGAACAAGGCAATGACCCAACCCGACCCACAACCGACCCCCAAAAGTCAAATGACCCAAAATGACCTGATCCGAGAATGACCTAATGCGCTATGACCCGACCTGAACCAAACCCACCCGACCTGATTACCACCTAGCAATACTTATTTCCATGAGTAGTTAGCTCAGATGATTACAAGTCTTTGAAGACCCCTTACATGACTATGCTAGATTTGATGCACTTATTAGGGTAGAGTGATACTTTAATTTTTGAAACTTGGGTCATAAAATCAAATTAGTTAGTTGACACTTTTACCTCAGATATCTCATGGGGTTTTTAATTCTCAATATATCTCTTTATGTACTTCATCATTTTGTATTTGGAGTAATCCTTCATAATATTGTTCTACACGTATAAAATTCATCTCTTTCTCTATTTTATTGTGTTTGAATGTATGATTGTCTTATCTTATATTTGATGTAATGATGTTATAATAAACCAAACATGTCGATTATGACAATAGAACCCAGTTATAGTTGTTTTAAGCTTTTAGTTAAACAAAAAATTTCACTTGTAAAAGCTTTAGGTTGTTACACTTATTATGATTTCAATACATTTTAAAATATTAAAATTAATTTTGAAAGGTAAAGTTATTAGAAATTTAGGATGTACAAATAGTTATTGAAGGGAAAGGACTCCATGTAACTCGCGTCCCACTCTAGAATTTTTCCTATAACCTATATACAATTTGAGCACTAAGGGTGTGTTTGGTTTGAAGAAAGTAAGAAGAAAAGGAAAGAAATTGAGAAGAAAATTATTTTTGATGTGTTTGGTTGCATAGAAAAAGTGGAGTAAGGAAAATAACAAAGAAAAATATTAAGAAATATATACTGCATTGGTTTCCTCACAAAAAGATGAGGAAACTGAAAAAAACCTCACGAAAAACAATATTTTTGCA
This sequence comes from Tamarix austromongolica, assembly GCA_039764185.1. NCBI lineage: Eukaryota > Viridiplantae > Streptophyta > Magnoliopsida > Caryophyllales > Tamaricaceae > Tamarix > Tamarix austromongolica. The sequence goes on from CM077817.1 coordinate 74,714,383, forward strand.
TGGCTCTACCAACGGGGTATGAATTTCATGGCTTTCACACATTAAGTTCAAGTAAGTTTTATGTAAGTAATTTATGATGCTACTGTTTCATTTCATAATTTGAAAATTTTTAATTTCTTATCTTTTTGTATAAATATAATAAAATTAGCGTACTTCTCAAATATTATATTCTATCACTTTTACCTTTATTTTTCATCATATATATCATCATTTCTATTTGCCTTTACACCAAAATCATTTTCTACAAAAGTTTTCCAACAACTAAATAAAGAAAAAAAAGTTAATTTCATTTATTTTCTTTCCTTCATTATTTTTTCTTTTCATTTTTCTTTTTCATGCCATTTTCTATAAATCAAACGGAGCCTAAGAGAAAGAGCTTGTCCCCCCACGTCACGCAGAGTTGACCAAACCACGAGGAAGTAAAAGCACTGGTAAAGCCGGTGATCCCATTGGCTTGGGAAACTCACGCAAGTCCAATAAAGAGGATTGTCAAGCCAAATCTAAAGAAGATTGAACTGCAGCAACTAATAAGTCCTTGACTCACAAAACGGACTTAATCTTAATAATGCATTATCCTTACCGACTCTTTTTATTCTCCCCCAGCTTTAGTGGAAGGAAATAAATGGATTAGTATTAAGTGGAGGGAGCAATACCTGATTCGAGAGCACGCTTGTAACTTCCCTCTCAAATAGAGATTAGCCAGGACGAAAATGGTACAGTTGACAAAGATAAGTTTTAGTTCCAAACGCTTCTAACCCACTACCGATATAAAATGGTTAGTAGCAAAAGTCAGTAACCCCACTAATTCAACCTCAATAAATGGGGCACCGTATAGCTTCAGAAGAAGAATGGTAAGTTTCAATACCAAAATGCCAGAGGTGTCTGTTCGGGGTAGTGATAGCATAAAGCGGTTGAGGCAACAGATTATGGTACCATTTCTTTGGGAAGATCGACCAGGATTGCCCAAACGAGATTGGAAACCAGCACCCATTCCGAGCCCTACTTCTGCCCTTGACCCTGTTCCTGCTCCGGCCCCGGCTCCAACATTTCCAGCGAAACTTCTTGTTTCAGTTCCCTTCAAGTGGGAAGAAAAGCCCGGGACACCTCTCCAGTGTTTTAGTCGGAAATCCTCAGAATCAAATCATCATCAGCAAGACGAACCCAGGTACTTGCCACCACCTCCAGGATACTTCCAGAGGTATGACAGAAATGACAGTTTTAGTTATGGTTCTGATGATGAATATGAAAATTGGGACAGCGTGTCTCACTCCAAATTCGGAGCAGCACGCGTCCAGACATACTTGTCGTTTGGCTCAGCGCAAACTCTCACTGCAAATCGCCTCGTACCTACTGCAGCAATATCTTCTGCCGTGCCTTTAGCAGACACATGTCCGATGGAGCAAATTGACGGAAAAACAGGCACAGCTGCTTCATCAGAGAGCAATAGATGTGTGAGCAACTATGCAACCGTCGATGCAAGCCTTCAGAGTACTTTCTTGCAGCACTTTTTCCCACTATACCGCCCCAAGTCCAGCCTTCTGAAGAAGATCAAGTACCCGGCCCAGAGAACAGATGAAGTGTTTTGTACTCCAGAACGGCGGTATAAGAGTTTGGATCGCGAGAGGAACCAGAGTCTTGTGATCAGAATGCCACCGACTCTTGGAGATCTAATAATGCTGAGCAGAGGAAGTAGCAGAAGAAAGGCAATGAGAGAAAATATGCTCCCAGTCAGAGAGGTAAATTATCAAAAGTTATTGTCTGGTACATAAAACTAAGTTATAATTTCACAGCATTTAGTGTTTGTCAATGTTATTATAAATGCTAACATGCAGCCATGACGTGATGCAAACATAAATTTTCTGCTAAAGCTCCCACAACACTGCAACATGGTTAGAAGACCGAAGCAAACCTTCCCCGCCAATATGGAGCTTAAGAATTTAACTTTTCCATCAACCTTGTCGAAACATACACGCTGTTCAATATCATTTCCCTGTCTCGGAGAATGTGTCTCGGGATAAATACATCTGAATGTCTGCACAGCAGCTTCTAATCTGTAATTTCTCCACTTCCCACTGTATGCATTTTCTTATAAATAAAAAAATAAAAATCTTCCTATCTAAAAGCCTGTATGACGAACCCCGGGACATGGATCAAAATTGAAGCTTCATGGCCAGGATATTTATCTTTCATAAGCAGTTCTTATAAATAATCAAAGAATAGCACACAGATCAACTAGTGGATTTACAAATTTCAACAACCTTCTTAATTCGATCTACAACTACTGGAATATCTTTTTCCGTTAATGTAGTAAAACAGCACCTAAACCATCCAGGTTCAATGCAGTGACAAGCTGACCCAGAAGCCATGCAGACTTTGGCTACATTAAGCATTTTATTCCACAGCTCATGCTCTCCCTTCTCGTTGTAAGGCTGAATGAATCCACTCATGTCAACCCAGCAATAAAATCCCCCATCGCTCTTTGCACATCGAATTCCTAGCTGTCTCAAAGCAGCGACTAATGTGTCATACATAGTTCTCATCCTCTCTCGGTTGGTCTCAATGTAATCCTGGATAAATCTCTTATCTAACAGCATTGGTATCAGCAGTCTCTGAGTAGGAGCAGATATAGAAGAGAACCTTGTCATCCTTCTAGCGGCTGTCAACACATTTTCATTGAAGGAGTAGATAGCCCCAACTCTAAACCCTGAAAGAGAAAGATCTTTGGATAGTCCATAAACTATATGTACCCTAGTCCTGTCCAGTTCCTCAGCTTCAATAATCTCTGCCATGCTGACAAATTCCCCAGGACCATAAATAGACCCAGCATAGACCTCATCAGAAATAATATGGATATTCTTTCCCCTGGCAAAGTCCAAAAGGTCATGTAGTGTTTCCCTGGAGAGCAGATTGCCCAGGGGATTTGAAGGGTTTGACAACAGAATACCACGGACTTTGAGCCCTCGTTTTCTAGCCTGGTTATAAGCATGATCAACAGCATCAATGCTTAAAGTGAAATTGTTTGAGCTGCAACAATGGATAGGAATTAGCTCCACCCCTGTTCGCATCACATCCCTGTCAAAACTGTAGTCCTTAACATTAGTCAGGTACAAGCTTTACAGCAGAATTGGAACCAAGAACTTGCCAGAAGATTTGGAGAATCAGCATACTTAAAAAATATATATCAAGATATGGATAGAGGATAGCTACCCGGGATAATATGGTGATGGAATAAGAAATGCATTCCCATGGTCGGCCAAGCAGAAGAAGAGTATCTCAACTGCAGGAGTAGCACCACATGTCAATACTAGCTGTGATGGATCAAAGGAGACCTTTTTACCCATCACTGTGGACATGAAGTCTGCCAATCCCTACAGAAAATTGAAAAAAAAGAATTAACATTCAGTAATCCGTGTCTCTGCAATTCATATTAGATCCAACAAATTATGAGGTATGCTGTAAAAAGAATAAGCATGAATAATAAGCGTCATAATGCACTAGAATATATTAATAAGGTGATGTTGCTATCATTTTAGAAAATTCCAAAACTAGCAAGTACGTTAAGAAAATGAGGACAGAAGGATAACAATGTTATAATAGTATAGAAAAACTATCATGCTAAGCTACACTGGGAAGAGAAAAATAGGACAGGTTTAAACTGGAGGGGAAAACATTTTGATCTCAATATCAATGCATGCTGAGATGCATTAGTAAGCCCTTTTAGCTGCATTTATTTATTTCTTACTCAAGACAGGTGAGAGCACCAATTTGAGAGCAACATTCAAAGAAGTTGGTGGGATAAGTTATGAAATGAGAAAGGCTCCAATCTGACATCAATGGAAACTATGAAAAAACAGGAAAGTTGCAGTACCAGCCCTTTCCTGCACCAAAAGCCACAATAGGAAAGACATATGGCCACTCTTCCAAAGGCGTTTGAAGGTTTGTACTATGAGATAACCACATCCAGGCTCACATCATGATGATGTTGCTCATCAACTTGTTGCGGCAAAAAAGTAGAAACTCGACTTAAATACTTCATACTATCTGCTTCTACGAGTTTCGGCATCATTATAGATAAAGAATAACTTAACTGTTCCAGATATCACAATAGATAAACTACAATGCCCTGACATCATAAGAAATAGTGATTTTTACTGTTATTATGCGAGAAGAAAAAGTAAAGAACGAACACAGATTTACTTGACTCACTAACAATATATTGGAGGAGAGTAATTTTCTTATTGTGTAGGAAATAAATACAGAATACATCTATAATATCGTACAGTAAAAAAAAAAAAAACTAAACAAATGCAACAGATTAGGCCCAATAAATTAAAACCCAATACAGAAACTGATGAAAACTGCTATGTTGGGTTATTCTTGGTGTATCTTGGGCCTCTTGGCTGATAAGTTGACAAAATAAGTACCCGGATTCAAGGCATCTCAACATCCTCAAAATCTATTAATAGGATTTCTCTTATAAATAGATATATAAGCTTCTATGGCCCTGAATGAAAAATGAGTAAACATTACTACCTCCAACCAAAACCTTAGTGCAGAGTTGACAGCTCGTACGTTTCATGAACGCTCACAATACCTGCAAAAAACTGCAGGTGCATTGAAGCCAAAGAACTCCAAAAAGAATTTAATATAATATTTTATTTAAAAAAAAAAGAAAAAAAAAACACTACGGCCCTAAACACATTGCAGCCAATGCCACCACAACTCTATGAGCCAAAATAGCATCTAATAACCACATATGCTGCTATGGTGACCTACATCAAAGAAGAATCTCAGACAAGAACTAGCCTCTTCATTTCTTTAACATGTGGGCATAAGACTGTGAATTTGAGAGGATTATTGTTCAGGGCTGGAAATCCCAGGGTGAAAGAAGTCTGGAAGATATTAGATGTTTGAAAAAGCTGAAACACCAACTTAAGCAACCAATTCAGCAAAAATATGGAAGCATCTCATCTAAGGTCCAGGAAGCCAAAGAAGCCTTAGGGGCAGTACAAAAATCCCTAGACGCTGATCCATTTAATTAACACCTGATTCAGCAAAAAGAACAGTATATCAAGCAAGTGCCATATTACTTGCTGCTAAATCTTTCTCTAACAGAAATCAAGGGTTACATGGCTCAAACTTGGGGATGAAAATACAACTTTTTTTCCATTCAATGGTTAAGAAGAGAAGACACACCAATACAATCCTTACTATTTTAGATGAACATGGAAGGTAGTATGAATCAAATTATTGTTAGGCGGAATTTAATGGCATGAATTATGATCAATTATTTAATACATACAATTCATGCACAATCCAATAACTTAAGTAATAACCCAAACGCAAAATACAAGCATTCAATATGCAGAATTTACTATACATTGCTTGTTAAAAATTGTTAGACGTACCTCTAACCATTGACAAAATTGATTTCTTCAAACCTAGTAGTGCATATTTCTTCTAAGGAACAGAAATAGAAACATGCTTTATTTTTCTTCTCCGTCTCTAATTTCACACAAGAATAAAGATGAAAATCTCCCTTCCTTGCTCTCTTCTATAGACGTACTTTTATCTGTGTAAGGAACTGCTATTATTCATCAGAATAGTGCACTGCACTTGGCAGAATTGTTTTCTTACACGCAAACAAGTGGCTCCGCAGCATTTTTCTCAATATATAAATACATAGCACTTTTTCATTTTTAATGCTTCACTTAAGAGTTGGTTTCAACAACCTACTTCTGGCTTAAATTATTATTTTTTTAAACAAAACATGAGTTAATTAGTTAATTAATAATTAACTTAATTATCTCCTTTATTTTTGTATCATGTGCCACGCACATGTCTCCATACACGCATATTTGTTCAACTCTAATTCTACCATAAAAAATTAAATAGATAGATTAAGGTTAGGCTTAATTACTAACATATTACTACTTGATATAAACTTTATGGAAAAATTTTATATCTAATTTAACATAGACAACAACAAGAGTTAATATATATATAAAATATAAAACACTTTATTTATAAAATATAATAACAATTATTTTATAAAACTAAAATATATTAACATTCACACACTCAATCTATATAAATTAGATTGTCAATAAGGTCTCCTTATGTTAGTACAAACTGAATGATAAAACTAATACACGTATTATGGCAACAAGCTTTCGACATTTCAAAAAATATCTTCCATGTATCACAATATATTAATTTCACCCATAGCTTTAACTTTATGAATAAACCCAATGTTTATTTAAGGTCCCTTCACTTAATATGTTATTTCTCAATAAACCATATATATACAGACCAAATAAGAAACCAACACGGTTTTATTTAAAGTCATCATTATAAAAATACAATCACATAGAAGGTCTAACGCCCATATTACACACATCTTAGCATTCCCTTAGTTAAAGAATCAACTAACATACAATCAATACCTATGTGTTCCAAGACCACCAATTTTTTTTTCTCGAGATAAAGACGATAGCTAAATTGGCACACTTAGCATCAATGGTCTAAAAATGGAATCCACCATTCTAAGACCCAATATGATATTTCTTCACCAAACCCTGCTTCAAACAATGAAACAAGTTTTGTTTCCATTGTATGCAATCCTACTTTTGGCTTTTCCAAGATATTGCTCCACCAGCTAGTGAGAAAATGAATCCAAAAGTAAATTTGTGTGAATCTACACAGCCAGCAAAATCTACATCTGAATAGCCCACGGCCTCCAAATCCTCAATTTTATGTTACATGAGCATGCAGTCCATAGTTCTCTTTAGATACCTCAAAACTTTCTTTGCACCTTTCTAGCAGTCAACTCCTGAATTACTCTAGTAACGTCCCAATATCCCAAAAATATATACAATGTCAGGTCTTGTACAAACTTGAGCATACACAACACTTCCAACTGCAAAAATATATGGGTTGTTCTTCATTCAATCTCTCTATAAGTCATTCTCATAACACAGACTTAAATGCAAATTGTCACCTTTGATAATAGGATCCACACTTGGTGCACAATCTACCATCTAATATCTTTCTAACACCTTATTGATATATGATTCTTGAAATAATCCTAATATCCCTCAAGATCTATCTCGATGAATCTTAATACGAATGACATAAGATGCATCACTATCCTTTATATCAAATTTATTTAAAGAAAAAAAAATGTTTCGCCTCATATAGCATCCCTTTATCATTGGATGCAAGTAGAATGTCATCTTCAAATAAAACCAAGAAATAAACCTTACTCTCACTGACCATGATATATGTACACTGATCCATGGCATTCTCTTCAAATCCAAATGAAGAAATAACACCATTAAACTTTATATACTAGTGTTGGGAGACTTGTTTTAATCCATATATGATTTTCTTAAGCTTGCACACAAGACTATTTGTCTTCATGAAAGGAAAACATTTTAGGTTTTTTCATGTATATCTCCTCCTCATGCTTGCCATTTAAAAATATCATTTTCACATCTATTTGTTGGATCTCAATATCAAAATGAGCTAACAATGCCCTAAATATATGTAAGGAATACTTTGTGGACACAGAGGGGGAATAAAAGAAGTCTCATTAAAGTCCTCTCCCTCTCTCTGAATGAACCCTTTAGCAACTAGTCTCACCTTGTACCTATCTTGGTATTAAATACCCACTTACAACCAATAGACTTAGCCCCATCATGTAACAATATAAGGTCTCAAGCTTCATTGACCTTCATGAAATCCATCTCTTCATTCTTGGCATCCTACCATAACTCATCTCATGTCATGTAAAAAGGTTTTGGGGTCATCAATAGCACAAATTCCACATTCAATCTCTTCTAAGTACATATAATAGTCACTAGCTATAGTTAACCTTCTTTCCCTAGTAACTCTTCTTAAAGAAGGCCCAGCATCCTCAAGAGGAGCTTGCTTAATAGCTGGTTGTTCAGCAACATCAAAAAGTTCTTAACTAACTTGATCTATCAAATTTAAGTTAGCGTCTTCCGGAGCCACATCAACTTGTTGTTCAATTATGACTTGAACTGGAAGTATACAGCAAACAAAAGTCACTCTATCACATGAAGTAGAAGCTTCTTATACTAAATGAGCAGGTTCAAGAACTAGATCTTGTAGAGCTACATTGACTTGTTGCTAAGTTTAAGAAATTTAGCATTTCTTAACTTCACGAATCTTATGATGAATAATATAACTTATAACCTTTAGACCTTTCAACATATCCAACCAAATACTCACTAACGGTATTTGGGTCAAGCTTCCTTTCTTATGCATTATAAGTTCCTACTTCAGACATCCATAAACTCACATATGTATTAAACTTGTCTTCCAACCCTTAAAAAGCTCAAATGGTGCCTTAGACACTACTTTGGTTGGAACTCAATTTAAAATATATATTGCCATCTTAAGTGCTTCATTCCACAGATGTAGGAAGATTGGAGTTGCATACTCCGCATCATATCTAATAAAGCTCAGTTTCTTCTTTCAGCTACGCCATTCTAATCTGGTGAACCAGACATAGTATATTAGGCACCTATCCCATTTCCTTAAAGAAACATTACAAATAGACCAGGTGCTTGTCCATCCTCAATGTACTTCCCACAGTACTCTCCACCTCTATCAGACCTGACGATTTTAATTTGCTTATTACATTATTTCTCTACCTCAGTTTGAATACTTTAAAAGTATATAATGCTTCATGCTTATTGTTAAGCATGTAGAGATATATGTATCGTGAGTAATCATCAATGAATGAGTCTGAATGTGTGAGTCGATATCACGACTACATATATCAGTATGTATAATTTCAAGTAGTTAAGAACTCCTATTAGCACCTTTCTTAGACTTGTTTGTTTACTTGGCCTTTATACAATTTATACAAGTGTTAAAAGTCGGTAAAATCTAGAGTACCAAGTACTCCATCATTTACCAATCAACTTCTTCTCCTTATTATCTCAATGGAGATGTGACCTAATATTTTATGCCAAAGTATTGATGAGTCCTCATTCATAGCACATCTTTTTTAACCAATATCCAAATTCATTGCAACATGCAATTCATTATGCATTGAATCAATAAAGTAAAGACCTTCAGACAATGCACCATACCGAACACAATTTGTTATATAGAACAAATGAGTATTCTAAAATAGAAATCAAGTTTCTACTAAAACTTAGAACATAAATGGTCTTTTTTAACATTAATACATGACCACCAGAGAAAACTACCCTACATGAGCCTATTTTATGAACAACTACTATCGGTAAAGATATTTTATTTATTGTCCACTAGTTCCCTCATCCTCGCCATAACCTGCAAGAAATTGCAAACATGGACTATAGAACTAGAATCAATACACCAAGTTATAATTTGTATCTACTATATGAGATGCAAAACACACCAAAAAGATTACATTACCGTTCTTCAAAAGCCTGGATTTATACTTGGCACAATTCTTCTTCATGTGTCCCTTTTTTTATAAAAGAAATATATAGATTGTTTCTTTATCTCACCCTGGAGTGGTACTTTGCCTTTATCTTCTTAGTCTATTTTCTTCTTCCTTTTTTTTTATCTTGGTTGTTGTCATAATAGTCTCCCTATGATTCATCAAAAGTCATTCATCCTCTCACAAACATATGGTCATTAATTTATTGATTGACCATTTTTTCCTTTGTATGTGGTAGGTGACTTTAAATAGTGTGTACACCTTTGGGAGCATATTCAAGATAAAGTGAACCAAGAAGGCCTCAGACATGTCAATCTCTAGAAACTTGAGTTGTGCTGCTAAGTCTCTCATACTCACACACAACTTTAATAGTAGTGAGCTTCATGGACGAAAACTTCATTATCAATGTACTAGCTAAGGCCTTATGCGAATGGATGAATTGTTCATCGATGGCTCTTAGCAAGCTATTGACATCTTGATGATGATTAACTAAGCCTCTGATGAAAGAAGACATCTTAGTCTCTATGTACATGCAACTTATACAATTAGCTTTCACCCATCACTCGTGTAGCATTTTCCTTTGCCGTGTTTTCTTCAATTATCGATTTGGGATACTCAATAGCCTTATCAATGTCACAGCAGCTGAAATATAGGAGAATTCTCTCCTTCCAAATCTTATAGTTATCCCCTTTTAACTTAGAGACATCAATGTTAAGATTAGACATTGAATACAAACCAGAACAGTTTACTACAAAATTTAAACAAACATAACATGCTCATGATCAATTTGAAGTCAAAACAGTTATATACATGCTCTAACAATGTACAGCACGTCAAAATGTAACTAGCATGAATTAAAAGATATTAAAACTGCTTGCGGACTAAGTATTTAATTCTAATAAACTTATGCATCTCAATATTAAAACTATTAAGTCATCCCATAACCCGCAATCCCTGTATCTTAAGGACAAATTCAGACTAATGACTTAATATTCTAATCCGATGTCCTTTGCATATGTTAATGAATGGTCCTATGGGACTTCACCCATTATATATGCAAAATACATCACAACTAGATCATATAATCTAGATGTGATCAAGGAAATAAATGAATGCATGATTGTTCGTGATTAGAATTGTTGGGGCCAAGTCCTAATCATTATAATTATGTTATGCTTTAGCCACAATATGCATGAAAGCATAATCAATAACAATCAAATGGAGAGTTCATCAACACGGGCTGCCCATGTTGGACAAACACGAGGCTCCTGTTTTAATAAAATACAATTGTATTTTTCTTAATTTCAAGGATTACCGAGAGTCAGAGGAAAAACACGACCCCCCCCCCCCCCCGCGCGGGTGTTTATAAACACAGACCATGTTTACACATCGGACAACAAAGTTGAGACTTTAAAATAAAACACAACCCTTCCGGGTTAAGAAATATGGATCTTTTTCCTCTTAGCAAAGAACAGTTACGCTATTTTGCAAAACACGATCACACTAAACATACATATATTAAAAACAATAATTACTTTAAATCAATTCAGTCAAAACAGAGGCCATTAAGGCTTTGATATCAAATGTTAGACGGAATTTAATGGCATGAATTATAATCAATTATTTAACACATAAAATTCATGCACAATCCAATGACTTACGTGCAAAACCCTAGCACACTATACAAGAATCAATATGCAAAATTTAACCATATATCACTTGCTAAGGATCGTTAGAGGTGTACCTCCAACCATTGACAAAATTAATTTCCCTAGAAACGCAATTGATAAACAAACCATAACACAATTTGTCAATTACACTCCCTCTTTTCTTAAACTTGATGGCATGTGTTTCTTCTAAGAAACAAAAATAAGGACCTACTTTATTTTTATTTTTTTCATCTTTGATTTCACACAAAAATCACAAATTATGGAAGAAGAAAATCTCCCTTACTTCTCTCTTCAATAGGCTTACGTATATATTTATGGAACTGCTACTATTCATCATAATAGTACCCTAGACTTGGTGGTGGTGTTTTCTTACGTGCAAAGAAGTGGTTCTCAAGCATTTTCCCAATATATAAATGCATAGAACTTTTCCATTTTTAATGCCCCATGTAGAATTGGTTTCAATAACCAACTTTTGGCTCCAATTACCTTTTTCTTAAATTTAAAAAATAAGATAATTAATTAATAATTAACTTAATTTTCTCCTTTATTTCCGTTTCATGTGCCATGCACATATTTGCATACAAATATACTTGTTCAACACTAATTCTACCATCCAAAATTTGATAAATAGATTAAAGTTAGGCTTAATTACTATCATATTACCACATAATATAAACTTTATGGCCAAATGTTATATCATCTAATTTAATATAGACTACACCAAGGGTTTATATATATAAAATATAAAACGCTTTATTTATAAGACATAATAACAATAATTTTATAAAATTAAAATATATTAACAATGATGATATTGATCATGTATTTTTAGAATTTTTCTAACCTGCCCAAGGAATAGAACCTAGGTCCAAAATTGGATACTCAGGCAAACCACCATCTCCTACATCCAGTATCTAAAGAGGAGGTTCAAAAGCTCTATTTGGTATGGGAAATGACAACACATCAAGACCGGATGCATATAATGCATATTTCTTTAAGAAGACATGGCATATTACCGGTGAAACTACTTGGAAGGCTATTAGGAAGTTATTGCAGGATATCTTCCCCTTCCATTAAACAACACATCTTTGCATTGACTACCTAAAATTCCCAATGCAACTACTCCGAGGGACTTTCAACCTATTGCATGTTCCAATACCATTTATAAGATTCTAACAAAGGTGATGGCTTATCGAACGCAACCGGTTCTAGGAGAGTTGATACGTGATTCCTAGTAAGCATTTGTAAAAGAAAGACACATAAGTGACAACATTCTAATAGCATATGAGCTTGTCAAGGGTTATTCAAATAAACACCTATCAACAACATGTATATTGAAGGTGGATATGAAAAAAGCATACGATTCTATTTGTTGGGATTTTTTAAGAAGAATGTTGATAGCTCTAAACTTTCCATTGCCATTTGTGAATCTTATCATGGTGTGTATCATTAGTTAGCTATTCAATTGTTCTACATGGGGTTTTGTATCCTTCATTTTCTACTTAAAAAGGATTGAGGCAAGGAGATCCTCTATCACCGGATCTCTTGGTTATCATCATGGAGTACCTCAACTGCCTAATGAAGAGAATATGGGATCATCCAAACTTCGGGCCGCATCCTAAGTGCAGAAGGGTCAAGTTGGTCACCTTATACTTTGCAAATGATATACTTCTTAGGTTTGCCTCAATGACATGTCTACCACCTTCTCGGATCCTTCTGGGCTACACCTTAATGCTGCTAAAAGTGTTCTATATTTTGGTGGTAAAGTTCTAGAGAAAGCAAAGAGATAGTTAGCCACAAACCTCCACCCACTTGATGGTGCCCTACCAGTTAAGTCTTAGGTTTTCCTTTGACTAGTAGAACTCTTAAGAATAGTGAATACCAAGTGCTATTAGATAATTTTATGTCAAGACTGCTTAGGTATAATCAACTCTTCAATTATGCAGGGCATTTGCAACTTATCAAATCAGTCCAATTCGGTATCCAAGATTATTGGAGTCTCCGTTTTATGCTCCCTAAACAAATCATGCACAATATTAGATCCTTATGTCGGTCATTCCTTTGGCCAGAATCTCATGGGATAACCAAAAAATTTCCCGTTGCATGGGAAAATGTATGCAATCCAAAACAAGAACAAGGCCTCGGATAATTGAACCTTGAAGCATGGAACATAGCAGTCAGGGACGTGTCCTATGGAATCTTCACAACAAGAAAGATGTTGTATGGGATCAGTGGATCCATAGTTACTTTATAAAACAAAGAACTTTATAGGATGTCACTGAAAGTGGGAAGATTTCATGGTGCCTAGGAAAGGTAATGAAGCTTAAAAGCCAATTTGCTGATATTATGAAGTCAGCTGATTCAAGTAATCTCACAAAAAATAATAGCTACAGCATTGCCAAGGCATATGCACTTATTAGACTGAGGAGTGAAGAAGTTGATTGGTGGAGGGTAGTATGGAACCCATTATCCTTGCCACAACATTAGTTCCACCTTTGGTTGATGGTCCAAGATCGACTCTTCACGAAAGACAGAATTGAGAAGATGGGAATGGCTTGTGATCTTGTTTGCACATTGTGTTAGGAAGAGCATGAAAGCAGACAACCCTTATACTTTGAGTGCTCATATGCCTAGAGTGTTTGGTACAAGATGTTGGAGGGACTTAGCTGCACACATCGTCCATCGGATTTCAAACGTGTGATAAATTGGATGTGCATAGGAGGTAGAGGCCCAATAAGTAGGACATTGGTGCTCTGATATATGTTGGCCATAATTCCTTACCATGTGTAGGAAGAGAGAATCAATGTATATTTCATGAAATGAGACCCAAGCATAATGAGATGTTTAGTGGCATAGCTAAAGAAATGGCAAGGAGAGAGTATGTCCTATTGCAAATATTTTAATAAGCTTATTATGTATATAAATAGCTTAGGGAGATAAATCATGAGGATTGTGCACTTCAATTTTGAATTGGAAGTAATAAAAATGCACATTACTTATCCACAAAATAATAATAATAATAATAATAATAATAATAAAATTAAAATTAAAATTCCTGTCCTTCGTATTCAAACTCGTTATAGGAAGTATCGACATCTTGCAAGAATGTCAACAAAGTAGAATATACAGCAAAACCATCGGGTTAAACTGAAACCCACAAACCAAATTTCCAGTTTATTCGATGCAAGTAAAAGGTTATATATATATAATGATGGGTAAAATAAGTGAGAGCAAGTCGCAAAAAAAATCAACTTACCACTTTTAGGTCCATCAGTCCATCAAACGGCTGGTAAGTCGTAATTCCATTAATTCCCATTTCATTGCCATCCGTTAATGAATGCTCCAAGTTTCGCGCAAACCATTTTTCAATCAAATCAAGGGACAACTAAAACAATGAACCAAATGATGAAAATCAGTACCAAAAACAAACCCAAAAAGTTCAATCAGATACTAAATATAACTTAAAATGCACTAACCCGGTTCTCCGCTAATCCGAGCTGAATAATCCCGTTTGGATTATCCAATGCATGATACGGATCCTCATCAGCCTTCGTAAGCCCAAGATAATAGGTTGAATCACTAGAAGAAACCATCGAACTAGCCCTAGCTGAAACTCGGGCTTGACTATGCGACCCACAAGAGGAAGAGGCCAAATTCGCTCGGGATGAAGACCGATGAAGCTCGGAGGCCAGGTCAGAGGAGGTAGGAGAGAGAATCGGAGGAGATGGCGGGGGCGGTCGTTGCCGGGAATTATTTCGATTCTTCTTGAGGTAGAGTTGGTAGAAGTAGAAAAGCGCACAAGGAATAATTGAACCCAAAATGAGACCACCGCGACCCTGGACTATTCCTTGTAACGGTACTACAATCCTCATCACGGGTTTCGTTGGAGGGTTAGGGTCGCGATTCGGGTCCGAGGTTGGGCGTGGTGATAGTGGTGGTTGCGATGGCGGAGGAGGTAACGGGGTCATGTCATTGAAAGAAAAGTTTCAGCCTTCGGCTGTGGCCAGTGGGTTTAGAGGAGGTTTTGGTGGGTGGCCAAAGACGAAGGTTAGGTTTTGTTGCTGGTAGCCGAGAGTCTGAGACTAGTAAGACCTGAGATAATCAAGTTATCTGCTGCGCCTAATATGGCATCGAGACTTCCAATTCTTATAATTTGGACCTGCACTTGGCTATTTTCTTGTAACTAGTTACATTTTCCCGTGCGATGCACAGGTAGAATTTTAGACGTTGTAATAATAAATTTTAAAATAATAAGAATAAAAAATATTATAAGAAGTAATAAAATTATAATAAGAAATCATAGTTAATATAAAGGATAAGATATTGGGAGAAAGACGAAATAATAAAGTAATACATTATATATAGAAATGACAAATATGAAGTATATAGAGCAAATAATTAAAGAATAAAATACATAATGTAGCTAGATATTTTGGAACAATTCATTGAAGACAACATTTTGTTGTGGATGTACTTTCTTTTCTTTCATTGTCACATATTAATATTTTTAGTCTATTACGATGTGTAACTCTTGACACTATAACATAAAACTGACCGTAGCCAAAGATTAGTTTTTTCAATAGTAATTCAACATGGGATTTTGATTGACCATGACGTTTATTTATTATCATTGTATAAAATAATTAGTAGTTTACTGATATGAAAAGTATTATGTACTTTCACTATACCTGTAACATAGGAAAAAAAAATTAATTTTGCAAACAAATGATGTTGCAATTTTTTTATGACATTTAGTTGTGAATAATTGTTATTAAAAATACCGCTAAAATCAGTTGCTTTAAACATAAAACAACCACTGGCTCCATACAATTACTCTTAACAAAAATTCTTAAGTTGACCAACTTCATCATCCCAAAGTCGACATTCCAGCCTCTCTTTTTTACAATCACACCTAGAAAGCAAGGAATTAATTTTTGATGCAACTATCGTACCTGTTAACAATAATATGATAAATTATTTCTTCTTTCTACTCACTCATTGTCCTCTAGCAAAATATCCATTAACTTGGTCAAATTCTTCTTTTGGTTCTCAAGTATGCCTTTAGGTTTTATTTTCACAATCTTACCTATGACATCTAGTAAACAAAGAATAATTAGAAAATATTAGATTAACTCACTACACCATTATGCACTAATGTTCTTCTGATGGGTGAATTTGGTTTAGATATATGTAGATAGGTGCCATTTTTGAAACTTGAATGCTTCTGTCTTTTACTCCCTCTTGAACTTATGCAGTGTTTTTAATTTTTCAACTGGCTTCTAATTATATAATCAGAGACTAAATCAAAATTAATAAAGGGAGGAAGTGGGAAGTAGAAATGTTATATGTAATTAATTTATATAACCACTTCATTTGGTGTTTTAATTATAGATAATTACTTAATTAATACGCAGGAGATGAATAATTATATTTTAATAATGGCAACAGATGAATAGTTATATGACAACAAATAAATATATATGAACCTATACATATGTGTTGTTTGATTGGTTTATGCACTTTATATATGTATTAATTATTTATATTATATATTTATTAATATGTAGTAGATGAAGAGTTTGAAAACTCAATTAATACGCAGGAAATGAATAATTGTTTGCATATATTTAGGTAATTAATTAAGAAAATACTTGATTAATACTTCATTAAATTTAGTTATATGCATTTGCTGCATGTAGGATAAGATTAGTTGTATTATATTAATGGCAGCAGATGCATATGTATTGTTTGACTGGTTTATGCACTTCATTTGGTGTATTGATTATTTATCAATTATTTATATGTTAATATGTAGGATATGAATAGTTTGACAATTCAATTAATGCACATAAAATGAATAGTTGGTTGTATATGTTCAAGTAATTAATTAAGAAAATATTTGATTAATACTTTATTAAAATTAGTTGTTTGACATAGATACAATAAATAAATAATTATATACATTTGTTGTACATAAGAGATGAATATTCACATTGTATTAATGGACATATGCATGTAAATCAAATGAATATGCACTTTATTTGGTGTATTAATTATTTATATTATTCATTTATTAATATGTAGAAGATGAAGAGCTTGACAACTCAATTAATACATAGGAGATGAATAGTTAGTTGCATATGTTTAGGTAATTAATTAAGAAAATACTTAATTAATACTTCATTAAAATTAGTTATATGCATTTACTACACATAAGATATAAATAGTTGCATAGTTTTCTGCATATGTTTAGATAATTAATTAAGAAAATATTTTATTAATATTTTATTAAAATTAGTTGTTCGATAAATGTGCAGCAAATGAATAGTTATATGTATTTAATGCACATAGGAAATATATAGTTGCATTATATTAATGAATAGTTTTCAAATGTGCAACAATTCAATTAATACACAGGAAATGAATAGTTTTCTACATATGTTCAGATAATTATTTAATAAAATATTTGATTAGAAAATATTTAATTAATACTTTATTAAAATTAGTTGTTCGACATATGTGCACCAAATAAATAGTTATATATATTTAATGTACATAGGAGATGAATAGTCGCATTATATTAATAAATAGTTATATTAATTATTCCATCTTATTAATTAGCAATAATATATGACACTTTATATAGTGTATTAATTATTTATAGTATTTATTTATTAATATGTAGAAGATGAAGAGTTTGACAACTCAATTAATACGTAGGAGATGAATAGTTGGCTGTATATGTTTAGGTAATTAATTAAGAAAATACTTAATTAATACTTCGTTAAAATTAGTTATATGTATTTACTACACATAGGATATAAATAGTTGCATAGTTTTCTGCATATGTTTAGATAATTAATTAAGAAAATATTTTATTAATATTTTATTAAAATTAGTTGTTCGATAAATGTGCAGCAAATAAATAGTTATATGCATTTAATGCACATAAGAAATAAATAGTTGCATTATATTAATAAATAGTTATATTAATTATTCCATCTTGTTAATTAGCAATAATAATAATTAGCAATAATATATGACAGAAGTAATTTATGATTAGTAATAATGAATATAGTTTAGGCGGAAAAATTTGTTTCTATATTGTCTGCTAGACAACTCCGTTTTTATATATATATAGATTTTGTGCGTTTTATTCAGATAAACGCCTACATGGATATTTTTTATAATTTATAATTGTTATATATAGATATAGAATTATTTTATAATTTATAATTTTTATTTAGAAATATAAAATTATTTTTATAATTTATAATTCTTAATTAATATATCTATATAAAAAAATTTAGTTGTCATATGAGTTCATCCTCTATGATATTAGAGGTGAAAAACAAAAAAGAAGATTGCCTAGTTCCATATAACTTGTCCAAGCCAAAAGGCAAACAAGCCACCAAGAAAAAGAGAACCAAAGAAAAACAAAAGTAAACTTGTGAGGAAGGGAAAGGAGAGTAAAAAGGAAAAAGAGAGGTGATATTACTAATAAATAATAATAATAATAATAATAATAATGATGATGATGATGATGATGATGATGATGATGATATAAATTTTTAAATAAAATTAGCAATACTTAAAATTTCTGTGAAATTATATTAGTAGTGACTCTAATATAACATTGGCAATATTTTGAAATTAATATGTGTGTGTGTGTGAAAAAAAAATTAATATATAAATTAAATATTATAGTTTTATTTAAAACCAAAAAGTTCATTCAAATGAATAATAGAAACTAAAAAAATAGTTATGTCAAACAAATTTACTAGGGTATAAATTGATAAAATTATATATTATATTATTATATTGATATGCATGAATCTAAAGGTAACAAAAGTGAGAGGCAATAATATTTTATTAACATTTAATGTGTGAAGGAGTGTAATGGGAGGTAAAATGAAAGACAACTTTATGGATGCTCTCATAGACATAATATTATTTTTCTAATTTTATAATTCTTCGTATGAACATGTTCAACTTGTATATTAAATATGAGGTTATTTAATGTAATTTTACAATTCTTATTTACATAAACATTGTTAATTTTTATAACTATACAATTTTATTTTTATTATGCATATGTTCAACAAATTCTTAATATATGCTCAACACACTTGTTGTGCATTCAATGTGTTTTTTGTGCATGTTTTATATGTATTTGTTACATTTCATTTCTAAAGACAGTACACTTGTCTTAGATGCACAAATTTGCTACATATTCAGCACTTACATTGTATATGCTCAATAATTCTATAAGTATATATTTGTTACATTTTCAATGCCTAGTTTTGTATATATTCAATGCATATTTGATCCACATCTTTAGTATTTGTTCAACATATGTTTGTTGGGTGTTTAGCGTGAACTTTCTACATGTTCAACACTTATTTGGTATGTATTCAATACATATTTGTTGCCTATTCAACACTTATTTGTTATGTGTTCATTAACTATTTTAGCAAATTTTCAACACATAATTATTTCACATTTTTAGGATATGTTATGCAACTCTTTAAGTATATGTTTAATATATACTTTCTATATGTTCGGTGACTATTTAATTATATGTTCAATAAAAGTAAATCAGCATTTATTACTATAATACCTCAAAATTTTATAAAATTTTAAACTTGATTTATCAACATTTTAACATAACCTAAATTTTAAATTCTGAATCATTTTATTTTATTTTAGCCTAACCTCAACCCTAAAAAATTTGTTGAATAAAATTTTAGAATAATCCAAAATTTAAACATAAACTTAAATCTAAATTCTAAACCTAAAATTTTAATTTCCTTTTTCTTTTCTCTCCTTCTTCCTTTCTTTATCTTTTTCTCTTTTCTCTCTCCCTTTTCGGTTTGCATCTACCAACCCAACTCACCTTCCTTTTCTCCTCTCCTTCTCTCTTGACCCATTCCACCCTAGCTGCCCTAATCCATTTTATTTTATTTTATTTTTCTTTCCTCTCCCGTGTCGCCCCTATCTACCTCATCCTCTCCTTTTCCCTTTCCTCTTCTAGCCCAAATAGGGCCTTAACCTGCCCCCATACTAATCATCCTCCCTTTCCTTTCTCAACCATGTAGTGCTAGCCTACACTTTGCAACCATTATCCCTACATAAACCTTACAGCCCTGCCCTCGACACCAAACCCTACACCCCTACCACTTTCTTACCTACTTGGCATGTCGAGCCATGGCCATTCCCTTCCCCTTCATCGTCTCCCCTCCCTTTTGTTCCTCCTAGTATGTGTGTGTGTGTACCTACACCTATGCATGTCTCTCCTTCATTTCTCCTCATCCTTCTTTCACCTCCTATCATGACGTATCCTGCCCAGCCAACTCTTTTTTTTAATCTCCTCATAATATTTAATAGGGTCGTCACTACTATCGCTGTTATCACTACCGCCTAAGGCCACCACCTCCCTACCTTCCTTCATCCTTTTAGTTTGCTCAACCTAACACCACCCTCACTACACCAAACCCCTCTATTTTCTCTCCTTTCCCTTTCTTGCACACTACCCTTTCCTTTGACTTGCACCATCATTGCTCCCCACTTCCAGCTTTGGTCTCCACCTACAGGCCCCTACCACTCCTATCATCACCCCGACCAGCCCCACATCACTCCCTTACTATCAACCATTAGTAACCATCAGCCCGTGAAGCCTTTATCACCATTAGCCATGCCACATCTATTGTTGGCCACCACCACCATTCCCTAATGATGAATCCCCCTAGTCCCAACACCGTCACTACCTCAACCCCTGATGCCAAACATTACTCAATCCTTCATCGCCATTATCACCACTACCTTAGCCACCACATTATCATCGTGACCACTATCGTACACCACCCTACCTAAGCTATCCACTTTTAGTTATCTTTATTTTCTTCCCTTTTCCCTTGCCTTAGTTCTCTCTGTGGTTAAATTCTTGTGTATAAATTGTGTACATTATTATTTCTAGGTAATACCTCGACTGCAATGGAGGAGGAAGCATAGGTCTTACATGCTTAGAGATCAAAGCCGCTTCGGTAGGGATACTTATTGTAGTCTAGGATTTTTGGTATACCATGATATTGTTATTATGTGATTAAATGTATAATTTCTAATTCTATGATATGAGATTTTATGTTATATGATAGAAAATAGGTAACTAGAGATTATGTGACAGTGTTATTCTATGTAGGAATCCCTTGGTGTGATATATGGTTGTATTATAGTTTAATAAGGTATGATATGTGAAAAATGGGTATAATAAGGTATATGGTGATAATAGAGGCTTTGGAAATAATGTTACCATAACATATAAGAACTGCATGAAATAAGGACTTCTATTATCAGTAAGGGCCAATAAAAGACTTAATAAAGTATGAGAATTGTCTAATTTGGGAACAATAATCCTCAAATGAGAAGGTTATTATAATATGTGTGACATACTAGACTTATACCATGAAATTTAAATATTTTATTAATATTAGTGTTATGGAAATGTATATTGAATCTAGTAATCGTATGGGCCCTATAGAAAACTTATGATGTACTTGTGAAATTAGGGTTTATAAGCTTTGGGAATAGTAACTATTGACATAAGGTTACTATCACATGTGTAAGACCTTAGATTTAGGCCTTGACATTTGAGTATATTGATAATAATGAGACTTGGGGGGAAAAGTACTAATTTTTTTAGATAAAAGAGTAATGGAAGAGAAGTTATGACTAAAATGTAAAATTAAGGTTTTTTGGGGGGGGGGGATAAGGGTATTAACCCTAGGAAGTGATCTTATGATCTTTGTGATGTGTTTTACCTGCTTTAAATATGTTCTTACTTTTCAAATCAATCATAGATAATACATGAATCATTTAAATTTAAAGATCATGTGAGTTGAGCCAAGGTGCTTTATGGGTCCGTTTCACCAAACGATAATAGTGGATCAAGAGTACTTTACCTTAAGATATGAATTAGTCTGTTCCACCAAATTAAGAATAGTGGAGCCTTAAAATCAATGTGAAAGATAATATGATTTGAGATGAGTGACCTAATAGATAAGTCATTAATGACTTAAAGTGGAAGAGTATGTGAGTTAGGACCAAGGCATTAGGTTCGTTCCACCGGACAATAATAGTGGTTCAAGTGTGTTATTCCTAAGAGGTGCTTTAGAACGTTCCATCGATTTAAGAATAGTGGCTTAAGAGCATTTTTCCCTAAATGTTGGGTTCTTTCTATCAAACAATAATAGTAGCTTAAGTGTGTTGTCCCTAAGAGGTGTTTTGGACTACTCCATCAGTTTTAGAATAGTGGGGTCTTTAAATTCAACGTAAATACAAGATTAAAAATTATTATATATAAATTATTATATATAACAAAGAGTTTTCAATCAGTACGTACCTTGTGATATTTTATATGTTTCACATGTTTACTTATTCTCTATTGTAAATGCATGTATTTAATTATATCCCTTACTCAATAATATTGTTATCTTGCTCAACATGTAGCATATTAACCATCTTTTTCATGAGTGCTACTCATTCCTTTGAGTAAACAACCCCAATGCTTTTATGCATGTCATTAAGGACCAATTGGATGATTTTGTTTCCTATAATGCGTTGTATGGAGTGGAGTGATTGTCCTATACCAGGGTTTTGATGAAGAGTCATGTTTTCTAGGGAATAGTTTTATTCATATACCTTTTTGGACTCTTATATCCATAATATCCCTTTTATTTATGCCTAGAGTTAACCTCCAAACTCATATTATGTTTATAAAGCTACTCTCATATTTTTTTTAATCGATTTTACCTTTAAGGATTTTAGCCTTTTGATTGATGTGAGGATAGTATAGCAAGCTAACCTTGCATCGATTATAGCAATAGCACCTAGTTTATTGGTTATAAGCTTCCATTGTAAAATAAAAAAAAATTAGTAGTAGAATTTGGGGGTGTTAAAAGTTTTTCACCTACTCAAAATGCAAGTATAGCGGCATTCGTCCTTTATGGAGCCATATATGCCTAGTGGATAAGCCATTGTGTGCAAGGGGGCCATGCAATGTCCTGAAGGACTTTAATACAATGATTCATGCTAAGTTTTACATGAAGACTCTTAAGATGGACAAGTTGAAGGAGGTCATGTTGTTGACTCAGGGGAGCATGATTGTGAAATAATACCATGCTTGATTTACCGAGTAATTGATTTTTTCACTAAGGATAGTAGCCAATGATTTTAAGGTGGTTTATCAGCTTGAGTAGGGGTTTCATGTTAGCATCCTGATGATGATGGGTGTCGTGGTTTTCCAGGAATTAGACATTTTATACAAGCGGACATGTGACACCACTACTCTAGCACTTGAGTAGACTTCCATAATAGGTAAAAGGAAGTTAGAGACATAGAGGGGTTAGATACAGTCTTAAGGAGGTCAGTTTCAACACCAGGGTTAGACGGGTGGTCAAAACAGATTTTTAGGCCAACCAAGAAGCTTCATGTGTTGTCTTTATGGCCGGGATCATCTAGAATGAGACTATTAGGGAACTTCTATTCATTATAGAGCATATGGTCAGTTGGCCATTGGTCATTTGAGTTTTAGCATTAGTAAGGTGAATTCTAGCAAAGGGGACCATTGGTATCACAATAGTGGGCTTATCAACAACATATCTACTATTCACTGCCACATTAGTTTCACCAGAGGGCACTTTCCCTTTTCGATGCACAGCCTTGGGAGGTTAAGGGGAGACCACATGGGTGTTACCCATTCCCTTAGAGAGGAGTCTAGGCTTAGGGTGTAGGAGGGTATAGAGGAGGATACCAGGAAAGACACTTAGGTAGGCACCTGAATGTCATCATCCAAGTAAAGGTTGATCAATAGTTGGATGTAGTCACTTGTATGTTCACCATACTTTCATTATCAATGCATGTACCGTTGATTTGGGTGCTTCTTTTTCATTTATATCTACTGCCTTTATTGATAGAGTTATCTTATCTCCCTCTACTACTATAGTTATACTTGTGACATTGCCCTCTAGGGATAGACTAGATTGCACTAGGCTCTACTAGGATACGACCTTAGCGATAAGTAGGGTAGACTTCCTAGTGAACTTGGTCAAGGTAGACTAATGAGACATCTTTGGTGTAGAGAGGTTACCCCCACGTACTTGTATAGTATTCAGGAGTTGAATAAGGACGTGGCAGCCTTAGAATATATTCCAGTTGCTTGAGACTTCCCACACTTATTCCCGAAGGAGATACATAATTTAATACCCCAAAATTTACTACTAAAAATTTTCATTTTACAATAGAAGAAAAATCAAAATATATGGGTGTTACTACCGTAATTGACGTGAGTTCGGTTTACCATACCATCCCCACATCAATCACAAGGATAAAAACCATTAAGAGTAGAATAGAGTAAATAGAAATGACATAAGATTTATAAATGTAACTACGAGGTTGGAGATTTACTATGAGGTATAATAACAAAATATAACAAAAGGGATACCATGAATATAAGAGTCTAAAAAGTATTTGGGTAAAACCAACATCCAGATAACATGACTCTACACCCAATGTAATAATACACAAAGTCACCCTGCCCCATACAAAGCGTCAAAAGCTGCAAATTCATCAACTGGGTCTTCATCAACCTACATATAAGCATCTAGGTCATCTACTTGTGGGAATGAACAACACCCATGAAAATAATGATTAGTATGATACGTATAAAGTAAGGTAGCAATATAGTTAAAAGAGGGAAAACATCGAATTACATGCATTAGAGTGGAAAGTAGCATACATGTGAGATACAATAATCAATATAAGGTAATTACTAATTTTGGATTCGTACCATTAGAATATAACCCGATCCATTCTTTTATTTACGTTGAGTTTAGGGACCCACTATTCTCTACTGGTGGAATAGCTATAAATATATACAATCCCAGGGCAAAATGCTCCCAGCTGACACGTTCCTACCCGCAAGTGCACGGGGTCAGAGTAGTAGTCAAGGTCGATCCCACAAGGATTGGTGAATGACCACTAGGACAATGATAGAACTTAACTATGTCTAGACTACGAGATGATATGAAATAATAAATTGTAAGCTAAAATAACTAAATAAGCTAAAAAGAAAGGAAAATAACACTCAAGTCACTCAAATAAATAGAAGAGCTAAGGTTCCTGTTCATCGCCCCCAATCCTCACATGTAATCGAAGATCACATCACAAAATAATTCAACAATCATAATCAATCATGCCAACAAGGATAGAAAGTGTTGTGCTTTCTCAAGCCACAACCACCCTATTACATATCTATGGCCCTAACTATCTCTAGCTTAGAGTCTAATAGAATGTAATACATTAAAGTCTATAAAGTTTCCTCCTTTATTGTTGTAGAGGTTAAATCGATCGTCTCCCGACCTACAATTTAATCTCCCGTTGTGCTATTGGGTCTGATACTGGATTATCTCTCGATCTCATCGGTATTTCCCACACCAAAAATCAGAACCCCGCCGTGGTTCAAGAATCTGTCAATCAATCAATAACACAACACATACATTATGAATTGAATAAAAAAGGATGCAATAATTCAACACATTAGGATCAGGGAAAATTCCCCTTCACCTTATCACAAGATCTAGCCCATCAAATTCATAGCAAGAATATTAAAAAGAATAAGAGATTCCATAGATAAGGAAAATATCATTAGATAATACCCTTGATGTTCACAAACTCTTGCAAAAATTTAACTTCTTGAACCTCCGTCTCAAATTTACAAGAGAGATCTTGATGAATTGGGGGAGAGGATAGAGAAGAGAGAAAAGAGAGGGAGTGGAGGCTCCTCGAGATATTAGAATGAGATTTTTTATATTACCAACTCGTGGATCGCTAGGGTTAAAGATGGGCTTCCTGTGTCAGCTTTGACAATGATGCGTATTTTGACCATAACGTTTTCATCATAACTTTGATTAAGCTGATTTTGGATGCGTTGGAAAGCTATTAAAAAGATCTAAAACATTTATGTTTAAAGAGTCTCCAAATTCAGACCTTTTTGTGGTCTAAAGTTTACTTCTTTCAGGCATATATACTTTAAATATGCATTCTTTCTTTCATTTTATTCCAGAATTTACATTTTAGCTCTAAATCTCTTTCCACTTCAACTTTTGCTCCTATTTGCTCCTTTTTTCTCCCTTTAAGGTTATTCTTTTTCTTCATCCTTCATGATTTTTTTGTTGCTTGAGACCCTATAAATTTTCACAACACAAAGACAGTAATAAGAACAAAAAGGGAGAATTCCGACTGAAATTAAAGGTAAAAACTCTTATAAACCTTAGGAATAAGATGTAAAAGTCAAACTTATCACCAACCACTATTCTCGTTCGATGGAATGGACAGGTACAACTAATCCTAACTCACATAATCTTTTCATTATGAGGGTTTAGTATATTATCAATGATTATGGTCATTGTCAGAATTTATTTTAGATTGAGTTCAAGGACTCCACTATTCTTAACTAGTGGAACAGTTATTCCACCTTAGGGAAAAATACTCCTAGCCACTATTCTTACCTATGGAATGGTAATAATATACAACCTCAGGCAAAATGCTCTAGCTACTATTCTCAACTGGTGGAACGGTCATCAATACGCAACCCTGAGGTAGAATGCTTCTGACTAATATTCTCATCCGATGGAATGGATATATACAACTGGTTCTGACTCATGACATCTTTCACTTTAAATTATTAATATCTTATTTATAATTTCTCTAACAAGTACAAAACATAATTAAGGTAGGCAAAGCACCAACATACCGATAATAAGACTGTTCTTAAAAGTTAAGTTACTTATCTTCCCTTAGAAACCCTAAATTCACAATTTAGAAATAACTTCCCCCATTTGGTTATTTACCCACCAAACTTAGTATATATGCCTCAAATATTATTGTTATTAATATACCCGAAATTCAAGGTCTCACTCCCACATCTTGCACATATAATAATAACCCTATCTCAAAAGTTATTATTCAAAGGCTTCTAAAATCATAATTTCACAAGTATGTCATAAATTTTTTTCATAAGAATCATATAGCTAAAAAATTCAAAATATGTCTCTAAAATACCTTTATTAACAACATATCCGAAATTCGTGGCCTGACTCTAATGTTTTATGAATGTGATAATAACATTACCACTTCATGATTACTGTTCCCAATTTAGACTATTTTCTTATTTTGAGGAACTTATGATATTCATAATTACTCCAATCACCCCTCATTATTGTAATAATATTAATAAACATAACACGTTAAAATATCAAAAGTCTCATATTAATCTATATTGACCAAAATATCCTCAATGATAGCTGATAACCCTTATTTTACAAAAATATTATACCTTTAATATCATTATTTCCAAATACTCCATTTACCAACATACATCTTAAATAAAATTATTTTCCCACACATCAAAATTTATTAGTCCTATATTACTCTTCTATTTTTTATTCACCCACAAAATACAACTTAGTGTAGAAATCTCGTATTAGCCCTTCTTTCATTATTCTAACTTTCTTCCTATCATATATTTCATACTAATATATAATATTATCAACTACATGTATTTAATAGTGAAATAAACACAACATGATAATAAATAGATTCATATAAGCATTTAACACAAACCCCAAACATCAACTAGTATCCTTACAAAAACGCCTCCAGTCTCTAAGTACACTTATCTTATCCCACCTCTTCTGGAACTTTAGATACATTATCTAAGAATAATAATAAAACATAATTAAAATGTAAATGACATAATTAAGAAAGGATTAAAGGAAATAAATAGTGAAAGGAGTGAAGAACAACCAAAATAATACTCGAAGGTGTGGTCAGTAAAGTTTTACGAAACAAAGGAAGGGAATAGTTATGGTTGCCAAGCAAGGGAGCTAGCAACAAAACAAACTACCATTGCTAGGAGAGGTGCAACAACATAGGACGTTAATTCATGGGGGTTGGGAATGATAGGGGAGGCCGAAGGAGGGGGTAGGGATCATTTGGTTTTGTCGGTGGTAGGGGTGCAGTTGTTTTTGTTGCAGCTAGGGGGTATGCTATGATAATTTTTTTTTACAGCTAGGGGTAGGCTACAGTCAAAATTATTGCATCCAAGGTGTCGGTTATAGTGAGAATTGATGTAGAAAGGAAGGAAAGGAAAAAAATAATGGTTTAGTGTGTTTTACCATAGCTAGAGGGTATGGTCAGGCAAGTTTTGCAAGAGCTTGGGGTGAGGCAACAACAAAGCTTGCTGGTGATGGTGGTGAAGGAGTGACAAGGGCTGTCGGTGGTGGTTTTTCATGGCTATTTTGGCGATGTTAAGGAGAGGTAAAAAAGGAGGAAGGAAGGATGAATGGTGGTATAAAAATTTTGACAAAAAATAGAGGGATAATGAGGGGTGATTTGATGCATTAAATGTGACTTATATATACAAATACACACATAGAAAGAGAAGAGGTGATTAGGTAAAATTTTCAACATATAAAAAGAGAGAGTTGAGGGGTGATGGTGAGGGTGGTGTGTGTAGGACATGGAGTATGAAGCATGGTAGGGGATTTTGGTTGGGGGAAAATGATGGCTTCACACAAGCAAAAGATAAAAGAAGTCGGGCAAGCGGGGAAGGGAAAAGAAAAGAATTTAGGTTTGGTTTTAGAATTAGTATTAAGTTAAAAAATTTTAGGATAGGATATGTAATGATAATTAGAAATAAAAAATTGAGTTAGGATAAAAATAAGGAGTAGGGAGTTAGGGTAAGATAGAGAAAAAATATCCCAAGGTTAGAATTATGTTACAATATTAATTACTCCGGATTAGTTTTAGATAAAAAAAATTTGGGGTATCACACCTAATATGTTGCCTGTGCGCGAGATCAAATTCGCCATTAAGCTAGTACCAAGGGTAGAGCTATTATTGAAGATGCCTTACCAGATGGCATTAGTAGAGTTAAGAGAATTAAAGGCTTGGTTAGAGGATTTATTAGCTCACGGATACATGCACCCTAGTGTGTTTCCATGGAGAGCACCAACTTTGTTTGTAAAGAGGAAGGATGGGAGCCTTCGTATATGTATAGATTATTAGGTTCTGAACCAATTTACGGTTAAGAACTACTACCCACTTATGAGGATTGGTGACTTTTTTGATCAGCTTTAGGGTGCTTATCTCAAAGACCAACATAAGGTCAGGGTACCATCAGTTGCGCATTGCCGAGGTAGACATCATGAAGATGGCCTTTAGGACATGATATAGATACTATGAGCTGATGGTGATGCCTTATGGGCTCACTAACTCACCTGGCATCTTTATGGATTTGCGGCAATATTTTTTAATTAGTTTGTGGGGGCTTTTATAGATGATATTTTGGTATACTCTTACAGTGGCGAGGAGCATGAGTGTCACTTGTATACAACATTGTCCCTCCTTAGGGACCATAAGTTGTATGCCAAATTCTCTAACTGTGAGTTATAGATTCTAGAGATTGTCTTTCTGGGATATGTGGTGTCGGTAGTTGGAACTGTCATGGATCCAACAAAGATTGTAGCATTTATATAGTGGATGGCACCCGCTAACCTATATATTCACCAACCATAAGAGCCTCAAGTATATAATCACTCAGAAGGAGTTTAATATGAGGTAGAGGAGATGGTTAGAGTTGGTAAAGGACTATGATATGAAGTTAACCTACTATAAGGGTAAGGCCAACTTTGTTGCTAATGCCATGAGTAGGAAGACTTCACACTCTTTGAATTCTTATATGGTAGCTAATTGGTTGCTTGAAGTGCTAAGTAAGATGGGGGTATAACTAATCCATCAAGTGATTTAGAGGTCCAAATTTATAATGATGGTATTTGATGATATTCGAACTGGGCAGCCTTAGATGTTAAACTTGAGAAGATCTAGTGGAAGATATAAGATGGTTGAGTCAAGGATTTTCAGATTCATAAGGATGGTAGTATTCGCTACAAGAGTCATCGGTGTGTACTTTAAAGTTACATCGACTAGACGTACTAGATTTTAGAGGAAGGTCGTTGTACTCCCTATTCTTTTCACCTAGGATAAAGTAAGTTGTACAAGGACCTTAAGTAGATTTATTGGTGGCCACGCATAAAGCAAAAAGTAATGGAGTTTGTGTTGAGATGTCTGGATGTTTGACCTATCAAGAGGTCAAGATATAGCACAACAAAACTGTAGGGTTAGTCCAACCTTTGGATGTGGTGAGATGGAAAGAGGATTCCATTTCCATAGATTTCATGAGTGAATTACCAAGGGCTCACAACAGGTGCAACATAATTTGGGTCATTGTTGATAAGTTAACTAAATCAACAATCTTTATGTTGATGAAGTTAACATGGAGCATAGATCAGTTGACCGATGCATACATGAGATTCATGGTGAGTAGGTATGGTACACCTACCAACATAGTCTCATATAAGGATTTGATATTCCTTTCACACTTTTGTGGGAATTTGTAGGAGGCTATGGGCACAAAGTTGATTCGCTCAGCTATAGATGGGCAGACTGAGAGGATAATCTAAACACTCAAAGACATGCTACGAGCTTGTGTTTTGAATTTTTGTGGCAGTTGGGAGGTTCTATTACACTTAGTGGAGTTATCGTACAATAATAGTTATCATGCTAGCATAGGGATGGCATCCTTTGAGGCATTGTATGGACGCTAGTGCCAGATACCCTTATGTTATAGTGACATTAGTGAGATTATTACACTTAGCATAGAGATGATCGAGGAGATGACTCAGCATATTCAATTGATTTGATTAAGGATGTTAGAAGCTCAAAGTTGACAGAAGAGCTATATGGATTAGAGGTATCATAGTGATGATTTCAAGGTAGGTGACAGAGTTTTGTTGAGGGACTCAACCACCAAAAGGGGTACAAAGATTTTGTAGGATGGGCAAGCTAAGCTTGGGATATATTGCTCCCTTTGAGTTTCTTGAAAGAGTTGTTGAAGTTGCTTACTACTTAACACTTTCACTAGAACTAGCCCAAGTCTATAATGTCTCCCACATCTCATAACTAAGGAATTACATTTAAGATCCTTCTTACGTGATTAGATCTAACGAAATTGAGCTTGACAATTCATTATTCTATGAGGAGAGGCCCTTGCATATTCTCGACATTAAGGTACACCATAATCAGAAGAATTCAGTTCTACTCGTGAAGATCCTTTGGAACCACCTTAGAGAAGTGGAGGAAACCTAGGAGACAGAGAAAGATATGAATAAGATGCATCTTGAGCTCTTCATCATAAGTGTGTTAGTATTCGAGGTTCTTTTTATTTTGAGGAAATAGTATCTGACATCATAGTATCAACTCCTTTAGAAGCTACTGTAACACCCTGATAAAGTAACATTAATCATATAACATCTAATAGACAACACATACACATAAATTCCTAGCAATAATATGTGTCCTTACCAATAAAGATACTAGACTGTATGCATAAAATCCTATACCTCCTGCTCTGAAACCATTAGAATATCACCTACAAAATCTAAATAATATACAATTAGAATTAGATATTAATATTAAGAGAGAAGTAAGGTAAAGAAGGGTAAAAATGAAAATAACCGGAGTCAAAGGGAGGCTTGATTTACGTGGAAGTGTGGTGGAATGTATGGTGGTGCTATAGTGATATTTTGGTGTGTTTGGGTAAGGTTTAGGGGTGAAAAAGAGGGTGTGCGGATGAAAATAGGGGGTTGCATGGGCTGTGAGATGGGATCTTATATGGGTAAGTTATGTGAAGTGGAATGGTCATGCTTGAGCAATAGATTTATCAGAAAATAATTAACAAGTGTACACAGGCATGCAAAGGCTGTGCGGTATCCATGCACAGGTGCATGAGAAAACCATGTAGTCTGTACATACGTGTGATGAGGAAAAATTAGGAGTGCATGAATATGCATGAGATATGCGTCACATAAAAATAGGACGGATACGAGGGAAGAAGAGGGAAAAACAATGGTGGTAGATGGTGACAACAAGTGATGATGAGGGGGAGTGATAGGTTGGCCTTGGTGGTTGTTCTACTAAGTTTTGTGTGGTGCTTGGTGGTTGTGGTGGTGCACAATGGTGATAGAGGTGCTCAAGCGTGTGAAATAGAGCATGCAGAGGAAGAGGAATAATAATAATAATAATAATAATAATAATAATAATAATAATAATAATAATAATAATAATAATAATAATAATAAGAAGAAGAAGAAGAAGAAGAAGAAGAAGAAGAAGAAGAAGAAGAAGAAGAAGAAGAAGAAGAAGAAGAAATAGAGGGAAGAGAAGGAGACTTAGGTAGTGGCGATGATAGGGAATATGGGGCTACAATGGGACAAAAAAATGAGGAAGAAAGAGTGGTGTGTGGTGTGTGTGTCTATATATAGTGTAGGGTGGTGTGCAAACAAAGATGATGTAGGGAGAATTAGGGGTAATGGTGCAGCTATAGGGAAGAAAGGATAAAAATTTAATGAGGGGATGTGAGAGGATGGTTGATAGTGATAGTGGAGTGTTGGGTGAAGAAAAATGGCAGGGGGTATGTAGGGGATGGTAATGGTTGTGTGTGTATTGTGTGAAAATGAAATGGCAAGGGGCATAATAACAATGTGATATGGTGATGGTGAGAGCTATAGATGATGAAGACCATTAGGGGAACAAGGGTGATGGTTGCGTGTTGCAAATGGGTAAGATGAATAAGTCAAGTATTATAGTGTGTAAAATAAAGGAAAAAGAAAAAGGAAAAAGGAAAAAGGTTTAAGGTAAGTTTTAGATACATTTTTTTATTAGCTAAAATAGGTAGGATTAGTGATATAAATTTACAAGAATTAAGATTGGGTTCAAAAAATAATTTTTTTATGTCAAAGATTTAAATTAGGTTAGGATTTTAGGAATAAGGAATTTGGGTAAGGCTAAAATAAGATTTTCTCGAGATTAGAATTGGTTAAGGTATTAATGATATAGGATTATGTTTAGCAAAATTGTAGGGTATTACATCACTAACCCCTTAAAAGAGGCTTCATTCTTGAAGTCAACAAGTCTAGATTAGGGAAGAAGAGAAATGAAGATGTAAGAAAGCAATCTTGGTGGTCACTCTTGTTGGATTTGCTACTATACTACTGCTTACTGCCCTGTTAAAAGAGAGGAAACCCTGAAACCTAACACACATGAGCTAAAAAAGCTCAAGATATATCTCACACATGTTCTTATTAGTCTCCCACGTATCCTCCTATTCTTCACGACGGTTCCAAAGGATCTTCACAAGCAGAACCAATCTTATTTGGGTCTATCGAATCTTGGTGTCAAGAATCCTCAATAGGTTCTCTTTGTAGAATAAAGAATTGTTGAGCTCGATCTCACCTGGTCTGATTACATAAGAAGGATCTGCAACATAATTCCTTACTTGAGAAATGTTGATGATGTTATGAACTCGAGCTAGCTATGGTGGAAGCGCTAGGTAGCATGCAACCTCACCAACCTTATCAAAAATGTCATATGGACCAATATACCTTAATATCAACTTACCCTTCTAACCAAATCTCTTCCCTTCCTAGGTGGGTGAAACTCTCAACATAACTCTTTCCCCTAGTTTGAATCCGTCGTTGTAACGTCTCTAATCTACAAAGCTCTTTTGACGACTCTAAGATACTCTCATTCTGTCCTAAATCAACTGAACCTACCAAGTTATCTCTTCAATCATCTCTAGTCCAAGTACAACAAACTCGCTGATGTTGCTCCAACATTTTGGTATCTGACGTTTATTTCCATACAATGCCTCAAAGGGTGTCATCCCTATGCTAGTATGACAACTATTTTTGTATGAAAACTCAACCAAATGTAGATAATCTTCCCAACTACCTCAAAAACCCAACACAAAAGCCTGTAGCATAAACTCTAAAGTCCGAATCATCCTCTCAGTCTGCCTATTTGTAGTTGGATGCAAGGTGGTACTCATCCTTAATCTTGTGCACATAGCCTCTTAAAACTTTGCCCAAATGTGCAAAAGGAATCTTGAATCCTAATCAGAGACTATATCGGTAGGTATACCATACTGTAACACCTCCAAATTTACTACTGAAAAATTTTATTTAATTAAAAGGGTTTAGCGGAAGCGAAAAGATAAAACCATAAACTCGGGGGCATTACCGCCACACTTAGTACCAGATCGGTTCACTCCTACCATTCCAGTACTAAGTGCTAAGGCTAAATAAAGTTAACATTAAACATGAATCATTAATAAAACACAAGTCATACAGAAATCAAAGTGCAATTTGGGATCACAAACCAAAGAGTATGTGACTAGAGTTTTTTAAAACATAAAGCATAGTATAAAAACACAACTAAAACATGATAATACAAGGTCTAATAAAAGAAATAGAGTCTGGACGAGTCGCTCTCGATCCCCAAGTCAGGTTTAGTCTCAACATTCAGCCTCACCCGATGCCTTGTAGGTGTCGTAGGCATCGAAGACATCATCCTCTACCCGCACAAGCTCAGATGGGTCTTTTTCTCGTGGGAATGAGCAGCACCCATGAAATGGGTGATCAGTATGCTACGTATTGATTAAGGTAACAGATGCGCTAAGGCCAAACATACAACATAACATACATGACACATTCACATAAGCTGCATGCAGTAATCCAGATAATGAAGGCTGACTATGGTCCAATTAGATTTATTTTCTTTTAAATCTCTATTAAATGTAGTCATTTCACACCATAATCTTTATTAATCCATGTGAGTACGGGAACCCCACTATTATAGCCCTTGTATCGATCACTTATAGGGAAGAACACACCTAACCACTATTATATGCCGGTGGATCGGTCTCTAGGGCAAAACGCTCCTGGCCACTATTATGCCGGTGGATCGGTCTGGCCCCGAATCTCATGGTGTTTCACCATAAGTATATAGTAGATTTCCCATGATTCATTAGCAACATAATGTTTGGTTTGTTGAGCTTAGGATCCCCCACCATTATAGCTGGTTGATCGGTCACTTATAGGGCAGAACACACCTAACCACTATTATATACCGGTGGATTGGTCTCCAGGGCACCCCGTCACATGGCCACTATTATGCCGGTGGATCGGTCTGGGCCCGGCTCAACAATATTACTCTTTAAGTGATTAGTATCTTATTCGTATCTTATTAGATAAAGCTTTTCACCCTTGACATGCATATCAAATACCTTCTATTTCTATCCTCCTAAGGGGGACCGTCCTATATCTTGAGACTCCTGCGCCCCTTATCACACCCTAACATCCATTTCCCTTTGCACTTACCCTTAAATGAAAAACCCAACTCCTGCAGGTGTGGGTTAGGCCCAAAAACTTATGACATCAACTCCACCTACTATCACCCCTTAGGGTTTTCCCTTAAAAACCATAATTGGACCGATGTGGCCCAACCCCCTCTCTCACTTACACTACCATTACCTCATTTATCGCCCCATACCTTAACTCATTAGATCCAATCCCAAATCATATCGCTTTACCACTTGATTCCACATGTAATCAGAAAGACCCTAGTTGGCCACATCAAACCCTAGTACCTTTCTTGTCCCACAAGTAACCTCTCTAGTTCTCACTCAATATTCCTTCTCTCCCATGGCACCCATACTCACCCCCTTACATAATAAATTCCTATTCTTAACCCATAGTCCACTCTCCCTTAATCATTTTTACTTCCACAATTTCCAGATTATTACTTCCTCCCAAAACCCTAATCGGGTCCCTTATACACCCTTACACCGACCTATGTACTATTTTTCATCCCAAGTCTCCAATCACTCCACAACTCTCTCCTTATCTTATTTACACCCTAAATCAACTTTTCTCAGGTGAGGATCACCCCCATGCAATTTTTATCCATCCCATGCAAACACCCAAAGTCCCCATGCAAATTTTAAGATTCCCATGCATAGTCCCCATCTCTCATTAATTTTGGTCATTCCTTCCTCTTAATTTCATCTCATGGATCATGAGGTATTTTGGTCAACCTCATATCCCCCTTAGTGAACTCGTTTTCCATTTCTTTCTTTTTTCCCTTTCATTCCCATATCATATTATCAAATTTCCTAGCATGCATGCCCTTGAGGGCCATATCATATCACACAATTAACACCATATATACATATCATACGCATGTCACAAGAAACACATACAAACATATCTCAACTCCAAGTTGTGCTACGCATAAGACAAGTTAAGGACAATCATATGATACACAAGATAACATGATATATAGCGTATCCAAGGCATACAAGTCACATAACACACATGGGCCTTAGCTACATCCTTACCTAAAGCGACGCCAGGCTTGGAGCACGCTCCTATGCCTCCTTAGGGTTTTGGCTTGATTCACCTATAAGGGAAAAATACTAAGGATTAGTTTTCCTCCTACCAAAATTACCATTACTCCTTATTTTAGTCTAAACTTAGGGTTATTATTATTAAAGGGAGCATTATACGTGAAAACTAGAGTTTTTATCTTCAAGTTGGCCTACTAGATATTACTAGTCAAAATATGTTTATTTTAATATTTATTGCTATACTTATATTATTAAACCTAATAGCTTTATTCTTATAATAATAGTATGAATACTGATTGTAGCAAAATTAGTGATAATAAAAATAATAATAGTCATGCTAATGCTTATAGTGATAGAAACCCTAGCATTTCTAAGGCTAAGACTAATAATAGTGTTAGGGTTAAAATAATAATATAATAATTTCCATACCAAAAAGTATTAATATTCCTAAAAATAATAATGATAACAGTTATATTTTGAATGATAATAATATAAGGGTCCAAATGCTTTTGTCACAATAATAGTAACAAAATAATAACAATAATAATAGTAATAACTAATAATGATACTATAGTAATAATGTTAGTGATAAAGGCATTAGGAATAATATTAATGATATTCTCATATTAAATAGTAAAATTCTAAGGCTTAAGTACTCTTCTCCTTTAACGACAAAATGATAATACTCCAACTTCGGTTTAAATAACAATAATAATAATAATAATAATAATAATAATAATAATAATAATAATAATAATAATGATGATGATGATGATGATAAAAATGTTAATTACATTAATAATAACAATAAAAATGATAATAGTAACCAAAATAATAATAATAATATAAGGGTCCAAATATTTATATTAATAAATAAGAGTGATAATGGACAAGGTTAGTATTAGCTATATTAGCAAGGAAATAATGATAATCTTAATGGTAATAACAATAGTAATAATACCGATAATAATAAAAATAAAGTTAGGGTTAAGTAGTGATAATAATAATAATAATAATGGCATTAATAATAATAATAATAATAATAATAATAATAATAATAATAATGGTAATAGTAATATAAGGTTTCAAACGTTTACCATAGTAGTAAAGATAATGATAATAGGCCATAGCTAGCATTAGTAATAATAGGGAGGTTAGTAATAATAATAATAGTAAACGAGGAAAAGTCTCAATCATAATAACACCAAAGTTGTAGGCCATTATTAACAATAATATTGTTATCGGTTAGGAAAATCATAAAGTTAGGCTAAGTAATGAAAAAAAAAAAATAATAATAATAATAGAGATAACTATATTAATACTAAAGTTTTAATAATAATAATAATAATAATAATAATGATAGTAGTATTAGTAGTAGTAATAGAAATAACAACAACAACAACAACAACAACAACAACAACAACAACAACAACAACAACAATAATAATAATAATAATAATAATGATAATGATGATGATGATGATGATGATGATGATGATGATGATGATAACCACTTTAATGTTAAAGTTGTAGCCTTTTAAATAATTTAACCTAGTTATAAGTATTTTCTGAAATTAGGTTAGGAAATAATGGGGATACATAATAATAATATTAGTAATGGTAATAATAATAATAATAATAATAACCATGATAATAGAACACTAATAATAATAAGAATAATAATGCTAGTAATATTAAGGATATTACTATTAATATTAAATAAAATTATTAACACTTATAGAAAATAGTTTAGGGGTTGGGGAAGTTGGAGCACCACCTCAGGTTAGTAGTGGAACCGGCGGCGGCGGCGATGGAGGAGGAATAAAGGGGAAAAATGGATATGTAGGCTAAGAGAGAGGGAGGGGAGGGGTGTTTGAGGTGGAGGAAGGTGCAGTAGGTGAAGAGGGGTGGAATGAAGGTGGTGGTGTAGCTGGGAGGGGCGGTATATGGTGGTTGGTGCCGCGGCCGAAGGTGGTGGAAGATGGGGGAGGTAAAAGGAGTGGGAGGCAGGGGGAGATGATGGTATGGGAAGGTAGGGGAAGGTTCCCTGGGTGTTTTGGAAGGTGGAGGAGGTGTTGGTTGTGGTGAGGGTGGCAGCAGAAGGCGACGCGAGGGGCGGTGAGGGGTTGGAGTGGCTACTCGGGTTAGCGACTTTGCACGGCCGGGGCGGCACGTACAGGGAAAGATAGGGGTGATGGTGGCTTGGTTTTGTAGAGGGAAGTGTAGGGATGGTTTTGGTGGACGACGTTTGTTGTTGCGGTCGTTGGCGGCAGCGGAATAAGAATCTGTTTTGGCGACGACAAGAAGCAAAGTTTCTGGGCTTGCAAAAAAGGGAGCTCAACTATGGCTGTCTTGGGAGTGTATTTATAGGCCAATTGAGGGGGAAGACGACAAGAGAAGAAGAAGACATATGGGGCAGGTGTGGTAGGACCACCGGTTGGCAGTTGTAGGCAGTGTAGTCCTGCCAATTGCAGGTTAGGTCGGGTTGGGAGAAAAAGGAAAGGAGATGTCCACGCGGGGAGGGGAGAGATGGGGCTTGTTGGGGTCGAAAAAAGGAAGAAAATGATGGGGAGAGCAGAGAGAAGGGAGGCCGGACGGCGTTGGTGGCTGTCGGCGGTAGAGTTGTAGGGTCAAATTTGCAGGCCGGGATTGCAAGTGGTGTGGAAGAAGAAGGAAAGGGAAGAGGTGGACCGGTGGTCGAGGGGGGAGAAAAAGAAGAACCGACCGACTGTTGGGCGTAGGAGAAAGGGTAACGAGGTTGGGCCGTGCAAGATAGAAAAAGGGAGGTGATCTGGGCTGGCGGGCTAGCCCAGTCGGGGGGAAAATGGGGAAAGAAGGAAAAATAAGTAAAGGAGGAAGAAAGAAAAAGGAAAAGAAAGGAGAAAAAGGAAAAAGGAAAAATGATAAAATGGTTGGGTTGGGGTATTTGGTCTTTATTTATTTATATATTTAGTTTATATATTTAATTTTAATAATAATTATTAAGTATAATAATTAAATTCATTTTAAATTAATTAGGCTATTTTGGATAAATTGTCCTTAACTTCCATTTTAATTAGTAAAATGTCCAAAATTTTCTAAATAATTTATTTATTAATTTATCTTTATTTTCCACAATTAATTTCTTGTTTATTTAATAAAAGAATTTATTTTCTTAATTTTTCTAATAAATCATTATTCTGCCATAATTCTTAAATTAGGATTCTTGGGGTAGATAAATAAATTTTAATAATTTAACTTAATATATTTTAATATATTGGTTTAAAAGGTAAATTTTATAAAATATTGGTTTGAAACGTTATTTAAATAGAATGGGTATAATAAAATAACAATTTATTTATTTTAATTTATTAAATATTCACATCTAATTTTATATATACAAAAATCCGCAAAATAGTTAAATTAAATAATTTAAAAAGGTAAAATCCTCAAAATAATTAAATTAAGTAAGTTTAAAAGCTAAGTTATCCCAAAGAAAAGTGATTTATTAAATTATAGACTTTTAAAATTTTGGGGGATTACACATACCTACTCACCGTAAACCTCATATACACATCGATCAGCCAATCTATACTCCCAGTCGACTTCATTGGAAAAAAACTGTTCACTTAGTGAACTTTCAAAAACAACCCAGGCCATGTCACACTTATTGCAAGTCCTCAATAGCCTACTCACAGAATCCATTGAGATGGAGTGCCACTTCCACCTTGAAACATCTAAAGGCAGAACTAATCCCACAAGTCTCCGGTGCTCGATCTTGACCTTATGGCAGGTCAGACATCTCGACACGAACTCTGTTACCTCTCGCTTCATGTGAGGCCATTAGTAGATCCTCTTACAATCCTTATACAACTTATCCCTTCTTAGGTGGATATAATATGGAGTAGAATGACCTTCCTAAAATATCGAGTGCATTAAATCAGAGGCAACTCTAAAATACACACCAATGACCTTTATAACAAATGCTATCATCCTCATGGATCTAAAAACCCTCAGCTTTTCCATATTGAATCTTCTATCTAATCCTCTTGAGCTTAACATCCCTAGATTATTCTACTTAGATCTCATCAAAAGATGCTAGCATAATAGTCAAAACACACATCTAGACCTCTAAATCATCATGCTGGATTATCTCTATCCCCATCTAACAAAGCTCATCCAGTAACTGACTAGATACCACAACATAACACAAGGAGTGTGATATCTTCCTACTTAAAAAATCTGCAATGATATTGGCCTTACCTGCATAGTTGGTCAACTTTATATCCTAGTCCTTTACTAATTCTATCTTTCTCCTTTACCTCATATTCAACTCCCTTTGAGATAATATATACTTAAGGCTCTAATGGTCTAGAATATACACTGATTCCCATACAGATAATGCCTCCAAACCTTCAACATAAAAATTATAGCTGCTAATTCTAGATCAAGAGTTCGATAGTTCTGCTCATATTGCTTCAACTGCCAAGAAGCGTAATCCACTACTTTATTATGCTGCTTCAAAACACGACCCAGCCCATACTTTAATGCATCTCTATAGACCTCAAATCTATTTGTATCTGAAGGCATAGTTAAAATTGGTGCCATAGTCAACCGTTGCTTCAACTCTTGAAATGCTCCCTCACTAGCATCATCCCATTTAAATCTAGTTGTCTTCTTCAAAAGGTTGGTCAAGGGATGAGCTACCTTTGAGAAGTCCTATACAAAATTCTCATAGTTATTTTGACCTCGATTTATTAACATTTTAACCTAACCTAAATTTAAAAGCCTGAGTTATTTTATTTTAGCCTAATGCCAACCTCAAAAAAATTTATTGAATAAAATTTTAGATTAATTTTCAAAAAATTAATCCTAAACCTAAATCTAAATTCTAAAGCCAAAATTTTCCTTTTCATTGTTCCCTTTTTCTTTTCTTTCGCTCTTCGTTTCTTGTTCTTTTTCTCTTTTCTCTTTCCCTTCTTGAGCTATGTCTACTAACCCAACTTACCTTCCTTTTCTCTTCTCCTCTCCCGACCTATTCACACTAGCCAACCTAGTCCATTTTCTTTTTTTTCCTTCTCTTTTTCTTTCCCCTCATACTTAAACCCTGTATTCTTCATCCTCTTCCTCTTTTGGCCTAAATAGGGCCTTACACCCCCTATGCTTGTTTTACTCCCATCTCTTTCTTATCTATTTAGAGCTACCCTACACCCTACACCCTACAACCACCAACCTTGCATAGACGTTGAAGGCTTGCCCCAACACCAAAGCCTCACCACCCTAGAAAATGTTTTTGATAACAGTTTTTAAATAGATTTAATAATGATTATCAACTATTATTGAATCACGTATTCTTAAAACTTATAATGGTTA
The DNA here is from genome assembly GCA_039764185.1 of Tamarix austromongolica. Lineage (NCBI taxonomy): Eukaryota > Viridiplantae > Streptophyta > Magnoliopsida > Caryophyllales > Tamaricaceae > Tamarix > Tamarix austromongolica. Next base: position 74,756,228 of record CM077817.1, read on the forward strand.
AAAATGATCATCAGAAAACTAAAAGTTGTGCCAAATTTAGTAAAAAAAACACTTATTTTAATAACAGTTATAAGCTCAAACTATTATCAAAACATGAGGTTTTGTCGATGATTATTCAATATAACCATTATTAATATAATAATTTTTGTTAATGGTTTATCATGATAACCATTATTAAATGTTATTTTAAAAACAATTTTAGTAATAACTGTTATTAAAATGTAATTATTTTAATATATTGTGTAGGTTTTTTCTCCCCCACATACATAGATGTATGATCAAATATTTACCAAATCTACAATGAGTGAAACACTACCAATATATCTAGAAATATGGAAATTAATAGGTATAACACAAGTTGGTAGCTCTACACTACTGATAGATCTCTAATACTAACTGTGTGAGTGCACAAACTTAACCTATTTATATCTAACTTCATCAATTTTATCATCTATGTATTTTTATCCTCGTGCATATTCACCATTAAAAAAATTGCAAATTGATATGATTTAATCATTTAGTTAATAATAAATATGTCATAGATTAACTTATGAAAAAATAAAGAAAAATTAACATAAATGGCTTGGATTTATGTTCATAGATTTGTTCTTGAGTAAGAGATCCATTGATATACGAACATAGTATCCATACTCATTACCACTTTATTGTTGTGGGCACTATAAAATGAATTCAGTTAGTATATTGTTCTATTTAATATTAATTAGAATTAAAATAAAATACAAAATGTTGATCTTTCCTCTTACTATTAAAAGATTATACTCAAGATTCTTTAGGTCTAGAATACCGTTTCTACATTACCTTATATATGTCATCTATAGTACCCTATAATTGCACCTTCAAATATTTCATCTTCATATACACTTGTCTACCCATTAAATGGATTGGTGCATGCCCTTCTTCTAGAAAGCCATAGAAAGCATTCCTTTATGTACCATAATGATGATCCTTTGGTAAAAATCTATGATGCCTAGTCTTCCGACCATGCGTTAGCTAAACAAATAAACTATTATCCTCACATATTGAACATGCATAATGACCTTTCACACTATAACCTCACAATTTACCATATGTTGGAAAATCGCTTATAATACAAAATAACATTGCTTTCAAATTGAATATTTTCTTACTCTATACATCAAATACTCCAACATATGTGTCCCATAAAAACTTCAAATCATCAATCAAAGGATCAAAATAAACATCAATACCTTTCCCTGGTTGGTTTGGCATCAAAATGATTAAAGACAACATCATAAACTAGCATTTCATGTAGAGCCACAATGATGCATTGTATATAACCAAAATTCGTAGCCGAATACTATATGTGCCTTGATTATGTGGATTCATACCATTCACATAGAGTGCAAGATACAAGTTTCTTAGTTCTTTGCTAAGTTCAAGAAATAAACCATGAACCGTCATTCATTGTAGAGATTTAGATGGATGTCTCAAAAGCATGTCATCTATTTTCTCATCAGCATGCCATCTTAAATTATTTGCATCTTGGACATCACTAAACATCTACCTTTTATCTTGGTATTGTAGGAAAATACCATAACACCTTAGATGACACCTTATTCTTCGTGCATCATGGTGATTTGCAATCTTGATTAGGATAATTATCTAAACATGCATATTCATTGAGAAATAATATACAATCATTAGGGCATGTATGTATCTTCCCATAACTCATATCCATAGATGAAAGGATCTTCTTTGCTTCATAGGTACAATTAGGTAGAACGTCATCATTAGGAAGCATTTCTTTCACAAGTATCAATAATTTTGTAAAACTATTATCACTCCATCCGTTATATGCCTTTACGTTATACAACCTTAAAGTAGCAGATAATCTAGTAAACTTCTTACAATCATCATACAAAGGGTTTTTTGAGTCACTCAATAATTGATCGAATATTTTTGGATAATCCCGAACACTTTCTTCAACCTTGCGAGTCATCTCCTCTAAAGAATCACCCTCATTATTGTCAAATGAGCCACTACTATCCCTCCTACCTACCTTATTATCATATCCATACTCTATTTCACCATGCCATATCCAATGAGTGTAACTTGTATCAATTCCATAGACAAATAAATGATCTATCGTATTATTAGTATTGACACATTGAATATAAGCACAATTCAAACAATAAAAGACTATTCTACTAGCATCCCGAGCATGTTCTATTACGAACTTGATAAAAAATTCAACTCTGTTGTCATATTCTCTAGACAAATGATTTGCATACATCTATTTCCATCCATAGTTTTCCAATCTATATGTATCCCACAAAAAATATTATTAAAAATCAATTCACTTCTACAAATTAATTCACATATTACTAATGCTTAAAAAGAGTTCATATTTATATAATGTATCATGCTATTTTGAATATATATATAAACAATTCCAACACATTTTTATATCCCTTAACAAATCACAAATTTCTTATGGTTAGAAATAATTCATATTTCTATAATGTATCATTTTGTTCTATTGCTATATATACAAACTATTCCAACAAGGGAACAAAAATATACCAATACACAAATCGTTCTTACTTAGAAAGAGTTCATATGTGTATACATATCAAATATTTATATAAGGATTGTAAATTCAAAAGTAAAAAGATACTACATGTTTAAAATAAGATAAAAAAACTAAGAAAAAACCTATGGGAATAACAATAATATATACATCAAAAGGTTGCTATAACCCAAGCACCTAACTAAGAACACACCCTAACCATCCTATAAAATCCATTAGTAACCTTTCTTAGGATAACTAGAACCCTTCACTCTTATAGTCCACTTATCTCGATATGTTATCTAATCTCTAACATCATTAATGGAGATTTCACTGACAAGTACGCTAGGGTAACTAGGGCGGATACTAGTATTCGATCATAATCCCTCGCAAACACCTCATCCTCAAAAAATATTCATTGTGGTGAATTAGTATAGTGGACAAACAAACATAAATAACTAGCTAATACCCCCGACCATGACTCAATCTGAGGCAATGTCAATAGCAAATGATATGATCTAAAATGGAGTAGATCAAAGTATGACAACTCATGAACAAGTGACCAAGCTCCTCGTATAATCATATCATGACTCCAAAAAATATGAATCAAGTGTCATGCACAAATATATTAGAGTTATGTACATAATAGGCAATTATGCCATCTCATTAGTTCACTACCTATAAGAGAGAATAATCGATAAATCATGTTAATAAGATTGTTGTCTAACTTTTTAAATTATAAAATATGTAAAATCTATACAAAATTTATTTATTTTTATGATCAAGTCATGTGCACCGCATATGTGCAAACTATTTTTTTTAATTAATATCAAAGGCATCAATATTTTAATATATGTATAAATATATAGAAGGGAAAACACAACATGCAACCAAAACCCATAACAACATATCAATACCATGAACATATATCATAAAAACAATAATGCACATAACACCTACTAAATAACATGCATGCATAAATTTATAATGAACGAAAAATAAAAAAAATTATACCTAGCTAAGGGAAGGGTTCTTAGGGTGGGGAAGCTATAAGGATGTTGGTTGTTGTAGTTGCAGGAACCACAAATGGTGGGAAAGGGGCGTGTGAGGGAGACAGAAGGTGAGGCAAGGACAAAGGATATACATATGCACATCACAACCTAGGCAATAACAAGATAGAAAAATGATGATGATGATGAAAGGAGAAGAAAAACAATCGTCGAAGAGCAAGAAGAAAGCATAACGGTCATTGACTGGAGAAATGAGGATAATTGTCAGGAAAAACAAAGAGGAGGACTGAGAGCAAGATATATTTGAATTTTTTTATAACAAACGTAATGAGTGAGAGGGAAGGGATGATTATTTAATGTTATAGGTTTGCTAATGGTTATACATATAACCGTTATCAAAATGGGTTTTAATAATGGTTCCTAGAATAACCGTTATTAAAATGTGATAGTATTTTAGTTTTTGTAACAGTTAATTTAAAATTGTTATCAAAATAAAGGCTAATTTAATTTCAATAACAATTAATTTATAGAACCATTATTCAAACTAGCTCCGCATTTCTACCCCCAAAATTTTCACATTTTTATCAATGGTTTTGAACAAACCTTCATTTATGTACCATTATTAATTATCGATTCCATAGTAGTGCTAGTAGCCATACTGCGACACTAGCCCCTGTGCCTCTACCACTTTCTTACCTACTCGGGCCATTCTCCTCTCCCTCATGGTCGTCCTTATGTGTATGTGTGTATGCGCGCGTGTGTGTGTATGCATACCTACATCCATGCAAAAATCTCCATCCCTTCTCCTCTTCCTTATTTTGCCTCTCGGCATGACCTACCTTGCCAAGCCAACTTTTTTTTTCTTCTCCTCACTACGCAACTGCCCATCACCACTAAAAATGCCACCCCTATCGATTCCTGTCATCCTAGCTAAGCCCCTTTCCTTTTTCTTCCTCCCCTATTAACCTAATCCAACACCTCCACACCACCTATGCCACTTATTCTCAATCATTTGAGCCCACACTACTTGCCAAGGCCCGATGCCACTACCACGATCGCCCAAGGTTGCCATCTCCCTACTTTCCCTTCCTCCTCTTTACATACCTGACCAAACATCACCCTCACCACACCAAATGTAACACCTTGAGTCGATATGACCATACAAGGGCTACCCTAGAGCGTTTTTGGATTGGTAGGCTAGCCCACATATTAATACAAGTCCTTTTAGCACACTTTTCTCCACTCACCTACTTCTTGAGAAATTTTTAGAATATTTTCCAAAATTTCCCAAGAGGGTCACCCATATTAAAAATTACTCCACAACTAACATACTTTACTATAGAGTTCTTAGAATAGAATCACCAAACAGATGATACACCATGTTGATATTATTTAGCTCAATTTCGGGGTATTACATTTACCCCCAATAAAAGAATGCAATTCCCTCATTACACCTCAACCACTAAACATCTCAATATAGTTTATCCCAAGAATCATCCTACTAGGTAGCTGATTGGCTCATCTAAGTTCAAACACAATCTTGGTTTTGATCTGATGCTATTTTTAATTCCCTGAGTTGATATGAGCATGTGATGGATACCCTAGAGTGTTTTTAGATTGATTGACTAATTCCATAGTCCTTTCAGTATGCTGTTCCCCACTCACACACATCTTAAGAAAATTTTAGAAAATTTTTCAAAACATCCTAGGAGGGTCACTATCCTAAAAATTACTTCATGGCTAGCATGCTTAACTATAGAGTTATTAATATGGAATCACTAACAATATGGTATACCATATAGATATAAGTAGCTAGATTAATCTTTGTAACAATCTGCTCAATTTGGGGTATTATACCAAACCCTTCTCTTTTCCCTCATTTCTCTCTCTTAGGAACCAACTTTTCCTTTGAGCTATATTGTTGCCACCCATCACTTCCAACTTTTGTCCTTGCCGGCAAACCACCACCACTCCTCTATTGTCGCCTCACCATATCTACACCACTCCCTTGCTATCAACCATCCTTGAACACCAACCACCAGCTCACTAAGACACCATCACAACCAACCATTCCACCTCTACCACCAACCACCATCACCACCACCACTCCCTCTAGTCCCAATACCACCATAACCTTAACCCTTACTTCCAATCATTACTCCATCCTTAATTACCTCCATCACTACCACTTTAGCCACCATATTGCCACCATGACCACCGTTATGCACTACCCTACCTGAGCCGCCCACTTTTAGTTATATCTATTTTCTTCTCTATCCATTGCCTTAGTTTTTCTTATGTAAAATTCTTAAGTCTAAATTGTGTACATTCTTATTTCTAGGTGATACCCCGGTGGTAGTGGAGGAGGAAGCATAGGTTTTCCATGCTTAGAGATAGAAGCTGCTTTGGTAGGAATACTTGTCTTAGTCAAGCACTTTTTGTTGCTAATTTCTATATGTGATTTTGTATTATACTATGAAATTTTGATTATGTGATTAAATGTATGATTCTTAATGCTATGATATGAGATATAATATTATGGTAGAAAATAAGTAAGTAGAGATTATGCAATACAGTTATTCGACGTGGAAAACCCTCGGTGTGATATATGGTTATAATATGGTTTAATAAGGTTTGATAAGTAGGGAAATGGGTATAATAATTTATATGTTGATGTTGGAGGCTTTGGAAATAATGTCGCCATAACATATAAGATCAACATGTAATGAGGGCTTCTATTATTGGTAAGGGTATTTTGGTCAATAAGGGCTTAATATGGGAATCATGATATTTTAATATGTTATATTATTTAAAATATTCGATGGAGCTTTAAGGGAATTGGTTAGAGTAGTTGTGAACATGTTAAGTTTAATAAAATATGAGAATGCTCTAATTGGGAATAGTAATCCTAAAACGAGAAATCAATTTTACATGTATGAAATGGTAGAGTTAGACCATTAAATTTGCATATTTTGTTAATAATAGTTTTTTGGGAATGTATATTAGATCTATTAATCATATGAGCCCTACAAGAAAGTTATGATGTACTTGTGAAATTAGGGTTTATAAGCCTCGAGAATAGTAACTCTTGATATAGGGTTATTATCTCATATGCAAAACCTTAGAGTTAGGCCTTTAAATTTGAGTATATTGATAATAATGAAATTTGGGTAATAGATATCGAATTTGGCAGATAATAGAGTAATGAAAAAGGTGTTATGACTAAAATATAAAATTAGGGTTTCTAGGGAAAATAAAGGTCTTAACCCTAGGGAGTGACCTTATGATCTTTGTGAAGTGATTTACCTAAATTAAATGTGATCTATACTTTTCAAATAAATCATAAATAATACATAACTCATTTAAATTGAAAGATCATATGAGTTGAGCCAATGTGTTTTTTGGGTCCGCTCCACCGAACAACAATTTTGGGTTACGAGAATTTTGTTCTAAGATGTACATTAGTCTGTTCTACTAGATTAACAATAGAGGGTCCTAGAATCAATGTGAAAGATAATACTATTTGAGATAATTAACCTAATGAATAATATATTAATATTTTAAAGTGGAAGTATTCATGAGTCAGGATCGTGGTGTTGGGTTTGTGCCATCAAATGATAGTAGTGGCTTATGTATGTTGTCCCTAAGAGCTGCTTTAAACCATTCCCCTAGTTTAAGAATAATGGCTTAAGAGATTTTTGCCTTGAGAGGTTGTAATACCCCAAAACTTAATGTAATATCCCAAAATCCTAATTTCCGAAATTATGGCCAAATAAGGAATTATTAGGAAAATTAATTATATAAATTTATTTATTAAAATTTAGAGAGTTAATTAAGGTATATTAAGAGGAAGATAATAAAAAATTTAATTGGAAGAAAATTTGGGTGTTTCTCTAATTAGCATGAAGGTTAAGGGAATTTATCTAAAATAGTCTAAAATAAGCAAAAAGGAATTTATTTAATATTTCATAAATATTAATATTATAAACAACCCAAAAATACCCCAATTTACCCATAAGTTATTTTATTTAATTTTCCCATCCTATTTATTACCTATTTCCCCCTCTTTTTCCCTTTTTCTCCCTCCTCTTCTTTTTTTTTCTTTCTTCTCCCCCGGCTAGGCCAGCCCACCGGCCCAGACCCCTCGCCTCCTCTCTCCCTTCGCGCGAGCCCAGGCCCTGGCCTCTCCTTCCTCCTTCCCGCCCGCGGCCCAGCGTCGCGCGACGCCAACTGTTGCGTGCCCCATACACCGCGTTTTACCCTCATAAATGTCGAAACGCCGCGCCTCAATTAATGGCCTTATAGCCGTTGCCAAACGGGCAACGCGACGCGGCGCTTTGTCGCCCATAACGTCGAAACGCCGCGTTCGACTTGCGGACTTAATAAACCACGCCGAACCGGCCGGTTCCCCTCCTCTTTTCTTTTCCCTGGACCACCGCTCCACCCTGCCATCTTCTTCTTCTTCGACCTGCCCCCCGACCTGCAATCGACCTGCAAGTCGATTTCGCCGGCAGCCACCAACCCGATCGTCCTTCCCTGCCTCTCTCCCGTCGCTTTCTTTCTTTTTTCGGCCCGACCAAGTCCTTCTCTCCCTTTTCCGCGTGCCCTTCTCCTTCCTTTCTTCTTCCCTATCCCCGACCCAGCCTGCCATGGCAGACCTGCACCGCCTGCCATCGGCCGGCCACCTGCACCCCTGCCCCGCGTGCCACCTCCCTCCCTTCGTCGTTTTCCTTCCCCCTGGCCTATAAATACCCCCTCCCGAACGGCCACAGCAAGTCCTCCCGTTGGACCTTGCTGAAACCCTGTTCCGCCGCCGCCGGAACAGACACCATTTCTACCGCCTCTAGCCACCGCCGAAACCACCTCTCCCCACCGTTATCATCCTTGCAACGCCCTCTACGAAACCAGACCACCAGCACCCTTTCCCTTGCCCTGCACGTGCCGCCATAGCTGTGCAAAAATCCTAACCCGAAACCACCACCTCCAGCCTTCGCCGCCCTTGCGCCGCCTCCCACCGCCAGCCCGGCCGCCATCAGGGCCTCTTCCACCCTCCAAAATTCCCAGCAGACCTCCCTCTACCCTCCCCTGCCTTCGATTTCCCTTGCCTCCCTCTCCTCCTTCCTCCCCCATCTTCCACCTCTCTCCACCACCCTCGGCTGCCGCCGTCGCCGCCGCGCGCCGCCGCCCCTTGCCACGCCACCACCCTCATTCCACTCCCCTTCACCTGCTGATTCTTCTCCCACCTCAAACTTCCTCTCTTCTCCTCCCATCTAACCACCACCTTGATCTTTTCCCTTCTCTTCCTCCTCCACCGCCGCCGCCGTTGCCGCCACGCGCCGCCGCCGGACCACCACCGACCCTAGGTGGTTCTCCACCCATCCAAACCCTAACCCCCTTGTATATAGCTGCTACTATTTTCTACTAATATTAATACTAATATACTTATTATTACTATTATTATTATTACTTTTATTATTATTATTACTTTTATTATTATTATTATTATTATTATTATTAGTATTATTATTATTACCATTATTATTGTCCTCATTATTATTAATGTTCTTGTTTCTTACTAATACTAACATCTCTTTTAAACCCTAAAGTATATTATACTTAACTTTGGTCTTATTTTTATGAGTATTAGTATTAACATTTTTATTATTATTATTCTATTATCCTTACTATGGTTATTATTAGTATTGCTTAGCCTTAATTGGTTGTGCTATTGTGATTATTATTATTATTATTATTACTATTATTATTATTATTATTATTATTATTATTATTATTATTACTACTGTTATTACACTTAACACATTTACCACTATTGTTAATAATAATACTACCTTGTCTTACCCATGTTACTTAACTCAACCTAGTAAATATCATTTGGTTGTTAACTAAGAAGAGTACTTGAACCTTATTACCATACCATTTAACATTAACCCTAACCCTATTACTATGACACTATTATCAGCTATTATTATTATTACTGCTATCACTACCTTATTGTTGTAATCAAAAGCATTTAAACCCTTTTATTATTCAAGAATATACAAATATTATCATTATCACCCTTAGGAATAGTTACTTGTAATATTGTGACCTTATAATAATATTATTTTGAATATGACACCATTAATAGACTTAGCCTTAAAAAAAAGGCTAGGGTTTCTCTTACTATAAACATTAGTGTCATGAGTATTAGTTTTATTATTATTATTATTATCATTATTTTTCTATAGTTAACATGAACATTATTATTATAAGAATAGGGCTAATGGGGCTAATAATATAAGTGTAACAATAGGTATTAAAAATAAGCATATTTTAACTACTAATATTTAGTATACTAATTCTAAAGTAAAAACCCTAGTTTTTGTATAAAACCCTTTTTAGTAATAAAAACCCTAACCTTAAACTAAAATGAGGTTTGATAGTAATTATAGGGGAAACTAATACTTAGCATTTTCCCCTTTTATAGGTAACCCCGACCAAAGCCTTAAGGAGTTAGAGGAGCGTGCTCCAAGCCCGGCGTCGCCTTAGGTAAGGACGATGCTAATGGCCTGTGCTATGTGTGACATTGATGTGTTGAATGTTGTGTATACCATGCTATGTCATGTATTGTATGATTTGTGGATAACTTGTTTTATGTGTAGCGCAGCTTGGAGATTGAGGTATGTTGTTTGTGCTTCCATGACATGAGCATGACGTTTATATGTATGATGTTTACGACGTATTATGCTATGGCCCTCTAGGACATGCATGTTAGGATAAATGGTAGTATGAGTTGGGAACCATCATGGGGGTCTTGAAGTTTGTATGGTGGGATTAGGGTTTGAATGGTGGCATCAATGCTCGCATGTTGGTACTAATGATTTCATAATGGTATTAATGGTTTATGGCGGTATTTGGGTTCGTATGGTGGTATTGTGACTTTATGGAGGTATTAATGTTGGATGGGGGTATTTGTGATTTTATGGGGTATTAATGTGGTACGATGTTATTTGTGATTTTATGGAGGTATTAGTGTTGTATGGCGGCATTAGGGTTCGCATGGTGGTGTTAGGGTTTGTATGATGGTGTTTGTGATTTTATGGTGGTATTAATGTTGTATGGTGGTATTATGGTTGTATGGTGGCATTAGGGTTCGCATGGTGGTGTTAGGGTTTGTATGATGGTGTTTGTGATTTCATGGTGGTATTAATGTTGTATGGTGGTATTATGGTTGTAACGGTGGTATTAGGGTTCGCATGGTGGTATTAGGGTTTATATGATGGTATTTATGATTTTGTAGTGGTATTAATGTTGTATGGTGGTATTAATGGTTGCATGGTGGTAATCATGATTGCGCGGTGGTATTAGGGTTTGTATAGTGGTATTATGGTTGGTATGGTGGTATTATGATTCGCATGGTGGTGTTAGGGTTGTATGGTGGTATTAATGATTACACGGTGATATTAATGGCCTAAGGAGTAGGGGGTTGAGAGTGAGAATTCACTTATATAAAGGATGAGTATGGGTTTTCTAAAGGAGGGAGGTTACTTGTTGAAGAAGTAAAGTGCTAGGGTTTGGTGCAGCCAACCAGGGTTGGCGTGGTCGATTAGGGTTTGAGTGGCCAACTAGGGTTTTGTTGGTCACATATGAACTTGGGAGATAAAGGAATACACTTGGGGAATTTCCTAATAAAGAATGAGTTGCGAGATAGAGAATAACGTAGCGTTTGGGTAAGTAAGAAAGAGTTGGGCCACATAGGTCCGATTAGGGTATCCGAGGAGGAACCCTAGAGGGATGAGAACATGCAGAGGCGATATCATATGTGTTGGGATGGCCTATATCCTTGGGGTTTGTGTCTTACTATATGCTACTTTACCTAAGTCTACGGGGGATGGATGTCGGGTGTGAGAAGAGGTGCGAGTCTCAAAATATGGGACGGTCCCTCTGGAGGGAAAAGAGATAGAGTATCAACCGCATGCATGTCAAGGGTGCGATGTGATTCAATAAGACGCGGATAAGACACTAATCATGTAAAGTGAAAGATTGTTGAGCCGAGCCTAGACCGGTCCACCGGCAAATAATAGTGGCCAGGAGCCGGGGTGCCCTGGAGACCGGTCCACCGGCAAATAATAGTGGTCAGGAGCGTTCTGCCCTGAGTGTATAATTTCCGGTCCACCGGCTATAATAGTGGGGTTCTCGCACTCACATGGACTACTAAAGAATATGCGTGAAATGGACATATTATTAATGAGGATAAAGAATAAATCATCGGAACATACTCAGGCCTTATCTTGTGTGTTATCGCATGTTGCCTATGTGAATGTGCTATGAATGCTATGTGGTATGATTGTATGCTTGGCCTTAGCGCACCTGCGTCCTTACTCAGTATTGGACCCGTACTGATACTACCTTGATTGACTGGGTCCTGTGATGATCCACCAATGGTGGGGAGCAGACCTCCTATGCAGGTTTCATCGATTACTAATTTGGGTGGAAGGCTTGACTTGAGTGAGTAGGTGATCCGGATACTAACCCTTTCTGGGAATTGCTTTGTTAGCTATATTTTGTATTACGTTTCATGTTTTAAAAGGAAAAAAAAATATTATGGGGTTGTAATCCTAAAGCGTATTCAAACTTCTATTGGACTTATATCTTATTAATGATTTATGATAATGTCGTTTTGCGTTTTATGATACTTTGTGCTTATTGACGATCGGATTTAGCCTTAGCACTTAGTACCGGAACGGTAGAATGAACCGGTCTGGTACTAAGTGTGGCGGTAATACCCCCAAGTTTACAGTTTTAAATTCTTTCGCTTCCGCTAAACCTTTGATTTAAACGAAATTTTTCAGTAGTAAATTTGGGGGTGTTACACTTAAAACCTATAATTTAATAAATATCCCTCATTTGGGGTAAATTAATTTTAAATTATTTTAATTTAATTATTTTGTGGATTTTTGAGTATATAAAAATTGATATGAATATTTAATAAATTAAAATAAATATTTTATTATTTTATCATATTCATTTTATTTAAATAAATTTTCAAACCAACATTTTTACTAAAATTATCCTATTAAACTCAAATATTAAATTCTAATAAATTAAATTAATAAATTAATTTATCCATTAAAATATTAAATGCAATCATTCAGAAAAATTATTTTATTTTATTTTTTCCCATTTTCCTTTTTCTCCCTTTTTCTTTTTCTTCTTTTTCCTTATCTTCTTTTTCTTCTTTAGGCTGCCAAGCCTACAATTCTCCTTCCTCCCTCGCGTTGGGCCGCTGACCCATTCCTTTTCTCTCCCCTCCTATGTCCAGCCTATCTCCCTATCTTTCTTTTTCTTTCCTTTCTTCCTCCTCGGTTGGGCCAGCCCAACACCCCTCCTTTCTTTCCCTTTCCCTCATGCACACAGGCCGACATGCTCCCCTTTATTTCTCCCCCCTCAGTTGGCCTACCGTTCCTTATTTTCCTTCTTCTTCTTCTTCTCTTTTTCTTTAACCTTCAACCAAGCCACCACATGCCATGGCTAGCCTGCACCTTACTTGCTACCAACTCCCCTGCCACTTGTCGTTGCTACTTGATGCCCTGCTCTCTCTATCACCCCTTTCCTTCCATTTTCAAGCCATACAAGCCCCTGCACCCTAGCCCTCGCATGCCCCTTCCTTCCATTTTATTCCTTTCCCTCTCCCTACAATTTGCCACCCTACCACCTACGACCAGCCTCCCAACCAATCATGCCTACCTCCTCTCCTCTCCATCTTCTTTTTCTTCTTATCTCTTGCTCATTATTCTCCTGTCTCGATCTCCCTCACCTCCCTGCCAAGTCTTCTTTCTCCCTTATTTGCCCCTTCTCCTCCTCCCTTATTTTCACTTTGTCACCGCCAACCTCCACTGCCGCCCCCAAACAACAACATGCACCACCTCCTTGACTCGCCCCTACAATCCCCTTGCACCACCCCATCACCCCCACTCGCCCCTACAACCCCCTTCCCTTCCTTCCTTTTATTTCTTTACCTTCTTGATCTTCACCCTACACCACCACTATCCACCATTGCTCTGCCTCTTTTGCTACCACCACAACCACCAATCCACTACCCAAGAACTTCTCTACCACCCCACATCTTCCTTTTGGCCGAAAATCCTCAGTAGCCCCTCCTTTATCTCCTTCTTTTCCCTTCCTCCTTCTCCTATACCATCCTTGCATCCAATTTTACTATCCTATAGCTGTTGTCTTAGCTATCCTAAGCTGCCAATCACCGATCCCCGACCACCACCTACACCCCTACCGCTTCCCTACACTCAACCACTACCCTAACTCCCCTCCACCTACTCTCCACCTCGCCCCCAAAATCCCAACCCGAACCAAACACCTCCCTTCCTCCCACTTCTCCCTTTTTTGGAGCTATTTTTGGATTAATTATGAGGTATAATAATGGTTAATGTTGGCATATATTTAATTAATTTTTTGATAACATTATCCTATTTGATTTTCTACCCTCTAATATGATAAATATTGATATTATTTTTAGGTATTGATTTTGCTAATCAAATCTTAAACCTTTAATCGGGATACCAATAAGGTTTGAATATTTTTGAAAATAAGGTAACTATTATACCCTATTAAAATGCGTGGATACACGTACACTAGCACATATGGGTTTTTAATATGATTTATATGCATGATGTATGTTGTTAAGTATAATGTATTTAGTGGCATATGTTGGTTGATGAAAAGAAAAGCATGGTAATTTATGTGCCATGTGTAGAATAATACTTAAGGGAATAAGCCTTGTTATTAATAATAATGTTAAATGCATATGTATGATATGATATGCTAATGTGGCCATTTGTTGCATACATAATGTTAATATAATCTTAGGGACATTTTAGCAATATTTCTTGTGTAAAGGTATGGCCTAAATAAGTGCAAGTGCTAATATGTTTTAATGATAAATAATAATAGTTGGTGGTGTTGGATGATGTGTATGGAGCATGTATATCAATATTTTATGTAGTGAGGGTATTTTAGTAAAATTTGTATAATAAGGGCAAAATGGTAATTTATAAGAGTAAAGGGGTTAAAATGGTAAATGAATAAGGATAGCATTTTATTAATTTTATATGGAAAAGGGGATAGCTTAGTAAATTTTGGGGGTAAGAAGTTATGTTGATAAATTAATAAAATGGAAGGGCATTTTCAAAATTTTGTAAAGTAAAGGAGTAAAATGGTAATTTAATAAAATAGAAAGGTATTTTAGTAATTTGGCATAAAGGAAAGGGTATTATGGTAATTTTGTTAAAGTAAAGGAGTAAAATGGTAATTTAATAAAGGATATGGGTATTTTGGTAATTTGGAATAATGGAAAGGGTATTATGGTAATTTTATAAAGTAAAGGGGTAAAATGGTAATTTAAAAAAGTATAAGGATATTTTGGTAATTTGGCATAATGGAAAGGGTATGTTGGTAAATTTGTAAAAGTAAAGGGGTAGAATGATGATTTAATAGAGGAGAAGGGCATTTAGTAATTTGGCTTAAATAAAGGGTAGTTTGGTAATTTGTAAGGAAAAGGGGTAAAATGGTAATTATAATAGTGAAAAAGGGTAATTTGGCAATTTAACCAACCAATAGGGGCAATTTGATAATTTTAATAATTAAGAAGGGTAACGTGGTAAATTAACCAACCAAAGGAGCAATTTTGTAATCTTTATAAGTGAATAGGGCAATTTGATAATTTAGCAAACCAAAAGGGCAATTTGGTAAATTTAATAATTACGGATGATAATTTTGTAATCTAACACATGCAAGGGGTAATTTTGTAATTATGCCAAAATGAAGGGTAATAAGGTAAATTGGAAAATAAAAAGGGGCGACTTAGTAATTTTGCAAAGAAGGGGCATTTTAGTAATTTTGTAAAGATGATAGGGGTAAATTGGTAACTTATGTTTACTATGTCAATGGAATAGATGAGTTTCATACTAAGATATAAGTAATATTGAATAATAAGATAAGGGTATTCGATAAGTTAGTGAGTATCACAAGAATGTGGCATAGCCTAAGGTTGGCTTGATATTTAAGGGGGTGGTATGGTGTTATATCATAATCATGCAAGAGGTGGTTGGTTGGTAAGCATGTATAGAAATGTGTGTTAGATATGTTGGGATTACGTGTTAGAGTTTTTTGTATTCCATGATCCTTGATATGGAATGCTTGATTCTATAGCCAATATATCTTTGTGTCTCTAGATTTGTGACATTTTCCCTTCCCTTGAAGTGAATAAATGGACCAATTGAATAAGACATGCATAAAGTACTAACTATGTAAAGTGAAACATTATTGTGTCGGGCCTAGACTAGTGCACCAGTGAATAATAGTGACTAGGTATAAGATGCCTTAGAGATCGGTCCACCGATGAATAATAGTGGTTAGGTGCATTCTATCCTGAATGTTTCCAGTCCACCGGCTATAATAGTAGGGATCCTGAGCTTAATAAACCAAATATTGGATGTTAGTAAAGTATGGGAAGACACTAATTACTTACAATGGAACACCATGTGATTCAAGCCAGACCGATCCACCAGCGAATAATAGTGGCCAGGTGCAGGGTACTTTAGAGATTGATCCATCGGCAAATAATAGTGGTCCTGTGCATGTTGCCCTGTATGTTTCTGGTCCACAGGCTATAACAGTGGGGCTCCTACACTCACATGGATATAAGTTTGAGAGATGATGATTGAATATTGATTAATTAATGGATTAAGACCAAAAGTACTGATTTCATGTTATGATCTGTTGATATAACATGAGTATTGGCTTCAATACCTGTCCCTGCGTGGGTATGTGATGGAATTGCTAAGTACATGGATTTTATGTTATGCATTTCTTATCGCATGTGGTGTTGTCTTGTGTATTAGTCCTAATGTCCATTGTCATTTTCCTAAGCTCGCGTATATTATCATTTTATATCATTTATGTATTATGTGTCGCATGCGGGCTTTGCCTTTCGGTTTCGTATAAAGGGTTACTCAGTACCATAGTATTGAATGGTTTCATTTGTGGACCCTTATCTATTCAATGGGTAGTGTCCCTTGTAGGACTATTGTAGGTGCTATTCAAGAGGGTACTGAGTACGAGTGTAAGGATTATTTGGAAATGTTCAGGGTTTACCATTAACCTTTTTTTTTCCTTGTTTAAACATATTTTTATTCTTGTAACCACTAATAGTAGGTTTTTATCTTTTGTAATCTTTAATGGGCTACTCTGATTTAAATGAAAGTGAATTTGTGTGAATTATATAGTGGTTCCTTTTAGCCTTAGCACTTGGTACTAGAACGGTAGGAGACAATCGGTCTGGTACTAATTGTGGCAGTAATATCCCCAAATTCATGATTTTTGCTTTTTTACTTCCTTTATTTTCTTATACTAAAACAACAATTTTCAGTAGTGGATTTTTGGGGTGTTAAAAAGGTGTTGGGTCATTTCCATCGGACGATAATAGTGGCTTAGGTGTGTTGTCTTTGAAAGGTGCTTTAGACCACTCCAATTTTAGAATAATGGGGGTCCTTGAACTCAATATAAATATAAGAATGAAAATCGTTATATCTAATTAAGAGGCCTAGATCAGTACCTACCTTATGATATTTTATTTTTTTCACATATGTACTTATTCTCTACTGTGAATGTATGCATTTAACTATATCCTTGAATTGATAGTATTGTAACCTTACTTAGTATGTAGCATACAAACTATCATTTTTATTTTTATTGCTCATTCCCATAAAAAAACGACCCTAATGCTTTCGTATAGCTCATTGAGGACCAGTTGGATGATATTGTTGTCTATGATGGTTGCATGGGGTGGAGTGATTTTCCCATACTAAGAGTTTCGATGAATAGTCATGGTATATGGGGAATAGTTTTATTTAGATTCCTTTTTCGACTCTCAGCTCCATGACATCCCTTTTATTTGTATTTTATTATACCCAATGTTAACATCCAAACTCATATTATGTTTATAAAGTTACTCTCATTTTTTCATTTACTTTGTTTTACCTTTAATAGTTTTAGTCTTGTGATTGATTTAAGGATGGTATGGTAAGACAGACTTACATTGATTATGATAGTAACACTCGATATGTTGGTCATAAGCTTCCATTGTAAATCTAAATTTTTTAATAGTAAATTTTGGGGGTGTTATAATTACAAACTTGCTAATAAGTCTTATATATATTGTATTTAACTTTAAACTAGCTTATTCAATCAAGAATTGTGAACAAACTATTTATAAATGACTCTTATATATAATATTTGACTTTAAACTAGTTTATTCAATTAAGAATTATGAACAAAATATGTTTATACAAAACAAATTTAAAGTGATTAAACTTTTATCAAGGATAGCCATAGATAAATATAATGGAAATAAACTCAACTATATCAACTTTGAACTTATACAAATAAAATTCAAGCCTCTAATAAGGTTATGAATTGATATGTCAATATTATTATGCCTTAGAGATAAAACTTTATTAAAATATAACAATTCAATGATATCATTAGTTCAATCAAATTTACGTAATGATCTTATATTATTTAATGTAGATCCATACTTTATTGTAGATTTGCATGCTCTAAATATACTCAAAACATTAGTAATAAATATTCATTCTCCTAAAATGAAGTTTGTTCATAATAGGAGTGAAGCCTTAATATATAGAATCTATTTCAAATTATTAAGTACTCAATTTAATCCTTCTCTTCTAATTAAGACACCTCCTATATTAATGGTTGGTGCTAAAGAATCAACCAATTTTACCCCAAAATGATCAAAATGGAATGAAATGACTATAGCTGACAATTGGAAAATTGGCATCTAAAAACCTCTAAGAAATATACAAATTCGAGGGGTATATCAAATAATTAAGGATCCTAATGGAAAGAAATACTAAGATTGAATTCAGCTAGATATTATTATCAACATCCTATTATAATTATATTTGATTTATCTAGAGTAGCAACTTCCAAAATACCTAAAATAGAAGACAATGAAAATGAAGTTATAGAGCCTTAATTTAAAGAAGTTAACTTGAAGGCACCTATCACAATAATTGATTTATCAACCTATGTTTCCACTATATCCTCCTTCACCGTCTACCTCCCATACTAAATTTGGCTTTAAAATACTGTGATTATATCAGAAAATTTTAATATAAATAAGGAATTTAATGGAAAAGAATTTTATTTAAAAGAAAATAAAGTAAAAAAGTAATGATTCTTTAGGTAATATTCTAGAAGAAATGAATAAAGAAACAAGGACAATTTGGTATTGAAATATGTAACAATTAATAATGAATATTCCATTCTTTATTTAGTTTGAGATTGATGAATAAAAAAATATTAATAAATATCCATTCTCATATTATAGTTAAATAAATATCCATACTAATTGTGCAAATAAATGGGTAACCCTAAATAATGAGGTAATTGTATCCATGCATCCTCCTTGAAAAGGAAATTTAGATAATTAATGCTATGACTACAATACCATTTCAAAAAAGAAAGTTATGGAGATCAAGAAGATGTGGAAAGACTAAAGGATATTAAGAAGATACAATATTAATCAAATTATCAAAGTCAAATAATGCAAGCGACTGTAATGCTCCAAAATTTATTTCTAAAAAGTTTCATTTTGCAAAAATAATAATAATAAAAATAATAGATGTTACACTACATCCACCAAATAAATGGTACTCCATATACCCAATAAATGTCAAGTGGGCTAAAAGTATTTCTATTAAGAGATTAGGTTTGGAAAGTACTTGATCTAATAATGATATAAGATTAATAAATAAAGGAAAAAAAACATAAACATGAGAAAAAGATGGATAAAAGTCGAGAGAGATATAGACATCCATATAACCACATGTTATACTAACCTAAAAAAACAATCAAAATAACTAATCTAATATTACCTTAAAAATGTGACAACTACTTATAATATTGAGCAACACCCATAAAAGTATGGTTAGTACACTGCATAATGAGTAAAATAACAATAAACATCAACAGGATAAGATATGTTCAAAACATAGGAATCATATGACAAGATGTATATTATACATTATATATGCATATATGCTCATGATACAAAATAACATACGAGAAGGCTGTATTAAAGTTCATACCTAGATGATCAAACAATTTTATTTATTTAGTCACATTGAGATTGGAGAGCTATTGTGTCATATATACTCTCTTCTATGTCCCATAAATGGAAGAAATATAGTAAGCTTCACTAATATCATAATATTTACTTTCCTTTTTCCCCTACAAATGGAAAAATACAACTAGACCACTAGTAAATCTCTAATCGTTAAGTATGAGTACCCTTATAAGATATCGAATGAGACTAATATAGAGTATATTAGGGTTTTCTAATTTTGAATGAATTAGATAACAGCTTCAACATTTGGAATCACTTAGTCTTAATTCATGTGATTTTAACTTTGCTTAGCAACATCTTACTCGTTCATTAAACATCACTTAGCATATAACATTGCATCATTACTCAACTTACTTATCAACATAACACTTTTGCTTATATTACACTTACCTTATCACAAGAGATATCATTTATCTTTGTTTATATGAAATATATATTCTTATTAAAATCATTCAAACAATTATCATTATTCAAACACTTAGAATTGATTTTTAGTTAATAAAATAAAACATGTTATAATTACATTAAAGAAAGATAAGGAATAATAAAAGATAATAAAGCAAAAAATGAGTGTAATACCCCATATTTTTGTAAGTTTTGTTGAATAGAAAGTTGTAGTGTTCATTACAATTTGATAATGTTTGATTTTGATTTTGAACTATAATTGAGTTTGATGAAAAGTTAAATGTGAAAAAGCTTTGTAAATTGAATAAAATAAGTTTTAGGCCAACTAATCGACTAGTTTTACAAACCAATCAGTTGTTTTATTGTTTTAGCTAAAGGATTTTACTTAACCAAACTGATAAAATGGTTTGGGGAACTGATCTACTAGTTGGTAGAAAAATCGACTGGTTGGCCAAACTAATTAACTGGTTTATCGAGTTGAGTATATTTTCAAAAATCAATTTTTTAGAAAAACTTCTTATACCAAAGTGGAACCTTGGTAATCTCATTCCAAGTTGTTCTTTAAAGATTCTTAACCTTTCTTATCATACATTTAGCCAAAGTTTCTACTTTGAATAGATTCAAGGGTTTGATTTAGATAATTGAGGGAGAGGATGACCTCAAAATTTTCTTTCCCCCCCTCTCCTATACACACTTCTAGAATCATTACTTCGACTCCCAAACTATCTTTACTCAGGTGGGAGATTCCTTCTCATGTTGATCTTTCATTTTCTCTCTTGTGTTTGACATTTTTGGCCAAATTTAACCTCTCTTTTTTCATCTCTAAAAGGGAGGCTGACCTATCTTTGACAAAATCCGTGCTTTCATCTCAAAATAAAATGAGGAAGTTAAATTTTTTTTTTATATAACCACACTCAATCTTTTATCGATTAGTTAGCTATAAATAACCCTAAGTATCCCTTCCATTCACATTTCTTTCATCCTCTGAGGTATTCTAACTTCTTATATCTATGTTCTTTTTCTCCATTTGAAGCCTAATTTTGGTTTCCTTCCACTCTTTTGATCCTTTCTTTATCTCCTTCTTGTTTATCTTTAAGCAAGGGAGGGTAGAGTTAGGAGGAATTTGAGTCGCTCTTTTAGCATAAATTCCTTTTGTTTTTTTTCTTTTAGGTTTGGTAAGTTTTTTTCTTTTGATTTGAATTCTAATTTATGAAATTATTCATTGGATTTCTAAAGCTTTAACTTCTATTTTTAATGTCTAGAAGTTTAAAATATTTTAGGTTGAGTTTTCCTTTTCGTGAAAATATTTTATCTACGTCAAGTAAGTCATTCTTGTTTCTGAAATAGAACCTAGTTAAACATGTGGTGTGGCGTATTCCTTAATATCCTAATTTTATAAGTTTGTATCATAATTTTGTTTGATATTGATACATGTTAATTAATTTATGAATCTAGAGAAAATGCATGATTTTAGGGAAATTATGGTTGATTTGATTAATGACAAATCATGTTTTAATTTATGAGCTAATAAAATATTGGCATCATGCTATGATACATTTTGGTTTGGACATGGTAGGACTTTTTATAGTGATTTGCATGGAAAATGTTTGTTCTGTGCTATTTAGGGGTAAACTAATTGACTGTTTAGGACAACACTAAACAAACTAGTCCTTAGAATCGTCGATTAATTGGCCTAAACTGATCGACTAGTAGGTCTATGGTGACCTTAGTTTGCTCTTTGCCTAAATCCATCTACTAGTATGGCAGAACCAATTGACTATTTTCTGAACAATCAACTAGTTTAGCTAAACCAATCGATTGGTTGAAGGGAACCCTAGGTTAGGCCAAATAGATCCACTAGTTTGGCCAGATTGTGTAATTTTTATCTTTTGGCTTGGATATGCTTTGAGATTGTAACACCCCAAAACTTATTATTAAAAAATTTCATTTTTAAACATTATAAATGGAAGCTAAGACAGTAAATTTCGGGGGTGCTATCACCACACTTAGTACTAAATAGCTTTTCAATGTTATTCTGATACCAATTACTAAGGCTAAAATGTTACCTTACTAAAACTTTATGAATAAAATCATAAAATAGAGTAGAGTAATACTTAGGAAGGTTAACTCACCTCCCAAAGAAAACCCAATAGAGTCTGTGGAAAGAATAATATAAAATATAAAAGGAAAATACAAAATCTTTTGGTTCAAGTCACTAGTTTGAATCCTGGATGACCTTATGCTCTCAACCCGAAGAATAACCTTGAAAATAGCTCACAAGGTAACTTGCAAAGGCCACTACCCATTAAATAAGTTGAGGCCCAAGATAGGAACTCTTTAGTACTATAACATCGAGTAACCCATTATATGAGACTAATATGTAAGGTTCACATGCAATACATTAGATGCATCGCATTAATCACATGAACACGGAATGATACATATATTAAATAAAATCTAATAATTATTCAGATATCCACATGCATCGAGATCATATGCCACCAATGCGTATTCTCTTAGAAACAAAAAAGCTTTCCAATGGAATATCCAAGTGATGCTCTTTGTAGTATAATTAGAGAGCCATATCATTTTCAACATACCCACTCAATTCACAGGTAGCCCCATCAACACAAGCCAATACACAAACCATCATAGGTAGACACAAAGGTTGCTACCAAATCACAGGTAGGCTCAAATGTTACTATTGAATCATAGGTAGACTCAAAGGCTAATACCAACTTATAGGTAGGCATTAAGGCTACTGCTGATACATGGGTAGGCTTAAAAGCTTCTACCAAAACACAGGTAAGCTCAAAGGCTACTACTAAAATACAAGTAGAATCAACCCATAGGTAGGTATAAAGGTTTCTACCGATACACAGGTATGCACAAGGGCTAATATCGAAACACGGGTAGGCTCAAAGGTTTCTACTGAAACATAGGTAGGCTCAAAGGCTAATACGGAAACTCAGGTAAGCATAATGGATACTATCAAATCACAGATAGGCTCAAAGGGTGCTATCGAAATATCCCAATAATCACTTCCCTTTAATTATCACACAATTTCATTTTTATTTACTCGAGGGGGAGATCACGAACTTGGAGGCACTAAGGTACCCTAGTCATACTGGCATATAAGGGCATCACAATATCCTACTAACTATCAACCTAGGGATGCAAGGTACCCTGGTTACACTGGTACACGAAGGCACGCAGTGCCTTATTGATAAGGACACCTAATCCATAAGTACGCATACCCCCTACTTAGGTCTATAGTGCTAAATAGAGTAAGATGTAAGGCCTGGCTAAGGCACTAAGTCACACCTACAAAATCAAGAATAATCATGGGCTAAACCATGTCTTTAGGGTAGCAACACCTAAAGAGCCACTATTTCCTATCTTGAGGTCTTTCACTTTATGTATTAGTATTTTAATTAGGGTGACCATCAAAAGCACACATTAATCATAAACTTAACCATTTTTATTTGTTTCCAGCATGATGAAGTAACTAGAATCAGGATCAATGTTAATGTCAACATAAGTAGTCTACTAAGGCCATCCTAGGCTCAACTACTTACAGTTAGGCACTTTAGGTCAAAATGACCAAAATACCCTTAACGCCAAGGCTGCCTCTTTACCATCCATTTCCTTCACAAACTACATTTTATTTTATCAGCATACTATAAAAAGGATAACACACCACAACTAAACTATTGATAATGAAGTTAAGTTACCCAACACACTAAATGACCATTTTGCACATAAAACCCTAACATGCTCTTCTAGAACAACCAAGCACACATTCTCATGCTTAAATCGACAACCAATGCACTTGTTGCATGTTTATGTGAATAACATCATAGTATACCTCAATTTACCAAAATACCTAAAATATGAAATAGTAATACTTATGATGAAACATGCACATCTAATATAGCAAGACCTCTATACTCATGCTTGATAACAAGCATCACGTATCATTCATATTCATTAGCATATTCATCAAGGTACACTCCAAATTACCAAAACACCCCAAGACCCTATGATATTCGTAATCATACTTGAACATGTGATACTAAGATAATAAACCCCTAATTCTCTTATTTAACATCAATTAATACTTATCATCCAGGTTTATTACACTAATCACCATATTACATGCAAAATTATCAAAATATCCCTAGACCATGTAATACTAATTATCATGCTAAATTAGGTGATACTAAGATAATAAACCCCTATTCTCACATTTAACATCATATAATGCTTATCATGCAGGTTTATTTGATTAATCCTTCTAGTACATGTAAAATTACTAAAATATCCCTAGACCATATAATATTGATTATCATGATTAAATAAGTGAAACTAAGATAGTAAATCCCTATTCCCATATTTAAAACCAATTAATACTTATCATGAATGTTTACTTGATTAATCCCCCTAGTACATAGATAATTACCAAAATGTCCCTAAGTTATAATATTATTATCCAAAATACACAAAATATACTACATAACTCACATTGAATGTGCAGTATGAGCCATATAAAATATATGAAGTAAATGAGTGAAATCGAATGGGAGGAGAATGGGGGCATCTTAGGTAAGGTTGTAGGAGATGATAGGAGGTGTTGGTGTTGGTTTTTTAGTATAGGAGGTGAGGCAGGAGGTGGCTAGCAGTTGGAGGTCATATGTAGATGGCTCGAAGGCAGCAAAGATGATGGTGGCTAGAGAAAGAAGGTGTAGAGAAGGGAAGAAGAGGAAGAAAGGAGAATAAGAGAAAGAGAAGGGGGAAATGAAGGGTGGATTAGGTAAGGTTGTGTATGGGGCAGGTCTAGGTGGTGGTAGACATTTGGGAGGAGCTACAGTAGTAGAGGAAAAGGAGAGGAAGAGGTGGCCAAGGGTGTTATTTTTAGGGGTGTTGATGGGGAGCAAAAGAAAAGGGGCAAGGTGTAATACCCCAAATTTTTAGAAAACTAATAATTTAATAAATAGCTTTTATTTGAAATAAATTAGCTTTTAGAATTATTTAATTTAATTAATTTATGGATTTTTGTGTATATAAATTTGGATGGGAATATTTAGTAAATTAAAATAGATATTTCGTTCTTCTATCATGCTATTTTTATTTAAATAATTTTCAAACTAATATTTTACTAACCTTATCCTTTTTAAATTAATATATTAGATTATAATGAATTAAATTATTAAATTAAATAATTTACCAAGAATATTACATTTTATAATTTTATAAATTAATTTAATTTATTTTACTATTTTTCCATTTCCCTTTTTACCCTTTTTCCTTTCTTCTCTTTTTTTCCCTTTTCCCCCTCCCTTGGGCCGCCCGGCCTGACCAGCCCTTCCCCTCCCCCACGTGCGATTGGGCCAGACCCATTCTCCCCGGCTCCTCCTTCTCCCACCTCGCTCTCCCGTGTGGCACACCCATCCCAAACGCTTCCTTCATTTTTTCTCCCCTGGACCGGCCGACTCCACTCTTTTTTCTGTGCCGGTCCAACTGCCCACCAACCTTCTTCTTCTCTTTTCTTCCCCGACCTGCCCCGTCGCCCATACACGCTCGACAAAAACCTGCGCATGCCTAACCACTTGCCACCGCACCTGCCTCCCTACTGCTCCTCTCCCTTCCCCGTCATTTTCTTTCCCATTTCAAGCCAAACCGGCCCCTGGACCACAGCTCCCGTGCCTCTCTCCCTTTCCTTCTTCTTCCCTCTTTTCCTCTGCCAACTAACAGTCCTGCCATCACTGCAGCACTGATCGGCCAGCCGCTGCCCCCTTTCTTCTCCCTCTTATTTTTCCTCACCTCCCAGCCATTCATTCCCCATAAATTCGAACCCACACCCCTTCCCCGAGCCTCTTCTCTCTTTTCCTCCTCCTCCCATTCGTTCCTCGTTTTTTTTATCACCGCCGCCGCCGCCGCTTGAATCACCGCACCCAGCCCTGCGCCGCCTTCTGCCACTGCCTACTACCACCCTACACCATCACGCCAGCCCTCGAGCCCTACACTTCCTCCCTTCTCCACCCCCTTTTCTTTTTCTCCCCATTTTTCCCCTTACTACCGAGCCACCTGCAACCGCCATTTCCGCCGCCGTCCAGCCACCTCTCCCACCACCCAACCCACCGTTCGACACCCTACAACCCCCTCTACAACCGCCATGCCTTATTTGGCCGAAAACAACCCTTGCACCCCTCCATTTTTCCCTCTTCTTTTCCTTCCTTCACAACCCCTTTCCCTCGACCCTTCTCGGTAGCCAACTTCGCCGCCTTGCCGCCGCCGTATCCGCCGCCCTATGCCACCGTGAAACCACCCTTATCCTCCACCTACACCCCCTCTTCACTTCTGCACCATTCCCCTTCCTTAGAACCTCCCCTAACCACCTTCTTTTCTAGCCTAAAGACCCTAACCCAAAAATAATAAATCTTGCTTCCTTCACCCCCCTTCGAACCCTTTCACCTCTCATTTCTACATGAAACTCACGCTGCTTATGCAGCATGAGCTCCCCTTTATTTTGAAAATTATTTGGCTAATTTTTAAGGTATAATGGTATTTTATGTTAAGTGTTTTACTAATTAAATTTTATAAAGTTTTATGCTTGGATTCTTATTTCTAACATAAATATGATGGATATTATTTTTAGGTGTTGAGTTGCTAATTATGCTTGGTAATATTTGATATTTTGCGGGATTAAGGTAACCGTTAATCCTCCCTTAAATATATGGAAAAATGTTTGCTAGCACATTAGGGGTTTAGTATGATTTTATGCATGTTTGGTGTGCTTAGCATGATATGTATATGGTTTCTTATATTGTTTGATAAAAAGGAAAAGCATGATAACTTTTGTGCCATATGTAGGTATGTTAATTAAGGAAGGAGTTTGATTATTGATGGAAATGTTAAATGCTTGTTTATGATGTATCGTGTTCCTAATGCATGAATAATGTTATTGTCTAAGGGTATTTTAGTAATTATGCTTATGAGGTATGTGAATCAATGTAGGTAGTTGCTAATGAGTATTATGTTGAATAATGACATGTTGTTGGACTTAGATGATAAGAATGAAGCACTAATATCATTATTTTACGTAGTGTTAGTAAATTCATAAAAATAGTGAATAACGGGGTTGAGTGGAAATTTCATAAGTGAAAAAGGGCATTTTGGTAATTTTGTAAACAAAAGGGTATTTTGGTAATTTCAAAGGGAAGGGGTGAGATGATAATTTTATAAGTAAAAGGATAAAAATTGTAAGTTGTGAGAAAGAAGGGTATTAGGGTAATTTTTAAGGAAAAAGGGTAATATGGTAATTTGACAAGTAAAAAGGGGTTAAGCGGTAATTTTGGAGTCAAGGGGAAATATAGTAATTTTATAAGTAAGTGGTAAGAATGGTAATTTTGGAAGTAGGGGTAAAATAGTAATTTTGGATGAAGGAGGGATTATGGTAATTTTGAAAGTAAAAGGGTTAATATGGTAATTTTGGAAAAGAAGGGCAAAATGGTAATTTTGTAAGGAAAGATAAAAATGGTAATTTTTGGATATAAAAGGGTGAAATAGTAATTGGTAAAGTAAAAGGAATATTATGGTAATTTACAAGCAAAAGGGTAATATGGTAAAATTGGATGTAAGGGGTAAAATGATAATTTTGTAAATAAAAGGGATATTATGGTAAACTTGGGAGTAAGGGGTAACTTGGTAATTATGATAACGATAAAAGATAATTTAGTAATTAAATTATGATTGTAGAAGGGCAATTGGATAAGTATGATACTATAGAAGGGTAATTTGGTAAATTAACCAATTAAAGGGGATTACGATAATTTTAATAATGGAGAAAGGTAATATAGTAATTATAAATATGGAGAAGGGTAAATTAATAATTATTATTATGAAGAAGGGTAAACTAATGTTGGTAATTATGAAGAAGGGTAATTTGGGATTTATGATAATTAAAAAGGGTAAATGGCAATTAAAATAATTGAGAGGGGTAAAATGGTAATTATGATAAAGCAGAAGGGCAATTTGGTAATTGTAATACCCCAAAATCCTAATTTCAGAAATTATGGCCAAATAAGGAATTTTTAGTAAAATTAATTATATAAATTCATTTATTAAAATGTGGAGGGTTAATTAAGGTAGATTAAGAGGAAAATAATAAAGAATTTAATTGGAGGAAAATTTGGGTATTTGTCCTAATTAGCATGGAGGTTAAGGAAATTTATCTAAAATAGTCTAAAATAAGCAAAAAAGGAATTTATTTAATATTTTATAAATATTAATATTCTAAATAACCCAAAAATACCCCAATTTCCCCATAAGTTATTTTATTTATTTTCCCATCCTATTTATTTTCTTATTTTCCCTTTTCTTCCTTTTTTTCCCTCCTCTTTTTTTTTTCTTTTCTTTCTCCCTCCCTAGCTGGGCCAGCCTACCGGCCCAGATCCTTCTCCTCTTTCCCGTCTCGCGTACAGGCCGCCCAAACCCCCATCCCTTCCTTCTTTTCCCTTACCGCGGCCCAGCGCCGTTCGATGCCTCCCCGTGCATCCGAACGCAGCGTTTCGGCCCTCCTTCCGTTGAGACGCTGCGTCCGATCGCTGAAGGTAGCCGTTGCCAAATGGGCAACGCGACACGACGCTCTGTCCCCCTTACCGTTAAAACGCCGCGTTTTGTTTTAAAACCTTGTAAACGCCGCTGAACCGGCCGGTTCCCCCTTCCTTTTCTTTTCCTCCCCTGGACCGCCGTTCCTCCTCCTTTCCCCTTCCTTCTTCCTCCCCGACCTGCAACTCGACCCTGCAACCCCCAAATCTTGCCAGCCACCTCTACACGCCGACCGTCCTCCCCTGCCCTTCCCTGTCATTTGCTTTACTCTTTCGACCCCGACCAAGTCCCTCTCTTCCCTTCCCACGTGCCCATCTTTTTCCCTTTTCCTCTCCCCCTCCTCGACCTAACCTGCCATGGCAACTGCCGCCTGCCGGCCAGCCTGGCACCTGCACCCCCTTGGCCTTGCCCGACCATCCTGCCTATAAATACCCCCATTGATCACTTGGATTCGGGATTTGGAACCTCGAAACCATGGGTTTGCTCCCTCTCGCCGTCGCGCCATCAGACGCGTCGACCGTCATCGTCCCCCAATGCTGCCGGTCTAGCGCCACCCAGAACCCCACCTTGCACCACCCTCCACCTAACCAATCCCTCATCAGCCCTCGATTTGCCTTGCACAAGCCACCCAAGCCGTGCAAAATCGCCACCCCGAGAAGCCCCCTTCCAGCCCGTCGTCGCCCTTGCGCCGCCTTCCATCGCCAACCCAGCCGCCACCAGCACCTCCTCCACCCTCCAAAACACCCAGGGAAGCTTCCTCTACCTTCCCCTGCCTTCAACTCCCCCCGCCTCCCTCTCCTCCTTCCTCCCTCATCTTCCACCTCTCTCCACCACCCTCGGTCGCTGCGCCAACCACCGCGCGCCACCACCCCTTGCCAAGCCACCACCCTCACTCCACTCCCCTTCACCTGCTGTTTCTTTCCCCACCTCAAACTCCTCCTTTTCCCCTCCCATCTAACCACCACCTCCATATTTTCCTCTCTTCTCCACCTCCACCGCCGCCGCCGTCAGACCACCACCGACCCTAGGTGGTTCTCCATTCATCCAAACCCTAATACCCCTTTTATATAACTACTACTATTTTCTACCAATATTAATACTATTATTATTATTATTATTATTATTATTATTATTATTTCTTTCATTAATATTATTATTATTATTATTATTATTATTATTATTATTATCATTATTATCATTATTATGGTCTCCATCATTAATGTTCTTATTTTCTTACTACTAATAACATCCCTTTTAAACCCTAACTTGTATTATACTTAACTTTGGTCTTATTTTTATAATTATTAGTATTAACATTTTTATTATTATTATTTCTATTATCCTTACTATGGTTATTATTATTATTGCTTAACCTTACTTGGTTGTATTATTGTTATTATTATTATTACTATTATTATTATTAGTCTTATTATTATTATTATTATTATTATTACTATTATTATTATTGTTGTTGTTGTTGTTGTTATTATACTTAACACATTTATCACTATTGTTAATAATAATACTACTTTTGTTCTTATTCATGTTACTTTACTCAAGCTAGTATATATCATGTGGTTGTTAACTAAGTAGAGTACTTGAACCTTATTACCATACCACTTAACATTAACCCTAACCCTAACCTCATTATTATGACACTATTATTAGCTATTACTATTATTACTACTATCACTACCTTATTGTTGTAATCAAAAGCATTTGAACCCTTTTATTATTCAAGAATATACAACTATTATCATTATCACCCTTAAGAATAGTTTACTTGTAATATTGTGACCTTATAATATTATCATTCCAAATATAACACCAATAATAGACTTGGCCTTAAAACGCTAGGGTTTCTATCACTAGACATTAGTGTCACTATTTTATTAATACTAACACTATTTTCCTATAGCTAGCATAAACCCTATTACTACAAGATTAGAAATAATGGGTTTAATAAAATAAGTGTAACAATAAGTATAAAAATAAATATATTTTGACTACTAATATTTAGTATACTAATTCTAAGGTAAAAACCCTAGTTTTTGTATAATACCCTTTTTAGTAATAAAAACCCTAATTCTAAACTAGAATAAGGGTTGATGGTACTTGCAAGGGAAACTAATACTTAGCATTTTCCCCTTTTATAGGTAGCCGCGACCAAAGCCCTAAGGAGTTATAGGAGCGTGCTCCAAGCCCGGCGTCGCCTTAGGTAAGGACGTAACTAAGGCCTCTTGTGTGTCTACATGTATTATGTGTTTCACATGCTATGTACCCTACGTTTATCATTATCAATTATGTTGCGTGTGCATGACATGGAGATGAAATATGTGTGGTATGTTTACATGGCATGTGTATTATGTATATGTGATGATATGTGTCGTGACCCTGTAAGACATGCATGTGAGGGAATTGATGTATTAGAAAGGAGGATGGGGAAGGAGATTGAGCAAGGGAGGTTAGTTGATCTAATTATTTTAATGAATCATGAGTGAAAGAATAAAATGACAATTCTAGGGTTCGTGTGGGAGAATCTGATTTATGATTTTTATGATTTTGCACGGGAGAGTTTAATTTATGATTGCATGGTGGTATTAATGGCTTATGGTGATATTAGGGTTTGCATGGTGGTATTAGGGTTTGTATGGTGGTATTAATGATTGCATGGTGGTATTAATGGATTATGGTGGTATTAGGGTTTGCATGGTGGTGTTATGGTTTGTGTGGTGGCATTAATGTTTGTATGGTGGTATTAATGATTGCATGGTGGTATTAATGGCTTATGGTGGTATTAGGGTTTGCATGGTGGTGTGTTGGTTTGTGTGGTGGTATTAATGTTTGTATGGTGGTACTAGGGTTTGCATGGTGGAGTTAGGGTTTTGCATGATAGTTAATGATTGTATGGGATTTAGGGTTTGTGTGAAAAGTTCGAGAGGTTGCATGGGATGTGTAACGTTTGCGTGAGAGCAAAATTTACGTATGAAAGGTCGATTTGGGATGTAAGGGAGGTAATTCAAGCATTATTTGGGTGTTTAACTGTTTTGGATGGAGAATAGTATGTGGAGTAGTATAAGGGTATGGAGGAGACATAATTAGGGTTTTGGGGTGATTAACTTTGGGTCGTTGTGATTAAGTAGGGTTGGAGTAGCTAATTGCGATTTGTTGAGGATAATTAAGGTTTGGGGTGGCTAAGTATGGTTGTTATGGTAAAATAGGGTTAAGAGTGGTTAACCATGGTTTGGTATGGACAATTAGGGTTGGTTATGGCTACTTAGAGTTGTTTGGTGCTATCATGTGTATTATTGATTAAAGTGTAGTTATGAATGTGGAATTTTATTGTTTGTCATGTGTAAAGCATAAAGAGAATAATTTATGCCTATCATTGGTGAAGATCTTTTGAATAAGATATGTTAAGACACTAACCACTTATAGAGAAAGATGTTGAGCCGGACCCAGACCGATCCACCAGCAAATAATAGTGGCAGGGTATGTTACCCTCGTGACCGGTCCACCGGCTATAATAGTGGGGGATTCCGTGCTAAAAAACTAATCAGAATAATGGTAAGAGACATGGGAAAGATACAAATATTTACAGTGGAACACCTTGTGAGTCGGGGCCAGACCGATCCACCGACAAGTAATAGTGGCAGGGTATGTTACCCTCATGACCGGTCCACCGGCTATAATAGTGGCAGAGCATGGCCCTCGTGACCGTTCCACCGGCTATAATAGTGGGGTTCCCACACTCACATGGACTATTAAAGAATATGTGTGGAATGAACGTATTATTAATGAGAAATAAGAATAAGTCAAAGAAAAGTATTCAGGCCTTATCTTGCAGGTTATCGCATGTTTTCTATATGATTGTGCTATGTATGCTATGTGGTATGATTGTATGGTTGACCTTAGCGCACCTGCGCCCTTACTCAGTATTGGACCCGTACTGATACTACCTTGATTGAATGGGTCCTATGATGATCCACCGATGGTGGGGAGTAGACCTCCTATGCAGATTTGATCGGTTACTAATGGTGGGGTGGACGGCTTAACTTGAGTGAGTAGGCGATCCGGATATTGGTCCCTTGGGATCTGTTTTATTTAGTGATATTTCGTACTATGCTTGTTTTGAAACCATACTCTTAAGTTGTATTCCTAAACGATATTCTAACTGTTGTTGACTGGTGTTTTCGTGAATGACCTGCGTTAACTACGTACCTATGTTTTGATGATTCTTACTTAATGATTGTTTAGTTTAGCCTTAGCACTTAGTATCGGAACGGTAGGAGTGAACCGGTCTGGTACTAAGTGTGGCGGTAATACCCCCAAGTTTACGGTTTTAATTCTTCCGCTAAACCTCTGGATTTAAACGAAATTTTTCAGTAGTAAATTTGGGGGTGTTACAGTAATTTATTCAACTAAAGGGGAAATTTGGTAATTTAACCGATTAAAGGGTAAAGTAAAAATTATTTAGCCAACTAAAGGGGAAAAATAGTAATCATGATAATGAAGGAGGGTAATTTAGTAATTTATCCAACTCAAGGGTAATTTAGTAATTATAACAAAGGAGAAGGGCGATTTGGTAATCTAACCAACCAAATGGGAAATATGATAAGTGTAGCAATTATGAGGGGTGAATGGTGATCTAAAAAGTGTAGGAGACAATTTGGTAATCTAAAGTGGACAAGGGGTAATTTAGTAATTATGCAACCTTAAGGGTAATATTGTAATTTATCAAGTAAGGAATGGATACTTAGCAATTATATAAGTAAGGGGTTAAGGAGAAATTTGTACCTAACATATTGTTATGATTGTGGAACATTATGATATGATTCAAATAATGCTGATTAGCCAAGTAAGAGTATTTGATAATTAGTATGGCCTTAATGATTTCTCTGTGATATCCTGAACAATCATCTGAATAAGAAACGATTAATGCTATCAGAACAATTGAAAGTGAATAAGTATCGGATTATTGTGCTTTTTGTGATCACCTTAATTAAGACACTATTACTTAAAGTGAATGACCTCGAGATCGGGAATGGTGACTCCTTAGGGGTCACTACCCTAAGGATGTGGTTTAGTCCACGATTATTCTGGTATTTGCTGGTGTGCCTTTCCGCCCCAGCCAGGCCCTATATCTTACTCTTTCTAGCTCTACGGACCTAGTTAGGGGGTATGCATACTTATGGATTAGGTGTCCTTGTCGGTAGGGTACTGAATTAGCTTTATGCACCAGTACGACCAGGGTACCTTTGTGTCCTTGGGTTCGTGGTTGAAGGGTACTGAGTAGCTGATATGCACCGGTACGATCGGTGTACCTTTGTGTCCCGGGTTATTGATCTCCCGTTTGAGACAAATAAATATGGTTGATGTGCTGATTAAAGAAAGGAAATATACTATTATTGAAAGTGGAATATTAATGAGCCGGGCCCAGATGATTATGATATTGAGTACCGGTCCACCGGTTATAATAGTGGCTAGGAGTGTTGTGCCTTCGATGATGATTTTTTATATATCCCAGTCCACCGGTTATAATAGTAGCCAATAGCGTTGTGCCCTAGATGATGAATTATATGTATCCCAGTCCACCGGTTATAATAGTGGCCAGGAGCGTTGTGCCCGAGATGATGATTCTTTATATATCCCGGTCCACCGGTTATGATAGTGGCCAGGAGCGTTGTGCCCTGGATGATGAGTTATATGTATTCCGGTCTACCGGCAATAATAGTGGGGGTCCCGAGCTCAATAAAATCAGTTATGTATGTGAATAAGATTATGGAAAAATACTAATCACCTATAGTGGAACACCATGTGAGTCGGGGCTAGACCAGTCCACCAGAAAATAATAGTGGTCAGGTGCGTTCTGCCCTGTGTGTTTACCTTCCGGTCCACCAGCAATAATAGTGGTCAGAGGCGTTCTGTCCTGTGTGTATACTTTCCGGTCCACTGGCTATAATAGTGGGGTTCTCGCACTCACATGGATATAAAATATGATACTGATTGAATGGTGAGGGAATAATGGCTTAAGGCCCAAAGTATCGATCGTGACTTATAAATTATTATGCATGTTATTGTTATGTATGCACCTCTCATTATTTATGTGAGTAGCTTGCATTATGTGCCGTATGCGGGCCTGTCTTTAAGTGTGGTATTAAAGGGTTACTCAGTACCGTAGTATTGAAGTGATTCCCTTTATGGGGCCCCTGTCTATTCAATGGACAGTGCCCTTGCATGTCTTTTCAGGTGCTACTCAAGTGGGCTACGGAAAAGAGAGTAAGGAGTTATCCGGTATTGTTAGTGTTTTCTCTTTCTCTTTAAATTCCTGGTTTTAATGTTATGTTGTTACTGTAACCACTAGTGGTGGATTTTATTTGATGCGCTACTCTGATTTGTGTATGTGGAACTTCTTTC
Organism: Tamarix austromongolica; assembly: GCA_039764185.1. Classification (NCBI taxonomy): domain Eukaryota; kingdom Viridiplantae; phylum Streptophyta; class Magnoliopsida; order Caryophyllales; family Tamaricaceae; genus Tamarix; species Tamarix austromongolica. The sequence continues at coordinate 74,791,446 of CM077817.1, forward strand.
AAACTGTATTTCTTTTTCTTAGCCTTAGCACTTGGTACTGGAACGGTATGAGTGAACCGGTCTGGTACTAAGTGTGGTGGTAATACTCCCAAAGTTCACGCTTTATTAATTTGCTTCCGCTAATTTTCTTTTAATTAACGAAATTTTTCAGTAATGAATTTTGGGGGTGTTACACAAGGCTATAGGGTAGGGTAGGTGTTGGCTACTTGGGGAAATGTAGGGAGGGGTAGGGTGGAGGAGCCGATAGTGTGGAGGCTGGGTTAGTGGTGGAGATGGCTATAGGGAGTGTCAAAGGAGAACAATAAGGGCAAGAAAAAAAGGGTGAAAAAGAGAAGAGAAGGCTGGGGAGAGAGCTAAGCACGAGGGAAAAGTGAGGAAGGGAAGATGAGAAGATGAAGAATAAAAAGAAGAGGAGGAGAGGGGCTTGGTGTGCAAGGTTAGGTGCAATGTAGAGTGTTGTAGGTAGGGGAAAAGTAGCATGGAAAGGGTAGAAATGGTAGGGAAGAGGGCCATGCATGGAGGGGACCATGGGGATTCAAGGCCAAAAAGGGAAAGAAAAGGGATGGCAGGGGGCAGTGGTGCAAGTGATTTGGCCAAAAGAGGGGGTGGTGCATGTTTGCAGGTCGGGTAGAGGTGTAGGAGGATAAATGGGCATGTGAAAGGGGGAATGTTTAGCAGGGGTTGCAGATGGGGAAGAAATAAAGGAGAAAGATAGGATGTGTGGGAAGAAAAGAAAAGAGGGAGAAGCGAGCCGACCCATGTGGGAGAAGAAGGAGGAAGATATAAGAAGGGGAAAGAGTCGATTTGGGGAAAAAAAGAAAGGAGGAAGGGGAAACTTAAGTTAGCCTAAGTGGGATAAGAAGGAGAAAGAAGGAAGGAAAGATTAGGTTGGCCCAAGGGTGAAGGAAGATGGGAAAAAAATAAAGAAAGGGAAAAAGAAAGAAAAGGAAGAAAAAGAAAAAAAAAAGAAAAAGGAAAAGAAGAAGAAAGAAAGGAAAAATATTTTTATAGCTAGGATTGGAATTAAAATTAAAGTTGGGCTATTGGAAAAAATATTAAATTAATTTATCTAGAAATTAATGTATTAATTTACGAAAATAATTTTGGTAAGATTATAAATTTAGGTTTATTTAATTAAAAAGGGTAAGATAAAATAACAAAATAAATATATTAATTTATTAAATAATTTTATTTATTTTTGTAATTCAAAGGTCCATAAAAATAAATAAATCAAAACTTAAAGATTAAATTTTTCTAAATAAAAGGTTAAGCATCTAAAATTTAGATTTTAAAAATTTAGGGTGTTATAGACACTATACCTAATAATGTTATATGACTATCTAACAAGTAAGATACATCTATTGATATGGATTAACCACCTAATAAATAGATTAAATGGATCATGATTTATGAAATACTTAATGAGTGTTGTAATTCCTAAATGGGAAATCCAAATAAGTGTTTTATGACTTTAAAGGGAGTAATGTAATATAGATTATCGGCTTGAAATGGATTAATATGAGGGATTGGTTAATATTGAGTAAGAATTAATGGAGATCCCACACATGGTTGGGGAATGGTAATGGTTAAGATGGAATAAGTATGTGAATGTCTTTCTTGCATATTATATGGGCCTTGTGTGATCAAGGAACCTCGAGAATAATATACTAATCACTTAAAGTAAAATTTGATTGAGTTGTGTATGGGTCTAGATTACTCGATCCTCAATTAGCTTTCGAGGGTTAGTCTGTCTTTGGGAGTTTATAGGTGCCTTTATGATTTTCTTTCAAGTGGGTTCCTAATAGATCCTATTGCCTTACCTACTTTAAACACTGATAATGTTGATACTAAAGGCTTTGGTTACCTAGGTGGTTTTTTGCTGCGGCCTAGACTTATGTCCATTGGTGGCTACTTGGCTTCAGCCTGGACTTATGTCCATTGGTTGTTACTACTTTAGCCTTGAATTTATGTACTTTTGTTTAGATACACTTCCATGATATGTGATGCCATGGAGTGGTGCATAATTCATCACTCGATAAGAAATTGAATAAGTATTTAGAATAAGAAGGTGGCTAAAGAGAAAAATAAAATTAAAAGAAAAAGAATGGTAAAAGAGACAATGTATTATAAATAAATGACCTAATGGATTAGGAAAGTGGAAAATGGCCTATGGTGGAGTTATGTGCATGGATGAATGAAGCCTTAATGATAGTTGGACAATCTATTGAGTAGATTGCATATTATCATCTACAATGTTATGCTATGTTGCTAAGCATGAAGAGTCATGTATGGTATGAGTTTCCTATGTATGATATGACCTTATTAGAGCATGTATTATGTTTAAATGAAATAGGCATGAACTATGTTAGTATAATCTTCATCATATGCTAGAATCTTGTGTGCTTGTGACTTCCATTGAGGAGGTACCTTGGCTTATTGAGTATAAAGCATACTAATGTGCCTGAATTCTTGGTCACCTAATCATTCTCACAAGTAGAGGGCCATGTGTAAGTTTTTGGGAATGGTGAGTAGTGGGCCAACCTCATGTTGTGCATAAGTTCTTATAGCATAGACATCCAAAGACTTTTGCGCAGTCCTTGATGGACTAGAGTTTAGGATTACACCCTACTAATTTGTTTCTGTAATTTGAACCATGTACTTTACCTTAATTTTCCTTTATGTATTTGAATATTTGTAGACCATTAAGGTCTTGTACTAGAAAGATTTTATTTCGGTATTTATATAATGTGTAATGGCACAATTTACTTTAGTTTTTGTTGGTTTGGTTCTTAGTCTTGTATCTAACATAGGATGGGCGCTTGACGCCTATCTTATGTTAGGTACAGTTATGACACCTTATTTTTACTAAGTGTTTGGTAGTTTTCCGCTTTCTCAATTTAAAATAAAAATTTTCATTAGTAAAAAATGGGGGTGTTATAATAAGATAATACATAGGAGAAAATACCAAAATGACCTTTTAAAGCCCTAATTTAGAAAGTCTACCCTTAACACTCACCGATCCATTAAACTTAACACAACGTCCCTCAAGATCTTACTATGCACCATATCTAAAAATTAGAATTGAAATCTAATATTTCATACATAAAATATAGATTATACCCCTAGTATTTCTCGACTCATTTTAAGCCTTTTTCACATAATAATAATAATTGTGTAAACTATATTAACTATAACACTTCGAGTTTTTACTCTTATAAAATTTAGTTTAAAAGGGATAATGGGGAAAGAAACATAAGAAACAGAAAGTGTTACCATTACACCTAATGTAAAAATAGATGTCCAAGATAACCTAAAACATAAACTATACCCAAATTAAACCAAATTATCACTAGTAAAATCAGTTGAAAACCTATTAAGTAAATCTAGATTTGTAAAATCTCATTCAAGAAAAAAAAACATAAATGTATGTTTACATCACTAAATAGAATGCAATAAAATAACTTAAAATTTCCAAAATATTTACAATGACAAATCAGAAGTCCTTATGGGATAAAAACTCTATTAGCCCTAACACTCTGCAAACCAACAATCACAACTAAAATCCAACAAAGGTATCTACACATAGGCAATTAAAAATTTATAGCATCAGTATAGTGACATATTTATTAAACCACACTCAACAAATAACAATAACATGCACAAATTTTATATTTGATCATGACATAGAAAAAATGCAACATTGATAACCATGAACTAATGTAACATTGCCAAATAATCACCTCATTTGTAATAATAGAATAAAACATGTATAACATGTTATCATATTAGAGTTTAGAAATTAATATACCTTGCTACCCAAAAGAAAAAAATAAGAAAGAGAATATGATCACATACCAATGCATAACTCTTAGAAAAGTGTACAATCTCAATTAAATAATGATTTCTTAACTAACATGGAAAACACAAGGAATCTTGCTTTAATAGAAAAACCATGTTGTTGTAGTAGAAACATGCTATCATGGAAGAATGTCATGAAAAACATAGAAATTTATGAACATTGCATGAGGAAGTAAAGTGATGTGCCATTATATAAGGATATAAGTATATGCTAATAAAATAACACTACCACAAGAGTGTCAATTAATAACAACACATAAATAAAGATGTGTTTAAAATCATTGATAAAAATGTAAGATTATGGGTGTGGAAATGTGGAGAATCTTTTAATAATTAATATAAAAATTAATAATAAAATGAATGGAAAAAGACTACCCTTATTTTAATAATAGTTATATTTATATCTGTTGTCAAAATGAAAAAAAGCACCATATTTTAATAACACTTATATTTATGACCATTATTAAAGTGTATTTTAATATATTTTATAAATATAACTGTTATTAAAATGTGGACATTAAATTCTCTATCCCTTCCCTATTCTCTCATTACATTTGTTTTAGGTTTTTAATTCTTTATTGCTCTCACTTGCTTTCGCTCATCCTCATCCTTTTACTTCTTAATAGATGTCCTCCTTTCGCTAGTCAATGACCGTCATGCCTACCTCACTATTTCCTATCAACAATTATCGTTATTTTCCTCTCTATCATCTTAGTTTTCTCTCTCTTTCTCTTGACCAAGTTTGCATGCCATTTTTGGTTTGTTCTCCTTTTCCTATGCATTTCCATCCATTGTTGGTTTTTGCACTATTTCCACCGGTAGTGTCCTATGCTTGGAGTTGGTTCTTACTTTGGTGGTGATACTTGTTCTTATTTTATCCACCTTACATGATTTTTAGATTCATCTAGGTAGTAATTTTGTCTTTTTTATTTCATTATAAATGTATGCATGCATGGTATTTCTGTGGTATTACATGTGTTTGTTTTTGTATTATATATATTCATCTCTAGTGCTATGTTGTTATGCTTTTTGGCTATAGGTTAGGTCTTTTCCTCTATAAATTTATGCAAACATGGTTATAGGTCGTTGCCTTTGATATTAAAAAAAATACTATAAATATATATACATGCATGTTGGCATAATATGTTTCTTAAAAATCTTACATAATTTATTTAATTTCTTATTGATAAAATGCTACTACTTGTATAGTGCTGATGTGTCTTTGATAAATGATTGCTGATATAAGTTAACTTCATAGCTGATATCTTATTTATGCATGTAGGTATGTTGTTAGCTTAACATAGTTTTTTTAAAGATGTGATACAATATATTTATGATTAATTAGGTTATAGAATTTATATATTTTATAATTTATAAGAGTAAGTTGACAAACTTAATGAAAAAATTTAATGGTTTGTCTCTTTTATAGGAAGTAAGATGTCACACTTACTCATTATTTATTTATCTTTACCATATTTGTGCATGACACCTGATGCGAATTTTTGGAGTCAAGTGACATGGCTATATGGGGTGCTAGGTTGCTTGTTCGTGATTGATTATATTATAATTTGTTACATTTTAAATTGTATCACTTGTTGCTAACCCTAGCTAGTATTTAGCTACAGCTAGAGGCTTTAGCAAATTATTTGTGTTTATTTGTCCACCATACCATTGCATTACATCCAAGATTTGTTGAGGGTGAGGTTTTTTTGAGGGTTATGATCAGATAGGTAGAGAGTTTATGGTGATAGCTGATGAGTGGATATTTTATCATAGCTTGCCGCCGAGTATCCTCCCTGATTTCCCCAGAGTATCCATCATTAGACTCTCCATTGATGATCTAAGGGAGTAGATAACATATCAAGATGAGTGTAATAGAAGAGTGATTGGTTCTAGTCAACCTAGGAAAGGCTATTAACATATTTCATAAGATGATTAGGGAGTATTCTTAGTTAGGTGTTTGGGTTGTAGCAACCTTTTGATGTATATATTGATTTTATATCCTTAGGTTTCTTCTTAGTTTTTGAATATTGTTTTGAATGCATATGATTTATTTACTTTTAAATTTATAACCCTTGTATAAATATTGACTACGTATATGCATATGAACTATTTCTAAGAAAAAATAATTTCTATATTGGTATACTTTTGGAAACATATTGGAATTGTTTATGTATATAGCAACAGGATAACATGATATATTATAGAGATATGAATTATTTCTAATCATGAACAATTTGTAAATAAGTAAGGGATATGGAAACTTGTTGGAACTATATATATATATATCAATAGAATAATATGATAAATTATATAAATATGAACCATTTCTAAGCATGTGTGATTTGTGAATTAGTTTATAGAAGTGAATTAATTTGTAATAATTATTTTTCATAGGATAAATAAAAATTGGAAATAGATGTCAGCAAATCACTTATCTATAGAATATAACAAAGGAGTTGACTTTATTTTTATTAGTATCAAAGTTGTAGTAGAACATACTCGAAACCTTAGTAGAATAGTATATCCTTGTTTAAACCATACTTATATTCAATGTGTGAATGCTAAAGATTTGAGAAATCATTTTTTTATGTACATAATTAATAAAAGGTATACTCATGGGATATGACATGGTGAGATAGAGTCAGTATATGATAATGAGGAAGGTGGGAGGGGAAAATGTCGATCATTTGATAACAATGAGGGTAATTTATTAAAGGATATCACTTAGAATGTTGAGAAAATTGTGCGGGACTATATGAAGCATGTAATGGATGGAGTGACAAGAGTTTCAAGGAATTACTAACACCTGTGAAAGATACGCTTCCTAGTGATAACATTCTATCTTATCATACCGGTTAAGTGAAGAATATCCTTTCATCTATGGGTATAAGAAGATACATGCATGCCCTAATGAGTGTATATTATTTGCAACGAATATACATCTTTAGATAACCATCCCAATAATGAATATAAAGTACCATGATATAAGAAGAAAAAATGCATCATCTAAGTTTGTTAAGGTATTTTCTTATAATACCAAGATTCAAGTGGATGTCTAATGATGTCCAATATGAGAAGAAATTGAGGTGACATACAAATGAGAAGATAAATGATGGGCTTCTAAGACATCTATCTGACTCTCCATAATGAATAATTATTGATGGATGATTTCATGAACATGATGAATAACCAAGAAAATTTCATCTTACACTTTATAAAGATGGCATGATTCTACACAATTAAGGCACATACAATATATAACCGACAATTTTGGTTATATACATTCTAACACTATGGTTCTATGTGAAGAACAATTATACGATGTTATCTTTACTCATTTTGGGGACAAAATAACTAGGAAATGATATTGATGTTTCTTTGGTGCCTTTGATAGATGATTAGTTCTTATGGAACATAAGTGTTGAAGTATTTTATGCATATGATAAGGAAAATTTTACTTTGAGATCAATATTATTATGTACTATATGTGATTTTCTAACATGTGGAAATTTATCAAGTTATAGTGTGTGAATGACCATTATGCATGGTCAATATATGAGTAGAATACTTCATTCGTTCAGCTAACACATGGCCAAAAGACTATTATTCTTAGGCATCATAGATTTTTACCCAAGAATCATCACTATCGGAGGTAAATGAATGCTTTTAATGGCTTCTTAGAATAAGGGTATGCACCAATCTGGTTGATTGATAGAGAAATATATTTGAAGATGAATCATTTGAATTTATAGATTGGGAATAAAAAAATAAATACGCACCTTCATCATTTAGGTGGAAGAAGAAGTCTATATTCTTTAACCTTTTGTATTTGGAATCTTTATATGTGAGGCATGCCCTTAATGTGATGTATATTAACAAAATATATGTGATAACTTTGTTGGTACATTGCTTAATGTTCCATGAAACTAAAGATGGCATAAATGCTCAATTGGACATGGATAAAATGGGCATCAAACATGAACTAGCACTATGAGATAATGGAAGAGCATATTTACCACTACCTCCCATACTCTCTAGAAAGGAAAACATTATATTTTTGTGAATTCTTTAATAGTGTTGAGGTCCCAAAAAGGTATTCTCTGAATGTTAAAAGTCTAGTGTTGATGAAAGAGTTGAAATTAAATAACATGAAATCTCATGATTGTCATATTTTGATATAACATTTGATGCCAATAGCCTTACGTGGAATTTTGCTGAAATGTGTTCAAATTGCTATCACTAGGATTTTTTGGTTCTTCAATGCACTCTAACCTATAGTCATACACCTTGATAGCTTGGGTGCTTTGTAAAGAGGAATTGTGATGACTTTGTGCTAGCTTGAAATATCATTCTTTGACATCATGGTATATCTAACCATTCTCTTGGTTTATGAGGTAAAAATTTTATGACCTAGTTATGGCATTAGATTTAAAGGGTTTATGAAGTTGAATTAGGTTATGTGAAAAGTTGATATTGGCAAGAATGATGAATTTTTGAGAGTTAACGTATAGAAGATGCAATTAAATTTTGCACAAATGACTTGTCTAATGTTGAATCTCTTGGTATTCATAAGTCTCACCATGTAAGAAACATTAATAGACATGGTTCTAAGAGAAAACAATCTAGGCATGTAAACCCTCACGCGCTCTAGAAATCATATCTTTATGTATTACAAAAAACTGATGATGTTTAGCCATATGTTAAATAACATATGTGTTCTTTGAGGATTGAAAATCCATCAAAGAATAAACAATGGATAATTAATAAACGTAGTATTTCCTTCATACATTAGCTAAGAGATCACATCATTTTTCTCATCAAGCATTCCTCAACACCAATTTATGAAACCCAACATTGGTTATCTCAAATGCCTTGGTATGAACTTTTTTCATATACTAGCTATGCTATAAATGTATACACTTTTTATACAAAACAACAAGATGAGGAAAGTATAATGCAAAATAGTGGAGTGAATTTGGTTGAGGTAATACATATTGTGATGTATAATGCTAAACAAATGGAACCATGCTAAGTATTGGTGTTGAAAATGGGTAGTTTTCAACAAAAGTTGAAAACAGTGGAGAAGAAGGGAGGAAAATCTAAAACGGATAACTTGATCTTGATACCTTCATAACTAATTACTTACATCAACCAACTAAGGCTTCAAATCTCAGCCTAAATGGTGCAAGATTTTACGTAATTCTCAAGAATATACCTTAATCTCGAGGAGAACTTGGTTAAATAACCACCATTTTTTATCCATTGTAATTTACCCCTTTTTTAACATCTCTCACTCTATTTAATATTTCTAGTTGACTTCTAGGGGTTACAAGTAGAACCTAACCATGATAGTTAGATTGGTTATATTCTCACCAATGGTTGGTACCAACATAGACTAACTAAGGTTACAAGACTTCAATCAACTAGTGCTGATTTTTTTTTAAAACTACCATCCACCCATCACTTGATGGCTATTATTACATTCTATGACAGGGCTTAAGAAAAAAAAATTACATATTAGAAGAGTCTAACAACATGCTTTGAGTAAGTTTAGCTAATAGAGGATTGAGAAAAGAGGTGAAGTCTACTCAGTGGCTGCTGCTTGATTCGCCAAGGAAACAGAGGTTGCTTTTCCTTAATTTAAGGTAGCTTTGGAGGGCCTTGAGATCCCCATAATTACCTTTCCAATGTACCTAGCTCTCGCACAAGAAAAGGTTGACAATTCAGGTGATGTTTTAGCTAAAAATAAGTGAAGTATAGAGGTGGATAAGGTGGCAGCTTGGTTGAGTGTAAATGAAGCCATATTGGAGCCATCTATGGGATAGATTTAGTGGAGCTATATTGCAGCCAAGTGGATCCATATTCACAAGGTTTTGGGAGTTTGCATGGATTGCATGGATTCTAGTTAATCTAGTTATTTATTGACCTAAATAAGAAGAGTTTTGAAGTCTTTAACTTTGAAAAAATCAATAAGTAGATTATCTTTGATTTGTGATACTTGAGATGCTCCTGCATCATATTGCTAATGTGACAAACAAGAATCCAACATTTTCATATATGAATTATTATGGAATTATTTTTTAAAAAAATTGGAATCTAGATTGCACTACGTTTAAAGTACCTATTTTTAAGTGTAGATGGGTTGATAATAGTCATGGGGTTCGATATGAAGATGGGTTCACATTAATAGTTCTTAATAGGGTGGTGCATAAATAAAACCTATTCATCTTTGCATCATGGACAACATAAGTTTTCTTTGTCACCAATTATGCTAATTAAAGATGGTATGTAGTATTATCTATGAAGAAAATAACTTTCAAAGAGTGTGATAATAAAATGATGCCAATTTAGAGAAAGAGTGTGACAAAGCCATGAAAGCAACTCAATCATTGAACGATGATAATAATAACATTGCTGAGGATGAAATCCTTGTAAGGGATGATCATCATGAATTAATATGTGTATCAAATCATGAAACGAATCCAAAAGGAAGGTAGAAAAAAAGAAGGAAAATGAGGTGATGAGGGTAATAACATTCTAATATGTTTATAGAGTGTGCTTGTTATTTTAACTTTTTATGTTGTATACATTCATTAAACATCATATCATGTTTTATTTCATATCATTACTACATATGATATGTCTTCTTTACACTTTAACTTTATATTTTATATATACTTAGTCATAGCCTTTTTTTACTAATTTATATAATGAAATTTTTCAAAAATATTAGGAAGAAAACCATTAATAGGGACTCTAGGGATGAAGAAAGGAAGATATGACTTATAGTGATGAAAATCATCACTAACATGATAAATAGTGAAGAACAAGTAGATTTTAGATGTAATACTTATAATCATCTTATTGGTGAGTATACGGACATGCTTCTCACATACATTTCATTCGTCACTTGTAATCGTGTTCCTATCTCCTACAATAATTGGAAGTAGGTTTCAGAAGGTTACAAGGAACATATTTAGCAAGAATTCATAGCAAATAATATTTTTTGTTTGTTAATTTTTAGATGTCACATGTTATTAATTTTAATATGTTAAATTTAATATACATATTTATTTCTCATTCTGTGGAGAGTGTCTATTATCCTAGAGGTGAGGAAGAGTTAGCTTCTTAGACTAAGAACATTTAGGGCATATTTGGCTATGAGAACAACTATGTGTGGTCGATCATATAGACCTAGAAAAACTAATGACCATATGTCTCTCCTAACCCAAAAATCAAACATGGCATTTAAATAAATGGCTAAAAGAGAGAAAGATTTAGCCTCCATCAAATCTCAAATGTATAAGCCATTTGATTTAGATGCACATGATCCACTTTATATACCCAATGTAAATAGCATTAGAGAAAATTGTGAAGCTAACGCATGTTTTTATTCTCTTCTCGAGGTAGGCATATGAAGCTATGAATTGTTATATACAAAATGTATCAAGTGTCAACTTAATAATTAGCAATATGTTATATTTTATTATAATTTTTCATAAATGTGACTTGTCACATAATGACCTTTCAAATAATTTGGAAAAATAAAGGGTATGCATCAATCATGGTATAGAAATACTAATGGTACATTGGTCTATCTTAGCCCCAAAGATGAGGCTCATATGTATTGGCATTCTAATGATCAAAGATACATCTTTTCCTTACTATAAAGAATGCAATGATTAAGCCATAGTGTTAGAAGCTCATGGAAGCTTTCTCCGTTGGCCCACAACCCAAATATGTCTCACTACTATAGAGGTAATGAAAACCTCCATCCATGTTAAACCTAACATGTTATATACATTTATTATACCTTATTAATATAGATATGATCATTATATTTTGTTTAAGACTATGAATCAAAGAATTGGAAAATAAGAATGCTCCAAAGATAACTAGTAGTGGAAGGATCAAAACAAAAAAAGGGGATCGAGAAAGTAAAGAGAGCTAGATTAGAAAAATTAGCTACCCTAAAAAAGATTCCATCTTCAAAGAAGAACAAATAATTGCAAGAACTCATCAAACCACCATCAACTTTGCCAGTGTTCTATTTTTATGGCCTAAACTACCTTGGTAGTGATCTAATTATAATTGATTGTCCTTGCGAGTATGTTATGAGAGATGATGCCATTTACATGATATCGATAGATGTTTTTAGTAAAATATGTAAGCATGAATAGATGTAAACAACAAGTGTTTTTCGTATATATTAAGTTAGTATTATTTCATATCATATACTTTAACAATTTTTGTTGATTTCTATAATTTTATGACCTCTTACACACACACACACATGAGTAATTGATTTTAGTAAATGTGCTTTATTATTGTCATCCATAGGTTAGCTACTAGTCGTGTTGCCATATAGGGGATGTTGTCTACTATTGTATTTGTGAGTCCATACTTCATATCTGATTATATAACAATAAGTGAGGGTAGACACATAAACTATGTAGGCAAATTCATTTCATTTTGTTCTTTTAAGAGATGAATTTCTCACCATTAAACAATGGTATTTTTTTGGTGGAGATGCTTTCCACTTGTAGATGTTTTAAGATCATATTGTTGAATCCTTTGTAAGATACCCAAGCATTGATACCAATTGAAGGAACACTAGAAGGAGTAAATAGTTTTTTTTGAAATGGAAATGGTAAATAAAAGAAATTTATAAACAATGTAGAGTGGTTCAAGAGCAAATTACTCTCGACATCCACTACTTGGTTCATAAGCCTATAATATCAATGATCCTCTAATAGATAATTCACAACTTTACTTATTTATTTTCTATAGAATCTCAATAAGAATCTCTCAAGAATGATAGGAAAATATTCACTAACCCCTTTGTAATGAATTTTGTTTGGTGGTTGTGATTAAAATTGATTCTCACCATGAAATCAATATATAAAATCTTAACATTTTTGATGAGATGTAATCTTGCTTGATTTAAAACAATATACTACAGTTGAAGGGCAATTCTAGCTATGAAAAGTATGTGATGATCACTTTTCAATAAAAACTCTAAATTTAAAAGTTGTGAGTGTTTGAATGAAAAATTAAATGATTTAATATTAAATTATAAAATTCACACTAAAATGTTGTTTAAAATTTGTGTTAATAAACGTGAAGGGAGCTTATTTATAAGGTTCACCCTTGTCCTGTAGCTGTTAGACATAAACTCCCCCCAAAATTAGTATCGCCCATTTAACACAAAATTTGTATTTAATGCTTACCAATTGATCAATTATACATCTAGTCGATTAGTGGCTCAAAGAAATGAACTAAGTATGTTCAAAACTAAAATACAAAGTTACTATTACATAAACTATTCAATTAGTTTATTAGAACCAGTTGATCAGTTATGCATATTACACAATTGGTTTAATGAACATATATAAATAGTGTCATGGTTTAGCAAACCCTTAGATGTGTCCATGAAAATAGTTAATTGGTTTTTTGAAACTAGATGATCAGTTACAAACCAATCAATTAGTTTGGCAAAACCAACCAATGAGTTTAAATATAGATGATTGGATTTCTATAGAAGTGAAACCCATTGACTAGTTAGTCAAACTAGTATATTAATTTTATCAAATTAGTTGATACATTTGGTGAAACTATTTGATGATTTTAAACATAAATAAAGAGGTTTTTATGGGATTGAAACCCATAGACTTAGTAGTTAACCTAGTTGATCGATTTCTTCAACTTAGTTAATTAGTTTAGCAAAACTATTTGATGATTTTAAATAGAAACAAATGGATTTCTATAGGAGTGAAATTTATGGACTGCTTGGTTAAAGTAGTCTATTGGCTCCTAAACCAATTGATTCATTTGGTAAAACCAATCAGTTAGTTTGATGTGCTAGTTCCATCCACCTAAGTTTAACTCATTTTATGCTCTTGATCAAACTAAACCAATTTATTAGTCTTGAGGCATATTGAACGGTTCTAAATAGAACCAAACAACAAGTTTAAAACTCTTTAAAATATTTATAAATCTACATCAACCATGAATTATTATGAAATGGATTCAAATCAAGTATTTTAAAGCTTTTTAAAGTGTTTTGATCAAAATGTGATATTCCTCAACTTAACTCTTTATAAGAAACTTAAAACTTTAGAAATGTGATCTTTAAACTTTAAGTATTCGTTATTTTAACATGATATTATTTTTTATTTAAAACTTGATTGCTCTTTTAAGTTGCATATTATTTATCAAGTCCCATTTATTATCATCAAAATAAGGACAATGATATTGTTTGACTTATGAGATCAACATAATTGATGCATGTGGTTTCTTATGTATTTTATTGTTTTGATTCTTGCTCAAGTGATTATGAAGTTTTTAGATTTTTTTTTTGTGTTATTAAGCGCTCTAGGGTGTTTTTGGAATATTTTCATATTATTTATTTAATTAAAATCCCCTAAAATTATTTTGCTACATTTTCTATTATCTACTCTCTTCTTTCTTTCCTCACCTTTTTCCTCTACCTTTATTTTGTGTATTTAGGACTTTGGGGATCATTTTCTTATCTAGATAGAATTATCTTGTTCAAATATCCATTCTGCCAACCCTATATTCATCATTCCCATCACTAACACCTTTATCTGCACTCTCCACCATCTTTTTTTACCAAATTAACCATCTCCTTCTTCTCTCTTTTTTTTTTGTATTACAAGGAGTGGAAACCTCCTTTTATTTATTTATTTTTCCAATCTCCACAAATCTTACTTCCCTTTTCTCTTTATTTCCCCTCCTCATTCCTTCGTTTCTTCTTTGCCATGTGATGAATTTCTCTCCATTTCCCCCTCTTTTTTCAACTGAATCTTTTCCTTATCCTTATCCCAAATATTAATTTTAATTCTCTTGTGTTTTCTCTATATAAAGGAAGATTAAGGTAGAGAAAATGATTAAAGGTTGTGGTTTTTCTCCTCTTGGTAAGGAAATCTTAGGAGAAGTAGGTTGACTACACTTCTTATTCTACTACTTTTTTAGTTTTATTATGTTTTTAAATAGGATTTGAAAAACACTCTAGAGGGGGTGAATAGGGTTTTGTAGAATGGGAATGAATAAATAAAAACTTACACATAATGTAAAGTGGTTCAAGAGTGAATTAAGCTTTATATCCACTATTGAAAGATTTTCCCTTTCAGATTTTTAAAATAATGACGTATTTTATCGATGATCACTCGTCCATTGATTTATGAGCCTTAAAATTTCAATAACGCTCTTAAGAGATGATTTTCGGCGTCACCTCTGAATGAATGTCCCAAGAATAATTGGCAACACTCATTAACTCTTTTAATTGATTTTTGAGAGGTGGCTGTGATTACAAGTGTTTCTCACCAAATAAAAGATATGAAAGTGTTGATCTTTGAATGAGATGTAATCAGGCTAGAAGTAATATATAATATTACAATTTGAGAATAATTCTATCTGAAATAATTTAGTAAAGAATACTTTTTAGTGAAAACTTAGAAATTTAAAAGTTTGAAATATTGAATGAGTAATTGAATAATTTTAATGTAAGAGAATAATTATACAATCAATGAGCTAAAAAGTTATTTGTAATAAATATAGAGGGACCTTATTTATAAGGATTACCCTTGAGTATGTCTGTTAGACACAATTTATTAAAAATTTGTTTCACCTAAGGGATAGAAAATCACCATTTAGTGTTGATCAGTTGATTGGTTTAGAGAAAGCAATCAATAAGTTGCATGGCCAGTTGATCGGTTTGTTCCAACCAGTCAACTGTTCATATTTTGGCTAAAATATAAAGTTACCATTGCCTCAACCTGTTGATCGATTTGTTAAACTAGTCAATATGTCTGTTAACCAATTGATAGGTTTGGCAATAAATAGTCGATGTGCTTAAATAAAGAGCAATTAGGTTTCTATAGAAATGAAACCCATGGATCGGTTTGTCAATTAGTTGATGGGTTTGGTAATAACCAATAGATATGTTTAAATAGAGAGTAACTAGGTCTCTGCAAAAATGAAACCCATGGACTAGTTGTCAAACTAGTTGATCAGCTTTATGCACCAATTGATCCGTCTTTGTTTTAGAAACAATAGTGGCTATATTTAAATTGAACTAGTTGACCAGTCTAATAACTAGTTAACTAATTCATATTGGAACCAATCAATTTATTTGGAAAATACTTTTAAAAGATTTATAATATGAAATCTGGTTAAGTACTTTTTAACAAAGAGTTTTAAAGAGTTTTTGTTTGAAATGTGACATTTTCTCAACTTAAATCTTTATAATATACTTAAGACATATCAAATACTTGGCTTCATGTCTTAGTGCCTTTTGTATGCATTGATTTGTTGAATATGCACACTTAAGCAAACACATTAGATATTAAACTTTGTTTGTTATCATCAAAACAAGTATAATGATATTCCTTAATCTTTGAGGTGAACAATCTTCCCCCTTTTGATGATGACAACTAAAAAGTGCATGACTACAAATGTGAATGAGGAAATAAGTGAAAATGATAGTTATACCTTTATCGGTTTTATACTTTTATTCTGAAACTCTTGGATTCTCTCCCCTTTTTGTACATCAACAAAAGGTGAGAATGGGAAGGGCCTAAAATAGCATAGACAATAAAACATTACCCTTTCAAGGAGGTAGAGCTCCTCTTGAGCATGTGCATGGATTAAAAAGAATCAGAGGCAGCAATGAAGATGTTGTGTATACGCCATTCCTTAAGCAATATATAAATGATAGAGAAAGGGAGAACAAAAGGAAAGTGTTTATTAATTGAGGTGAAATTCATAAGTACATGACATAGAGAGTATATAATGAGAGTGGTGAAGTACATAGTCAAAAGAAAATAGCCAAAGTATAAGAGATAAATGACAAGACTAGTCATGATCATGGAGGACATGAAGGCTTAGACAGGGTGTCCGCTAAACCTTTGATGGAGGCCTTAGCACATCACTAATTTCATCGCTTGTAGTGGCCTTAGAATCAATGGATTGAACAACACCACATCCAATTCAGTAGGCCATAACTAGAGATGCATCAATGGTGGGATCTTCTATGGCTTCAATGATAGTAGGTGCAAGGGAGTGAGCAAGAGTTGGAGGGGTTGCGTTGTCGACAGGAGGAGTGGCCACAATATTTTAATGCTGAGGGACAAAGTCAGGTGGTACAAGAGCTCAAAGGGTACACAACTCTAAATCCATAGCTTGTTGGTAATGATCTATGGCGGTGAGCATGTTGACATCCCGGAGGAGTAGATTGTGTACTCCTGCAAGAGTGACATGATTGGTGGAGGGAGGTACATGCGATGTCTGTGAGGTGGATGGGGTAGAGGTGTGAGTGGAAGGACATAGTGTGGAGGATTATAGAATATCAAATGGAGCTAGAGGATCATCTGATGGTGGGGGAAGATCATTAGTAGGGGCTTGTGATGGTGGGGGTGTTGATGGCCTTGCGATGCGATTGATGTGGTGAAGGGAGGAAAGAGCTTTGGGAGAAAGCTCTAGTGTCTGACCATCCATACTCATTTAATACCCTATTCGGCAAAATGTCACAGCATCAAGGATATAGATTCCACTATGTAGTCATAGTGGTATAGCCAAAAAACTTGTGATATTTATACAAAAATCCTAAAGTATGCATGTTATGAGTGATCTATATCCTAGGGTGGCTTGCCTTTGTCCAACCATGTGTGACATATGCCGAAATATATCTACCCCAAATCTCATGTGAGTGGATGATATAATGTGATCCAACCTATACCAAGCTGTAAGTGTCATATCAACACCGAATCCTACATGAGGGAACAAAACGAAGGACACCATGTAATGGCACACTCGCTTGAAGGGTGGGAGACAGTATGAGCTCGTTGTGCCTCTATAGATAAAGTAGCGATAATGAATTTCCATTAGGATCATATCGAGGATGCAAGTACACATCCATTTGAAATAAGTCATGCCAATTTTGACATCATGAGGGATCTCGAGGATAAATTCCAACCAAGCTTCATCAAGTATGATTGGAATGCCCAAGACATTTGTGGTGATGGTGTGACCTAACACATGAACATTAAGATTTACATAAAATAGGCAAATCAATTTAGGATAGACTGGTTCTTTGAGATCAAAGAGAGGGATAAGGTGACGATCAGAAAGAGCTTGCATAAAAGGATGTTTCAATTGATTTGTGTAAGAGTCAGCATCGATACATTTGTTGGAAAATACCTTCTTTTTATGAAAGGATTTTCTCTACTATTTTTAATCATCCATAGTGTAGAATATATGGGTGGAGTGAGGAGATGCCTCAGTGGTTTGAGCAAGCTAATTAACTAAAAAGAGAGAAGCTCTTGAGGTGGAGGAGGAAGGGCAAGTGGAATGACTTGGATGTGGTGGTGATGGAGGATCGGTGTATTTAGAAGAGGAGGAGGAAGATGTGGAAGAGGGAGCTTGAGGTGGAGAAATAATCAGTTCCTCAAATCTAATCATGGCATGAGACAAATAGTTTGGTTGAATATGAGCCTGCTTGGGAGGAGCTCTAGTACTCCCATGAATAATGGTGGAGGTAGTTGTCTTTTGTTTTAGCATTGTTAAATGATAAGAAATGTCTAAAAATAGTGCTAGACAGGAGAGAAAATGGAAGGAGGATGAATCACATATTCAAATAGCTAGATATGAGTTAAATTGGTGCACAAAGAGTATGAAAATGATGGATTGCTAGCTTAATTTGGTCAATCAAAGGTTAGGATGAGTCAAATATGTTAAAGAGGTACATATTTGAATTTGGGGTTAAGGGAAAAAATTACCTAAATTGGGTGAGTGTGATGAAAATCAATGCCGTGGAGAGGAGTTCTTGTTATTCTGAATGTTGATTGGAGTAAGAGGAGAGCAATTTGATGGATTTTGACATTAATTTAACGATTTTCAAAGGAGGGGATGTGAGAGGGCAAGGAGAAGTCTAATAGTTTAGGGAAACTGAGGTGAAGGGTTTGAAGAATAGGAAGGGGTATTTATACTTGCGATAGAATAGTTGATTGGTTTGTTGAAAACAATCGATTGTTCTTACACCAATCGACTAGTATAGAATAACTAGTCAACTATTCTTTAACCAACTGACTAGTACTGAATAACCAGTCAAATGGCTATGCATATGGACATAAGTCAGTAAGAGCTTAATGACCCTAGCTACAACCCACCAGTAGACTCGTATGCTAACTGATCGACTAGTTTTGTCAGCTAGTCGGCCGGTTGCCTAGTCGGGTGTTGTTTTAGTTATTTTTCATAGTTTTTAACAATGCAATTGATTTTTTACCCTAAATCATTAGATGGAAAATGTATTTCATGAAAAAATTCATATGTTCTAAGAGATATAATGACCATTTGAGGATTGGAATTCAAGAGATAAGCTTAAACTCCATAATTTGCCCATTAATACAAAAAATTTCACAATTTTGGGAGAGTTATATTTTTATCATAAAATTTTCATCCCAAGTTTTTGCCTAATTATTGTGAATAGTTCTTCACGTAAAGGTTTTGTAAATATATATCCCCATTTAGGTAAGGTATCCACAAATTTTACAATATATCACCTTTTTCAACATGATCTTTTATGAAGTGATGTTTTATTTCTATGTTTTGATTTTGAATGTTGAATAGGATTTTTTGTGAGACATATTGCATTGGTGTCATCAAATTTAATTGGATTTCTTTCAAGTTTAAGGTTGTAGTCACTTAATTGATGTTTCATCCAAATTAATTGAGCACAACAAGCACTAGCAACAATGTATTATGCTTCAGCTGTAGAAACTACAACACTCGATTGTTTCTTTCTATTCTAACTAACTAGTGATTCTCCTAAAAATTAGCAAGTACTTGAGGTACTTTTTCCACAACTTTGTAACCCATAAAATCAGCATCGAAATATTTGAGTAAATATAAAATAGTGTCATGAGGATGGAACAAGCCTAGATTATAAGTGCCAAAGAGATATCTAAGGATTACACTGAAATCTAGCACATAAGAATATAATAAATATGATATTGGGTCTAAAAGCTATTAAATAAAGGAGTGGGCTGATCATACCTTGATATCATCTTTGATCAATGGATTTACCTTTGTCATCCTTGTCAAGCTTCATTTTAGTAGCCATAGGAGTGCTACATGATTTACTTTCATGCATCTCAAACTTCTTGAGTAGTTCTATTAAGTATTTTTATTAATTCACAAAGATGCCATCATTTTATTGTTTGATTTGGAGTCTAAGAAAATATGTTAGCTCCCACATCATGATCATTTCGAACTCAGTACAAATGAGAGTGGAAAATTCCTTGCACATGGACTCATTAATAACACCAAAAATTATTTCATCAACATATATTTATGCAAGTAATAAGTCCTTTTGGTTTTCTTTAGAAAAAGGGTTCTATCAATTTTTTCTCTTTCAAAACCTTTATCCAATAAGAATTTACTTCTTCATCTATAATTCCATTTAGAAAATCACTTTTAACATCCATTTGATATAATGTAAAGCACAAGGATTATACAAATGCAAGAAGTATATGTATAGCCTCAATTCTAGCTACAAGGGAGAAAGTTTCCTTGAAATTAATGCCTTCCTCTTGTTTGCATCGTTTAGCAACCATTCATATTTTTTTTCTACCCATAACTTCCCCTTCAGCTAGCTTATTTCTAAAAACCCATTTAGTCCCAATGATGAGTCTACTTTGAGGCTAAGGGACTAATTCCCAAACTTGATTTCTCTTAGATTGGCTAAGCTCATCTTTCGTTGCCATGATCCAATTTTCATCGTTCATGGCTTCCAAGTGTGCTCAAAACCCTAATTTAGAGGATTTTGGCAGAACAAGGATTTATTAGGGAAATTAATTAAATAAATTATTTTATTAAAATAAAAGGGGATTAATTAAGGTAAATTAAGGAGAAAAAAGAAATAATTTAATTAGGAAAAATTAGGGCATTTGACCAATTAACATAGAAGTGGTAAAAATTATTCAAAATAGCTCAAATTAATCTAAAAATGGGTTTAATTATTATTTTTCTAAATATTATTATTTTAAACAATCCAAAAATACTAAAATATCCTAAATGCCCCAACCAACCTATTTTTCCTTTTTTTCTTTTCTTTTTCTCCTTCTTTCCCCTTTTTCTTTCTTTCTCTCCTTTCTCCTTTTCTTTCTTTTCGTCCTTTTCCCCTAGATTGGGCTAGTCGCACAGCCCTATCTCCCCTCCCTCTTTTTTTCCCCATCCTATGCGACTTAAGGCTTGCGTTTCCCCTTCTTCTTTCCTGCCGACTGCCTGGTCCCCCTCCCCTTTCTTTCTTTCTTTCTGTTTTCCTCCCTGTACCATTGGTCTAGGCCTATCCTCTTCCTTAGCCTCCCCTACACGACCTTTAGCTCACCTCACAGTGCCT
This sequence comes from Tamarix austromongolica, assembly GCA_039764185.1. Taxonomy (NCBI): domain Eukaryota; kingdom Viridiplantae; phylum Streptophyta; class Magnoliopsida; order Caryophyllales; family Tamaricaceae; genus Tamarix; species Tamarix austromongolica. The sequence continues at coordinate 74,812,726 of CM077817.1, forward strand.
TTTTTTGTTGGCCACCACCACACTCCATCCTGCCTTCCTCCCCTCTCTCCCAAATCAGTTTCTTTGCCATTCTCGACCCAACCAAGTCTTCTCCCTCCTCACGCATGCCTTTCCTTTCCTTTTCTTCTCTCCCCAATCCAAACACACCCCCGCCATGGTAGACCCACGCCACCCGCCACCACAAACAGCGTGCCTGGAACCTACACTCCCTTCTTGTCCTCTTCCCCCTATCGTTTTTGCCTCCTATTAGCCTATATATACCCTATAATAACCTTAAAATTAGGTTCCTTTTGCAGCCAAGAAAATTTCCCCCCTTGCGCCACCTCCCTATCAGATGACCACCCCATTGCCACCGCCCAGCTCCCCGATCAGAAAAATTTTTTCATGGAAAAAAATTGGGTGTGGTCGAATGAATTATCTTAATAACTAGAAAATACACAGTAGCTAAAGGAAGATTTATAACATGGTTTCCACTCTGTGATTCTAATGCATGATATATGTGATTATCCTTCCATGATTTCCTTGCAAGTATGCGTCATGTATTTCTTTCATAAACCTGAGTGTTATACCATGTTAGTATTCTTATCACTATGCTACTATGCGTTTTCAATGTGTATCATGATCCTTCACAATGTTTTAGGTATTTTGTTTTAATATTAATTCACTATAGTGATACTACATTTGTGTGTTTATTGTGATGATCTTATTTCTGGTTCGGTGAGCATATGATGATTTTTAAAGCTATGATTCTCAGCTAAAGTACATTGAGGATGATGTCTTGAGCAGGCATATGGCCATTTCTCGAGGTTGAGAGTTACATTACCGTTTAGTTAAGAGTTAGGATAATCGGTTAGTTGTATTTTTCCCACTATGTTGGGATACTTTTGATTCCTTTCGTTATTTAAACTATTAGCTTTGATTCTTGTATTTGGGATTTTGAAAAATCTCTTATATTTTTACTACTATGCTCATCATTGTTATCATGGAATTGTTATATTATTAGTAGATCATGAATTCTTCGTGGTTTTCCCATTTTACATTACATTAGGCATGGGTTAGGTGATGATCACGCCTCTCTCATAGTTGATTTGATGGTAACATTTTTTAATTTTGCTTTAAATAATGTTTCTATTTTTTTTCTAACAATAAAATTTTCTAGTTAAAAATTTAGGATTGTTATACTCTCAATTAATAATATTTAAGAGAGCATCTTGATGGCCAAGCGACTCATGTGATTACCAGTTGTTAGTGGCTATAGAAAATTTAGAGGTGATTGAATGATGGCTTAAAAATATTATGCCATTAAAGTAAAAGGAACTTCAGGATGGTCTAATCTTGAGGTGAAATTATAAACCATAGTTCTAGAGGCTCTTAATACATTTGGGGAGGGTATCCACGTTGCGGTTAAAATAAAGGAGAGGTAGTTTGGTAATCTAGAAAATATTATACTAATCAATAAGGAACTAAATGAGGCTGACAAGCAAGAGTCGTTGGATTTCCTTAAGAAGAATGAAGATGTCATTACATAGATGAGGGCTAACCTAGAGGGAATGCCCTCTAAGATTATTGAGATATGCTTGGATATAATGGAGGGACATACACTTGTTAAGGAAAAAAAGGCCAAGTAGCATAGAAAAGCACAAGGTTATTTCAAAAGAAGTATAGAAGGTGTTGAATTCAAGGTTCATTAATGAAATGAAACATGTAAAGTGAATTTCCAATCCTATCTTGGTGGAAAAAAAAGCAATAGCAAGTGGAAAATGTGTGTTAATTTCATAGATTTAAACAAGTTTTACCCTAAAGATAGTAATTTGCTTCCCTGGATTGGCTAAATGATTGAGTTAACTGTTGGACATGAAAGGTTAAGATTCATGGATAAGGTATCGTTAGATAAAACAAGTTGTGGCTGATAAGAATAAACTTCTTTCATTATGAATGGTGGATTATACTATTAAAAGGTTATGTCATTTGACCTCAAGAATGTTGGGGTAACCTTCTGAAGGCTAATCAACAAAATATTCTAGGGACAAATTGGGGGCTATATTCAAGCTTATACATATGGTATGATAGTGAGAAGTAAAAAGGAGTAACTAGAAGAACAAGACCTCCATATTGTAGTCAATACTATCAGAAAATATAAATGAAGTTGAATCCCACAAAGTGTGCCCTTGGATTTATTACAAGTAAGTTCTTGGGTTTCATGGTCTCCAATAGGGGCACAAATATAAATCCACAAAAGGTAGTGATCACATTGAACAAGCAAGCCCCAACCAAGAAAAGAGACGTTTATCAATTGATGAGGAAGTTGATAGCCTTACACAATTTCTTAGTTAGTGAGAGAAAAAAGCTTACCATTCTTTTAACTCTTATAAGAGAAAGATAACTTTTAGTGGAAAAGGATTATTAAAGGGCATTAGATGAATTAAAGAATAATATTTCTAGATTACTAAATTTAATGGCCTTGATGACTAGTAAGATACTTTATGTATATTTGGTAGTGTTGGTACCAGCCATATCTTTTGTTTTAATCACAGAAATGAAAAAGTAAGAACTCAAAACCTATTTACTATACCAACAAATTTTACACTAATGCTAAGCATTAGTACTAAAATCGAGAAACGATGGCATTTTCCCTACTCATTGCCTCTAAATAGTTAAAAGTCTTCTTTTGATTTGCAATCCATTATAGTTTTGACTAATGTCCCTCTTAGAAAAATCTTAAACAAACCTAAAAATTTAGGGCAAATGATGACATGGGTTATAAACATTAGATGATTTGACATTCAATACATCTCCCATATACCATTAAGGTCCAAGTAATAGCCAAATTTAATATCAAATGTTCATTCAAAGTTGATCTAAATCCTTTTTTAATCCTATGGGTGTAATACCTTGTAATTGTAATATTTATAAAATGGGAAATTTTTAGTGTTAATTAAAAATTAGGTGATGTTTATTCTTGATTTAGAACTATAGTTTAGGTTTGATTTAATAAGGAATTGAAAAATCATAAAAAAATTGAGTAAAATGAGTTTTTCTAACCATACAAATAGACTAGTTCTATGAATCAATCGACTAATCTATCATTTTTAGCTTGAGTTTGGTTCAACATAACCAACTAACTAATTGAGGGAAATAATCATCTAGTCTGTAAAGTAGTCGAGTGGTATAACCAAACCAATTAACTAGTTTGTCAAGATGAGTGCTTTTGAAGCTTGATTATTTTGGAAATATTCTTTCATCAAAATGGAACCATATTAATCCAACTTTGATATATGCTTGAGCATTCCTAAAGTCCTTAAGAACATTATCTAGCTTTAATTTTTACCTCAAGCTGATTCAAAGGTCTAATTTTGACAAAAGAGGAAGACGATGACCTCATTCTTTGTCCTCCTCTTCTTCTCTCCTCTGTATGACCCACAAACATGTGACTTTTTCTAAGCTATCACTACATGATTGAGAGATTTGCTTACCATGATGACTTTCCATTTCCTTTCTTTTATTTGATCTTGTTTCGAAGGAACTCGACTTGCATTCTCCAAAAAATCAATGTTTGAGCTCTAGAATAGAAGTCAACCTATTTTTAATAAATCCACCCATTAATCCTTAATTCAAATGTTAAAATTATAGTGTTTGATTTATTCCACAACATCATTCATTTTTTAACCGATTCATTGGTTATAAATAACCCTAATCATCTCTTTTCCTTTCTTTTTTTAAGCCAAAAAAATATCCTAAGCTTCTCAACATTTTTGCTCACTCTTCTCCACTTTGATCTTCCACTCTAACTCATCTCACTATACTGATCATTTCTCTATCTCCCTCTTATTTTATTCTAAAACAAGAAATAATTAGATTTCGGAATAAGTTGAATATTTCTTTTAACTAATTCTTTCCTCTAATTTCTGTTGGAAGTGGTAATTTTGTTTTCCTTCATAATTCAAGTTTCTAATTTATAAGTATTATTTGAAAGTTTCTGTGTTTTTTACTTCTTATTTTTAAGGTTTTAAAAGTTAAAATCTTTCAACTAATGGCTTTGCCTTGTAGGTGGAAAATTTTGCTAAGCTTTAACTACATCATTCTTGCCTTTGAAGTGTGTTATGAACAAGAATGCCAATTACTCTACTCTTTAAATTTATGGTTTTTATATGAATCTATGAGATATTTTGTATTTTAGTGATGCATGTTGAAATGTTTAAGAATTATGAGAGAAAGGCTTGATTCATGAGAAATAATGACGATTTCTTGTAATTGAAGTATGATTTAGTATATGAGCATGGTACATCTTGGTATTATGCAATAACAATGTTATGGTTTGGACATATTTGGATTTTAGAGTTTCAATTGTATTTAAAATGTATGTAATCTATTGTCTATGACCAAAATGATCAACCAGTTAAGCCAAACCGATCATCACCCCTAATTTATGAACCATAAAGTTTTAATTTGAATACATTGCGGAAGTTTTTGAAAAGAAAAACTAGAGAATGTTACCACCACATCAACCATGAGTGGGGTATGATCATTAGGTAACCCCTACCTGATGTAAGGAAAAATAAAACAATGAACAAAAAGATGCATACCCATAATATTAATACAACAATAATATGATAACAAAGATGAGAACAATAATCTAGATAAGAAGAGTATGGGCATTTATAAAATCTAAATATGAGAAATCAAAGCTAAGATTTTAAATAATTGAAAGAACAAAAAATTCTCAATGTAGTGGTCAAAACACCTCTAGTTGGTTAGCCTAACTCTTAAGCATAAATGTAAATCTCTATAACACCCCAAAATTCACTATTTTTTTAAAAAAACAAAAGCACTTAAATTAAAACCCATGAATTATGGGGATGTTACTACCACACTTAGTACTAGAACGGTTCACTCCGACTGTTCCAATACCAAGTGCTAAGGCTAAGAAAAGATTGAAATTAAACTCAACCTAAGAGTTCATAAAAGAACTAGAAAGATCATACATTAAAAATCAGAGTACGTGTAAAGAATTGTAATTCATATCCAAAAGAGAAATAAGCTTACAAGCGATAAAATGTTTATTTAAAATACTCAATACAAGTAATGAATCATTAAAGGGTAAATTTGATACAAAGGAAATAACAGAAGGAGATAAAGTAACAAGAAGAGTGAATTCGGCCACACTACTCTCGAACTTAGAGCAAAAAATGATCAACGCATAGCTCTGCTTGATGCGTTGCTCACCTGCACAAATTCAGAAGGACATACTACTCGTGGGAATGAGTAGCACCCATGAAAAGGGTGTTTAGTACGCTACGTACTGAGTAAGGTAATCGTGCACTAAGGCCAACACAAAAATCATATAAACCATACAAAGTAATAAAAAGAGCATAGAGACCATCATGATAGCATACTATCATACAATCATTCAGTTAGATACATAAAGGCCCATTCATAGTCCAAATTAATTAATTAATTAATTAATCTGAGATCGGGAATTGATTCACACCATGATTTTTATCAAATCCAAGTGAGTACGGGAACCCCGCTATTATAATAGGTGGACTGGATACATACAAGGCACATAGCTCCTAACTATTATTATTGCCGGAAACATATAGGGCATGAGGCTCCTGACCACTATTATTGCCAGTGGACCGAAAACATACAAGGCATAAAGCTCCTGACCACTATTAATCATCGGTGGACCAGTCTGGCCCCGACTCTTATGGTGTTCTACTATAAGTACTTAGTGTCTTTCCCATGTCTTAGCACAAATATGTTTGGTTTTGTTGAGCACGGAATCCCTCACTATTATAAACAGTGGACCGGAAACATACAGGTATAATACCTGACTACTATTATTCGTCGGTGGACTAGTCACATATAGAACATCATGCCCTAACAACTATTATTCGCAAGTGGATTAGTTAGGGCCTAGCTCAACAAGCTTCCACTTTAAATGATTAATTTATGATGGTGTCTTATTCAGAAGCTTTACCCTAGACATGCATGAATCACTCCTCTACACATATCCTCCAATCGACCCGTATTATATCATGAGAACCCTGTACCTCCTAACCTACCCAAAAACCTTTCCTCTATACTCAAACTCACATCAGAAGTCCATCTCTAATATATGTGGGTCAAGGCCCACTACTATACGCCTCCATATCCACTCATTACCTTACTTTTAGGGTTTTTCCATAAACCCTAATTTAGACCTAATTGGCCCATTCTACTCCACCTCACACAACCCAAATCATTTTAACATCCCATTTTTCGCAACCCATAGATCCTATATTCATCATCATACTTTATTCACCAAGTACACAAATGTTACCCTCGAACCCTGGTTAGCCATATCAAAACCCTAGTTAACCACACCAACCATAGTTAACCAATCCAAACCATATTTAACTACAACAAACCATAATTAGCCACTCTAAACCCTAGTTAATCACAACAACCCATAGTTAATCACTCCGAGCTCTAACTCAGTCTCCTCCATACCCTTATAATGTCCTACGTACTATTTCATACATCCAATTAACTCTTCTATTATCTTCCTTGCATCCCAGGTCAACTTTTCATACATAAATTTCACTCCCATGCAGACTTTACACATCCTATGCAGCCTTTCAAACTTTTCATGCAAACCCTAAACACCCATGTGAAACCCTAGATTCAACCTTGCAAACCCTATATCCATCCATGCAAAATCCTAGATTCCACCATACAAGATCCTAGGTTCCTCCATGTAAAACCCTAGATTCATTCACACCAAATCCTAGGTTCAATCCATACAACACCATAGAATTCAGCATACAAAACCCTAAGTCCACCCATACCAAACCCTAGTTTAGATTCTACCATGCAACACCATAAAATCTACTATGCAAAACCCCAAGTTCATCCATACAAAACCCTAGTTTATATTCTCCCATGCAGCACCATAAATTAAATTCTTCCATACAGAATCATAGATTCTTCCATACGAAACCCTAGATTCTCTCATGCAAAATAATAGAATCTCCCATGTAGAACTATAGATTCTTCCACATGAAATTCAAGCTTTCCCATTTTATTCTTCCACTCATAGATCATTAAAATAATTAGGTCAACTCACATCTCTTGGTCAACTTATACCCATTTTATCAACTTACTCTTCTTGGTAAACTTTTTTCCCTTTTAGTCAACTTACTTCCCTTGGTCAAATTCTTTTCCTTTTTCCTTTTTCAACCTTTTCCCCACACAATACCACTTTTATACATCCTCACATGCATGTCTAAAGGTTCATAAACCAATCATCACATACCACAATATTTCATCACATATACATAATACACATACCATATAATAACACAGAAACATACTTCAACTCCATGCCATACCACACATGAAATAATTACAATGATAAACATAGGATGCATAATATACAAAGCATATAATGTGCATCAACACACATAAGTCCCTAGTAACACCCTTAACTAAAACGACATCAGTCTTAGATCACACTCCTATGCCTCCTTAGGACTTTGACTGGTCTCACCTATATAAAGGGAAAGCTAAAATTAGACTCCCTCCTACCAAAAATACTATCAATTACTAACTTATCCAAAGATTAGGTTTTTCATAAAGTAATAAAATAATAATAATAATCATTAACCAATTACTAAATTTGGATAAAAATATAGAAATAATAGTAATATTGCAATAATAATATTATTAATAATAATAGTATACATATTTGGATAAATAAAATAAAATAAATTGAAGCTTGTATAAATAGTGATAAAGGGTTGAGAGGGTTTAGGGTTCAACCTTAGGCTGGTGGTGAGGGGTAGCGCTGATAGTGGTGTACAGCGGTGGCGGCGGTGGCCAAAAAAAAGAGAAGAAAAGGGAAAAAGTTGAGGGTTGGAAAAAAGAGAAGAAGAAAGAGGGTGGAAGTAAGGGTGGTTATGGTTGTGTAGAAGGAGAGGAACAGAATGAGGGTGGCGGCGCACGACAGTGGTGGTGGTGGTTGAATGGAGAAGAAGAAGAGAAAGGGAGGAGAAGAGGGATGAAGAGGAAAAGAAGAGTTGGGGGAGATAGAGGCAGGTCTGTAGTACAGTTTTGGAGGTGTAGGGGCGGTGGCTACGACAAGAGAGGTGGTTAATGGTGGTTCGAAGGGCGGCGGAGGTGGAATAGAGGGCTGATTGGGAAGCAAACTTTGCACAATTGAGGTGGCTTATGTAGGAAAAATCGAGGGATATGGGATTTTTAGTTAGTTAGAGGGCAGTACAGGGAAGACTTAGGTAGAAAGATCAGGCAACGTAGTTGGCTGACGGAGGCAGGATAGCCGTCTAAAGTGGTAGCAGTGCATAGGAGGAATTTTCCTGGGTTGCGGGAAAAAGTCTTGAGATCAAGCTAATGAAGGGTATTTATAGAGTTTGGAGGAAAGGGTAGGGTTCCGTGGGTTGGCATAGGGATAGGGTAGGTAGGGCTAGGGTCACTGGCGGCAATGGTTGGCTAGTGGAATTCAAAATCATGGCAAGGGTATGTGTAGGAAAAAGAAGGGTAGTGCGAGGAAGAAAAGGGAAGTGGGTTGGGTCATGCTGACCTGTGAGTTAGGGGGAAGAGAGAGGAAGGAAAATGGCCGGTCAAAATAGGCCTAACCGGCAGTGTTAATCTCGAAGGTGGGCGGTGGAGTCACAGGTTGCCGATGAGAAGGAGGAGGAAGAAATGAGGAAGAAAGGGGGGCTGGAACAACGGTCTAAGGAAGAAAGAAAAGAAAGAAAAATTAAGGAACTAGGCTGGTCGGCGTAGTGAGGGGGAAAATTTAAATGAAAGGCGGCGTTTAGGGGGGAAAAGGAGTAACGTGCAGCACGGCGTTCTGGGTCGCAGAAGGAAGAAAGAAAAGAAGAGAGTCTGGCCCGCTGGAAGAAGAGAAACGACCCGCGACGAAGGAAGAAAAGGGGAGAGGGCTTGGGCCGCTGGGCTGGCCTAGGTCGGGGGAGAAGGTAAGAAAAAGAAAAGAAGAAGAAAGAAAAAGAAAGAAAAAGGAAAAAGGGGAAAGGGAAAAAAGAAAATAAAAAATAATTAGGTTGGGTATTTAAATTAATTTGAATATTTTGGATATTTAAAAATAATAATATTAAATTTCCTTTTTTAGCTAATTTAGGGTTTTTGAAAGGTTTTTCATAAATTCTATTTTAATTAGCAAATTACTCCAATTTTATCCAATTAAATTATTTATAAAATTCCTATTAATTTGGAACTATCTTCTAATTATTATTTTAAATAAATAATTTAATTATTTTCCAAAATAAAATCTTTAATTAGCTAAAATACCCAAATTTCCCTAATTAAAATACTTATAAATTTCTTCTTGATTTGCCCTAATAATTTATTTTATTAATTTTCATAATGAAAGCTTGTTTAAGTATAATTCTTAAAATTAGGATTTTCGAGGCATTTCAATCTCCAACCCCAAGCAATGGCCAGCTACTGGCTAACATCATCGCCCTCAGCATACTCTATATAAGAATCATACCCTTGGAAATGATGCTCTATTTCTCAGATCAGAAGGTAGATCATCACAATGAACACACATGTGCAATATCAGTATGCTGAAGTGTTGGTAAATTAAGCTACGTAAAATATGTTCAAGTTCACATAGTAGCATGGTGATAAACATACCAATATAAATTAACATTTAGGCTTATGGTAGTGATACAAGAAGATATGCTTGCATGGAAGTCATGGAAGAATAGTAATACGGTAAAAACATCATAATCCAAACAATTTAAACCATAATATAATTCTTCCTTTAGTGATAACATAATTTCTACTTATTAAGACAGTTCATTCGAACATGCATAGTTCTCCACCATGAACAAAAGTCATGGTAGAAAATAAATACAATGGGATACCGCACCCACCACATGGGGTTAGGAAACTTCTAGGGGCTTTTCTCCAGGGATATCACACCCACCACACATTGAGTTCACCTTTCTCAAGGCTAACACAAATCAAATACCACACTCCCACATGTAGTCAAAGTACATCAAGGGGATTGTACTAGGATAAATCACCCCCATGCTTTAAATGTCTCTGTCGTGAGGGATAAAAAGTTAGGATACCTCACCTGCCTAAGAAATGGATAATATGAAGTGCTAGAGGGATTGTACTGGGATACCTCACCCACCTAAGCTAGACACTGATAATTTATCATCCTACCACAGTATAGTCCTTTACCTCAAAGATAAGTGCATATCCCTTATTAACCACAACTTGATAGAGAAGGAAATAGTTACTAAGTGAAAAATATAAACCATAAGGCAACCCATCCACTAACTCCCAATCAATACCCTAAGGTTCGGAGATAAATGCTCAAATAAAATCTTATTCCATACTTATTAATTATCAAGTAATATCACAAATCACATAATAACTCCACAAATAGCCAATTAGGTATTTCCAAGTGACAACACAAAAACACATCAAAAGAAATAAAAACCACTAATTGAGTGTTTCTAATTGATAATACTAAACACAAATAAAATCCATTATTAACCAAATTAGGTGTTTATAGATGATACAAAACTTAAATAAATCAAGTCCCAAATATCATTATAATGATTCTGATTAATTCTAGGGTAAACATGGTTGATTTCATATTTTAAATGTTGTAATTACATAGAATTATTAACATAAATGGCCCAAAAGAAGAACCGCAATTAACAATAAACTGAGAGGAATATAGTCGGACTAATTGATCAATCCCTAGGACGAGTTGGCTAGCCTGGTCATACTTGACCTGAACCAAAAAATTACATTAGGAGACAAATTAATAGTTGGTCTCATTGATAGGCCATTCATAGGAAACTAGTCGATGGGTTTGGTCAAATAGGTTAATAAGTCTAAGGAGACACAAGACCACTTTGGCCATAGGGTCAATAATCGATGGGTTTGGCAAACCGATTGATTGTTCATTGAAACCAGTCAACTGGTTCATCGAACTAATCAAAAATTCAATACCATGTGATTGTTCACATAACTAGTGGATGGGTTCAATAAACTAATCGACTAGTCTAGTTAAAATAGCAACCAAACTTGCAATACACACACCAAAATTTACAAAACTTTACCTTATTAATCCTAGCATGCTTCTATGTCATAAAACATGTAAAGTAACATGTTGCACACATAGAATTACATGGATATATGGTAATGTAGGCATTAAAATGAAACTATGCTTAAATTACCAAATTATGCATAAAATAAGAGAACTAAGTAATATTTAATTTTAGAAAGAAACATTACCACATGCTTGAGTTCTAGAATATAATTAGCTCATGATCACCACAAAAAACACCAAGAACATAGAACCACAATAAGCAACAAAAATCTCATTTATATTAAAGATAAGAATACCTGATCTTGAAGCAATTCTTCTAGCACAAAAGTCCTACTTGATGGCTATCTTGTAGGACCTTAATTCCTAACAGAAACAAAAGTCAAAATAATTATAGCTCATTTTTAAAACATCATTGAAATCAAATAAAATTGAAGAAGAACAAAAAAATAAAAAATAGTTATAACTAAACCTTTTTCTTAGAAACCAAATTCCAAAGAAAATGAAGCTAGAATCTTCAACCTTGCTTAAATGATAATCCTTTATTATTTAAGATAAATAAGGGAGAAATAAAGCCAAGATTAGAAGAATAAATAAAGGATAAGAATTTGAATAAGGGAGGGAAGAAAAAAAGAGGCAAACCTTTGTTACCCTATAGAAAAGAATAAATCAGGAAATGAAGGAATTCCTAACACTTTAAAATTTTTCCACAAAGGAAAGGGAGATAATAAACAAGTGTAGGTGGTAACAAGTGAAATGAGTAAAAAATGGAGTTTATATAAGGGAGAGTTTTTCAACATCTACAAGAGAGAGAAAGAGATATAAGACTAGTATGGTTGAGTGTGGGTAACTAAGTGTAAAAGAACACTTGATGGAGTGAGGGAGGTTGAGTGTTGTTAGAAGGGAACAATTATAAAAGGCTGGTACGTTATAAGGATGGGTAGAAAGTCAAACACATAGCTTAATTTATAGAATAAAGAGAGGAAAGTGAGGGAGAAGAGAGAATGTGAGATATGCCTCAAAAAGTTCTTTTTAGGAAAATTTAACTAAATAAAATCATAGAATAATCTTAATAGTGATCTAATTAGAAGTCTTTGTAAACATTAAAATGATATTTGAATCAAAATCTTAAAAGGATATGAAATCATAGGATGATCAACCAGTCAGTTGGAGCAAACCAAATAACTAGTTAGTTAAGAATAAATTGTCAATATCTAAGCATACTAATCAATTGGTTAGGCAGACCAATTAATTGGTATGCTTAAAATTCACATTTTTATTAGAATATCAAGCCCTTTCTAAAGCCAAACTAATTTATTTTATATCAATATAATTTTAAACACATTTTGAAGGATTTTAGGATAGTTTATCATAGTCTAGTCTTTAGAATAGCCAACTTGTTAGCCTAAAACAATTGATAGGGTTCTCTATGGTAACTTTAGTCGCACTCTATTTAAACCCATTAACCAGTTTGTCATAAATTATTGATTGGTCTTAGAACATATGAGTCATGTAACCATACTAATTGATTAATTCATGGAAACTCTTAGACTTAGCTAAGCCAAATAGATCTATAATGGTTTCATTTTTCACTACCAAAAATTTTCACTTAAAATATTTATGGAATTAGAAAAATAAAAAACATACCTAGGGAAAAGCATATTGTTACTTCCATACCTAATATAGAATAGATGTCTTCCACCTGTACCTAAGGTTGTCATAATTAAGATTCTATGTAGATTCGGTCAGGGGTCCGTAGAATCATAAGATTCTACCAAAATTATAAAAATAAGATCCTGTATAGCCTATATATTATAAATTATTGATATTCAAAGTTAAATGATACAAAAAATTCAAATTTAAGCTTTTAAATAGCCAAGTGAAATTAGAAGAATCTACAAATCCACAAATTGTCCACAATAGTTAACAACGAAAACCACAAAATGCAATGTACAATAACATGATGATGATTAACATCAATCAATCATAGTCATAATGATTATCATCCTTTACATCTTCACTTCAAACTCGGTATCCTTACTAGTAGTACCAATCTCAGTTGCTTCATCCTCATCATCAAGAACATTTGTATCAAATTCACCCAAGTTAATAAATTTATTAGAAGCAACACACGTAATAGCCACTTCATTATCACTTAGCTCATGGCCTTGGAATTCATCTAGACTAATGAAAAATAAAAGAAAGAGAAATTTCTAACTACATAAGACATGATAATTATTTTAAACGTTAAAAAAAACATACCATTAGCTTCATCATTAGTGTTCTATTCTCCATTTCTTACAGCCACTCTAGCATAGCTATGCTCCAATAGTAGGAAGGAGAGGTTCCTCTCTTTTGGTTATCCATTCATTTCGTCAAAGATAATTGGCCTTTCAATTGTAGCTGCTCATTTTTCTTATTTTTCTCTCAATTTGAGATTGTATATTACAAAAACCAAACCATTCATCTTTTTTAGATGTAAACAATTTTTCTTTTTCTTATAGATCTATTACACAAAATGAAAAATCATTTATTAGTTGTCTTCCATTTCAAATGCACTCTAATTTTTCTCACAACTAGAAGAACTACATGTTAGGCCTAAATTTTGGATAGCAAATTTCTTCAACTCGGGGCACTCATCTCTGTATGAATCCCACCAATTGGTTACATATTTATAGTATCGTAGTAGAGTATTAGCTTAGAAAAAATTAATAATTGAATATTTAATAAAATAAAAAATATAAAAACCTAGAGAATTTTTTGTTCTTGACATAGCCCTCTTACATTTTTAAATGCATCCAATTGTAAATCAATATTAAGTCTTTCTTCTTAGTGTACAACCATTCTTTCGAGACAATTGTATAAGTTAATATTGACATCTACAGAAGCTCTAAAATATGGAATATAGTGAAAGTGTGAACTAAGATAATAGGCAATAGCATCTAATGGTCAACACTTGTTAATGATTTACAAAATATACCCATGACTAAAAGAAAGAGATACATGAAAGTTTTAAAATAAATGAATAAAACTAATAAAGTAAATTGAACTATATGTAAAAGAAATTATTACTTTCTTTCAACTTGTTAAAATTTACCTTGAATTGAGTTTTTTATTGATTCATAGCTTCATATATGAACCCCATAGCTAGCTTCTCATCAAAATCAACCATACAAAGCACTTTAATAAGTGGTAGGCTTGCTTTTAAACAAATAACAACCCCACACCAAAACATAAGACTATCTAAAAACAATTCTTTGAACCCATTTCCCTTCAATTATTGAAGCAAACCTGCAAGAATGCCACTTATTGGATGTAAATAGGGCTAGTAATGGACCTTTTAGCTCAATTACGCACCTCATGGTCAAGTATAATGTTGCAAACTAGGTCACATCGAGTTTAATAAACTATCTTCATTGTGTAAACTTTTTCATCCAAGTACAGATCAATGTTCTAGAGTAGATGTATGTTATCATCCTCCAAGCCTTTATAGTTGTCACATTATGAATCTTAATCTTTTTACCAAAATATTCTAACATTAAATCAATACAATAAGTCATACATGGTGAAAACTATAACTTCTTTCTTTTGTTCATTAATATATCCATATCTACTTTATAGTTTGAGGCATTATCAATCACAACTTGAACTACATTTTCTTCTCCACCCTTTTCTACAATAGCATCTAACATCTCAAAAACTTTTTCAGCTATTTAAAAAATGTTGGGTGTGTTAATAGATGATAAAAAGATAATATCCCTAGGGCTATTCACTAAGAATTTTCATATAAAGTGCCTTTGCTTATCATTCCATCCATCGGATATAATAGTGCAACCTACTCACTTCCATTCATTTGTATACTCCTTAAGCATGTTTTTTACACTAACCACTTCCTTATTTAGATATTTAACTTCTATTTCATGATAAGTTGGTGGTTTTAGTCCTATACCATACTTGCCTATCTTTTAACCCATAATCACACAATCTATATTATTCACTACATTTAAGGGAATAGGAATAGTGTAGAAACACGTGTCATTTTCCGACAAACCTCCTCTCTTTCTTCCCATTTAGACTTCTAATTAAGTGTGGTTTGCACAAATGATTTTTTTATAAAAAAAGAATCCATAATATCTTTTACCTTTTTACCATAATCATATTTAGATCTTGACTCTTCAAAAGTATCAACCTCACCAATGTTATTAATTTTCCTCCTTTTTCATTTAGATTCTTCTTCACTAGCTAAAAAATGTCTCTAAATTTTTGTTTGACATCATCTAGGACTTGTAGGCAAGGTTCAACATTGACATTAGTTCCAAATAGGTGATTTATTAGTCTAAAAACACCTCTAGAACATACAAATACATAGTCTTTACACCTCACTTTCTTACCATAATCATCCACTAGCAAACCTTGTTCCCAACAAGGATCTAATATACTACTAGGAGAATTTTTTCTAATACTTTTTCCAAATTCAAAAGTTAACATTATATGACCTTAAAAAAAAGTAGAAACACAACACTATAATAATCATATAACTATACAAAGATGTTTTTAGTGAATTCAAGTCAGTAGATTACATTGCATAATTTTAGTAGACCTTCTAGTTATTTATATTACACTTATACTACATACAATATATATATATAAATTAGTACGCCTTCAAATATATATTATATACATTATAGTTCTAAAATTCTACAATAGAATACTAGATACATAAATTAGTTTACTAAATTATCAAAATTAAAAACCAAAAGCAATCTCAACATTCAATTTAATTATAGAGTCAGATGCAAAATTGTAAACTTTTCATATTGCAAATCAGGATACAAATTAGGTAAATTACAAACTTACAGAGCCATATGCAAAATTACGCAAATTAAAAAAATGTAAATTAACAAATTAGAGAGTTGTGTGTAAAATCAGACAAATTACAAACTACAAATTACAAAATTATAGAGACCTATATGAAAAATCAAGAATACTAGCGAAACTATAAAATTTCAGATTACAAATTAGGATAAAAATTGAATCTAGAAAATTAGGAAAATATAAAACAAAGTATAAATGTATAATCATATTTAGAATTTTAGATTTGGTATAGTATCTATTATACCAAATTACCTATAGAAATAAGTTCTTCAATTCAATTCCAACATGCAATATTGTTTGTTGATGGCTCGATGGTGAGGTGTAGTGGTAATAGTGGCAGTGCATTTTTTTTCATTATAGGCTTCATCCTCCTTGTTGAGAGCCTACGACATAAGAAAACTAGAGGAATAAAGTATGGTGCTGCAAAAAAAAATCAAAGTGAAAAGATGAAGAGTTGAATAGTGCACATGAGAATGAAGAACATAGAAAACAAAGGGGGAATTGGAGAAGGAGACAAGAACTAAGAAGAAAAAAGGTAGAAGAAGGTGTAGGTTGAAGAGAGGCTAAGGGTATACCAAAAATCAAAAAGGAGGCGATAGGAGAATCAGGCTAAATAAGTAGGATTATTTTCTTTTCTTTTTTTTTTCCCTCTTTTTAGTTAAATAAGTAAGGTAAATATGGAATCAGTATTCTATCTAATTCTACCAGATTTTGTATGATTCTACTTAACATTCTACATGATTCTAATTCTATGAATGATATAGATCATTTATAGTATATATAATTAATAACAAGTTATTCTACATCTCACTAGACTTCTATGATTGACATACAAGAGTATTCCATTATGTCCATTTTCCAAATTTACATGAGCATTAAATTAGCCATTCACTAGCCATTATTCCTTTTTCCTTTTCCTTTTCCTTATTGAGTGATGGATTAATTACCATCCCATGATCTCACATATAATGGAAACGTATCCAAACTAGATGAAATATAGTTTGACCAAAGTAGAGTAACTACAATTAGACATAAATTCTGGTACAAACTAATAATCTACCTGGGTGACTAGACCCTTTAATATTGATACCCCTAGTACATCATCAATTTCTAAAGTAGGTAAGGTACCGAGATTGATAAGGATCCCACCTGAAGGTAAAGACTAAATGAACCAATAAATGCCTAAATGCAGACTAATCCCTAGCAACTAATTAAGGATCGAATAATCTAGACCCATGCACAGATTAATCATCTTTCACTTTAAGTGATTAGTGTATTATTCCCCAAGGTTACACTATCATATAAATCTCATATAACAACCAACTAACATATCCACCTAATCATTCCAAATTAACCATTTTTACCCTCCAACTATGAGCTAGGATTTTTATTAGTTCTTAGTTGAGTTTAAATCAACCTATAAGATAATCCATTTAGGCCAATAAACTATATTAAATCATCCATTTTGTACCATCATATTATAAAAATTTTGTTTTTCCATTGAAACCTTCCAAATGAACTTTCAGAGAATACCATGGTTTTCTTATTATTAAAGAACCATGCTAAAGCAAAATATAAAGTCTCAAATCATGTAGAGCTCAAAAGAAAAAAAATAACACTCTCTGGCCAAACCATTTGATTGGTTTGGGCCAACCACTTAATCAATTTGACTCAACCAAACCCTATAGTTTCCTCAAACTAGTCAACCAATATGGTCAGAATAGTCATCTATTCTAATATCAGTTAATTGATTATGAGAAACCAGTTTATGGGTTTAATTAGAGAGTAATCAATGTCACCTAGACAA
Source organism: Tamarix austromongolica (assembly GCA_039764185.1). Classification (NCBI taxonomy): domain Eukaryota; kingdom Viridiplantae; phylum Streptophyta; class Magnoliopsida; order Caryophyllales; family Tamaricaceae; genus Tamarix; species Tamarix austromongolica. The sequence continues at coordinate 74,830,506 of CM077817.1, forward strand.
CTTGATCGATCAATGTAAGCTTAATATTCGACTAATCTAAGGACTAGTCAATTGGTTTCTCTCAGACATCACCCAAAAAAATTAAACATGATTAAAGATTTATAATCCTACCACATCCAAGCCATGACACTATCATTACATAAGTACAAGATCTTACATACTCATATACAAAAGCATACTTCATTTATAATAAGTCAACCTTATTTCTCATAAATAAAGCACTTTTTTTTAGAATTATTAAATTGTAATAACCCCCATCATTTTGTAATTTATATTTAATGAGAAGTTTTTTTTAATTAAAATTTTATGATGTTTTATATGATTTGGAACTACAATTGAGTTTAAGGAAATGTTGAAATTGAATAAGCTTTAAAAATTGAATAAAATGAGTTTTTAAACGAACTGATCAAGTGGTTCCATGAATTGATTAATAGGTTTGGCATCTCATCTAAAGGTTTTTGCATAACCAAACTAATTGTATGGTTTAGGGAACTAAATGACAGTTTGGTAGATTAGTCGACTGATAAACCAAACACATCTATTGGTTTGTCAAGCTGAGTATATTTTTGAAACATACTTTTTTAGGAAAAAACTCTTAGAATAAAATGGAACCATGATAATCCTATTCCAAACTATTATTTAGAAATTCTTAACATTTCTTATCATGTATTTGGCCCAAGCTTCTACCTCAAACTGATTTGAGGGTTCAATTTGGATAATAGAGGGGGAGGGTGAATTCAACTTCATCTTCTTCCATCTCTATACTCCAAAAAATCTAAAAATCATTATTTTCATTCCTATACCTATCTCTTATTAGTTTGGAGATTCCTTCCATGCTAATCACTCATTTCTTCTCTTGTGTTTAACATTTTTAAGAGAATTCAACTTGCATTTTTCTAGAAATTTCCACTTCAGCTTAGGAAGGGAGGTCAACATATCTTTAATGAAATAGGATCTTAAAGCTCAAATTAAATGCTAGAAATTAGGGTTTTTAGAGGTGAGCATTACCACACTCGTTCTTCTACAAAATTGTTGGATATAAATACCCATAATCACCTACCTTTATTCTAGCCACTTTAAATATTCTAACTTTCTTTAACCTTGTGTTATTTTCTCTCCAATTTGAGCTTAGTTTCCATTCCTTTCCACTCTTTTTATCCCTTATTAATATCCTTCTTATTTACCTTTAAACAAGGGAGGGTTAAATTTAGGAGGAAGTTTAGTCTCTCTTTTAGCACAAGTTCCCTCTATATCTCTTAGGTTTGGTAATTTATTTTCTCCTAATTATAATTCTAATATATTATATTATTCATTACATTTTTGAAGCTTTAACTTTTGTTTTTAAGGTTTGGAAGTTAAACATCTTCCAAGTTGAGCTTTCTTATCTGTGAAAAAGTTTTGCTTACACCAAGTAAATCATTCTTACTTCTAAAATGTGACCTAGCTAATCATTTGATGCTATATATTCCTTTAAATTCCTAATTATATAGGGTTGCGTGAGATTTTTTTTTAGTTTATGCATGTTGATTAATTTATGAATCTTGAGAAAAGATATGATTGTAGGAAAATTAGGTTAATGTGATTAATTACGAAGTATATTTCAATTTATGAACTGATGAAGTATGGGTATGATGCTACGATATGATTTGGTTTAGATGTGGCAGGATTTTTTTTAATTGTGATTTATGTGAAAAATTCTATTTTGTATTATTTTGGGGTAATCGATTGATTATTTAAGCTAAATTGATTGACTAGTCCTTAAAACAACCGACTAGCTAGCCCTAACTGATCAATGGGTGGGTCTGTAGTGACCTTGGTTTGGTCACTACTTAAACCCATTAAATGGTTTGGTATAACCAATTAAATGGTCTCAAAATAGTCAACTAGTTCGGGTAAATTGATTAACCATTTTGAGGGAACCCTGGGTTTGACTAAGCCAAATTGATCGACTGGTTAGTAAAATGAATTGGCTGGTTAGGCCAAACCAATACTTTAGTTCATCTAGATTGTAAGATTTTGATATTTTTTTCTTAGATATGCTTTAATACTATGCTTAACACTACTATATGAATATTTAATGAGTGAAATACATCTGTTGAATTGGATTGACAACCTAATGGATGGATTAAATGGATCATGACTTATAACATACTTAATGAGTGTTATAAAGGCTTAATGGGTAAACCTAAATAAGTATTTGATGGATTAAATGGTGTAGTGTAATCTAGACTTTGACTTAAAATATATTAATCTAAAGGAATTGGTTAATATTGAGTAAGCATTAATGGTTGGGGAATGGTACTAGTTAAGATGGAATAAGTATGTGAATGCCTTGCTTGCAAATTATATAGGCCTTGTATGATCGAGCTATGTATGGGTTTATATTACCCAATCTTTTATTAGATGCTAGGCTTAGTGTACCTTAAGATGATTATTGGCACCTTCAGCTTTGTCTTCAGACAAGACACTAATGATGTACTGGGAGGTATTGATACTAAATGTTCTAGTTACCTAGGTGGTTTTTTTCTCTAGACTAAACTTATGTCCATTGATGATTACTTAGATTTGGCCCAAACTTTTGTCCATTGATAGTTACTTGGCTTCAACATGGACTTTATACCTTTGGTTTGGATAAAATTCCATGGTATGTGAGACCATGGGGTGCTAAACAATCTATAGCTCGATAAGAATTTGGATAAGAATTTGGATTTAGGAATAATAGAGAAAATGGCTTATACATAAATGACCTAATGAATTAGGAAAGTGGAAAAATGGCCTATGGTGGAACTATGTGAATGGAAGAATGAAGCCTCAATGATAGTTAGACAATCTACTTACTAAACTGCATGTAATAGTCTATAATATTGTGGTATGTTGCTAAGCATGATGATCCATGTATGGTATGAGTTCCTATGCATGATATCACCATGATAAATCATGTATTCTATGTATATAAGCATGAAATATGTTAGTATGATTATGATTATAAGTGGAAATCTCGTGTACTTGTGACTTCCATTGAAGAAATAACTTGTCTTATTTGGTACAAAGAGTACTATTGTACCTATTTGCTCAATCACCTACTCATTCCCACAAACAAAGGGTCATATATAGGTTTTTGGGGATAGTTAATAGCAAGCCCACCTAATGTTAGGTATAGGTTCTAAAATCATAGACATACAGATTTTTTTTATGTTTTTCTAGATGGACCAAAGTTTTGGGTTATACAATAATTTTGTTTTTAGTAATTTGAACATGATACTTTAGTTTGGTTTTCCCCTCCTATATTTGAATAGTTACAGACTATTGAGGTGTTCTATTTGAAAACCTTTCCTTTATTTTATATAATGTGTTTTAGCACACTCTACTCTAACTTTGGTTGGTTAGTTCTTAGCCTTGTAATATGGGACAAGCAGTTGGAGCCTATCCTATGTCAAGTTTGGCGATAATAGCCCATTTTTCCTAACTGTTTGGTAATTTTTGGATCTAAAAGGTTTTCAAAATAATTTTTTTAGTAGTGAATAATAGGAATGTTATAGGTTGGTATCAACACTTTTTCTTAAACCACTTTCAGGAATTATTAAGGTGATACCATAAGTTAGTGTTGGAGTTTTTTTTATTTTAGTTTTGGGTCACAAATTGTTTTAACGGATACCATATGATTGTTATCAGAACTTCTTTGAAAATCTTGTCTAGTTTTTAATTAGCTTAGCTAATACACATGATATTTTAAATGATATCTTGACTATCTAAGTATTTAGTTAAAAGTAAAGATTTTTCAAACTCAGAATATCCGTGAGTGATAGTGGTTTGGGGAATATGCTATAAATAGCCTTTCCGTTGATTTATTATACTAGCCTTAGTACTTGGTAATGGATTATTTCTAATTACCCTAATATTTGAGAATTAATGGTAAAAAACCTTCATTATTAGCATATTGAGGTATTTATGGAAACCATTAGAACGTACATGGAAGGCTAGATCCAAGCACCAAAACCACTGCCAATACCGGTACCCATACAAGTTCTAAAAGATTGGCTCAAGAGGGTTGGGAATCATCACCCACCGATCTTTGAGGGTATAGAGAATCCCAAAGTTATGGAAATATAAGTTAGGGACATGGATAATACCTTCATCGCATGTGATTACCCTTTAGACAACAGAGTTGATGCAATGGTATACTACTTGAGCAACTCTGTGCCTGTTTCTACCCCACTCACCTCTATATGAAGAAGTACTATGAGTTAATGTCCCTTCGGCATAGATTCATGACATGAGGAGTAATACCTAATATTCATGGAATTGTACTAGTTTGCTCTAAAGGTTGTGGCTAAAGAGACAATATAGGTTCACCATTTCAAGATCGGCCTAGGAATCAGATACCAAGGGCTGTTAGTGGGAGTTACTCCACCAAATATAATGGAAATGTATCTATAAGCTTTATAGGATTCTCAATTCATCTAAGCCTAGAGTGCCCAGTTGGGGGAAAGAGGAAGTTTGAGGGTTGCTAGCATCCCAATGACAGGAATAAGGCTTATTCTAAAGGAAGCGTGCGACCTAAGTTTGGGATGAGTATGGGGTCAACACCCCAAGTTGGAGGTTATTCTAGAGGATATGCTAAGGAGAGGCATTACCAATGTAAGTTTTAAGGATTAGATCACCTAAGAGTAAATTATGGAGGCAATAAGGTGAAGTGACATAGGTGTGATATAGTTGGACACCAAGCCTATGAGTGTTGTGTCGAAGGTGATAGTGTTTAGAGAGGACAGATTTGAGCTTAGAGCATTGGATCTATTTAGCAAGTTATCAATTTTGAGGGTTCCCCCTTAGTAAGATAGTGTCGCCTGTCGAGCTAGTCAACATAGAGGTCAGAACCCTCATACCTTTCAACAAGGTTAAAGATCAACCAATGTCATTGTAATTCCTTTAGGAGGACACTTGAGCATAATCAACCAAAGGTAGAGCGTCAAGCTTGTGTGGTGATTGGTACATTTATTATCTCTACCTTTCTAGTATTCATATTGTTTAACTATAGTGCATCACATTATTTTGTGTCATCCGTAAGGATACTATGGTAGGTGGTATATACCCTAAGGATATGCTGAGCTTAAGAGGAAAATCTTGGAGGAAGGAAATTATAGTCCTTATTTCATCCAATCTGGAGTGGACAAGCAGTATAAGGATTTAAAGAAGGTATATTGATGGCCTTGTATGAAATAGGAGGGGGAAGATTTTTTTTATCCAATTTCTGACCTATTAGAAGGTCAAGATTAAGCAAAAGAGGCTAGTAGGGTTGGTAAAACCACTATAAGTTCTGTAAGGAAAGTGGGACAACATATCAACGAACTTCATGGTGGGACTTTTGAGGAACCGTAATGGTTTGGATTCGATTTGAGTTATTGTGGACCACTTGACTAAGTTAGCAATATTCATACACATGAATATTATGTGGCATAAGGAGAAACTAGAAAACACTTATAAGAAGCATATTTTGCAATTACATGGGGTCCCTAGAGATATTGTGTCAGACTGTGACTCTAGTTGTCAGAGTTGTGGAAAAAGTTACAAGCCACCTTTGAGACCTAGTTGAAGATAAGTACTACTTTTTACCTAGCCATAAATGGTTAAAGGGAAAGGAACATTCAAACTCTAGAGGGCATGCTTTGAGCATGTGTGTTGGATTTTTAGGGTAGTTGAGAGGAATGCCTAGTCTTTATCGAGTTCTCCTATAACAACACTTATCATGCTAGTATCAATATGGAACCTTTTCAATCCTTGTATGAGAGAAAGTATTGTAGTCACTTATGCTAGAATGATATCTACAAAAAGATTATTTTAAGACCATATATGATTAAGGAGATGATGAGATGGATCTCACTAATTCTGGATCGAATAAGAGTAACCTAGGACAAACAGAAGACCTATGCAGACTTAAGAAGATGAATCGAAGGTTATGAGGTGGACGATAGAGTCCTTTTAAGGGTCTCTCACACTAAGGGAGTCATGAGGTTTTGTAAGAAGTCGAAGATTATTCCTAGGTACATTAAACCATACGAGAGTGTGGATCATATTGGTCGGTTAGCTTACCGTTTAGCTCTACCGATGGAATTATTATGTGTGTACAATGTATTTCACATATCCTAGTTGAGGAAGTACATAACATATCCTTCGTATGTCATCTAACTGGAGTCATAAGAGCTTGATGAGTCTCCAACATACAAAGAATGACCAGTAAGTACCCTACACATGAAGACCCAAGCGACACACATGAAAAGTGTTCCTCTAGTAAAGGTCCTTTGGATATGGCATGGCACTAAGGAGGCCACTTGGGAAGTGTAATACCCCAAAAATCCTAATTTAGGAATTATGGCAAAATAATGATTTATTAGGGAAAATTAAGAAAATAAATTACTTTATTAAATAAAGAGGAAATTAATTGAGGAAAATAAGGAGAAAATAATAAATAAGTTATTTAGAAAATTTTGGACATTTTACTAATTAAAATGGAAGTTAAGGATAATTTATCCAAAATAGCCTAATTAACTTAAAAATGAATTTAATTTTTATACTCAAAATAATTATTATTAAAATTAAATATCTAAATTAAATATATAAACAAATAAAGACCCAAATACCCCCAACCCAACCATTTTATCATTTTTCCATTTTCCATTTTTCCTTTTCTCCCTTCTTTTCCATTTTCTCTCTTCCGCTTTACATTTTTTTCCATTCTTCCCCCCCGGTTTGGGCCAGCCCGTCGGCCCAGACCTCCTTTTTCCTCCCTGGCCCATCTCGCACACCCTCCTTGCCCAGGCCGGCCGGCCGTTCTTTTCTTTTTTTTTCTTTTCCCCTGGACTGACAGGTCCTGTCGTCCCCCCTTCTTCCCCGACCTGCACCCCGACCTGCAATTTGACCCTACAACCACGAATCTCACCGGCAGCCACCAGCCCAGCGCCAACCGTCCTCCCCTGCCCTTCCCGTCATTTTCTTTCCCTTTTTCGACCCCAACAAGCCCATCTCTCCCCTCCCCGCGTGCCATCTCCTTTCCCTTCTTCTCTTGACCCGACCTAACCTATAATTGGTAGGGCTACACCGCCTGCCACCGTCGGCTGGTGGTCCTGCCACACCTGCCCCATTCTTCCTCTCCCCCTTCAGCGTTTTCCCCCTTCAAATGGCCCTATAAATACCCCCCATTATCAGCCATAGCCAACTCTTTCTTTTTGAACGACCCCAAAACCCTGCCTCACCGCCGCCCGAAAAGATGAGCCTTTCGCCGCCACCAGTGAACGCCGCAACCACCGCCGCACGACGAAACCCTCCCTGCACACATCCTCTACACAACCAACCCATCATCGCTCCCTTCCTTGCCCTGCACGTGCCACCTCAACTGTGTGAATCTCCTTCCCCAAAAAGACCAACCCCGCGTCCTGCCGCCCCTCGCGCCGCCACCATCGCCGCAACCAGCCCTCCTACCACCCCCAATACAACCAGCAGACTCTCCCCTACCTTCCCATACCCTCATCATCCCTTACCTTCTTCTCCACCTACCTCCACCATCCTTCGCCACCTTCGGCCGCCGTGTCAACCACCGCGCGCCCCTGCCACGCCACCACCCTCATTCCACTCCTCTTCACCTGCTGCTTCTCCTCCCACCTCAAACTTCTCTTTTCCTCCTTCCATCCAGCCCCCACCTTGATCTTTTCCCTTCTCTTCATCCTCCACCGTCGCTGCCATCGTCGCCACGCGCCGCCGCCGGACCACCACCGACCTTAGGTGGTTTCCAACTTACCCAAATCCAAATATCTCGTTTCTATAACTGTTATTAATTTTTAACTACTATTAATGTTATTATACTTAATATTATCATTATTATTATTACTTTCATTATTATTATTATTATTATTATTATTATTATTATTATTACTACTATTATAATTATTAGTATTATTATTATTATTATTCTATTACTACTGCTAATGATATTATCATTATTATTATTACTAACAACTTAGTGTTAATATAGTTACCTCCTTTGTTATTATTATTATTATTATCATTACTATTATTACTATTACTCAACCTAACCTTATGATTTTCCTAACCAATAATACTATTAACATTAATAATGGTCTAAGACTTTAGGGTTAATGTGATTAAGACTTCCCTCATTTACTATTATTGCCACTATTAACCTCACTATTATTTTTACTAATAATACTAACGGTAGCCATGGTTTATTATTGTCTTTATCTTTACTATTATTATTATTATTCCTATTATTGTGACCAAAACATTTGAACCCTTATATTATTACTATTCAAAAATATACAACTTTTATCATTATCATCTTTAGGAATATTTTACTTGGTATTGTAATTAGTATATTAGTATTTTAACCCTAACACTATTATTAGACTTGGCCTTAAAAATGCTAGGGTTTCTATCACTATAAACATTAGTGTCACTATTATTAGTTTTATTATTATTATTATCACTATTTTCCTATAGTTAGTATGAACATTATTACTATAAGAATAGAGCTAACAGGTCTAATAATAGAAGTGTAACAATAAGTGTCAAAAATAAATATATTTGACTAGTAATATTTAGTATACTAATTTTAAGGTAAAAACCCTAGTTTTTATATAATACCCTCTTTAGTAATAAGAACCCTAATCCTAAAATAGAATAAGGGATGATGGTACCTTCGAGGGAAACTAATGCGTAGTATTTTCCCTTTTTATAGGCAATCCTAACCAAATACCTAAGGAGTTAGAGGAGTGTGCTCCAAGTTTGGCGTCGCCTTAGGTAAGGATGAAGCTATGGCCCTTGTGTGATGTGTGACATGCATGTTTTGAATTTTGTGTATGTCATGCTATGTCGTATATTATATGATTATGGATAACTTGTCTTATGTGTAGCGCAGCTTGGAGATTGAAGTATGTTGTATGTGCTTCCTATGACATGAGCATGACATGTATATGTATGATGTTTATGATGTGATATGATATGACCCTCTGAGACATGCATACTAGGAAAAATGATATCATGTTATGGGAAGTGAAAAGACAAAAAAAATAAACAAATGAAAAGTGAGATGCTAAGGGGAATGTAAGGTGGACCAAAATGAACGAGAGATGAGAACCATGCATGGGCATTCTAGGGTTTGCATGGGGACTTGAGAGTTTGCATGGAGTGGATAAATCTTACATAGGGATGATATTTACGTGTGAAAAGTTGATTTAGGGTGTAAATAAGCTAAAGGGAAAGACTTATGAGGAAAATAGTACGTAGGTCGGTGTAAGGGTGTGTAAAGGACCAGATTAGGGTTTTGGGAGGAGGTGATAATCTAGAAATTATGGAAGTAAAAATGATTAAGGGAGAGTGGAGTATGGGTTAAGAAGGGGGATTTACTATGCGAAGGGTGAGTGTGAGTGCCAAGGGCGAGAAGGAATGTTGGGTGAGAAATAGAGAGGTTACTTGTGGGAGAAGAAATGTACTAGGGTTTGAGGTGGTCAACTAGGGCTCTCATGGTTATGTGTGGAATCAAAAGGTAAAGTGATATGTTTTGGGAGAGGATCTAATTGAGATAAGATATGGGGCGTTGAATGAAGTAAAGATAGCATAGGTGGGAGAAGGTTGGGCCACATCGGCCCAATTAGGATTTTCAAAGGAAAACCCTAAGGGGGTGATAGGAGGTGGAGTTGATGTCATGAGTGTAGGGCCTAACCCACACCCGTAGGGGTTTACTCTTTCATCTAAAAGTAAGTGTAAAGGGAATGGATGTCGGGGTGTGATAAGGGGCGCATGAGTCTCAAGATATGGGACGGGCCCCCTAGGGAGGATAGACGTAGAGGGTAGTCGATATGCATGTCAAGGGTGGAAAGCTTTATTTGATAAGACACAAATAAGATACTAATTACTTAAAGAGTAAGATTGTTGAGCCAGGCCCAGACCGATCCACCGGCATAATAGTGGCCAGGTGCCGGGGTACCCTAGAGACCGATCCACCGGCATATAATAGTGGTTAGGTGCGTTCTGCCCTATAAGTGACCGATCTACCGGCTATAATAGTGGGGGATCCTGAGCTCAACAAACCAAACATTATGTTGTAAATGAATCATGGGAAAGCTACTATACACTTACAGTGAAACACCATGAGAGTCGGGGCCAGACCGATCCACCGGCATAATAGTGGCCAGGAGTGTTCTGCCTTGGAGACCGATCCACTGACATATAATAGTGGTTGGGTCTATTCTTCCCTCTAAGTGACAGATCCACCAGCTATAATAGTGGGGTTCCTGTACTCGCATGGATTAATAAAGATTATGGTTCGAACTAACTATAAATATCAGAGATATGCAAGGAAGAAGTCTGATTGGGCCATAGCCGACCTGCATCATCTATATAATTACATAATGCCTATGTGATTGTGCTATGTGTGTTATGTTGTATGATTGTATGCTTGGCCTTAGCGCACATGCTCCCTTACTCAGTATTGGACCCGTACTGATACTACCTTGGTTGAATGGGTCCTGTGATGATCCACTGATAGTGGGGAGCAGACCTCCTATGCAGGTTTATGACCGGGTACTATTTTGGGGTGGAAGGCTTGACTTGAGTGAGTAGGCGATCCGGATATTGATCCTTTTGGGATTTGTTTTGTTAGCTATATTTTGTATTACGTTTCCCATTTTAAAGAAAAAAAATGTATTATGGGGTTGTAATCCTAAATCGTATTCTAACTTCTATTTGACTTATATCTTATTAATGATTTATGCTAAATGTAGTCTTGCGTTTTATGATACTTCGTACTTAATGATGATTGGATTTAGCCTTAGCACTTAGTACTGGAATGGTAGGAGTGAACCGGTCTGGTACTAAGTGTGGCGGTAACGCCCTCGAATTTACATTTTTATCTTTCGTTTCCGCTAAATCCTTTTGATTTAAACAAAAATTTTTTAGTAGTAAATTTTGGGGGTGTTACAGGAAGCCAAGGAGAAGATTCTAGCAAAATCTCTAGAGTTAATCCTCTAGCATAATGTATGTAATGTAGTGCTTATTTTTAGGAGTTAGTACCCTTTTTCCTTGAAGAATGTACTATGTGAATTGTTGTGTCTGTTATGTATTACGCATAGACTTTGGTTAATAGGTTTTGGGGACACAGCCTCTTTAAGGGGTTAGTTTTGTAATACCCCATATTTTTTTTCATTTGTGTTGAATGTGATGTTTTGGTGTTTATTAAAATTTGATAATTTTTATTTTGAATTGGAATTACAATTGAGTTTGAGGAAAAGTTAGATTTTATAAGCTATGGAAATTGAATAAAATGAGTGTTCTGGTGGACTGATCGACTGGTTTCATGAACTGATCGATTGGCTTGTCATTTCAACCAAAGGGTTTTGCTTGACCGAACCAATCTACATGTTTGGAGAACCAATCAACCGGTCACTATAATAGTTGACTGGTAAGGCATTCCAATTAACTAGTTTATCAATATAAGTACATTTTCAAAACTCAAGTTTTCTAGGAAAACTTCATATACCAAAATGTAACCTTGATAATATCATTCCATGTTGTGCTTTACAGATTCTTAACCATTGTTATCATGCATTTAGCGTAAGCTTCTATCTCAAGCTGATCCAAGGTTTTGATTTGCACAATGAGGGGGAGGGTGACCTCGGGTTAGTCTTCTTCCACCTATCTCCTCTATAAGATCTAAAAATCACTACTTCAATTCCCAAACCTATCTTTGATTAGCTGGGAGATTCCTTCCATATTGGTCCTTCATTTCCTCTCTTATGTTTGAAATTTCTAGGTGAATTCATCCTACATTTTTTCTAGAAATTACCATTTCAACTCTAGAAAGAAACTTAGCCTATCTTTGATGAAATCCATCTATTCGACTCAAATTTAAGTCATAGAAATCATGTTCTTTGGATCTAATCATAACCACACTGGTTCTTATACCGATTTGTTGGCTATAACTAAACCTAATGACCCCTTCCAGTCACCTTTCTTTCATCCACAAAAATATTTTAGCTCTGTCTAACCATATGTTCTTTTTCTCTCTAATTAGATGTTAGTTTTGGTTCCTTTTAACTTTTCTAATCCTTTCTCTAGCTCCTTCTTATTTATCTTTATGTAAGAGAGGTTTAGATTAAGGAGGAATTTGAGTCACTCGTTCAACACAACTTCCCTCAGTTTTTTCTTAGGTATGGTAAGTTGTTTACAACTAATTCAAATTTTGATTTATGAAATTATTCATTGGATTTTTGAAGCTTTAACTTCTATTTTTAAGGTTTGAAAGTTGAAAATCTTTCAAGCTAAGTTTTTGTATTTGTGGAAAAGTTTTTCTTACACCTAGTAATTCATTCTTATTTGGTATATTCCTTAATGTACTAATTATATATGATTGCATGAGAATTTGGTGTTAGATTGATGTATGTTGATTAATATATGAATCTTGAGAAAAAGGTACGATTTCAAGAGAATTAGGTCAATGTGATTAATTGTGAAGCATATTTCAATTTATGAGTTGATGAAGTATGGGTATAATGTTATGATGTGATTGGGTTTAGATGTGGTAGGATTTTTATAATTGTGATTTAAATGAAAAATGCCTATTTTATACTATTTAGGGGTAACTGATTGACCATTTAAGCTAAACCGATCGATTGGTCCTTAAAACAGTCTACTAGTTGGCCCAAACCGATCAATAGGTAGAGTTGTGGTGACCTTGGTTTTCTCTCTACTTAAACACATCGGTTGTTTTACGAGAAAGGATCAAATGATATCTAAAGAGTTAATTGGTTTAGCCAAACTGATTGAATAGTTCAAGGAAACCCTAGGTTTGACTGAGCCAAACTGATCAACTTTTTGGTCCAAACTGACCAACTATTTGGTAAAATTGATCGAATTGTTAGGTTAAACCAATCGACTGGTTCATACACATACAATGATATTGATCGTTTTGCTCGGATATGCTTTAAGATTATGCCTAGCACTTCTATATGACTATTTAATGAGTGAAATACATCTATTAACATAGATTGACAACCTAATGGATGGATTAAATAGGTCACGATTAGCAACATACTCAATGGGTGTTGTAAATTTTATAATGAACAAATTTGAATAAGTATTTGATGGATCTAATAGGGTAATGTAATATAGACTTTAACCTAAAATGGATTAATCTAAAGTAATGGGTTAATATTGAGTAAGCATTGATGGAAATCCCACACATGGTTGTGTAATGGTAATGGTTAAGATTGAATGAGTATGTGAATGCCTTTCTTTCATGTTGTATGGACCTTGTATGATCACGTAACCTCAAGAATAATGTACTAATCACTTAAAGTGAGAAATGATCAAGTTATGTATGAGTTTGGGTTACCAGATCCATGATTAGCTAATAGGGGTACTTTTCCATTAGGCTCTTTTTTGTGCCTTCAGGCGGGATCCTAATATATCTTGGTTCCTTACCTACTCTAGACACTAGTGATGTACTCAGGGGTATCGATATTAAAAGGTCTAGTTACCTATGCGGTTTTTGGCTTTAGCCTAGACTTACATCCAATAGTGGTTAATTATCTTTGGCCCAAACCTATGTCCATTGGTGGTTACTTAGCTTCGACGTGGACTCTATGTCCTTTTGTTTGGATTGACTTCTATGGTATATGAGACCATAGGGTGGTGCATAGTTCATCGCTTGATAAGAACTTGAATAAATATTTTGATAAGAATTTGAATAAGTATATGGATAAGAATTTTGTATTAAGAATGTGGTTAAAGAAAAGAGTGAGGGTAAGAGAAAAATAATGGTAATGGAGACAATGGCTTATATATAAATGACCTAAAAAATTAGTAAAGTGAAAAAATGGCTTATGGGGGAACTATGTACATGGATTAATGAAGCCTTAATGATAGCTGGACACTCTACCTAGTAGATTACATATAATAGTCTACGATATTGTGTTATGTCGCTAATCATGATGATCCATGTATAAAGATAATTAAAATATACAAAATATCATACTTAAATATAAAGATAAAAAATTTACAAAGTAGATTAACTTATATGCTTATTCAGGCGACATTTCAAAGGCAAGAATGACTTACTTGAAGATTGGCAAATTTTTCCACAAAGAAGGCAAAACCATTAGTTGAAATATTTCAACCTTCAAAACCTTAAAATAAAAGGTTAAAAACTAAGAAACCATTAAATAATCCTTATAAATCAAGAATCTTAAATTAGGAAGGAAAACAAAATTACTACCTCTAAGAGAAATCAGCTGAAAACAATACTCAACTTCTTCCCAAATCTAACTCTTTCTTAATCAAGAATAAAATAAGAGGGAGATAGATAAAGGATCAAAAGCATGAACCAAGTTATTGTGATATCTTGAAGTGGAGAAGAGTGAGAACAAGTGTTAAGAAGCTTATATTTAATTGGTGGATTAAAAAAAGTAAGGAAAAGAGATTATTAGGTTTTTTAATAACCAAAGAATCATTCAAAGAACATGTGAGGTGGGGAAATAGATTGAAAACCCTAATTTTACCATTTGAATTTAGAATAAATGGAGGATTTATCGAGACTAAGTTGACTTCCATTCTAAAGCTCAGATGTTAATTATCTGGAGAATGCAAGCTAATTTCTCATAGAAAAAGATCAAATACAATAAAGAAAATTATAGATCGACATGGGAAGAAAATTTTCCAAGCGCATAGTAATAGCCTAGAACAAATCATATGTTCGAGAATTATATAAAGGAGAGAGAAAAATAAGATAAAGGTTGTGGTCATCCTCTCCCTCTTCTATTAAAATAATACCTTTGAATTTACTTGAGGTAAAAATTAAAGCTGGATAAATAATCTAAAGGGTTAAGGATTACTCAAGAATAGCTCAAAATTAAATTAACAAGGTTCCATTTTGATGAAAGAAATTTACCAAAAAAATCAAGCTGCATAAAACACTCAGGTTACAAACCGATATATCAATTTGGTTAGACCATTAACCTATTTTATAGAATAGTCCGTCAAATCCCTCAGACCAATCCGTCAAACAAAACTCAAGATGAAAATTACTAACCAATTTATCACGTCATAGAAAAAGTTGACTAGTATGCCAAGAAAACTTATTTTACTTAATTTTTCCATACTTTTACAAATTCCTTATGAAATAGAACCCAAAATATGGTTCCAAATCAATATCAAACATCATCCAAATCTCTAAACACAAAAATTTCTATTTTATCACAAAAATTTCTATTTTATAAATCTTACAATTATAGGGTATTACATAGTTAACCGGTTAGTCCAAATCGATCGATCAGTATGACCAAAGAGTGGTGTTTGTTTCTTTAGAAATTGATATGATTTGAGACTATGTATTAAGCAATAATATGATTCTTTAATAATGAGAACACACATTTGGCATGAATTAACTAACCTACCGGATCCATTAAATAGTTTATAGTTCATGGTATTTTCTATAAGTGCTTTTGGAACATTTTAATAGATGAACCACAATGTGTATTCTATAATGCTACAAATGGATGATACAAACTAGATTCTTGCCCTAAGTAGATTATCTTAATGGGCTTATTTAAATTTGGCTAATAAATAATGAAAATCCTATCATATGGTATGGAGGATAATAATGGTTAAGCTAAAATGATTAGGTAGATGTATTGCTTGATTATTATATAGGCCTTATATGATAACATAACCTTGGAGAACAAAAAAATCACTTAAAGTACAAGATAATCTAATTGTGCATCAGTCTAGATTACACAATCCTCGATTAGCTACCTAGTATTAGTCGACCTTCGGATGTTTACTGGTGACCTTGGGATTTGCCTTCAAGTAGGATCCTATTAGATCCTATTACTTACCTATTATAGACATTGATGATGTAGTAGAAGGTACCAATACTAAACGTGTGGTAGCAAGGGTGGTTTATTTGCATCAGCTAAACTTTATATCCCTCAGTTATTACGTGGTGTTGTTGGAATTTATATTTGTAACACCTCCATTTTTTACTATAAAAAATTTCATTAAAATAATTACGGAAGAAGAAAATACAGAGGAAAAATGGGGTATTACCCCTGTATATGACATAAGATAGATGTATGTTGCCTATCCCATATCAAATACAAGGCTAAACCAACCAAACACTAAAAAGAATAAAGTGCACAAAACAAAATAATAACTGAACAACTCCAAAAGTGTGGACATCGGAGCATCCTAACTGGTTCCGATCAAATCATCACAAAATGCATACTACAAGAACATAAGTTAGGGCATGATAGCCAAATCAAAACCATGGTCCACCACAAACCCTACCAAAACCTTCCAAATTTTCTTGCTCTCAAGACCCAACCCAAAAGAGGTAGGCCCTTTACTAGCCATCCCCAAAGACCTGCATATGGCCCTCTATTTGTGGGAATGAGTAGGTGACTGAGAAAATAGGCACATTAGTATGCTATGTATTGAGCAAGCTGAGTTACTCCCTCGATGTAACAAAAGTATACTAATTTATCATACATGAAGATAAAATACAACATGCATCGTGATAAGGGAAGATATAAAGGTAGAAGGACATAAAGACATGATATCATCTACAATTCCAGCACAACAAAATACATCATGCTTAGATTCACAACCTTCTCATATAAGAACTTACATAAGTAATAGCAAAGAGCATCCTAGAAACGTCTAAGGTTTATTTCCAATTACTTAATTCCTTAGGTTATACCAATATTTATCCATATAAGAGGCAAATCAATCACTTAATCAATATTCCACTCCATAGCTAATAAGTCATTTCAGCCATTAGCTAAAAGTATAAACTAGCTTTATTTTTTTGTTAATCATACCATTACTTCCATTTTGTAACCAATCATTAAACATTCACTTGATCACTATTTATAATTTCAAATAATAGCTACCATCCATAGTTTATTAGCATAAAGTGATGGATTATGCACAACCCCATGGTCTCATATACAATGGAAGCCTATCCAAAGCCAACCACCAAGTGGACATAAGTCCAGGCTAAAGTCAATGATTAGAATGGACATAAGTCTAGGACGACGCCAACCACCTAGGTAATAAGACCCTTTAATATCAATACCCCTTAGTACATCACTAGTGTCTAAAGTAGGTAAGGCATAGGTACCTCTCAGCATCCCACCGAAAGGTAAAGCTTAAAGGCACCAAAAATGCCAAAAGATAGACTAACCTTCGGTAGCTAATCAAGAATAGGATAACCCAGACCCATAATCAACTCGACTTTATTTCCCTTTACAAAATTAGTATTTTATTCATAAAGAATGGCGATCATACAAGGACCAAACAAAAACAAGCAAGGCAACATTCCATGTTTATCCATATCAATTCGTTTATTTCCATTTCCCCAACCATGTGGTTTTTCCATTTTTCCTTGACTAATATTATTTATATCCACCATATTGTTTAATTCAAGCCCATGTTGGGTTTCATTATACTCTTTTCTAAATGGCATGGCTTATTATAAGTGAAATACCCATTTAACCTTTATATTGCTCATAGAGTGTAATGTATAATATGTGATCCATTATAATCATTTCATTAGGCAAATAATCCATGATACAATATGTATTCACCTTAGTAACCATGGTATAATCCCAAACATAACCTCAAAGAATAACTAAACCAAAAAGAAGCAAATTAGTTGAACTAGTTAATCAGTCTGGCCCAACAAATCGATCATGCTGCACCAATCAGTCGATGGGTTTGGGTCAACAAGTCAATTAGTTTGACTCAACTAGACCATTCTTTCTTTAAACTAGTAGATTAGTTTCGACAAACTAATTGACTATTTATAAACCAGTCGAATGGTTTTGCTAAACCAATCAATGGGTTTAAGTTGAGAGTAAAACCAAGGTCTCTACAGTCTTACCACTCGATGGATTAGGTCAAGCAATTGACTGTTCTAAGAACTTGTCGATCGGTTTGACCTAACTAGTAGATCAGTTTGCCATAACACAACACCAAATCATAAATTTCATGCAGATGCTTACATATAAGTAACTATTAACCATATTAAAACATGCATCAACCTTATCTAACATATTTACATCCAAATTAACATACATTTTTCAACATGGATCATCATAGCCTATTTTATCTAATTTTATGCTTTTTACTCAAACCATGTCATCAAATCATCCAAATCACATATAGAAATGCATTTCTTCATGCCAACATGTAGCAATAAACTAAAGATGACACCTAACAAGCAATAGAACTTACTAAACATTTTAGAAACAGGAATCACTTACTCGGGCATTACACCCAAAATCTTAAACAAAAATCCTCTCAAAAATAGAAATTCCAAATGTGGAAATTCTCGGCTTTGAAAACCTTAAACCAAGATCTTAAACTCGGGCATTACACCTAAAATCTTATCAAATTTTGCATCATAAAATATAAGAGAATGAGAACATACCACTTGAGCCTAAAAATAAGAAAAGAGTTAAACTAGACTACTTAACCTTTTTCAAGAATATAAGTCTTTGTTGCTTGAGAATCGAAACAAGAAAGAGCTAGAAATAGGATCAGAATAGTGTACGAAAATAGATTGACCATTTTAATTAGATAAGAACGGATGAATTTTTTCTAGGATTTGCTGACCGATTGCCCACATCTCAAATGGTGTCTCTCGATAATTTAGATCAATTAGACAAGAATTAGTGCTCACGAATGGAGTAATAGGAAATCTATGTGGATGGAATCTTCCAACAGCTCAGAAGCATGACTGAGATTAAAGCATTCGATCTCAAAATCATGTAGAGGAGAGACAAAGAAGAAGAAAATGTAGAGGTCATCTCTCTCCCTCATTTGTCCCAATCAAGCTTAGATCAAATTAAGGAAATCTTTTAGGTTCAACGCATCATAAAAATGGTTAGGAATCTCTTAGGGATAATCTATCATGGGTTTGTAAGGTTCCAATTTAGTGTAAGGGACTTTCCAGAAGAAAAAAAAATTAAACCTTGAAAATGTGACCAGATATAGAAACTAGTCAATGGGTTTGGGTTTGCCAGTCAACTATTCAACCACAGTTGATCAGTTTCCAACAACCATTTAATCAATTTAGTCGAGAAATCTAAATTAGCTTAAATGAAAAACTAGTTAATGGGTTTGTTTGCAAAGCTCAATAAGCTTCAATTTTCAACATGATTTCAAATCAAATTTTATCCCAACCCAAATCATAACATTAAACCAAAATTAAAGGCCCAAAATTTAACAAAATTCCCATTCAACCATTATACAAAAATATGGGGTATTATAGTATTACATCCTTAAACATGTTGTTTCCCTAAAGCCTAATACCATCTGATTACATCATTACACATAAGGTCCCACACATCATATACACAATCAAGGATGTCTCTCAGACTAAGCTTACCCTTCCTTCTAAAACTCATGACTCCATAGTGGGAGAGACCCTCAAAAGGATTTTATCACCCACATCATAACGATCCGTTCATCTCTTCAAGTCATAGTCCTGGACAAAATCCAACCATCGATGTTGTCTCAATTTCAACTCCTGTTAAGTGAAGATGTACTTGAGGCTCTTATTGTTAGTGTAAACCATACATTGAACTCTATACAGATTATGCCTCTAGATCCTAAGAGCAATCACTATTTTAGCACGTTCCAAGTCATATGTCAGCTAGTTTTGTTTATGTAACTTTAGTTATCATGAGGCATAAGCCACCACTCTTCCATTTTACATCAACACGCAACCTATCCCATGCTTGGAAGCATCACTATACACCTCAAAACCATCAGCCGCACTTGAAAATGTGAACACTAGTGTTGAAGTGAAACATCTCTTCAACTTCCCGAAAGCTTCAGTACACTTCTTATTCCACTAGAACCATGTAGCCTTCTTCAAGAGTTAGGTCAATTATTGAGTAATCTTAGAAATTTCTGGTACAAACCAATGGTAACTAAACACCTCCATCACAGAAGTGGGCACTAGCCACTTAGAAATAGCTTGAATCTTAGCAAGATCCATTTCCATACGATCCTTAAAGATCCAATGGCCAAGGAAATCCATTTGGTCTAACCAGAACTCGCACTTCCAAAGTTTTACATACAGTTGGTGTGATCTTAGCAAGGTCAATGTCCCCCTAAGATATTCCTTATACATCTCTCGATCAATGGAGTGGATGAGGATATCATTGATAAACACCATGACGAACTGGTATAAGAAGGCACAAAAGATCTAGTTCATCAAAGGTATGAAAGTTGCACTCACATTAATGAGTCCAAAGGGTGTTACTGTAAACTCATAATGGCCATACCATGTTCGGAAGCATTTCAATAAAGAAAAGAAATTCAAATCATGACCCATACTTTCCTATGGTATTAGCTTAAAACTATTTGTGAAGTAAAAACACTTTGACAAAACAGAGGGTATCAGCCAACTCATTTTCAAAAGTAACACATTTTGAAAAAAAAAATGCTCTGATACCAACCCATGATATCAACTTAATAATTTTTAAAGGTATAAAATCTTCAAGAAATGCTTTGATACAAACCTATAACACCCACATATTTTACTAGTAAAAATATTTTGTTAAAATAATTACAGAAGCAGAAAACACCAAGGAAAAATAGGGTGTTACCATCTTACCTGACATAGGATAGACATCCACCGCCTACCCCATATCACATATAAGGATAAACCAATCAAAACACTCAAAACAATAGAGTGCATTGAATAACAATATAATTAAACAAATATAAAAGTGTTACATTGAAGGATCCTAATAGGATCTGATCATATCATCACAAAATATGAATAAAGTACAGGGCTACCAGAAAATAGGTTAGGGTATGATACCTAAATCAATGTTCCACCATGAACCCCACCAAAACCTTTCGAATGTCCTTGCTCTCAAGAATTAGCCCAAATGAGGTAGGCCCTATACTAGCCATACCAAAATGTTTGCGCATGGTCCTCTACTCATAGGAATGAGCAATTAAATGAGAAAGTGGGCGCATTAGTATGCTACATACAGATTAAGTTTAGTTTCTCCCTCAATGTAAAACAAGTATATCAATTTATCATACATGAAAATAAAATACAACATGCATCATAATAAAGTCATATATAAAGGTAGAATTGCATAAAGGCATGCTATCATGTACAAATCCGACATAGTAGAATACATCATGCTTAGATTAACAATCTTCTCACATATGCACTTATATAAGTAATAGCAAAGAGAATCCAAGCAACCTCTAAGGTTTATTTCCAATTATTCAATTCCTTAAGTTATGCCATTTACTTATCTATATAAGTGGTAAGTCAATCTCTCAATCAATATTCCATTACATAGCCAATCAGCCATTTCAACCATTAGCTAAGAGTATAAGCCAAATTTATTCATTTTTGTTAATTATACCATTACTTCCATTTCTTAATCAATCATTAACCATTTAGTTGGTCATTATTCATAATTTCAACCAATATTTACCATCCATATTTTATTATTATCATGTAATAGATTATGCACCACACCATGGTCTCACATACCATAGAAGCATATCCAAATAAGAGACATAAGGTCCAAGCTAATGCCAATCACCAAGTGGACATAAGTCCAAGAGAAAGCCAATCACCAAAATGGACATAAGTTTAGGTCAAAGCCAACCACCTAGGAAACTAAACCTTTTAGTATCAATACCCCCTAGTGCATCATCAATGTATAAATTAGGTAAGGCATTGGGACCTTTCAGGATCCCATCTAAAGGTAAAGTCTGAAGGCATACTAACCCCTAGTAACTAATCATGTATTAGGTAATCCATACCCATACTCAACTCAACTTTCTTTCTCTTTACATGATTTGTATTTTTTTAGAATAAACTTTTACTTTTATATCACCAAAAAGAATTACAAATCATGTTGTAGAATTGATCTACTAGCCCCAACAAACTAATAAACTTATCACTCTTACTAGGATGAGTACATATAGAAGACATGATCAAAGAGATAGGAAAAGCTACCCTTTTCAAGTCCCAAGCAATATTTGAGAAAATAATAGCATTCCTAGCTTTCCATACTTTATAGAAAGCTACTACATAAAAACAAGAATAAAATTGACCCTTTGTTGCACCTCTACCCCCTTACTTTAGAGATAGATCTTAGCAAATCCTGCCATGATCTATGTCTCTTCCTTTCCATGCATGCCTTGCTAATGGCAGCCCACAACTTATTCACCACTGGACAATGGCAGAATAAATTATTAGTACTCTCCTCCTGAGAACAGAAGCTGCATTGTAGATTGATTGATGGAACAAATTTGATTAAGTTATCCTTTGTAGGAAGCCTTGAGTGTGCAGCCAACCAAAATATGAACTTGTGTTTTGGAGCTATTGGGTTGCACCAAACTGCTTTCCACCACCCTAATTTAGGAGCTAAATACCTAATAGTATCATACACCTCTGTAATTTGATAGTGATGATCCCTCTACCAATGCCGGAAAATTCGGAGCAGAGAAGGTCTTAGACCAAAAATACTCTTCAACAGCCCATAAGCTGTGCTAGGAAGGTGACAAGATTCTACTGCCTGTCTTTTAATGAAATAGGAATGAACCCATTTAATCCATAAGGCATCCTTCTTCTAACATAGCTACCATAAAAGTTTCCCCACAACTGCAACATTCTAGATATACAAGTCTATAATACCTAGTCCTCCCTCCTTCTTAGGCAAACAAACCACCTTCCCGGATAATAAAGCTCTCTTGGTTGGAGAAACCTTCCCCAACAATAGAAAAGACCTACATAACCCCACAACCTTATGCAAAATATTCTTGGGTAGTAAAAACAATTGGCTCAAATAATTAGCAATGTGAAAAATGACTGATTTCAACAATTGTAATACGCTTGCATAGGATAACAACTTATTAGCCAATAATGAAGCCTTCCTGTAATTTTATGAACCAATAGCATCATATCTGCTGATTTTATTTTAGAAGCATCCAAAGGGACCCCTAAATATTTGAAAGGAAATCTCCCCTCCTAAAGCTACAAATGAGATAAAATTGACCTCTTCAAAACCTGGTCCACACCACCAACAAACACACTACTCTTCTCAGGGCTAATATAAAGCCTTGAAGCTGTAGAGAAATCAATCAAAATCCCTCTTATAGCCATCACTAAAACTAAATCAGCTTTACAGAAAACCAATAGATCATCTGAAAAATCTAGGTTAATTAGATTCAATTTCTTGCATTTAGAATACCCTTGGAACTCTTCCTTCAACCATAAAGTCTGAAACATCCTACTAAGATATTCCATAACTATAACAAACAAATATGGGGATAATGGGTCCCCTTGCCTTAGCCCATTTTTCCCTTTGAAAGGAGTATGCATAACATTATTGATACATAAAGAATAAGAAACAGAGGAAACACAGGCACTTAGCAGCTTTACTATATGCAGAGGGAAGTGCATACCAAGCAACACACTCTCTAAAAAATTCCAGTTTACTGAGTCATATGCCTTCCTCATGTCCACCTTAATCATGCATCTTGGGGATGAATGCTTCCTATTATACATATGCAGTAACTCATGGGGTAATAAAATATTATCTATAATTCTTCTCCCTTTAATAAAACCTGTCTAGGAGGCATGAATAATATCTAGTAAGACTTTTTGCAATCTACCTACTAAAACTTTTGCAAAGACCTTATACACCACATTACAACATGTTATTGGTCTAAAATCAGCAACCCTATGTGTATCCTCTGATTTTGGAATAAGTACCAACTTTGTATGTCCCAAAAAAGAAGGTACTACAGTAGTCTGAAAAACCTTCCCTACCAACAACAACAAATCTTCTCCCAGCACATTCTAGGAGGCCTTATAAAACCTTGCAGTAAAACCATCAGATCTTAGAGCTTTGTATTGCCCTATAGACCAAAGTGCCTCTTTGAATTCTAGCAAAGAAATAGGTCTAAGCAAAGCATGCTGATGCTCCACAGCTAAGATAGGTCCCTACAGTAAAACCTCCTATTAGATAATCCTTGAAGACTGGCTCCCATTGCCTAAAAGATCATAATAGAAATATACAAAGGCCTTAGAGATTCCATATAACTCTGAACACCATTGGCCTTCACTATTCTTTATTCTTCTTATAACATTCTACTTCTGTCTAGCTTTCATTATAGAGAAAAAGAAATGAGAGTTGGTGAAATACTCCAAAAACCCTAACTTAGGAATCTTGGTAAAATAGGGATTTAGTAGGAAAAATTTAAGAGAAATAAATTAACTCACTAAATAAGGGGGAAATTAATTAAGGGAAATAAGGAGGAAATAATAAATAAGCTATTTAGAAAATTTTGGACATTTTACTAATTAAAATAATAGTGGGGGAAAATTACCCAAAATAGCCAAAATTAATCTAAGAATAGAATTAAATTATTATCTAAATAATTTTTAATATTCAAGAAAATAAATATATATCTATTTAAATGTATAATAACCCAAAAACATTCTAAATAAATTGTGCAAAAATCCAAAACCCTAAAGAAACCCTTTTTCCCCATTATCCTTTTTCTTTCCTCCCTTTTTCTTCTTTTTCTTCTCCCGCCGGGATTGGGCCTCGCCCGGCCCAACTCCTTCCCTCCTTCCTTCCCCTCCCGCGCGGCCCAGCGCCGTTCGGCCCCTTCCCATAATCGCGACGCAGCGTTTCGCCCCTCAATTTGCCGAGACGCCGCGTCGCGCTAAGTAACGAAATGAACCTTGTCAGCCTACGACGCGACGCTGCGTGTTACCCCCGTAGCCTTCAATACGCCGCGTTTGACTTACGAATTTTATAACCGTTGCCAAGCCGGCCGGTTTCCCCTATTTTCTTTTCCTCCTGGACCGCCGGTCCAGGAGTCGTCTTCTTCCTCCCTCCCGCGCAGGTCTGCAACCTGCCGCCTGCCACCTACCGCCTGCCGCATGCCGTCCGACCGTCCTCTCCCTGCCATCCCCGTCCCTTTCTTCCCCAATTCAACCCAGCACTCCCTCACGCGTCCTGCTACCCCTTCCTTTTTCGAGAAAATGGCCGAACGTACCCTGCAAACCGCAGGGCACGCGACACTGCCACCACTGGCCGGCCACCTACCGCGCCTGCCCCCTCGTGCCATCCCTCCCCCCTTCGTCGTTTTCCCTCCTTAATGGCCTATAAATACCCCCTCCCGAACGGCCACAGCAAGTCCCTCCCTCTGGACCTTGCTGAAACCCTGCCACGCCGCCGCCACCTTGCGCCACCCTCTGCCGCCGCCGCCGCCGTAATCAACCCGCGTCCCACCTCCCAAAGTAACCAGCAGACCTCCCTCTACCTTTCCCTGCCTTCAACTTTCTCTGCCTCCCTCTCCTCCTTCCTCCCTCATCTCCCACCTCTCTCCACCACCCTCGTTCCACTCCCCTTCACCTGCTCTTTCTTTCCCCACCTCAAACTCCAACTTTTCCCCTCCCATCTAACCGCCACCTCCATCTTTCCCCCTCTTCTCCTCCTCCACCACCGCCGCCGTCGCCGCCACGCGCCGCAGCCGGACCACCACCGACCCTAGGTGGTTCTCCACCCATCCAAACCCTAACCTCCTTTTTTATATAGCTGCTACTATTTTCTACTAATATTAATACTAATATACTTATTATTATTATTATTATTATTATTATTATTACTATTATTACTTTTATTATTGTTATTACTTTTATTATTATTATTATTATTATTATTATTATTATTATTATTATTATTATTATTATTATCATTATTACCATTATTATTGTCCTTATTATTATTAATGTTCTTATTTTCTTACTAATACTAACATCCCTTTTAAACCCTAACCTATATTATACTTAATTTTGGTCTTATTTTTATAAGTATTAG
This sequence comes from Tamarix austromongolica, assembly GCA_039764185.1. Taxonomy (NCBI): domain Eukaryota; kingdom Viridiplantae; phylum Streptophyta; class Magnoliopsida; order Caryophyllales; family Tamaricaceae; genus Tamarix; species Tamarix austromongolica. Next base: position 74,856,455 of record CM077817.1, read on the forward strand.
TATTAACATTTTTATTATTATTATTCTATTATCCTTACTATGGTTATTATTATTATTTCTTAGCCTTACTTGGTTGTACTATTGTTATTATTATTATTATTATTATTATTATTATTATTATACTTAACACATTTATCACTAGTGTTAATAATAATACTACCTTGTCTTACCCATGTTACTTAACTCAAGCTAGTAAATATCATTTGGTTGTTAACTAAGAAGAGTACTTGAACCTTATTACCATACCATTTAACATTAACCCTAACCTCATTACTATGACACTATTATTAACCATTACTATTATTACTACTATCACTACCTTATTGTTGTAATCAAAAGCATTTAAACCCTTTTATTATTCAAGAATATACAACTATTATCATTATCACCCTTAGGAATAGTTACTTGTAATATTGTGACCTTATAATAGTATTATTTCAAATATGACACCATTAGTAGACTTAGCCTTAAAAAAATACTAGGGTTCCTCTCACTATAAACATTAGTGTCACTAGTATTAGTTTTATTATTATTATTATCACTATTTTTCTATAGTTAGCATGAACATTATTATTATAAGAATAGGGCTAATGGGTCTAATAATATAAGTGTAACAGTAGGTATTAAAAATAAACATATTTTGACTACTAATATTTAGTATACTAACTCTAAAGTAAAAACCCTAGTTTTTGTATAAAACCCTTTTTAGTAATAAAAACCCTAACCTTAAACTAAAATGAGGATTGATAGTAATTATAAGGGAAACTAATACTTAGCATTTTCCCCTTTTATAGGTAACCCCGACCAAAGCCCTAAGGAGTTAGAGGAGCGTGCTCCAAGCCCGGCGTCGCCTTAGGTAAGGACGAAGCTAATGGCCTTGTGCTATGTGTGACATGGATGTGTTGAATGTTATGTATGTCATGCTATGCCATGTGTTATATGATTGTGTATAACTTGTCTTATGTGTAGCGCAGCTTGGAGATTGAGGTATGTGTGTATGTGTTTCCTATGACATGAGCATGACATGTATATGTATGATGTTTATGATGTAATATGCTATGGCCCACTAGGACATGCATGTTAGGATAAATGGTAATATAAGTTGGGGACCATCATGGGAGTCTTGAAGTTTGTATGATGGGAGTAGGGATTGTATGGTGGCATAACTGTTCGTATGGTGGTTCTAACGATTTCGTAGTGGTATTAATGGCTTATGGTGGTATTGTGATTTTATGGAGGTATTAATGTTGTATGGTGGTATTAGGGTTTGTATGGTGGTATTAGGGTTTGCATGGCGGTAATAGGGTTTGTATGGTGGCATCAATGTTCGCATGTTAGTACTAATGATTTCATAGTGGTATTAATGGCTTATGGCGGTATTCGGGTTCGTATGGCAGTATTGTGACTTTATGGAGGTATTAATGTTGTATGGGGGTATTTGTGATTTTATGGGGGTATTAATGTGGTATGATGTTATTTGTGATTTTATGGAGGTATAAACGTTGTATGGTGGTATTAGGGTTTGTATGGCGGTATTAGGGTTTGCGTGGTGGTATTAGGGTTTGTATGGTGGTACTAATATTCGTATGGCAGTATTAACGATTGTATAGTGGTATTAATGACTTATGGAGGTATTAGGGTTTACATGGTGGTGTTATGGTTTGCATGGTGGTATTAATGTTGGTAGGGCGGTATTAGGGTTTTGCATAGGAGTTAATGATCGTATGGAATCAGGGTTTGGAGTGATTAACTCTGGGGCGTTGTGATTAAGAAGGGATGGAGTAACTAATTGTGATTGTTGAGGATAATTAAGGTTGGGATGGCTAAGTACGATGGTTATGGTAAAATAGGAATGAGAGAGGTTAACCACGGGTTATTGTGGATAATTAGGGTTGGTTATGACTGCTTAAAGTTGTTTGGCGTTATCATGTGTATTATCGATTAAAGGGTAGTTGCGAATGCGGAATTTTGTTGGTTTTGATGTGTAAAGCATAGAGAGAATTATTTATGCATACCCTTGGTGAAAACCTTTTGAATAAGATATGTTAAGACATTAAATACTTACAGAGAAAGATGTTGAGCCGGACCCAGACCAGTCCACCGGCAAATAATAGTGGCAGGGTATGTTACCCTCGTGACCGGTCCACCGGCTATAATAGTGGCAGGGCATGGCCCTCGTGACCGTTCCACCGGCTATAATAGTGGGGGACTCCATGCTCAACAAACTAATCAGAACAATGATAAGACATGGGAAAGATACTAATACTTATAGTGGATTACCTTGTGAGTCGGGGCCAGACCGGTCCACCGGCAAATAATAGTGGCAGGGTATGTTACCCTCGTGACCGGTCCACCGGCTATAATAGTGGCAGGGCATGGCCCTCGTGACCGTTCCACCGGCTATAATAGTGGGGTTCCCGTACTCACACGGACTGATAAAGACGATGATGTGAATCGATTGTAATTATCAGAGACCTGATGAAAAAGTTATCCGGTTTGTGACCTGTATTGTTTATCTGCGTTATTGCATGCTATCTAAGTAATTGTGCTATGTCTGCTTTGTCATGTATCTTGGTGTGTGGGCCTTAGCGCGTCTGTTACCTTACTCAGTACGTAGCGTACTAATCACCCGTTTCATGGGTGCTGCTCATTCCCACGAGCAGAGGACCCCTTTGACCTTGTGCAGGTAGGAGACCATGTCTTTGATGCCTATGATACCTACGAGGTATCGGGTGGGGCAGAGCGTTGAGCCTAACCTGACTTGGGGACCGAGAGCGAGTTGGTCGGACTCCATTGCTATCTTCGGGTTTTGTATTCTCTTTATTTAACCGTATTATGAACTACGCTTTATGTTTTGAGAAAGCGCACTTTTAAGTTGTAATCCTAAACCGTATTCTATGTGACGTTTGACTTATGTTTCGTTAATGATTTATGTTAAGTGCTGAACCATATTTTAATGTTTCATATCTGAGGTTGTTTGGTTTTAGCCTTAGCACTTAGTACTGGAACGGTAGAGGTGTACCGGTCCGATACTAAGTGTGGCGGTAATACCCCCAAGTTTATGGTTTTAATTCCTTCGCTTCCGCTAAACTTTTCGATTTTTAACAAAATTTTTCAGTACTAAATTTGGGGTGTTACAGTTGGAGTCTCCCAAATTCAACCATTTAATCATGACTTCTGCTTTAGAAAACTCTCTTCACATCTTGCAAAATACTCATACTACTTAAGGCTTATTTTCTCCTCTTCCTGCAATGATATATTTTGAGGTTGTTGAGCCGGCAATTCTGGACTCCTTCTCATCCTTAATCTTGCCTCCTACACCCTGAAAGAAATGCCTCCAAACTTGTCCTTGTTGAAAGTACCAAGTTGAGTTTTAATTTCCCAAAGCTTAGATTTAAAACTCTTTTGAACAGACCTAGTTGGAGATTATCTCCATTCAGCAGCCACCAAAGGAAGAAAATCTGGATCCAATGTCCACATATCATAGAACTTAAACTGCCTCCTGCACTGAGGCCTCCTATCATCCAAGTTGACCATAGCAGGGCTATGATCAGAGAAAAGAGTTTTCAAAAATTGAGCATAAGAAAGGGAAACTTAAAAGACCATGTCAAGTTAAACATTACCCTATCCAGCTTAGCCATAATCAAATTTTCTCCCAAACATCTATTAGACCAGGTGAATTTCAACCCAGAGAAAGGTAAATCGTGAATTAAAAGGGAATTAAAACAATCTCTAGCATCATTGACATCATTAGAATTGATAACATTACCTTGGAACTTCTCAGAAGGTTGCATAACCATATTAAAGTCTCCAAACACTACCCAGGGCTCATCTTCTACTTTATGATCATCCAGCCAATTCCACAGAGTCTTTCTACTCACCCGTGAATTAAAACCATAGACTAAAGTTGCATAAATGGACATGTTAGAATGAACACCAGCAACAAAGACATGGATAGCTTGCTCACTGCTTGCAAGAAGCTGCACATCCCAGACATCTCTATCCCAAATACATCAAATCCTCCCATTAGAATGAGAAGTATAATTATCATATCTCTCCCACCGCTTACCAAGCCTTGCACAAATACTATCTGCTTTACTACACTTCACCCTTGCTTCAACTAGTCATATAAAGGTCACATTATGCACTGATAACCAGTGCTTTAGCTCCTTCTGCTTGTAGGCCTTATTCAAGCCCCTTATATTCCAAGCTCTTATCATTACCAATATCTAGAGAAGAATGTGGAGGAGTAGATGCCCCCAAAACTAAATCACCATTGTTCTTTGAAACCACTACCTACAGGATATCATCAACATCATCACCTCCCAAGCACACAAATCTATTACTAGATCTTTCATCAACTGTTTTCTCTTTTCCTTTCAGAGAGCTTTTCTGTAACCTAGTCTCACTAATTGGAGACTTGGAGCATCCCTCACCATTGGAGCTCTCTAACATCAGACAAACCCCTACATTACTTAAAATCACTAGCACTGCCTTCTCTACCTTGTTCTGAGAAACTGTAATCTCTGTTTAGAATTTCCTCCACTACTTAACCTCCTAACCAGGATTAAAATTACCCTCAGTCTGTTTAGGAAGACCAGCAGAATGCATATGGGAAGTTGAAGCCTTCCTACATTTCTCTGTAAAACGACTTGCTTCATGACAAAACTCACAAAAAGCAGGTCTCCATTCATACAAAATCTTCTGGGACAAAATTTCACCCTCAAGATCCACAAGGCCCCCAGACTCCGCAAGTTTTTTCAAGAAATCTACCTCAACTAGCATACGTGTATAGGAAATTCTTTCTCCCACGGAGGTGATACCATCCAAAAATAAAGGTCTAACCACAACACTTCCAATCCGACTCAAAGAATCAACATCCCAATAGTCCAATGGCAGATTCACTAACTTCACCCATAATGGCATGAATTGAAATTTCTTTTTGGTACACTGAAACCTTCGATGCCACTCCTTTAGAATGAATGGTGGATTAAGGAAAGACCAATAAGGCTTAGATAAGACCCAATCCCTATCCTCCTTCAAATCAAATTTGAACACAAAAAAACCTTGATCATGCATCAAAACCTTTGGTTCTTTCAAACAAGACCAGTTCCTTTTGACATAGCCGATCATTTGACCCAAAGAAGGTCTAAAACCAATGATATATCCAATGATCGCCCATTGCCAATCCTTAAAGTTTTGATCGACCTTATCCTTCTGCAACATAACTTAAATTTTGTCCCCTGCAATCACTTGTGGCACATAGCAAAGGGTAGATCCTCTAGCTAAAATCTTGTTACCTAAAACCTTATCCTTCCATGATACCTGATCAACCGACGAACTGTCTTGAGGACCAAGCCATAATTCACCCCTAATCCCATGATTTTCAACCAAACTAGGAACATTGATCATCCCTTCTTCCATCCATGGACCCTTGCCAAACCCCTTAAGAGCCGAAGATTCAACCCTATTTATGAGGCTGTGATCGACGTCCACCCTTGCATATTCCATGCATGCACTGACGACCTACTTTGAAACTGAGTCCGAACCCTCGACTACCTCTGCAACCCTTCCAAAATTATCAGATAGCAAAACTCCAATACCAATAGACTTATCCAAACTCCCCAAAGCCATCTTCTTCTTCTTAGCCGAAGCCATAGCTTTCCTCGTCTGAGCCATGGAGGAGGAGAGAGGAGAGAGCGTCTAGGATTTTTCTTTCCTTGATTTTTATTTTATTCATTAAGAAGGGTAATCATACATGTCCCACACAAAAAATAAGTAAGATAACATTCCATGTTTATCTATATCAATCAATTTATTTCCATTTACCCAACCATGTGGATTTTTCATTTATCGATGACCAATATTATTCATATCCAGCATATTATTTAATTTGAGCCTATGATGGGTTTCATTTTACTCTTTTTGAATCGCATCACTTATCATAAGTGAAATTCCTATTTAACCTTTACATTACCCATAGATTATACCATAATATGTGATCAATTTTATTCCTTTCATTAGGCTACTAACTCATGATAAATTTTGTATTTTATCCCCTTAATAACCATGGTACAATCCCAAATATAACCTCTTATCATAATTGAATCAAAAAGAAGTTAATTAAGCAAACCAGTCAAACTAGTTGATTAGTGTAGCCCAACTAGTCAATCAGTTATACCAACTAGTTAATCAGTTTGGTTCAACCAGCCGATTGCTTTGACTCAACTAGACCATGGTTTTCTCAAACTAGTATATCATTTTAGGCAAACCAATTGACTATTTATAGACCAGTCAGTTGGTTTTGCTAAACCAATCAATGGTTTTAAGTAGAGACAAAGACCAAGGTCTCTAGAGGCTTACAAGTTAATGTGTTAGGTGAACCAGTCAACGTTTCTTAGAACCATTCAATCGTTTTGACCTCTCCATGATTAGTTTGTTGGGTTACAAATCTTCTAGCATCTCAGAAGCATGCTTAAGATCAAAGCATTTGATCTCAAAATCCTACAAAGGAGAGAGGAGGAAGAAAACAATGATGAGGTCATCTCTCCCCCTCATTTTTTCCAATAAACTTTTAAATCAAATCAAGGTTATATTTTTGATTAATTGCATCATAAAAATGGTTAAAAATCTCTTAGGGACAATCTTGGATAGGTTGGTAAGGTTCTAATTTAACTATGTACGTGTCCTAGTTGAGCATAATTACCTCAAATAGCTCAAGGATTTTGATTTCATCTAGGAGGAACATAAAGAAATATTATTCATTGAGCATTGTGAAGCTTAACCTCTCATCTTTAATACAAAATTTTCTCCTCTTTCACGTGGAATATTTCTCTAAGGGAAAGGGTGCTCAGCCACCCCATCATTGAGACCTTCTAAGCCAGATGTTCCCTATGTTGATTCACCAACACAAGTGCTAGCTTCATTCCTATCCTTAGGTTATGGGATAGTAACAGCCTCAATAATGGGTGGTGGGTCAACTGCAGCACCCTCGGTTCTATTCAGATTTATTCTTGTCACACTAAACAATGCCTCAACGTCAGCCTTTCTTGCATCTTATTTGATAAAGATCTTTAGGATAGGGTTCAATAAGCCTTTTATCTTTTCCATGCTTTTTCCTTTCATTAAAGGGTGAATGAAATACTTCCCTTCTCAAGAGTCATCAGCTTCTTAGAGATAATTTTCTCCATTTGAGGTTTTAATGTTAACTTATCTAGAACCATAGGGCCAAACTTTGGTTAAGTTTATCCTATAAAGGTTGAAAAATTCAAGAGGATTCAATGATGATGTTAAAAATGGGAAATTGGGTATCCTATGAAGGTTGAAAAAGTTAAGAGGGGTCAGCGATGATGTTAAAAAGGGGAAATTTGGGTATTATAATAGGATAAGAGTCAACATTTATAGTAAAATTTGTATTACTGACCTTACTAGGTATTTCTTTCTTCTTCCCTTGACTAGTCTTGGGAGCATCCTCCACCCCTATGTAGAGATAAAATTAAGGAATTCATCAACTTTTGGATCAAATAATGGTAATCATAGAGAAACATAATAGGAAATTAAGAATCATACCTTCTGATTAGGCACTTTAGCTAAGATAGTTGGTGTAATACGATGTTCCTCAAAACCCTAACTCATTAATAATTTGTTCGTAATAAAAAAAATATAATTCCTTCGTATATTTAGTACATATATTTATGGAATATAAACCCTCATTTTGTTTTTAAAATGTTTTACTTCTAATATCTAACCCTTTCTCACAATTATATGTCGATGAGATTTTTTGAGCCACTTTTAGCTATCAAACTTCTTTGAAATTATTATAATTTATCCATAAATGTATTTTTCATATTTTTTAAGTCACTTAATCTTTTCATAATGCCAAACTAAGTTGTTAGCAAAAATATACTATTTAACATTTTAGTGCGCCTTAATTGTGTTTAAGTCCGTTAATCCCTTTCTGGTTATCTAAGTTCTATAAAAATTTGGGAATCGTATATTTTTAATTAGTCTTGGGCTAAATAAAATAAAAAAATTATCTCATTATTATTTATATAATATTTAGATTTTTTTAAATACTTTTAGACCATAAAATTTAATGAAATAGATTTCATTTCTTCTAAACTCGTCTAATATTACATAGATGAATATTATCCTTTCATTATTGATTATTATGGATAATAGGCTCTCATTTATGCTCTAAATTTCTTAGCTCCCTTTTTTTGTAGCAAAATTTTATTTTTCTTTGTTTAACATTAATTTTACCATTTTTACCCTTTACTAATTTTTTCCTTTCTTCTTCTAGCCTTTCTTTCTCAATTAAGCATGATGATCACTTGTTTTTCTATGTTTCAAGGATTCCACCTCCTCCATCCATGATTGTTGCATGTGTTGATATTTTTACAAGAAAAATGACTCATTTACCCTTATAACCTAAACTTAACAATTATGTCTTATGAACTTAACAAGTTTGGGGCATCTTTCTCTTCCTTTTTTTCCCCTCTTTTTTGCTTCTTTATCTCCATCTTTTTTTTTTGGCCTTAAAAGGCCTATTTCATCCATGGAAGATGTGTTTTTTCATTGAATTTAATGTAAGAGTTTATCCTCTTCTCCCCTTTCATTCCTTCTCTCTCTTTTTTTTCATTTTAAGAATTATCTTCCCTAACCTTTGCTATAATGGTCCTATGTTGGTCTTTTCTTATTACAGTATCTTAAAGGATTAAAAGTAAACAAAATTCATATTAAAATTTTGTATATTTTGGTGTTTAGAATGATTTAAAATATTGTGGTTGATTATGCCATGTTTGCTGGATTTTGGAGATTTCATCCCTTATTCCTTGATTTTGATTCTCTATGGTTTTTTTTAATCAAATAATACCATATTGATCATCATAATTGTTGACGTTGGGCATGTCTTGATTCAAGCATGTTTTGGTGATTTCCTTCAAGCATGAAATATTAGCAGGTTGAAATGTTCTTGAGTGTTCTTAAGCATATTCAAGTGTTTTGATAATTTTATAGATTTTTCTTTATCATATTATATAATGATAATCCTTACCATTTCTAGCCAAACTTTAATATATAATATGTTAGCTAAAAAATCATGTTTGAGGGCTTGATATTCTTCTAACATTAAAAGTGTTATTAGACTAATTACCCTAAGTAGGGTTAGAGGATAAGTAGTCATTTTTATGGTAAATATTTTACTAAAATGAAATATAAATTAACGCTATAAGATTTTTTTAGTGTAATTAGGGGTCATTGGTCAATATTTGGCCATTAAATATTTACTTTGACCTTTAAATATCAATTGAGCATGAATAGAACTTTCCCGATGAATATTAATTATTGGTAATAGCATTTTGAGAATTTTTGGATTTAAGCTTCTCAGAATAATGCAGCATTTTCCATCATTCGTCAATAGTAATTTTATGAATAGTGATTTTGGGGAGAAGACTCATTTGATCTATTTTAACATTTTAAATTTTTTCTACCATCATTTTGGTCATTTGTGGCCTCAAATGTGATTCTTTGTCCTTTAAAGTATTTTGTATAATTTCAAACTAAATTGGTTTTATTTAGCTTCCCTTGTTAGGATTATATGCTAGTAGTTGTAATGATTTAGGCTTTTCCCTTGAGCTTATTGCCTTAGTTTTTATGTTTTGCTAATATTTTGTTATACTTTGGCATCTAAGCCTCGTAAAGTTTTGATATAGTTTTAAGGTTTGTTTTGGAGTTCCTATACTTTTGTAAAGTTTTGTGGATTTATTAATCTTATTTGTTTTGAGCTTCATGCCTTTGCTTGATTTTAAGTCATTAGGATCATTTTTAAGTATCTTAGTATTCACTGAGCTATGACTTATACTTTATGGATTGTGTGTTATAGGTTAGAACTTAAATCTTTTATATGGTGGATGAGTTATAATGGCTAGATAACCAATTCTTTGAAGTAGCTAAGATGAGGGTCAGTGAGCTATTTATAGTCTCTTTTATTTGGGTGTTGTATGCTTGTATGTATTTGGCTCCATGTAGGAACTTGAGTTAGTTCTAGTGTTCTCTCTACTCTAATGGGCTTATGTTTCATTATGGAATGTCAACACTTAAGGAATTAGTACATAGGAGGTAATTGGCCATTGTGGTTGATTATCATATTCATTATATATCATTTCCCTTATTGTCTTTATACATGGGTGTGGACTTTATTGTCTCTAGAAATTATATTTCCTCGTGATGGTTACTTAATGGATTAGTACATAGGTGGCAGTTGGTCATTATGGTCGATTACTATATTCATTATACAACATTTCCCTCTTTATCTTTCTACATGGTTGTGGACTTTATTGTACCTAGATGTTATATATCCTCTTGGTGGCTAGTGATATATTTTATTAATATAGTGGAGATCTAAGGTGGTCATTTGTATCTTGTGGAGATGTTATCTTAATTATCATGATCATTTTCATATGGTTGAATATCCTACCTATTGTTATATCTTTATTAGTTTATTGTGTTTTAGTTGTTTAATACTTATAGCCTTTAGTTGTCTATATGGCCTATCTTTTTATGGTATCCTTATCTATGGTTGTTATTGGTATCTCTATATTGTGTTTTCCTATTACCTTATAAGTATCTTGGTTAGTGTTGTGTGCTCATGTTTTGTAGTAGGGTAGTCTCTAATTTATATCATGTTGGATATTGTATATAAGCACTATAATAAATTAGTATGTAAGAAAGAGTTAATATTGCATGTGAGTGCATCCTAACATTTTCTATATTTAGTACTCAATTATAAGGTTTCAATTTCCCTTAAGCCTTTCATGTGATATTAGGCTTTGACATGAATAGTATGAATAGCTATATCAAGTGGATTTGATCACGAGTATTCTTATAACATATTTTATAGTATTCTTCAATATAAGCATGATTTTATGTGCCCATGTGTGTTCAAAAATAATTTTATGGGACAAGTCCGCAAATGCACAAACTCATTGTAGCACGTTAAAGTTGTATCACACAGGAACTTTATTGTGAAGTATTAAACACCATTATTTCGGCTATCTAGATTGAGTAATTAGCAAAGATATGGTTATAAATTATGGAATTATGTCCAAAGAATAGCAATATATAATCTATAAATCAATGATGATAAAGCCTAGAATTGAATGTCATCATATATCGATAAATGATGAATAAAGTAATGTAATAGCTAATCAACTACTCAAATCCGAGAGGGGAAAATAGCCTAAATTAACTAATAGCCTCTTTGAAGGTCTAATATTCATATTAAATCTAATTTAATAACATATTTCCATGGTATAAAATCAAATTAAATCCATTATGGTATATGCTTAATCAATAAAATCTCCAAGAGAATCTAGCCTACTTTTGTAGTTTGATTCTCCTATTAAATTATTAGATTTTTTGCTATCAATCTTCACATTTTAAGTTCTTCAATTGAATACCTAGGTAAATCCAAATTTATGATGACACAACTTGACCATAATTAAAGAAATAACAATTGAATTTAAGAATCCATGTAATTAGAATGGAAATCAAACTAATTTATCATCAATTAAAAATTTATACTAGATATAATCCTAGAAAAAATAATCTACTCACTCATAATTGCTATAGAATGTTAGAAATAATATATAGAAACATAAATAACATTAAGCATAATAGATAAAAAAAAGAATGATAGAAAGATGAAGCCTTAGATAAACGTTGGAATCCAATGTAAAGAGTGCATACAAGATCTTAAACGAGCACTAAATCTAAGAAGTAATAAAGAAATTAATAGTTACATTCATGGATCTTTTGTTCTATAAAAAAAGAGAAGAATAAATCCTAAGAGTGTCTCACTTCTGAATGAAGAACATCCCCCTCAAAGAGAGTGACTATTGTGGTTTTAAAATGGATAACCACTCACTACAGGGTTGTGAAGCTAACTTCCTCTCGAGTTGTAAGCATGTTGATATAAAATAAATGAGTTTTGGTATTGAAATGGGCTAGAATTTCTTATAAGTATATGAATTTAAAGTGTATCAATCAACTAACTTACATAAAAGATTGACTAGTGCGTTGTAAAAATTTATGTTCTTATTTTCGATAAACCAGTAAACTGATTTGTCCAAACCAATTAACTGTTTTGTCTGTGATTTCATATCTATTTTTTATTTTCATTTAAATTTCTCTCCCATGATTATGAAAACTTCTAATTTGAGTTTAGTTATGCTAATAAGCATGTTTTAGTGTTACGGTATTATTTTTTATATTAATTAGACCATTACATGATTTTAATCAGCAAAAGTTTCCCAAAAAGCCACTTTTGGAGGTAAGCCTACCTTCTCCTTTTCCCGCACCACTCCTCTCTTCTTGCAGTTAGGGTAGTAATTGATGACACTATGTACTCTCCCCTAACTTTCCAACCCACTTTCATGCTCATGTCTGACTACACTCAACACCTTACCACTCCATCAAGTCATCCTTCACTTCTTACCTTACCCACACTTAACCTCACCTGTCTCATTCCTCTTTTTTCTAAGTATGTCAACCATCTTGCTCCTATACCTCTCATTCTACTAATATACCATCATTCCACACTTGTGTTCTTGCTCTCATCTCCCTTCTTCTTATGAAAAACTCTCTAAGTGTGGAACACCTTTTCATTTTCCCCTATTCTTCCTTCTATTGAGAAATAGAGATCCTCTCTGAATTTCTCCCTTTATTGTACAAGCATTGTGTTCCTTTATCTTCTTTTAAGCTAGGTTTTAATTCTCTCTTGATTTCCCTAAGCAAGTAGGAATTAATTTTGATAAAAGTTTGAGATTTTAGCTTCTCGTTAACACCCTATTTTGAGTCAAAAGGTTGTTTTTTGTGTTTCTCTTCTTCGTCTGATGTTCTTAGTTTTAATGAAGTTTTGGATGAGGATTTTAATGGTTTTACTTTGATTCTCTTATGAATCAAAGTGCTACTAGATAGGCCATCTAGTAGGAGTTTGTGCTAGAATAATTGCTTCAAGATAAGGCATCCTTATCTTTAACATAATTAGGTTTAAATGGAATATTGGGGTTTCAAGTTTTAGTAGTTATATAAGTAGAATCTAATTATGCTCCATAGTATGATATTATGGTATAATTCTTTCCAAGCAATTGTTGTTGAGTTTATTGATTTTTAAACATGAAATTGATTGTTGAGTATGATTTGGTTAAGTGTGTATATTACCATGTGTCCATGTGATTCTATATGAGAAGCATGTAATTTTATGAGTATTTTGACATAGAAGTACATTAGGATTAATATGGTAAAGTGTGGTGAATTTTTTTTTGTTTCACTAGTCTAGGTTATGTTTTACCTAGACCACACAATCAATTCCTTGAACCAATTTGCTGGTTTTACAAGCAGTTGAATGGTTTAGAGTTTTGGATTAGTTGGTCCTAAGAGCAGTTGACTGATTTGGTGAAACAATCAACTCGTCTTGATGAATAATCGATCAGTTGGTCAAACACATTGGTAGATGTCCCTATAGACTAAGGTGGTTTGGTCTCTCCTTAGACCCATCGACCAATAAGATCAAACTAATCGAATGGTTACTATACTAGTTGATCAATTTGTTGAACCCGTTGATTGGTTTTTCTACAAGCCAAAATGATTTAGTCTCTTCTTAAACCCATCAACTGGTGGACCAAACCAGTCGATTGGTTCTCATGAGAAGTCGATCAGTGAGGCCAACCAGTCGACTAGTGCACTAGTTTTGTTATGATATATGTCTAGTACAACCAGACTAGTTGACTGATCTGAGGACAAATTAACTGGTTTGATTAGAAGGTGCCTAATTTTTTGTGTTTCTCTTAGGCCTTTTAGGTTGATCCTTTCATGTATTTACACATTTTAATTATGGGTTCAACCATGATTGATCTAAGTTAATATGAACTACTATCATGGTAATTGAGACCTATTTTGGTTAAGTTTGGTGTTATCCTTAAACGCCCAATCGGTATGATGAGTTTGGTGTTATATTTAAACACCCATTTAGTGGTTTAGTGCCTTGTGTGAGTTTGGTGTTATCTTTAAACACCCGATTTGGTGGTTTAATTCCTTGTGTGAGATTAGTGTTTTCTCTAAACACCTATTTGGATATACCTTGGTTAGTGTTTGGAGTAAACAGTTAAAACACCCAATTGTTTTGATATGTGGATTTTTTATCATTGAATCTTAGAGGCCTTCGGTATGTATACTTAGAGTTTAGGTATCTTTTGTGCCTCTAGCCTAGGCTACCAAGTGTGATGGATATTGAATGGCACTAGTGCTAGTGTGGTGTGTGAGGTAGACCCAAAATTGAGTGTATGACTCCTCACCTAGGTGACCAAGTGTGATGGATGTTGATGATCCCTAAGAAAAGCCCCTTGGCATGAGTGTGACGTGATGGTGGGAGTTGCAGTCTTACGTTCGTTCTATCATGGTATATTGGCAATGTTATGATTTTATGGTTATGTACTTTGGGTGAGGCAGACCTAAAATTGCGTGATTACCCCCTCAGCTAGGCCAACAAGTGTGGTGGATGTTGAAGATCCTTGAGAAAATATCTTGGCACTAGTGTGATGCGGTGGTGAGAGTTACAATCCTATGTTCATCCCGTCATGGTATTTTGGCAATGTTATGATTCTATGGTTATGTACTTCAGGTGAGGCAAACTAAAAATTTAGCATATGCCCCCTCACTTATGAGACCAAGTGTGTTAGATGTTACAGATCCCTAAGAAAAGTCCCTTAGCACTCGTGTGATGAGATGGTAGGAGTTATAATCCTACAATAATCTTATCATGGATATTAGCATTATATGCTTTACTTTTATATTATGGAAAACTATGCATATGTGCAATTGTATACACTTGGGTTTCATTGAGGTATTTATAGTTTTTCATTGATCTTGTATGTTATCTTTAGAGTAGATTGAATATCATGCTCCTGTATGACCTCGATGTGTTGCATGAGACTTCCATGTTTTAGGTACAATGCTTTGCCAATACTTCATTGTACTAATACTACGCTCATGTGGTCATTGTGTTGATCCGGATTTTGGTCTAGGAAGTAGATGACAATTTATAAGGTTACAACTCTCAAATAGAGTATGCTAAGGGTGATGGTGTGGGCCACTAGTGGGTCATTACTTAGGGTTGGAGGTTTATGATTATACCTTGGAGTTAGGCTAATCGTTTATGATATTGTTGTAGACTTTATTTCCTTATAATTGTAGCATTATTGCTATGATCATGCATTCTTTTATTCCTTGTTCCATTTTGTCTTACATTAGGCATAGATTGGTGATGATCACAACTCTCTCATGGTTTATGTGGAGGTAACATTCCCCATTTTTTCTTTCAAGTTGCTTCCACATTGTCTTAAAAAAAATTGTTCAAAAATTGAGGGTGATACAAGTTGGTATTAGAGCCTATGATTTTAAATCCTAAAGTTGTTTTGCAAAAATATATTTCTTCTATTTAATCCAAACTAGTAGAATCTTGTTTAGTCTATGAGTGAGCGTTGATTATGGTTGACAATTGTCCTTAATTTTATAGAATAGAACTAACTTTTGGCCTTATGTGCAATGGTATTTGGTTCCCTTCTGATGTGACTTAGTACTCTAGGGTTTCAACAGTTACAAATCGACATCTTGAACGTTTCATGGAGATGGTTAGAGCGTTCATAAAGCAATAGATTCAGTCTCAGGAGGCTCTGCTACCACCACCACCTCCTTTTCTGATTCACCCACTAGAAAATTGGCTTCATTAGGTTTATATTCATTTCCCTTTATTTTTTGAGGGTTAGGAGGAAATGAATTTATTGTAGCACTAGATGAAGGATTTTTAGAATATTTTTGCAACTAATGGTTACCCGAATGGTAGGAATGTTGATATTGGGGTATTCCATCTGCGAGGTCATGCTGATGAGTGGTGGAGAGGTCAGCAGCTAAGGGGAGACACTATAAACTAGTGGGAGACCTTTGTTGAGATGCTCAAGGCTCAATTCTATCCCACTCATCTGAGGATGGTGAAGTATGAACTCAAGGGACATCTTCGGTGGAGGAGTACTACAATTCGTATTTGGACTTAGTTTATTTTTCTCTTGAGGTTGACTGAAATACCCCAAAATCCTAAATTTCGAAATTATGGCCAAATAAGGAATTATTAGGAAAATTAATTATATAAATTTATTTATTAAAATGTAGAGAGTTAATTAAGGTAGATTAAGAGGAAAATAATAAAGAATTTAATTGGAAGAAATTTGGGTATTTTTCCTAATTAGCATGGAGGTTAAGGGAATTTATCTAAAATAGTCTAAAATAGGTAAAAAGAGAATTTATTTAATATTTTATAAATGCTAATACTCTAATTAGCCCAAAAATATTCTAAATCATTCATGTAAAATCCAAAACCCTAAATACATCCTTTTCTTTCCCTTTTTCCTTTTTTCTTTTCCTTCTTTTTCCTTTTCCTACCTTCCCGCCGGAGTTGGGCCTCGCCCGGCCCAAACTTCCTTCTTCTCCCTCCCACGGCCCAGCGCCGCGCGCTGGCCCTCGCCCGCTGATGCCGCAACGACGCGTTTTAACCCCGAGGACGCCGAAGCGCCGCGTCGCGATTATGGAACCTTATAACCGTTGCCAGCCAACGTCACGACGACGCGTTTCGACCATATAATTAATGAAACGGCGCGTCGAGGTTATACACATTATAACCGTTGCCGACCAGCCGGTCTCCTCCCTTTTTCTTTCCTCTCCCTGGACCGCCCGCGCCCCGTCTTCTTCCTCGCGCAGGTCTGCAACTCGCAGCCTGCCGCCGCTGACATGCCCTGCCGTCCAGCCGTCCTTCTTCTGCCATTTCTGTCCCTTTCGTTCCCAAATCAACCCAGCAAAATCCTCCTGGCCCTCACGCGTCTTGATTTTCTTTCCTTTTCCCGCACACAGCCAAACAGGCCTGCCAAGCCACAGACCTGCGACCGGCTGCCACCACCGAACGGTAGCCTGCCGCACCTGCCCCCGCGTGTCGTCCCTCTCCCCTTCGTCGTTTTCCCCTCCTCAATTGCCTATAAATACCCCTCCCCGAACGGCCAAGGCAAGTCCTCCCCCCTGGACCTTGCCGAAACCCTACCTCGCCGCCGCCAGATCAGACGCCCTTTCCGCCGCCTCTAGCAGCCGCCGCGACCACCGCCACGCACCAAAACCTTCCTTGCACCACCCTCCACGCAACCAAACCATCGCTGCCTCCGTTCCTACCCCACACGAGCCACCACAATCGTGCGAAGGTGCCACCCCGAAAAACGCCACCGCCGCCTTGCGCCGCCCTCTGCCGCCACCTCCGCCGTAATTAACCCCCGCTCCACCTCCCAAAGTGACCAGCAGGTCCTCCCCTACCTGCCCATACCCTCCTTACCCCCTGATTCCTTCTCCACCGGCCTCCACCATTTCCACCACCTTCCTCCTCCTTCGGCCACCGCATCCACCACCGCGCGCCGCCTCCCTGCTCACGCCACCACCCTCATTCCACTCCCCTCTCCCTGCTGTCTGCTCCCCCACACTCAACTTCCTTTTTCCTCCTCCCATCTAACCACTTTTCCCCACCTTTTCTCTCTTCTCCTCCTCCATCGCCGCTGCCGCCTCGCGCCGCCGCCGGACCACCACCGTCCTCAAGTGGTCTTCCACTCATCCCAAGCCTTAAACTTTATTTCCATATAAGTATTACTAAGTTAACTAATATTAATACCATTATGCTTATTATTATTATTATTCTTTTATTATTATTATTATTATTATTATTATTATTATTATTACTCTTATTATTATTATTATCATTTCTAATATTGTGACTTCTGATATTAAAGTTACCATTTTTACCATACTAACATCCCTTGGAACCTTAACTTCTATTATACTCAACTTTAGTTTTATTGTTATAAGTGTTAACATTAACAACCCTATTATTATTATTATTATTATTATTATTATTATTATTATTATTATTATTATTATTATTATTATTATTATTATTATTATTATTATTATTATTATTATTATCTCTATTACCTTACTAAAGTCATTATTAATACTTAACCATACTGGGTTGTTGTTATTGTTATTATTACTAATATTACCATCATCATTAGTATTACTACTATTATTGTTATTATTATTACTCTACTTAACACCTTATCCTTTAGGTTAACAATAAAACTACTTTTGCCTTATCCATGTGACTTAACTCAAAGTTAGTAAATATCATGTGGTTGTTAACTAAGAAAGATACTTGAGCCTTATTACCATACCACTTAATGTTGCCCCTAATACTTTAACCCTAAACATCATCACTAAGGTACTATTATTAGCTCTTACTATTATTACTACTATCACTATTTTCCTTTAGTTAGCATAAACCCTATTACTACAAGATTAGGACTAATGGGTTTAACAAATATGAGGGTAACAATTAGTATAAAAAAATAAATACATTTTGACTAGTAATGGCTAATACACTAACTTTAAGATAAAAACCCTAGTTTTTGTATAATACCCACTTTAGTAATATAAACCCTAATCCTAAACTAGAAAAAGGGATGACGGTACTTTGAAGGGAACTAATACTTAGCTTTTCCCCTTTTCATAGGTGACCCCGATCCGAACCCTAAGTAGCTAGAGGAGCGTGCTCCAAGCCCGGTGCCTAACTAGGTAAGGACGAAGCTATGGCCTTACGTTATGTGTGTTGCAATGTGTTGATGAATGATGAGCATGTCATGTTGATGTGTATTATGCATGTGCTATGAATAACCTGTTTTGTGTAGCACAGCGTGGATCATGAGGTATGTGGTGTGTGCCTTATGTTATACATGTATGCCATGTTCCATGTTTGTTGTTGATGTTGATAATGTGACTTGTTATGGCCCTCTAGGACATGCATGCTAGGGTTTTAGGTAGCATGAAATGATAATGAAAGAATAACGGAGAGGTGAACGTTCGGGAAGTTGCATGGGGGGGACTAGACCTTGCATGGACATGATTCTTACGTATGAAAAGTTGACTTGGGTTATAAGTGAGAGCTTGGGAGAGTCTTGGGATGATTGGAGACTCAGTATGAAAAACGGTACGTAAGGTGGTGCATAAGAGACCTTATTAGGGTTTGTGTGTAAGTGGGTGTTGGAGAGTCTGCATGGGGTGTTTAAATTATGCATGGGAACGAATCTTACGTGAGGAAAGTTGAATTAGGAAGTGAATAAAATAATGCCAAGGTTACGGACCCATTGGAGACTTGAGTGCAAAATTTTACGTGGGTCGGTGTAAGAGTGTCTAAGGGTTCCAATTAGGGTTTCGGGAGGAAATGAGCAATTTGAAGGGTACAAGGGTAAAAATGATCAAGGAAGGATGGAGTATGGGGTGAGAGTGAGAATTCACTATATAAAGGATGAGTATGGGTTTTTCCAAAGGAGAGGAGAGATTTGGGGTGAAAGAGGGAGATTACTTGTTGAGGAAGTAAAGTGCTAGGGTTTTGGGAGGCCAACTAGGGTTTTGTCGGTCACACGTGAACTTGTGAGATAAAGTAATATATTTGGGGAGTTTCCTAATAAAAATGAGGTGCGAGATAGAGGATAAAGTAACGTTTGGGTAAGTAAGGAAGAGTTGGACCATATAGGTCCGACTAGGGTCTCCAAGGAGGAACCTTAGAGGGATGAGGACATACGGAATCGATATCGTAGGTGTTGGGGTAGCCTGTATTCTTGGAGATTGTGCCTTACTATATGCCACTATGCTTAAGTCTACGGGGGATGGATGTAGGATGTGAGAAGAGGTACGGGTCTCAAAGTATGGGACGGTCCCTTTGGAAGGGAAAGTAGTAGGGTATTAACCGCATGCATGTCAAGGGTGTTGTGTGATTCAATAAGACACGGATAAGACACTAATAACGTAAAGTGGAAGATTATTGAGCCGAGCCCAGTCCGTTCCACCGGTTAGAATAGTGGTCAGAGGCGTTCTGCCCTGTGCGTTTCGTGCCGGTCCACCGGCTATAATAGTGGTCAGAGGCGTTCTGCC
This sequence comes from Tamarix austromongolica, assembly GCA_039764185.1. Classification (NCBI taxonomy): domain Eukaryota; kingdom Viridiplantae; phylum Streptophyta; class Magnoliopsida; order Caryophyllales; family Tamaricaceae; genus Tamarix; species Tamarix austromongolica. The sequence continues at coordinate 74,876,525 of CM077817.1, forward strand.
CTGTGCGTTTCGTGTCGGTCCACCGGCTATAATAGTGGTCAGAGGCATTCTGCCCTGTGCGTTTCGTGCCGGTCCACCGGCTATAATAGTGGTCAGAGGTGTTCTGCCCTGTGCGTTTCGTGCCGGTCCACCGGCTATAATAATGGTCAGAGGCGTTTTGCCCTGTGCGTTTCTTCCGGTCCACCGGCTATAATAGTGGGGGATCTCGGCTCAATACACCCAAAGTAAATAAGTTAAACCAAGGGAAAAATACTAAGTACTTACAGTGGAACACCATGTTGAGGCGGGGCCAGTCCGGTCCACCGGTTAGAATAGTGGTCAGAGGCGTTCTGCCCTGTGTTTTTATTTCCGGTCCACCGGCTATAATAGTGGGGTCCCCGTGCTCACATGGATTATTGAAGAATGCGTGAAATGGACTTATTTCATTAATGAGAATACAGCATAAGACATCAGAAAGTGATTAGATCTATTCATGCATGTCATCATATGTTATTTATGTGTTGAATGTGGGTCTTGTGTGCTATGTGTTGGCCTTAGCTCGTCTGTTACCTTACTCACTACATAGCGTACTGATCATCCGTTTCATGGGTGCTGCTCATTCCCACGAGCAGAGGGCCCTTCTTACCTTGTGTAGGTAGGAGATTTGGTTTTCGATGCCTACGACACCTATGAGGCATCGGGTGGGGTTGAGTATTGAGTCTACTTTGGTTGGGGCTGAGAGGGAGCCGGTCGGCCATCTTGTTATTTCCGTTGTCATTTATCATGTTCTGAGTCGTATTTATGTTACGCTCGTATTTTGGAATGGAATTCTTAAATTGTAATCCTAACGATATTTTAACTGTTGTTGGCACCTTAACCTTCCTGGATATTTTATGTTGATTATGCACTTATGCTTTGTTGGTTTCACTTCACGAAATTTTGATCTAGCCTTAGCACTCGGTATCGGGACGGTAGAAGTGAACCGGTCCGGTACTGAGTGTGGCGGTAATACCCCTAAATTCATGGTTTTAAATTGTACGCTTCCGTTAAACCTTTTGTTTTAAACGAAATTTTTCAGTAGTGAATTTGGGGTGTTACATTGATACTGACAAGAGGATGAAGGTGCATCACTTCCATCTAGGATTGAGTTTGAGGCTCCATTAGATGCTAGTAGGGTCTTGTGCATAGGACTTGCAGGTTATATATGACAATGCCTTAGATGCATTTGTGATTGTTTAAGCTTGTAGCCCCCATTTAGGGGACAATGGGAGGTTTGTGAGTGGTCAACACCACAGGGGAAAGAAGAGGTTCGAGATCTCAGGAAGCTAGTATTTGGGAGTAACATCCCACTTTGGAGGGAAGTTGAGTGAGCTGAGCGTGAGGTATTTCTTCTATTAATGGTGTGGAAAGAACCACCCGAAGAAGGATTATGCCGAATAGCTTGTTTGGTCCACAATTATGGTTAGTTGGGGCAATGCCATTTTGAGTGTCATTCCATTAGATTTATTTCTCTGGTAAGGTAAGCATGTTCATAGGATATAGTGGTAGATTAATCGCTAGTTCAGAGAGCACAAATGACTAATAGCCTAGCTAGCAGGACTACTTCATATTAGAGGATGCACAGGTCCCATGCTTTTTAGTAAGGGAAAGGTTTAGGTAGTGTTGTAGAACCACCTCCAAACATTTGTTTGAATGTGATGATCTAGTCAGAGGCTGACTAGGATATTGATGTTGCCACGGGTACATTCATGGTTTCTTCCATTCCTACTTACATATTATTTCACTTGGATGCGTCGCATTCCTTCATGTAGACTACTTTCATAGCAAGGAAAGCTATGGTTGCTTCTACTAAGGTATTTACTTCTATTCTACTCCCATATAGGGATAGACTTCCATACTCTAGGCTATATAGAGATGCGGCCTTAGTCCTTAGCAAAATCGAGCTTCTAGCATACCTCATAGAGGTTGAGATTTGGGGCATTGATGTTATCCTTAGAATGGATATGCTCGTGAGATATCGGGCATTGATAGATTGTGCACAAAAGCATGTGGTTCTTAAGGGACCACAGGGTGCTAGGATCTCTTACCAGAGATGAAAGCCTAGACTCTTAGTGAGGATAGTGTCAACAATAATGCTTCATACGCTAGTGTGAAAAGGGTAACCTCTCTTCATGTGTAGCCTTCAAGATTTGGATGCTAATGAACCATCAATTGAGGAGATTCTGGTGGTGCAGGAGTTCGTAGATGTGTTTCCCAATGAGATCTCAGGGGTATCGCCTGTGTGTGAGATAGACTTCACGATAAACCTTTTACCAAGGACAAAGCTTATGCCAAAAGTAACCTATCGCCTAGCACCAAATGAAATGGGAGAGTTATGTACTCAGTTGGAGGAGTTATTGGATAAGGGGTACATTTGACTGAGTGTATCATCGTGGTGATCACCTGTCCTTTTTGTGAGGAAGAAGGATGATGGGTTAAGGCTTTGCATCGATTATCATGGGTTGAACTAGGTTATATTGAGGAACCACTATTTGTTATTGTGGATTGACGACCTCTTTGATCAATTGCATGGGCCTACAGTTTTTCAAAGATAGATCACATATTAGGGTATCATTAGTTGAGGATTTATGATAAGGGCATACCAAAGACGGCCTTCAAGATAAAGTATGGCTATTATGATTTCACCATAATGTATTTTAGACTCACAAATACACCAGTTGTGTTCATGGCTCTCATAAACCACATCTTCCAACAACATCTTGATCAGTTTGTTGTGGTCTTCATTGATGATATTTTGATTTACTCTCAGACTCATGAGTAACATGAGTAACATCTTCGGTAGGCTTTGGAGTTGTTGAGGATTCATCAGCTGTATTCTAAGCTCTCAAAGTATAAGTTTTGTTTAGATAAGGTAGCTTTCCTCATTTATGTCATTTTGAGGGAAGGCGTGTTGGTTTATCCTTCTAATATTAGAGTATTGTCGAAGTGGACTGCACTAATGAACTTCGGGTATGTTTGTACTTTTCTAGGTTTAGTAGACTACTACAGACAGTTTGTCCAGGATTTCTCTAAGATCATTGGTCCTTTAACCATGCACTTTGTTTGGGACGATAAGTGTGTAAAGGCTTTTGAGGAGCTCAAGAGGAGTTTGAGCTCAACTCCGATGCTTATCTTGTCGTTGGGTATGAAAGCATTTGAGGTGTATAGTGATGCTTCCATGTTTAGGTTATGATGAGTGTCGATGCAGCATAGGAGGGTAGTAACCTATGCTTCTCGCCAATTAAAGGAGCATGAGCAGAACTTTCCTATGCTCGACCTTAAGCTAGTTGTAGTGGTTTTTTCCTTGAAGATCTAGAGATATTACCTGTATGGAGTATAGTGTAAGTTCTACACCGACCATAAGAGCCTTAAGTACATCCTCACACAACAAGAATTGAACATCAGGTAGAGAAGATTGCTAGAGTTGGTTAAGAACTACGATTTAGAGTTGACCTACCATGAGGGTGAGGCCAAAATCATAGCAGATGCTCTTAATAGGAAGACTTTACATGCCTTGGGTTTGCTGGTAGTGTTAGATTAGATCTAGAAAGACCTTTGGGAGTTGAGTTTAGAGATCATTGGAGTCAAGGATACTGAGACGAGGATCAGTACACTCTCAATCACCCTGACCATCTTCAGTGATATTCAAGCTTGTTAACTAGTAGATGTCAAGCTTGAGTGGATTAAGAAGGTAATACTTGAGAGCAGAACTATGAAATTTGAGATTTTTTAGAATGGCAGCATCCATTTCAATAGATGGTGGTGCGTTCCACGGAGTTGTGGGGAAGTTAAGAAGAGGATTTTAGAGGAGGGTCATCATGCGCCTCATTGTATCCACCCTAGAGGGGATAAATTATACAACGATTTGAGACAGACCTCTAGGTGGCCCCATATGAAGTGGGAGGTTGCAAACTTTGTGGCCTGGTGCAAAACGTGTCATAAGGTTAGTGTGGAACAAAAATGTCCAGTGGGTTTAGTTTAGCTATTGGAGATCCCTAAGTGGAAATGGGATAGTGTGTCGATGGAATTTGTGTTCAAATTACCTAAGACCCATAGCAATTCGGATTCAATCTAGGATGTGGTTGACCAGTTAACTAAGTTAGCAGTATTTATACTGATGAAGTCATGGAGTACAGAGCATATGGCTAGTGCCTATAGGAAGCATGTGGTTTGGTACCATGGGGTGCCTAAGGAAATTGTGTTAGACCAAGATTCCATATTTTTATCACACTTCTGGCAGAAGTTGTAAGCTACTTTTGGAACACATCTTAATATGAGCATAGCTTTCCATCCAACAATATATGGCCAGACTAAGCATAATATTTAGACCTTGAAGGATATACTTTAGGCTTGAGTTCTTGAGTTTCAGGGTATTTAGGAGGATTATCTAGATTCAATAGAGTTCTCTTACAATAGTATTCATCATGCAAGCATTGAGATTGCACCTTTTGAGGCACTTTATGGAAGGAAGTGCCATAGTCCCATGTGTTGGAGCAACTCTAGTGAGATGGTTGTGTTGGGACAAAAGATGGTAGAGGATACTTCTAGGTAGATTAAGATGATTCTACATTGGATGATGGTATCCTAGGATAGGCAAGAGAGTTATAATGATATGCGGAGAAGAGCAGATGAGTTTGAGGTAGGCAATAGAGTCCTTCTAAGGGTTTCACCAACCAATGGAGTGATGCATTTTTGTCGTACAAAAAGCTTAACTGAGTCTCATTGGGCCATTAAAGATTTTAGATTGGGTGAGAGAGGTTTTTTACTGTCTTGCCTTGATGATGGAGCTCTCACACGTGCATAACGTTTTCCACATCTCTCAGTTGAGGAGGTACATGTCAGATCCATCACACATCATTCTACCAGAGACAATTGAGCTTGATAAGTCATTGACATATGCAGAGCTTCCAATAAGGATCCTTGATTCTTAGACTCTGGAGATGCATTTGAAGAGTGTACCACTCGTGAAGGTCTTTTGGTCACGTCATGGGACTAAGGAGGCTACTTGGGAATCCGAAGAGGATATCAAGACAAAGTATTCAGATTTTTTTGCTTAGGTATATTGCACGGGTAATGCTGCCTCTTTTAAGGGGGTAGTACCTTTCTTTTGTGAATTAACCCTTATTTAGTGTAATCTTTTGTTCGATGGCATAGGATTACTTATCTTTTGAGCTTGCATTAATGTATTTCTTTTGTAGAATTTGAGGACAAATTCTGATAGCCCATCCCAAATCTTTCAAATTGTATTTAGAATTATGTTAATATAAAATAAACAATTTTTGGTTTTGAAATGGTCTTGAAATTCTAATAAAAATGTGAATTTCAAGCGTACCAATTAACTAGTTTACATAACTAATCAACAAGTATGTTGGGGAAATTTATGTTCTTGTTCTTGACAAACTGGTCGACTAGTTTATCCAAATCTATCAATTTATTTGCCTACGATTTCATATCCATTTCTAATTTTAATTAAAATTTCTCTCTAATGATTATGAAAACTTCTAATTTTAGTTTAATTATGCTAATAAGCATGTTTTAGTGTTATATTATTATTTTCATATTAATTAGACCATTATATTGTTTTAATGAGCAAAAGTTTTGTAAAAGGCCACTTTTAGAGGCAAGCCTCCCTTCTCCTTTTCCCTCACCTCTCCTTCTCTCTTCTGGTAGCTAAGGCAATGATTTTTTACCTTGTGGACTCTCCCCTAACTTGCCAACCACTTGCAAGCCCATCTCTTACTACAATTTACCCCTCACTACGCCATCAAGTCATCATTCACTTCTTATCTCATCCACACTCAACCTCACCTATCTTATCCCTCTTTTCCCTAAGGATGTCAATCAGCTTGATCCTATACCTCCATTCTAATGATTTATCATCATTCCACACTCGTGTTCTTGCTCTCTTCTCCCTTCTTCTTGTGAAATCTCACCAAGTATGGAATAACTTTCCATTTTCCCCTCTTCTTCCTTCTACTAAGAAATAAATATCCTCTCTAAATTTCTCCCTTGATTGTGAAAGTATTGTGTTCATTTTTCTTCCTCCAATCTTAGTTTTAATTCTCTCTTACTTTCCCTAAGCAAGTAAGGACTAAGGTTGGAAAAAATTTTAGATTTTATCCTCTCTTTATCACCCTATTTTTTAGTTAAAAGGTGGTGCTTTGTATTTCTCTTCTCCTTATAATTTTCTTAGTTTTTAAGGAAGTTTTGGAAGGTAATTTTAATGGTTTTACTTTAATTCTCTTAGGAATCAAAGTTCTAATAGATAGGTGTATAGGGCCTCAACATATAAAGATATACACCTTTTTAAGGGGATATCAACACTATAACAAGGAAGGCTAAATTAACTTCGTAATATTAGGAAAGTGATATTTAGTTTGGAACTATTCCTGTTAGGCATTGGTAATGTTGCTTGGAAGAAAAGAATTCGAGTCTTTGGATTGTGAGTTAACCAAGTGAAAACTGACGATTTGTCAGAAGTAATGTGGTGGAATTTAGGGATAAAGTTGAGGAGTTCTAGGAGAAATAATTTAGGGAATAAGGGGAACGGTTTAGGCATTTGTGTGAGTTTTAAATAGATATTTGAGCATAACATAACATTGTGTTGATTTGTGTAGGTGTTGGAGAATTTTAGTGTAGTATGGTATTTTATGTAAGAAATATAGGGGTAGCATGTTAATAATCACAGACAATGTTTCTGAGATAAACTTTTTATAAGTTTTGGGTAAAAGTAGAAAGTAAAGAAATAAACATAAGGGTCTTGTGTTTACTAAATATGGATCGTGTTTTTTCTTATTTTTGAGACACATTATTTTTCTTTGTAGAGTTTTTCTTATATAAAAGGAGATATATTAAAACCCTAGCCGTTGAGAGTCTTGCATCCTAACATGTTCTACTTCTCCATAGAAGTATCCATTCAAAGTCAATTGCAGATTTGTGTAACTGATTGATTGATTGGTTTGATCATCTTGTAATTGCACTAGAGTATGAATAAAGATCTCTAATTTTTTCTGAATTTTTTTGTTTTGTGTTTAAAAACTCAATTGTGCATAATTTCGGTGATCTCGATTTGGTGTGGATCTCTCTAAGTCCACGCTAATTCCGTAACTATTTGAGATAAAGAACCCTTAAGCAAGTGCTACCAAGTCTTCACTTCGTGCAACAGTGATATGAAGTCTACAACTTTGACTACTAATAGGAAGTTTGCTCCTTTACACCACATTACTGACAACAAGATTGGAAGGGGTTTTATAGAAATTGGCAAATGATGGTAACATCATCATAGACAATGCCCTGATCAAGAAAATGAAAAAATGGGGAGGTTTGGTGTGTGTGCAAGGAAGGTTTGGACTTTCGATAACGAATTGAACTCTCTAGAAAATTGAAAACTCAAGATTGAAAAAAAAATTGATTGGGTGAGGAACTTAGGAGTGGAAAGGGAGGAAAGAAACAAGGGTATAACACAGGTATAAATAGTGGTAAATGAATTAGAAATACCTTGTAACACCTCCAAAATTCCCTACTAAAAAATTTTATTTTATTAAAATTTGAGCGAAAGCAAATATAGTAAATTTTAGGGATATTATCGTCACACTTAGTATCGACCTAGTTTCCTTCCCTCATTCCAGTACCAAGTGTTAAGGCTTAAAAGAAAATAATGTATTTTACACAAATCCAAAATTGCAACTAAAATAGACTAGGGCGTTAAAGACATTACAAAAATAAAACCCACTATTAGTGGTTACAGAATAAAGCTTATCAAACTAGGGAATAAAAAGGTTTAAAATAAAAGTCCAAAAAGCTTCTTGAATAGTCCTATGCACTTCAACCCAAAAGAAATCTTGAATAGTATCTACGGCTTAAACTATAAAGGAAATTGTCCATTAAATAGACAGGGGCCTACAAAAGGAACCTTTTAGTACTTTGGTACTGAGTAACCCTTTATACAGAACTAAAAGGTACTACCCACATGTAACACATTAATCCAATTATAAGAATAGTACATTAAACAATGCATAAAAATAAATACAAAAAACATTTGGATGGACTCGTATTGCAAGAATCATATATCACAAGGTACATTCACTTAGCATTACCAGCACTTACAAAGAGAGCATCCAAGTAGATCTCTTTGTAATATAATTAAAAGTCCAACATCATACTTAAATAGTATACACCACCACATAATTTAAAGGTAGTCACATAGGGCCACTATCATATTACAACAACCCATTATAATGGTATATTTAATGTTTTCCAAACTTAAGCCATTAATTATATATTATTCATAATCAACTTTTAAATTTTATCCACGTGAGTACAAATACCCACTATGATGGCTGGGGGAATGGAAATAAATACTACAGAATGTAACACACCTAGCCAATATTATAGCTAGTAGAATGGTCTCTAAGGTAAAACGCTCTTGGCCACTATTATAGCCGATGGAACGCAAATCATCCTAAACTTGGCCCTGACCCATGTGATGTTCTACAGTAAGTGATTCATGTCTTTATAGAAAAGGAACACCCACTATTATAGCCAATGGAATAGAAATACTACTCTAGGATAGAATGCACCTACCCACTATTATTTGTCGGTGGAACAATCTCTAGGGAAAAAATGCTCCTGGCCACTATTATTACATGTGAAAAGGAAGTCATCCTAAATCTAAGCCTGACTCAATAATTTTCCACTTTAAGTAGTTATTATTTTATTTGTATCTTATTCTACAAGTAACCCCCAACTAGACATGCACGCCCCTAATGGACTTTCCTAACTCTTTATCACTCTTCCACCCTAGACTTTGTAAATAACTATATCTTATGACTTGGGACCTCCACACTCCACAAGACTCCAAGACCTTTGTTCACCTTCCACCCTACTCACCATGAAGTCAAATCCCCCACACATGTAGGTCAAGGCCCACTTTCCCCTTTCTCCACCTAGGCACACCATCTCATACTAAGGTTTCCCCTTAAAACCCTAATATGGCCTATGTGGCCCTAACCTCTCCTTTTATTATACAACTCACACTCTCCCTTGATTCTAACACCATCACTCTACTCAAACCGCTCCAAACCATATAACCCGACTCTCCAAATTCCCCATATGATAATGAACCCCAACTGGTCACCTTGAAACCCTAATGCACCCCTTCTCTTCCACACCCTCTTCTCATACACAACTCTACCCTCTAATTAACTTGACTCACTCCCTTCATGTGACACACTCCTTATAACAACCCAAAGTCCAACCAACCTGTAACACCCCAAAATTCACCATTTTTTTAAAAAAGAAGCACTTAAATTAAAACTCATGAATTCTAGGGATGTTATCGCCACACTTAGTACTAGACTGGTTCACTCCTATCATTCCAGTACCAAATGCTAAGGCTAAAATAATTATTGTTAAACTTGAATGAATAATTAAACCAAAATTTCATAACATAAAAATCAGAGTACGCATAAAAGTTTACATAGTCCCGAAGTATAAAATTAAAGTTCCTTGAAAGGAAATAATGTCTACAAACTTTAAAGTTTAAATTTGGAAAATTTAATACATAGAAGAAATGACATAAAGGAATAAGATATCATAGGAAGAGAAACTGGCCAAGCCACTTCGATCATTGAACCACCCCGAGTTCAACACTCAACCCCACCTGATGCCTCACGGACATCGAAGGCATCAAAAAATGCATCGCCCACCTGCACAAAGTCAAAAGGGTCTTCTGCTCTTGGGAATGAGCAGCACCCATGAAAAAGGTGATCAATATGCTACGTACTGAGTCAGGTAACCATGCATTAAGGCTAACACAGAAAAGCATATAATCCCAACAAAATAATAAAACAACATACAATCATTTAGATAAATAATAAATAAATAAAGGTCATTTAAAGTCTGATTTAATTAATTAATTAATCTCTTATAGATACTCATTCCACACCATGCTCTTTATCAAGTCTATACGGGTACGGGAACCCCACTATTTTATCTTGTGGATCGGTCTCCAGGGCACTCCAGCACCTAGCCACTATTATAGTCGGTGAATCGGTCACTTATAGGGTAACATACCCTAACCACTATTATACGCAGGTGGATCAGTCTGGCCCCTACTTGCATGGTGTTCCACTATAAGTACTTAGTGTCTTTCCCATGTCTTAACAAAAATATGTTTGGTTTATTGAGTACGGAATCTCCCACTATTATAGCTGGTGGAATGGAAACACACAGGGCATAAAGCTTCTAACAACTATTATTTGTCGGTGGACCGGTCTAGGCTTGGCTCAACAATCTTCCACTTTAAATTATTATTGTATTATAGTGCCTTATTCAGAAGCTTTACCCTAGACATGCATGACTTACTCCCTCTACACTTATCGTCCAACTAACCCATACCATATCATAAGAACCCTGCATTTCCTAACTTGCTCCAACAACTTTTCCTCTACACTCTAACTCACACTAGAATTCCAACTCTTATATATGTAGGTTAAGGCCCACTACTTTTCACCTCCAATCCACTCACAACCTCCCTCTAGTGTTTTCCCTATAAACCCTAATTTTAGGCCTATATGGCCCCTACTACTCCACCTTATACTACCCAAACTATTTTAACACCCCATTCATCACAACCCTTAAATTCAATGCTTATCATCTGACCTTACTCACCAAGTCTACATGTGATCACAAAAACCCTAAGCAATCACATCAACCCTAACTGACCACACCAAACCCTAGCTTCCTCATGTCCATATGTCACCCCTCCATTTCTCACATTCCACTTCTTAGTTTTCCATGCCAACCATGTTCATTCTCACTTTATGATTCCCATCATCCTCTCGTACTCCACTCATCCTCATTTATTTCCACTTTTACCACCTTCTCAAATTAGGGTTTTTCCTCAAACCCTGGCTCGATCTCCTATGTACCATTATACTATCTCACATATTATTTTTCACCCAAACAACTCATCCACTACCTTCCTTATATCCTAGGTCAACTTTTCAGACGTAATATTCACCCCCCATGCAGGCTTTACACATCCAATGCAACCCTTCGCACTTTTTCATGCAAATCCTAAAACTCCCACATGAAACCCTAATTTCACCCATGCAAACCCTAGATCCATCCATACAAAACCCTAGATTCTTCCATGCAAAACCCCAGATTCTCCTATGCATGACCATAGATTCTCCCATGCAAAACCCTAGATTCCTCCATGCAAAACTCTAGATTCTCCTATGCATAACGATAGATTCTCCCATGCAAAACCCTATTCTTCCACTAATAGATCATTGACATATTTAGGTCAACTCAAATCCCATGGTAAACTTACTCCCCTTTAGTTAACTTATTTCCCCATTTTTTTTCAACCTTTCCCCCACACAATCCCACATTAAATATCCTCACATGCATGTCTAAAGGGTCACAACACATTATATCATATTCCATAATATTTCACCACATATACATGTCAACATATACAATAAGAAGGCACATAATCATACTTTAACTCCAAGCTGCTCCATACATAAAATAGTCAACATAAAATAGCCAACTAACAACACATGATATGCAACACGATATTATACAAGGAATCCAAGCATATAAGGCACATAAACACACATAAGGCCTTAGTTACACCGTTACCTAAAATGACACCGATCTTGGAGCACGCTCCTACACCTCCTTATGGCTTTGACTGGTCTCACCTATATGAGGGAAAAGCTAAAGATTAGATTTCCTCCTACCAAAGATACTATTATTTCCTAATTTATTCTAAGATTGGGTTTCTAATACAATAAAATAATAATAATAATAATAATAATAATAACAATAACATTAACAAATTACTAATTTTGCTAAAGATATAAGAAATAATAGTAATATTGTAAAAGTTGATTATATAAGGTTTGGAGATTTAACTCTAATAATAATAAAAATAATAATAACATAATAATATTAATAGTAGTAGTAGTAGTAGTAGTAGTAGTAGTAGCAACAATAAGAATAATAATTATAATATAACCAACATAAAAAATATACTAGGGCTTCGGCCCTCAATAGCAATAATAGTAAAAACATTAGTAGTAATAATAATAATAATAACAACAATAACAATAATAATAATAATAATAATAATAATAATAGCAACAATAAGAATAATAATTATAATATAACCAAAATAAAAAATATACTAGGGATTTGGCCCTCAATAGCAATAATAGTATAAACATTAGTAGTAATAATAATAATAATAATAATAATAATAATAATAATAATAACAATAAAAATAATAATAATAGTATATTCGAATAAATGAAATAAAATAAAATAAAATAAAGCTTGTATAAATAGTAAAAAAGGTTGAGGGGGTTTATGGTTCCACCTTGAGTTGGTGGTGAAAGGTAGCACCGGCAGTGGTGCACGGTAGTGGTGGTGGTGGCGGAAAAAAGAGAAGAAAAGGGAAAAAGTTGAGGGTTGGGAAAAGAAGAGGGAGAATGAGAGTAGAAGTAGGGGTGTTTGTGACTGCCTAGATGGAGAAGAGTAGAATGAGGGTGGCGGCACAACCAATGGTGATGACGCACAACAACAGTAGTGGTGGCTAAAAGTGGAAGAAGAAGAGAAAGAGAGGAGGAGAGGGAAGAAGAGGAAAAGAAGAGTGGGGGATGATAGAGCAGGGTCTGCAGGCATTTTTGGGAGGTATAAGGGGCAGTGGTGGTGGCAGAAATGATGGTTAATAGTGGTGCAAAGGGCGATGGATGAGGAAGAAAGGGCTGGTCGAGGGGACTACTTTGCACAGTCGAGATAGCTTGTGTAGGGAAAATTAAGAAGGAAGGGTGGTGTAGTTAGTTAGAGGGTGATATAGGGAGTACTTAGGTGGGTAGAGTGGACGGTGGGGTTAGCCGACAGCGGCAGCAATGGTGTCTAAAAGGGCGGCAGTGCAAAGGGGTAATTTTTTTTTTCTGGATTGAAATCAAAAGCTCGAATAGGGCTGGTTCTGGGGTATTTATAGAGTAAAAGGGAGGGCTAAGGTCAGAGGGAAGTGACGGGAAATTAGGGCAAGTCAGTTAGGGTTCACCGGCTGTAATAGAGGCCAGCGAAATTCAAATAAGTGGCAGGGTAGTGGCTGGTTGGGAGAAGGGGAAACGTGCATGATAAGAGAGGAGAAGTGGTTGGGCAAAATGGTTGATGGATCAACGGGGGAAGATGGACAGAAAATGGCCGGTCAAACGGCGAGGTCGACGGTAAAAAACCAGGCGCAGTTGAAGGGAGGAGTTATAGGTCGACAGCAAAGGAAGGAAGAAAGAAGAAGGAAAAGGGGTTGGACCGGTCGGCTGAGGAAAAGAAAAGAAAGGAAAGAAGACAAGACTAGGGGAACTTAAAACAAAACGCGGTGTTTTGGATTGGGCCATGCCGAAGGAGAAGAGAAAGAAAAGAAGACGGGTTACAGGAAGGAAAAAAAAAAGAAAGAAGGGAAGTGGGTCGTGGGAAGGAGAAAAAGGAAAGAAGGGAAGCGGGCCACATACAGGCCCAACCGAGGTAAGGAAGAAGAAAAAGAAAAGAAAAAAAGAAAGAAAAGGAAAAAGGAAAAGGGAAAAGAAAATAAGTGAGTTGGGGTCAATTAAATTAATTTGAATATTTAAAAATAATAATATTTAAATAAAATAATATTTAAATCCCTTTTTAGGCTAATTTATAATTTTTGAAAGATTTTTTATAAATTTTATTTTAATTAGCAAAATACCCAAATTTTTCTAAATAAAATATTTATTATTTTCTTATTGGTTTTCCCTAATTAATTCCTTTTTATTTTAACAAAAATAATTTATTTAATTAATTTCGGAAATAAATCCTTATTTAACTAAAATTCTTAAAATTAGGTTTTGGAATATTTCACAACCTCCTTAGCCTCTCCCACAATACCCTTATACATAGGGTTTTTTCCCCAAAAACCCTAGTTATACTTCCATTCATACTTCCATCAACCCATGTACTAACTCTTCTCCAAGTACACCAATCATCAAAAATACACTTTTGTCCCTATGGTCAACCCTCAAACTAACATTTTCCACATAAGCTTTCCCTATGCAAGACTCACACTTCCCATGTAAGATTTTTTCCTAACCCTTCATTTTATTATTTTATTCCTTTATTTTCTCATCCATATTTCATAATACACTTAGGCTTTTCCCCACTTCTCCTTACTCACTCCACCCTCTATATTTCTTTGAGTTCCCCACAACCACTCAAATCCACTTAAGGCCTCTAAGCATGCATGTCATAACATCTCAACCATAAATAAGAACACGCCATTCATATAAGTGTATCACACATATTACATATAATGTCAATCATGCCTAGCTCCTTCCAAGACAAGCTACACCACACACACACTTAGAACATATTCATAGACATTCACACCAGACATGCTAACCCATCCATACATACAAGATTTATACAAAACCCATGGCTTCACCATATCCTTACAATATACATGATTATACTTAAACAAGTGATACTAAGGCCATAACCCTTATTCTACTATATAATATCATTTATGACTTATTATGAAGGTTTATTAGATCAATTTCCATGTTATATACAAATTACCGGTTTACTCCTTACTAACAAAATTACTAAACTACCCATCATGCTTGCAAATTACCAAAATACCCTTTTACTTGCCAAATTACTAAAATGTCTTTCTTAGTTGGAAAATTACCACTTAATCTTCTTGTTTACAAAATTACCATAATACCCCTCTTAATTGAAGAATTATCAACTTACCCTTCTTACTTGTAAAATTACCGAAATGCCATCTTTAGTTGTAAAATTACCAAATTATCCTTCTTATTAAATTATCAAAATTACAACTTTATCATGCAAAATTACCAATTACCCTTTTTAGTTGTTAAATTACCAAAATACCCTTCATACTTTCATAATTACTAAAATACTCTTCATACTTGTATAATTACCAAAATGCCCTTCCTACTTATGAAATTACCAAATTACCATTTATTACGCAAAATTACCAAACTGCCCTTCTTAATTATATAATTACCAAATTACCCCTTTCTCATGTAAAATTACCAAACCACTCTTCTAATATATTAAATTACCAAATCACCCATTTCTCACACAAAATTTTCAAACTACCCTTCTCACTTATTAAATTACCAAATTACCCAATTCTCATAATCAATTACCAAACTACCCTTCTTACTTATTAAATTACCAAATTACCCATTTTTAGTTGTTAAATCACCAAACAACCCTTCTTAGTGCCAAAATGATCAAATGGCCTTTTTTAGTTGTTAAATAACCAAATAAACCTTCATATTTGTTAAATTACCAAAATATCCCTTCTCTTGTAAATTTACTAAAATACCCCTAACACATTAAATATTAGTACCCATGGCCCATATACATCATTTACATTACAACATCCTTATTAGTCATTATTAATACCCATTATCACTTCCCATGTATATTTATTTAGGTCACACCTTATGTACAAGTAAAATTAATAAAATGCCCCTAGGGCTCATATTAGCAGTATTTCTATTACAAGTGGTCATACTTACTCATCATGACATGTACATGCATCTCATATCATTATTAACAATAAATCCCACTATTTCCACTTATGTCACCTCTCATACAATATAGCATGCTTTTCATTCTATTTTCCACATAATATGAGAAATTATGAGATACTTAGAAACACATAATAATATACACACAAATTACATTCCAAAACCCTAATGTGATAATATATGTAAATCCATACATTTAAGTAGGGTATAATGGTTACATTATTTTCAATAATAACTAAACTTTGGTACCCCGATTTAAAAAGCTTAAGCTTTTATTAATAAAAATTATACCTAAAAATAATATCACCATTAGCATATTAGTATTAGATGATTAACGAATAAATTTTTTCAACAAAAAAAGCATATTAAATACACATTACCACTAACTATATTATACCTCAAAACTTGTTGAATAATCTTAGAAAATGCAGCAACACTCATGTTGCCAATGCAATGTGAGGATACATGCACAAAAGGGTAAAACATAAGGGAGAAGGTATTGGATGAAGGGGGAAAAAGGGTCTCAGTGGTGGCTTATGGAGGGAAGATGGGGTAATGACTAGGTATAGGAAGAATGGAAAGGTGTAGGTGGTGGATGGGAGTATGAGAGTGGCAGCTCAGGGCAGCGAAGATGGCAGTGGTTGTTACTAGAAAGGAGGTGGAAGGAAGGAAGAAGAAGAGGAAGAAATGAAAAAAATAAGAGAAAGGAAGGGTTGTAGGAGGATTTCAGTAGGCTAAGGTAGGGAGGTGTTAGGGGGATGTCAAGTGGTTAAGGGTGGCTTCAGTGGTGGCAGAAGAGGGGAGATAGTGGCATAGGGTGGGGGTTGAGAGGAGAAGAAAAGAAAAGGAAGAGGGAGTTAGCTACAGATAGAGGGCTTATGCTACTAGGGGTGGTGTAGGGAGGAAGTAAGGGAGGTAGGGGAGTCGGTGTGGTGTTTGGTTAGGCATAAAATATGGTGGTTAGGGTTGGCAAACCAAAAAAGGGGAGGAGAAGAAGAAGGAAAGAAAAAGGTAATAGGTAGGGAAAGAAGAAGAAAAAGAAGAGGGAAAGGAGGTGGCATGCACAGTCAGGTTAGGTGGGTGTAGGGGGGTGGTGTTGTAGGCCAGTGTAGGGTGTCAAGGTGTAGAAAGAATAAAAGGTAAAAGGAAGGCATAAAAGAAGGGTTACAGGGCTTTGTATGGTTGAAAATGGAAGGGAAAGGGATGGGGGAGAGAGGCAGGTGCGGGGCTACAATGGCAGGTGCAAGGGAAAGATTTTTAGGTAGGTGCAGGCATAGAAGAGGGGGTGTTTTGTTCATCTAAGGGGTGTAAAAAGAAGAAGAAGAATAAGAAGAAGAGAGGGAAGGCGAGTTAGAATGGGAGAAAAGAAACGGGTAGGCCGACCGGTGCAAGGGAGAGGAGGAAAAAAGAAAAGAGGGTTAGAATGGCTCTAGTAAGAGGAAAAGAAAGATAAAAAAGAAGAAGGTAAAGGAAGAGGAGAAACAGTGCAGGCTAGGCTAGTAAGAAGGATGTCAGGTGGCCCACTGGGGGAATGGAAAGAGGAAGGAAGAAGAAACCTGATTGGCCCAAAAAAAGAAGAAAAGAGGAAAAAGGAGAAAAGAAAAAGGGAAAGGAAATGGGGAAAATAATAATAAAATAATTTTTGGAAATAGGGTTAGAAATTATTTAGATGGAGAAATTATTTTAATAAATTAATTTATTTAAAATTTAAGGTATTAATTTAAGAGGATAATTTTAGTAAAAATATGGGTTTGGAAATTTATTTAAATAAAAGGAGCATGATAAAATAATAAAATATTTATTTTAATTTATTAAATAATGATATCCATTTTTATAAATCAAAGGTCTATAAAATAATTAAATTAATAATTTATGATTAAATTATTCCAAATAAGAGTTAATTATTAAATTTTAGGTTTTTAAATTTTGCGATATTACATACGTTGGTTGTGATTTAGAAGATAATGAGTTTCTAAGAATTAGCATATTCATTGGGGCATGATCTCAAGGTTTTGCAATAGTTAATAACTGGAATGTGCTTTCTTGGGAATTCATAACATCAAATCAAATTTCCTTATATATGACAATAAGGGTTAATAATATATGACCCTCATTACATAAAAAAGTGCACCCTACCAACATGTAGCATATAAGGCTTGCTCAAAAAGCTACCTATTTATAAACCTTAACTTTATTTTAATTCAAAATATGTTTTTGACCACTTTCATGTCAAAATCTTTTCTAGCAAAATATTAAGTCCATTGCACTCTATATCCTCATGCATTTCATCTCGATCTAGTTTTACCTCCATTAGCATAGCAACTAGTTTTCTACCATATCCCCTTATTTAAAAAGTTTACTTTGTGACCCCCTAAATTGTAAGACTTTAGTTATTTCCCTTCTAAATGTAAGGCTTTAGCCATCACCCCTAAAATTTAATACTTTAGTCATCATCCTTCTAAATGTAAGGCTCTGGTTGTTACCCCCCCCCCAAGTGTAAAGCTCTAGTCATCACACTTTTAAATGCATGGCTTTGGCTGTCGCCTTTCTAAATGTAATGCTCTGGTAGTTGTCCCCCAAAGTGTAAAGCTCTAGCCATTACCCATCTAAATGTAAGTCTTTGGTCTAGTCATCACACTTTTAAATGCATGGCTTTGGTTGTCGCCCTTCTAAATGTAATGCTCTGGTAGTTGTCCCCTAAAGTGTAAAGCTTTATCCATTACCCATCTAAATGTAAGGCTTTGTTCATGGCCCTTATAAATGTAAGGTTCTTGTTGCCCCCCCCCCAGTGGAAGTGTAAGACTCTGGTCATCGCCTTTCTAAATGTAAGGCTTTTGTCATTACCCTTCTAATTTAAGGCTTTGGTTGTCATTCTACTAAATGTAAAGTTGTATTCTTCACTTAGAATAATGTAAGGTTGTGGCCCTCACCCAAGAATGTAAAAATTCTAACCTTACAATAAAATCCTAAAGAATAAACCTTGATATCTTCATTCTTTAGGTATCTTTGTAAAATCTTCTCTTATTCTTTGAAAATAACTATTCTCTAAAATCTTTCACTTGAGAGAATGGTTTGAATAAGTATATTTTGACATCCATATGATTATTGCGGTTTATGCACTATTACAAGAATAAGGTAAAATCTTAAACATGTTTTTTTCATCAAAACAATAACTATAACATTAATTGACCTACGAGGTCAAAAAATTTGTACCTACTCTAATCACTAGACATTGATGTTCCATATATTTTAAAGTGCACTCAGATTACTGCTACAATGCTTTCAATGTGAATTTCTCTATCTCTCTAATTCCTATTTAAGTTAGGTAGTAAAGAGTAGCTTTGGTTTGGGATATGACATTAATATAAATTTAAGGTCTTGTTCAGAGGGCTTGCAAAGGTGTAATGGGTAATATATTAACAATATTGAATTGTGGAAGAAGAGGATAATGGCTAGGCTATATGAGATTCAAAAGTCCCTAAGTAATTATTATATGAGAAATTTTGAGAAGCTTAAATCTAAGTTTCTTGTGAGTTCAATGAAGTGCTTCTTTAAGAACAAATTATTTGGTTCCAAAAATCCAAGTTGAGTGTTTTTATACTTCAAGATAGGAATATAGGTTTTTTTCATTCTACTATTTTGACTAGAAGATACATAATTTAGTTACTTTCTTGAAAAATGAAGTTGAGGTTCAAGATGTTAAGGAGATGATACATTTTTTTACCAATTTTTTTATAGAGCTTTATTCTAAAGATTATGAATTAAGAAAGGGAATGATGTACCAAATGATTTCCCTATACTTATGCAAGATGAGATTAATGTTTTATTCAGATTGATGTTACTCATGGAAATTAAGTTGATAATCTTATGCATGGGTACTATGAAGAGCCCTAGAACTAACAGTTTTAGCCTAACCTTTTCCATAAGTTTGGGAAGGTGAGAGGAGAGGATATACATATGATGGAGTTATGATCTTTCTCTCATGATTATTTCCCTAGAAAGCTTAATGAGCCCATTTTCTTCCTTATTTTGAAGGTAGATAATCCTACTGTGGTTCTTGAGTTTCATCCTATTGGTTTATATAATATGACTTATAAAACTACCATAAAGGTACTCACTACAAGGCTTAAGCCCATTCTTAGATTCTTTATTGGTGTAAAACAAAGCGGCTCCCTACCCGATTAGAAATGATATGATAGCATCGTTATAGCTGAAGAAATTCTCCATACAATGAAGCTAGAAAAAGGGAAGATTAGTATCATGATAATTAAAATAGATCTTTAGAAGTCTTATGATCACCTCTCTTGGGGCTTTATCTATGATACACTTGGTGTGGTCACCCTTCCTCAACCTTTTATCTATCTATTAATGTATTATATTACAACCCCCACTATACATGTTTTTTGGAATGGTGAAATCTCAAACGCTTTGAAGCCCTCATATGATATGGGGACTCAATTTCTCCTCATATCTTTATCCTTCGTATGGAGAGGCAGGCACATTTTATTAAGCAGGTTGTGCACGATGGTCTCTAGAAACCCATCCCCATCACTAGAGATGGCTCTAATATTTGCCATCTGATATGAATTTCTCTTATTTGCACATGCCTTTACTTCTCAAATTTGGGTGGCTTCTGATTGTCATAATAGCTTTAGGGAAAATTCCAACCAGAAGGTTAATGTTGGTAAATCTTTGATCTTGTTCTCATCTAATTCTCCCAAGCATATAACAAAAGAAGTGTCACTGATGGCTAGCATGTGGGTTGTTAATGAATTTGGCATGTACTTGGGGTCAAATTGGTGATGAGAAGATGTCCCAAAGTTTTTTTTCTTACTTATGGACCAAGTATGTAAGAAGCTCTTCTCTTGGAAACCAAACCTTATTTCTTTTGCTAGTTGCATAACTAATGTGTAAGATATTGATGATTATCTTCACAATTGTAGGATATTTAGAATTGGATTCAAAATTCAACAAAGTCAAATTGAGTAAATAAGGATTTGAAGTAGGCAATTCTAATTGTTGGTTTGAATTATTGTATTTGATCTATTCCAAGATCAAATGCTCTTATAAAGAGAAATATTTAATTTTTCTAGATAATTATTCCTAAAATTCACTTCTCACTTGAGAGAAAAATAGGAAGAAGAAAGAAAAGATGTCCAACTCTTTCTCCTTGATGCATTAAGTTCTCAATTTCTATTCTTCAATTATCATCAATCAAATGTACAAGACATATATATATACACACACACACACACACACACATGGCAATGAGGTCGAGCTCATCTCTCCTTAATTAAGCGTAAATTAACCGACCTAATTATGTAAGAGTTAAACCAACACCTGCCCATAAGGTATAAAATAATGAGCTACAATTATAATGATAAGATATTAAAAAGCTTATATAAAATATCAAAGTTACATAAAACCTAATTATGATAATACATGAAATAATCAATAATCAAGCTTCATGTCTTATATCTTTGTATCCCATACAACTTTTTAACCATTACATTGTCATTTTATTGCACATTAGATATCATTGGTGAAATCCTATTCTTACAAACATATGTAATACCTACAAGAATCACTTAATGAAATATTATTAGCATGAGTATAAAGATGTTCAAGGTTTTCTAGAATAATTGGTGCTACCTCCAAATATGATAGTTCTTGGCCTTAAAATTGAGAAGAATGACATGGAGATGCTCCTGCATCATTCTCCCCATGTAAAGAAGAATTTTTCTATAAATTAGCATTACTATGATAAGGAGATAAATCATCAATATTGAAATTCCTAAAAATTCCTTCATAGTATTCTGGCAATTCTAATCCATAAGCATTATTTTCAAATTTTCTTAAGATGTTGATAGGTCAATATTTTATTCGCATTAGTTTGTTCTTTCTTATGTTTGAAAATCTTTCTTTTCTTAAATGAAACCATACTAAGTCTCCTAGTGAAAATATTTATATAGTTCTATTTTTGTTAGCTTGGTTCTAGTATTTAGCATTAGATTCCTCAATATTATTCCTTAGTTGTTCATGATGTTTTTTAAAGAATTCAACTCTTTCTTTAGCATCATAATTTTTAATATCACCTTTTTTAAATGAAAGCATATCAATAGGTAAATAAGGGTTGACTTCATAGACGACCTCAAATGGACTCGAGTGAGTTGTACTAGAAGGACTTCTATTGTATGTAAATTCAGCATGTAAGAGTTTTATATCACAATCCTTAGTATTTCTATTAACTAATCCTCTTAGTAAAGTTTCCAAGGTTCCTTAGTCACTTTGGTTTGGCCATCTATTTGTGGATGATGAAATGTACTAAACAACAACTTAGTATATAACATATGCCAAAGTGTCTTCCAGAATTAACTTAAAATTTTCACAACGCTATCTAACACTGTACTTTTGGGATACCATATAACGTTACTATCTCTTTGAAATATAAATTGTCCACATGAGTTGTATCATCTATTTTATTACAAGGTATGAAATGTGTCATTTTAGAAAATCTATCTACTACCACCAAAATAGAATCATTTCCCCTTTACATCATTGGTAAACCTAAGATAAAGTCCATACTAACATCCTACAATGGTTTACTAAGTACTAGTAAAAGAGTATACAAATCTTTATGGAAAAAACTCTTACTCTTTTGACAAGTCCCACATAACCCAATATTACCTTGTACTAATTTTATCATTCATAACCCGTAGAAATTTTCTTGTAACATTTTCATAGTTTTATGAATACCAAAATAACCAGCTATACCCGAATCATGTACTTCCATAACAAGTAAATCGCATACACTAGAATGAGGTATACAAAACTTATTAAGTTTGAAAATAAAATCATCTTGTAGCACACAATTACCACAACTATGATTTTTCTTACACTCGTTGTAAACTTCAAAGAAATCATCATCTTTTGCATATAATTCTTTCAACATTTCAAATGTTAATAATTTAGCATCCAACATTAAAAGTATCATAGATATTATAGATAACACATCTGCTATGACATTTTATTTACCATTGAAATGTTTGACCGAAAGTACAAAGGATTGTAAGAAACTAACCTATTTTACATACCTTGGAATAATTTTATTTTACCCATGCAAATCTTTTAGACTATCATGATCCAAATGCAAAACAAATGGTTTAAATGACTCCAAGTTTCCAAGATTCTTATGAGGGCATAGAATTTATTGTCATATGTTGAATTATTCATTTTAGCACCATTTAATTTTTCACTAAAAAACCGATGGCTCTTTTTTCTTGTGAGAGTATACCTTATATCCCTACCCCACTAGTATTATATGTAACTTGAAACAATTTATCAAAGTTAGGGAAGGATAATACTAGTGCATTACATAGCTTGTCCTTTAAAATTTCAAAGGCTTTAGTGGCATCTTCTCCCCACTTAAATTCACCTTTATTCATAAGATGTATAATTAGCATGGAAATAGTCATAAAGTCGTTAATGAATTTTCTATAGAAACAATCCTTGAAAAATTATTACCTCATGAATATCATTTGGTAATGGCCAATAATGAATAACTTAAATCATTGTAGGATCTAATTTTATACCCTCAATACTCATAATATATACAAGGAAAACAATACTCAAAAACATAAAATCACATTTTTCCATTTTTCCACAGATTTTAGCTTTCCTTAGCTTATGAAATAATCTCCTCAAATGGCTAAGAAGATTGTTCTCATTTTTACTATACACAAATATATTATCTAAGTATACCACAATTAATTTTCTAATAAAATGTCAAAGAACTTCATTCATTAATCTCATAAACGAACTAGGTACATTACATAAACCAAATGGCGTAAATATCCACTCATAAAGACCATATTTTATTTTAAAAGTATTTTTCCATTCATCTCCTTCTATTATTCTCATTTGATGATATTTACTCCTTATATCACTTTTAGAAAATACTTGTACTCCACATAATTCGTCTGACATGTCATCTAATCTTAACATAGGAAATCTATATTATATAGTTATATTGTTCACAACTCTAGAGTTAATACACATGTAACAAGTACCGTCTTTTGTAGGAATAATTAATGAAGGTGCACAACATGGACTCATTATTTCTATTACATATCCTTTTTATATAAGATCTTATATTTATCCCTCTAATTCTTACCTTCTTCTGGAATACATCTATAATTAGATCTATTAGGTAAAGATATACTAGGCATTAAATCTATAGCATATTATATCCCTCTTTTAGGTGGTAATATTAGTAGTAATTCATTAGGAAACACATCTTTATATCCATCAATAAGCTCATCCAATTTAAGATTATTTTTATTTCTATCCCCTTACCTTCTTCCTTAGTACATTCTATCATATCCTTTTCATGCAAAAATAAACTCTTTTTATTTTCAACTATATTATCATGTTCACACTTAGAAGGTTTAAGTTTATACTTCTTCTTATCCTTTTCAACAAGATATTCATTAGTAATACCATTATAAATAGCACATCAATCATATTACCATGGTCTACCTAATAAAATTCCACATGCATCTATAGGAAAACCATCATATAGTACATCATCATGATAATTACCAATACTAAATGAGATTAAGGTTTTTTTGTTACCTTGAATCATTTTTCCTTGTTAAGCCATTGAAGAGAATAAGGATTTGGATAAATTGTTGTCACTAACCTCAATTTCTTTACCATACTCTCATTAGCCACATTTGTCAGAGATCTACTATCAATGATAACTTGACAAACTGTATCTCCTACTCTTTCTTTATTCTTGAATATATTCTCTTGTTGATTATATTGCTCATTAGCTTGTACTTGAATTACCCTTTGTAGCACATAACCAGAATTTCCTTCATCACCTTATTCACTTAATATTTATTCATTTAACTCAAACTCAAGATCTTCATGACAAATATTCATAGCTTCAATCTCTTGTATAGATAATACTCTTTGGTTGGGACATTCTCTATCCGAACCCTAAACCCTAAACCTGACAATAAAAACATTATTTTGTAGAGAACTAATTGACCTTGGTCTTTCCTCTTTTCTCTCATTTATTCACTTGTTTCTTCTCAAAGTTTGAATAGCTTGAGGTACTTGTCTCATACTTAGTAGCTTGATTACTTAAATTATACTTTATAGAAGAATTGCCTTGCTTGGCATAAGGCATTAGATAGCTTAATCATATCATCAATAGAATCATATAGACAATTTTCAACTTTATCTCTAATCATCATGTTAAGGCCACTTAAAAATCTAGCACATGTTTGTTCCTTCCTCTCATGGATGTCATATAAAAGTGTTAACCTCTCAAATTCCCTAACATATTATTCAACACTTAAAAATTCTTGCCTAAGAGTATTCAATCTAATGTAATTATCATGCTCATACATTTTAGGTATAATTTTTTTCCTCAAATGTTTCTTGAGCTTATCCCAAGATTTAATTTGAGACTTACATTCGCATTCTCTAGTTCTCTTCAAGTTATCATATCATATCCTAGCAAACTTCTTAAACTTAAGAGTAGATAATTTACATTTTTTCTCATCATGATAATCCTTGAATTCAAAAATAGCTTCTACCTTATGTAGCCATTCAAGAAATAATTCAACATCAAGTTTACCATCAAAATCAGGAAGATCAAGTATGATACCTTTATCTTTACTATGATGATGCCTTGATTGATGATCAATGTTCCCTCTACCTCTTATACCACCATGTGACTCCTCTTTATACTCTAAATGTGATTTCAAATGTCTTCCTCTTTCTGGATTGATAGGCTTTATAAAGTTTTTCATTTGATCTCCAAAGAACTATTTTCATTCTTGCAAATTATGCACCAAATCTTGCTCAGAAAAGCAAGACTCCATCATTTGTAATTGAGTTTACATTGTAGGAAATTGTTGAATTTGTACATTTATAGATGCCAAATTGATTGAGAGCTTTTGAATTACCTCAAAAATGGATTGAGCATTTATCTCTCCTTCCATTTGGATCAACTTTGCTAACACACTAAACAAAATGTTAGTAATTCATTAAGGTTTGATTATAACTCGTGTACATCCAAGTCTTCCCATTAGTTTCCAAGTTATTTCTTACAGAAATTTTGATTCCAATGAATTAAAAACACAATCAACACTCATAATAATCACACACACAATCAAATTAAAATACCATACATGTTTCTTATTGAATTCTTGATATAGAATTCAACAAAACTTAACACCAACATTTGATGCCTTCTAACAAAATGGACGCATGTATTATATGTTCTAATAGGCAATATACTTAATAAAAATCTAAAATAAAATACCAAATATATGAGTTACAACAAATGCCACAAAAACTGGTCCAAATGATGGACTAAACTCTACTTATTTTATCACATACATGAGCACATATTTAAATACTAATGATACCATGCATAGGGTTTAAGGTTTTCTTTTATTTCAATTCTCATACATCTAAATACTCATGTAAACATTAAGTGAAATGTGAAAAATCAATTTACACAAATAAAAAATTTAATATGTGGGAAATAATAAACTCCACACAAGTTACACATACACACGTTTCTTGTTCCTATTGTAATCGATATACACACCGCACATTTACTTCTTGAACTTGAATCTTTTAAATGTCAACTATTAAGATTCACATCATGATCATTATACTCCCTATTCTATTCACAAATTTTACCACTCAAGAATAATACCATACATGCAAGAATTCAAGAAAGATAATCAAGATTCAAAGAATCAAATCAAGAAATACCAAGAACTTATTTTTATCTAAGGAAGTGTGGTTGCCTGATTTTTCTCCAAGCTTTTTCTATCTGTACTTGTGTCGATCCAAACTATGCACTCATACCAAAGTTTGATGCGTAAGATATTGATGATCATCTTCACAATTGCACGATCTTTGGAATTGGATTGAAAATTCAACAAAATTGACTTGAATAAAGAAGGATGTGAAGTAGGCGATTTCAATAGTTGGTTCGAGTGATTGTATTTGATCTATTCTAAGATCAAATGATCTTCTAAAGACAAATCTCCATTTTTTCTAGAGAATTATTCCTAAAATTCACTCCTCACTTGAGAGATAGCAAAGATGTCAACTCTTACTCCTTGATACATTAAGTGATTGATTTCTATTCTTCAATTATCATCAATCAAACGTGTGTGTGTGTGTGTCTATATATATATAAATATATACACATACACATACTGAAATGCCCCAAAATTTCTAATTTTAAATATTATATTTAAATAAAATTTTATTATAAAATTTAATTTAATAAATTATTTTTACTAAAATAAAAGTAATTTTATTAGAGAAAATTAATTAGAAACTTTATAAATATTTTAATTAGAGGAAATTTGGGTATTTTAACTCATTAAAGATTTTAATTTGGGAATTTATTTAAATAAATTATTTTATTTAAAGTAAGAAAGAGAAAATAGTTTCAAATTAATGCTAATTTTATAAATAATTTAATTGAAGAAAATTAGAGTGATTTGCTAATTGAAATGGAATTTATGGAAAATCTTTTACAAATCCTAATTTAGCCTAAAAAGAGATTTAAATATTATTTTATTTAAATACTATTATTTTTAAATATTTCAATTATTTTAATTTATTTATTTATTTAACCCAACCCTCCTATTTTTTTCTTCCCTTTTTCCTTTTTCCTTTTCTTTCTTCCTTTTTCTTTCTTTTTCTTTCCTTTTTCATTTTCTTCTCCCTGAACTGGGCCACCCCAGTAGCCCAGTCCCCCTCTCCTCTCATTCCTTTTCCTTTGGGCCAGCCTAGCCGCGCGACCGGCCTGCTTCCTTCTCCCTCGTCGCGCCGCGTTTTTCTTGTACTTCCCCCAAAATGCGTCGTTTTATTTAATGAACTTACCCCCGCACTGACCTGTTCACCCGTCTCCCTCTAATTTTCTTTCTTTCCCCAAACCACCCGGTTCAACCCCTTTCTTCTTCCTCCCTTCCCCAGCATCGATCAGCTTGTAACTCCGCCGCCGACGCCCTGGTTTTTCGGTGCCAATCTTACCCCTTTGATCGGCCTTTTCCTCCCTTTCTCTTTCCCTTGCTTTGGCAGCCTCATTGACCCAAACCACTCCCCCATTCCTCTCACGATCTCCCTCTCCCTAGCCACTCGCAGCCCACGATCGGGAAAGTGCGCCTACTATCCTCTTCGGCCGATTACCACTCCTGCCTACCACTCACCCACATTCCCTTCGACCCTAACTTCCCCTTCGGTCTATAAATACCCTCAGGTTGGCCTTGTATCAAGTTTTGGTCACTTACCCAGAATTCCCCAACATTACTGCCGCATCACCTTTAGATGCCACTCTCGCCATCTCCAGCCAACACCGCCGCCTGTTCTTTCTGCCTACGCCTTCCCTACACCTCCCTCTAACTAACTAGACCACCCATATCCTTCAATTATTCATGAACAATCCACCTCAACCGTGCGAATTGTCCTTCATAACCGAACCATTTTTTGCCACCGCCGCCCTTCGAACCACCCTTAGCCACCTCTTACGCCACTTCCGCCGCTCCTTTCACCTCCCAAGTTGTGCTGCAGACCCTCCTCTATCTCTCCCTACCTTCCTTTTCCTCTTTCTCCCTCGCTTCCTCTCTTCCTCTTCTTCTTCCCTATTCGGCCACCACCACTGCCGCCGTGCGCCGCCACCTTTGGCTGTACGCCACCATCATTTTGTTCCTCTCCTTCTGGGCAATCATAATCACCCTTACTTCCACCCTCCTTCTTCTTATTTTGTTCCCAACCTTCAAATTTTCCCCTTTTCCTCCCTTTTTCTGGCCGCCACCACTAGGGCTATTTATGTTATTCGATATCTGCTTATTTGATTTGATATCCGAAGCGATCCGATCCAAAAAAGCAAATAACTGATCCCATTTTTTTCAAATCAAATATCCAATCAGGTCAATGAAAAGTCAAACAAACCAAATATCTGATCCGACAAATACAAATAATATCCGATCCGAAGAAAAATATTTATACATTTTTTATAATTTTTTATTTTGTATATAATTGTATATAAATAAATTTAGATGTGTGTGTACAATTTTTACTTACTTTATTTATTATTTGAGGCAAATTTTAATTTAATTGAAATTATATTTTTAATACAATCCCTTTTTAGATATTTATAAAGAAAAATTACTGCATACCGATAGACTCCACCCACTCCTTTCTTATTGTAGTTTTAACATCGGATATTTGTTGAACAAGTCGGATATTTGCTAAGTGAATCGGATATTTGCTCAGCATTCGCTTAGCAAATCCGATAATATCAAATATACTTTTAATTTGGTAGTTTTTTATATTTGAAATTGTATTCGGATAATATCGGTTATATTTGATATCTGATCCGAAAATTTAAATATCTGATCTTCCACATATCCGAAGTTTCAAATCAAATATCAAATATCATTTTTAGATATCCGAATTTTCAGATATCCGACAATCAAATATCTGAAATATCGGATATTTGAACCGTGAACAACCCTAGCCACCGTCGGCGTGCGCCACCGTCGGTGCCGCCTATCCCCACCAACCTGAGGTTGAACCCTAGACCCTCTCAACCATTTTCCCTATTTTTACAAGCCTTAAATTATTTTATTTCAATTATTCTAATATAAATCCTATTATCCTCCTCCTCCTCCTCCTCCTCATCATCGTCGCCGTCGTCGTCGTTGTTAATATGTATTATTAATTTTATTAATATTAATGTTTTTATTATTATTGAGGGTTGAAGCCCTATTGTAATTTTTAATTCGATTTTAGGACTATTACCCTTATTATTTCTATTTTTACTATTATTAATATTAATATGTTATAAGTATAATTATTATTATTCCCTATTTCGAATTTCTATT
Organism: Tamarix austromongolica; assembly: GCA_039764185.1. Taxonomy (NCBI): domain Eukaryota; kingdom Viridiplantae; phylum Streptophyta; class Magnoliopsida; order Caryophyllales; family Tamaricaceae; genus Tamarix; species Tamarix austromongolica. The sequence goes on from CM077817.1 coordinate 74,906,079, forward strand.
ATTCTTATTGCATTATTATTAATACAACTATTTTACCATTAGTGTTGTTAATAATGTTATTATTGTTGTTGTTGTTATTATTATTATTATTACTACTATTATTATTATTATTACTATTATTATTATTACTACTACTATCATTATTATTATTCTCAAGTGTTAGTATTATTATTTTATATAGGGCTAAGACCCTATTGTGCTTATTTTAAATTTTAGCAGTAGTATGATAAATATCATATCTTATTATTATTAGAGTTATTAGTATTTTTATTATTAGTAGTAATTTTTCTTATTAGTGTTATTATTATTATTTATTAAGTGATTATTATTCAATGTAGAGTGGAAACCCTACTTCTTTTTATCTTCGATCATTATCTTTACTATTATTACCATTATGGTTACTATTATTTTGTAATATTATTATGGATTTTATCATTATTAGTATTATTATGTCATCATTATTATTATTACTAAATTTGGTTATTTACTTTAGTAATAATATTATTATTATTACTTTAGTAAAGGGGCCGAAGCCCTTATTTCACTTTGTTTTGAATAATGTCCTTGTTATTATTATTAATAATAATAATAATATTATTATTAATTATATTATCATTGATATTATTTTTAGTATCTTTGCTATTATTATTTTAGTATCATTATTATTATTATTAGGGTAAAGTTTTCAAAATTATATCATCAACCTTTATTATATTCTATTATTTTTATATCTTTAGCAAAGTTAGTAATTAATTAATGATATTTTATTAATATATTATGTAATCCCCCAAAATTTTAGAAAACCTATAATTTAATAAATAACTTTTATTTGAAATAAATTTGTTTTTAAGTTTATTTAATTTAACTACTTTATCGATTTTTGAGTGTACAAATTTGGATAGGAGTATTTAATAGATTAAAAATAAATATTTATTATTTTATCATAGTGTTTTGAATTAAATAATTTTTCAAACTAATATTTACTAAAAGTATCAATTTCAAACCAATATATTAAATGATATGAAATTAAATTATTAAAGTAAATTATTTATTAAAAGTATTACATTTTATTATTTTCTAAATTAAATTAAATTATTCTCCCCTATTTTCTCATTTTCCTTTTCTTTATCCTTTTTCTTTTCCTTCTCATTTTTCTCCTTTTTCTTCTTTCTTTTCTTTTCCTTTTTTCCCCTCCCTTGAGTCGCGACCGGGACGGCTCAACCTTCTTTCCTTTCCCTTTGATCGGCATGCTTCTTTCTTCTTCTTCATCGTTTTTTATCGCCGCCTATGCCCGACACCCTGCGCACGCCCAACCACCACCTACAGCTGCCATCCTAACCACCCCTGCCTCTCCCCCCCCCCCCTCTCTCTCTCTCCCCCGTCCTTTTCTTTCCTATTTCGAACCAAACTATCCCCTACACCCTCCATCCACACCTGACTTCTTTCCTCTTCTTCCCCTCCCACTCCTGGTCACCCGACCACCACCTGCCCCCTCTCTTCTCCCTCTTCTTTTTCTTCACCTCTCCTGCCTCTTTTCTGCCCCATATTTCAAGTATCTCCCTTTCCCCGACCTCCCTTTCTCTCCTTTCTTCTCCTCCCATTTTTCCCTATTTATCCACGCCTCTACCACCCACCGCTCCAACCACCGCACCAAACCCTACGCCGCCTTCTACCACCCTATACCTCAGCCCTGCACCACCATGAGAACACCCAAGCCACCCTCGAGCCCCTGTCGTTTCTCCCTTCTCCACCTCTTCTTTTCCTCCCCCACTTTTCTCCCTTATCGGTAAGCCACCTACAACCGCCTTGTTCTCCACCATTTGGCCACCTCTGCCGCCACCCAAACCACCGATCCACACCCTGCAACCTCCTCTATCACCCCCATACATTACTTTCCCAAAAACAGCCCTTATACCCCTCCATTTATCCCCTCTTTTTCTTCCTTCTTAGCCATGCCTAGCCCGATAGCCAACTTCGCTGCCTCGCTGCCGCCATCTCCGTCGCTCCTAGCCGCCAACAACCCATCCCTAGCGTCCACCTACACCCCCTCTTCATCCTGCACCCTTACCTTGCCTCCAATCCTCCCCCATCTACCTCCTTTTATAGCCTAAAGACACTAAACCGAGCCATCTCCCCCTCTCTTCTACCTCATTAGCTTCGAACCTTTTCTCCCCCCTTAAGTTGCATGCGGCTCATGTTGTTCATGCAGCGTGAGCTCCACATTAAGTAGGAATTAAATTTTTTTTTAATCTTTGAGGTATATTAATAGTTAATTAAAGTGTATTATTATTAAATAATTTTTTATAAAGTTTTATCCTTTTTAATTTCCTACTTCCAATATAATACTTATTGATATTATTTTTAGGTGTTGAGTTGCTAATTAAGCTTTGAATCTTTAACCGGGATACCAGTTAGGTTCAAGTTTTGCGGGATTAAGGTAATCGTTAAACCTCACTTAAACGCATGGAGAGACATATGCTAGCACATTGGGGATTTTAGTATGATTTTATGCATGTTTTTTGTTGCCTAGTATAATATATATGGTTGCTTATATTGATTGATAAAAAGAAAAGAAAAGAAAATTATGATAGCTTTTGTGCCATGTGTAGAGATGATACTTAAGGGAGGAGTGTGATTATTGATGGAAATGTTAAATGCTTGTCTATGATGTATTATGTTATTAATGTATGTGAAATACCCCAAAATCTTAAAATTCAAAATTTTGGCCAAATAAGGGATTAGTAGGAAATTAAACATATAAATTTAATTACTTAAAATATAGGGGATAAATTAAGGAAAATTAAGAGGGGATAATAAAGAATTTAATTGGATGAAAATTTGGGTATTTTCCTAATTTGTATGGAGGTTAAGGAAATTTGTCTAAAATAGCCTAACTAAGTAAAAAGGAAATTTATGTAATATTTTATAAATAGTTAATATTCTAAATAGCCCACAAATATTCTAAATAATTTTTTAAAAAAAATCCAAAACCCTAAGTAAAATATTTTTTCTCTCTTTTTCCCTCATTTCCCTTTATTCCTTTCTTTTTCTTTTACCCCCTCACCGGTTGGGCCTCCCCCGCGGCCCAGCGTCGTTCGCTGGCCGACGCTCGAGTTCGACGCATCGTTTTGGCCTTCAATCCGCCGAAGCGCCGCGTCGCGATAAATGGGCCTTATAGCCGTTGTCAGCCAACGACACGACGCTGCGTCTCGACCTTCTAAATGATGAAACGACGCGTCGAGTTTATGAAGGTTATAACCGTTGCCGACCGGCCGGTTTCTCCCCCTTTCTTTTCTTCCCTGGACCGCCGGTCCAACCTACCCCGCCCGTCGTCTTCTTCCTCGCGCAGGCCTGCAACTCGCAGCCTACAGCCGCTGACAGCCCTGCCGTCCGGCCGTCCTCCCTCTGCCATTCCCGTCCTCTTTCTTTCCTGATTTGTCCTAGCATACCGTCCTGCACCGCCCAGGCCCTGCCCCCTTTCCTTTCTCGTCCAAACCGAGCCAGGACCTGCTGACAGAGAATCCGTAGGCCTACAGATCGCCGCCGGATGGCGTACTGCCGTGACCTGGCTTGTCCCCTCCTCCTTCGTTGTTTTCTCCCCCCTAATTGCCTATAAATACCCCCCTTCGATAGCCATAACCCGTGCTGCGAAAATCACCCCGAAACTCTGCCTCTCCGTCACCTGAAAATCAGACGAAGCTTCCGCCGCCTCCGGTGATCTCTGCCGCCACCTCTGGCCACCAAAAACACCCCTGCATCTCCCTCGACAAAACCAAGCCACCACCGCCCTCTGCCTTGCCTTGCACGTGCTGCCCTAGCCGTGCAAAGTTCACTGCTGGAAAACCTTCATTCCAGCCACCGCCGCCACTTACGCCGCTCGTAGCTGCCATATCCGTCGCAATCCACCCTCCTTCCACCTCCCAAAGTAACCTGCAGGTCCTCCCCTACCTGCCCAGACCCTCCTTACCCCCTGCTTCCTTCTCCACCGGGCTCCACCACTTTCCACCACCTGCTCCCTCCTTCGGCCGCCGCCCTGCTCACGCCACCACCCTCATTTCACTCCCCTCTCCCTGCTGTCTCCTCTCCCACACTTAACCTTCCTTTCTCCTCCTCCCATCTAGCCACCTTCCCCATCTTTTCTCTCTTCTCCTCCTCCTCCATCGCCGCCGCCGCCGGACCACCACTGTTCTCAGGTGGTCTTCCACTCACCTGAACCCTAAAACCCTCCTCTTATGCCACCTATAGTGGCTTATACCTAATATTAGTATTATCACACTTATTATTATTATTATTATTATTATTATTATTATTACACTTATTATTAGTATTATTATTTTTAATATTACTGTTATGATTATTATTATTATTATTAACTTATTTACTAATACCATTTCTGTATTATCCTTAATGCTATCATACTATCACCCCTTCTAACCCTAAACCTTATTATACTTAACTTAGGGCTAATACCCTTCATTTTTAGCATTTCTAATACTACTATTATTATTACCTTTATTATTGTTATTACCACTATTAATTTCTGTATCCTAAGAGTGTTATTTTCTTACAAGCCATAATCTTTCTCAAAACCCTAGCTTTCAACATACTTAACCATTAGTGTTAGTATTATTATTTTTATTAATACTATCGCTAAGATTACTACCACTATTAGTGTTTTTACTATTTAACCCAACCTTATGTGAAGCATTGTAACTACGTAATAGAGTTTTACCATACCTAATATCTCTAACATTGGTGTCATCCTATTATTGATATTACCCATATGCTAATTCTATTAGGGTGACAAGATATGGGAGCCCTTATATTATTTATTCAAAATGTGACTTTAATCATGACTGCCTCTAGGAATGTTAGCTTGTTGATATTACAACCATTGTAGTAGTATTTTAATACTAACACCAACATAAGTGTCACTATTAGTAGTTTACCATTACCATTATTACCATTACTTAACCATGTCTAGCAAACACTAAGGTTATAAGAATAGGGCTAATGGGTCCAATAAAATAAGCGTAACAATGGGTATTAAAAATAAACATATTTTGACTACTAATATTTAGTATACTAATTCTAAGGTAAAAACCCTAGTTTTTGTATAAAACCTTTTTTTTTAGTAATAAAAACCCTAACCTTAAACTAGAATGAGGATTGATAGTAATTATAAGGGAAACTAATACTTAGCTTTTTCCCCTTTCATAGGTGACCCCGATCCGAGCCCTAAGGAGCTAGAGGAGCGTGCTCCAAGCCTGGTGCCTACTTAGGTAAGGACGAAGCTATGGCCTTACGTTATGTGTGTTGTAATGTGTTGATGAATGATGAGCATGTCATGTTGATGTGTATTATGCATGTGCTATGAATAACCTGTTTTGTGTAGCGCAGCGTGGATCATGAGGTATGTGGTGTGTGCCTTATGTTATACATGTATGCCATGTTCCATGTTTGTTGTTGATGTTGATGATGTGACTTGTTATGGCCCTCTAGGACATGCATGCTAGGGTTTTGGGTAGCACGAAATGATAATAAAAGAATAACGGAGAGGTGAACATTCGGGAAGTTTGCATGGGGGGAACTAGACCTTGCATGGACATGATTCTTACGTATGAAAAGTTGATTTGGGTTGTAAGTAAGAGCTTGGGAGAGTCTTGGGATGATTGGAGACTTAGTATGAAAAATAGTACATAAGTTGGTGCATAAGAGACCTTATTAGGGTTTGTGTGTAAGTGGGTGTTGGAGAGTCTGCATGGAGTGTTTAAATTATGCATGGGAACGAATCTTACGTGAGGAAAGTTGAATTAGGAAGTGAATAAAATAATGCCAAAGTTATGGATCCATTGGAGACTTGGGTACAAAATTTTACGTGGGTCGATGTAAGAGTGCCTAAGGGTTCCAATTTGGGTTTTTGGGAGGAAATGAGAAATTTGAAGGGTACAAGGGTAAAAATGATCAAGGCAGGATGGAGTATGGGGTTGAGAGTGAGAATTCACTTATATAAAGGATGAGTATGGGTTTTCTAAAGGAGAGGAGAGATTTGAGGTGAAAGAGGGAGATTACTTATTGAGGAAGTAAAGTGCTAGGGTTTTGGGTGGCCAACTAGGGTTTTGTCGGTCACACGTGAACTTGGGAGATAAAGTAATATATTTGGGGAGTTTCCTAATAAAAATGAGGTGCGAGATAGAGGATAAAGTAACGTTTGGGTAAGTAAGAAAGAGTTGGACCACATAGGTCCGACTAGGGTCTCCGAGGAGGAACCCTAGAGGGATGAGGACATACGGAGTCGATATCGTATGTGTTGGGGTAGCCTGAATTCTTGGAGATTGTGCCTTACTATATGCCACTATGCTTAAGTCTACGGGGGATGGATGTCAGGTGTGAGAAGAGGTACGGGTCTCAAAATATGGGACGATCCCTTTGGAGGGGAAAGTAGTAGGGTATTAACCGCATGCATATCAAGGGTGTTGTGTGATTCAATAAGACACGGATAAGACACTAATAACGTAAAGCGAAAGATTATTGAGCCGAGCCCAGTCTGATCCACCGGTTAGAATAGTGGTCAGAGGCGTTCTGCCCTGTACGGTTCGTGCCGGTCCACCGGCTATAATAGTGGTCAGAGGCGTTCTGCCCTGTGCGTTTCGTGCCGATCCACCGGCTAATAGTGGTCAGAGGCGTTTTGCCCTGTGCGTTTACTCCGGTCCACCGGCTATAATAGTGGGGGATCTCGGCTCAATACACCCAAAGTAAATAAGTTAAACCAAGGGAAAAATACTAAGTACTTACAGTGGAACACCATGTTGAGGCGGGGCCAGTCCGGTCCACCGGTTAGAATAGTGGTCAGAGGCGTTCTGCCCTGTGTTTTTATTTCCGGTCCACCGGCTATAATAGTGGGGTCCCCGTGCTCACATGGATTATTGAAGGATGTGTGAAATGGACTTAATTCATTAATGAGAATACAGAATAAGACATCAGAAAGTGACTAGATCTATTCATGCATGTCATCGTTTATTATTTATGTGATGGATGTGGGTCTTGTGTGCTATGTGTTGGCCTTAGCTCGTCTGTTACCTTACTCAGTATGTAGCGTACTGAACATCCGTTTCATGGGTGCTGCTCATTCCCACAAGTAGAGAGCCCTTCTGACCTTGTGCAGGTAGGAGATTTGGTTTTCGATGCCTACGACACCTATGAGGCATCGGGTGGGGCTGAGTATTGAGTCTACTTTGGTTGGGGCCGAGAGTGAGCCGGCCGGACATCTTGTTATTTCCATTGTCATCTATCATGTTCTGAGTCGTATTTATGTTACGCTCGTATTTTGGAGTGGAATTCTTAAATTGTAATCCTAACGATATTTTAACTGCTGTTGGCACCTTAACCTTCCTGGATATTTTATGTTGATTATGCACTTTATGCTTTGTTGGTTTCACTTCACGAATTTTTGATCTAGCCTTAGCACTCGGTATCGGGACGGTAGAAGTGAACCGGTCCGGTACTGAGTGTGGCGGTAATACCCCTAAATTCATGGTTTTAAATTGTACGCTTCCGTTAAACCTTTCGTTTTAAACGAAATTTTTCAGTAGTGAATTTGGGGTGTTACAGTATGAATAATATTATTGTGGGCCTAAGGGTATGTTAGTAATATGCCTATGTAAGTATGCGATCTAATATATGTAGTTGCTAATGAGTATTATGTTGAATAATGACAAGTTGGTGGAGTTAGATGATAAGAATGAAGTGCTAATATTAGTATTTTATGTAGGGGTGGTAAATTCATAAAAGTGGTGTAATAAAGGGGTTAAGAGTTAATTTTATAAGTGAAAGGGGTATTTTGGAAATTTTGTAGTAAAGGGGTATTTTGGTAATTGTGAAAGAAAGGGGTAAAATGGTGATTTTGTAAGCAAAAGGGTATTTTGGTAATTTCAAAAGAAAGGGATGAAATGATAATTCTATAAGTAAAAGGATAAAATTGTAAGTTGTAAGAAAAAAAGAGGTATTATGGTAAATTTTGAGGCAAAAGGGGCAGTATGGTAATTTTATGATTAAATGGCAAAATGGTAATTTTACATGTAAAAGGGGTATTATGGTAATTTTGGGAGTAAAGGGTAAAGTGGTAATTTTGGAAGTAAGAGATAAAATGGTAATTTTAGAAGAGAAGGGCAAAATGGTAATTTGTAAGAAAAGGGTAAAATAGTAATTTTGGATGTAAAGGGTATTATGGTAATTTGTAAGTAAAAGGGTAATATGGTAAATTTGGATGTAAAGGGGGTAAGATGGCAATTTTTATAAATAAAAGGATATTATGGTAATTTAGAAGTAAGGGGTAGAAGGGTAATTTTGTAAATAAAAGGATGTTTATGGCAAACTTGGAAGTAAGGGGCAACTTGGTAATTATAAAAATGATGAAGGGTAATTTGGTAATTAATTTATGATTATAGAAGGGCAACATAATATTTATAAAAATGGCGAAGGGTAAATTAGTGTTTATAATAATGGAGAAGGGTAAAATGGTAATTATAATAATCGAGAAGGGTAGAATGGTAATTATGACAATGGAAAAGGGTAATTTGGTAATTTAACCAACTAAGAGGCAATTCGGTAATTATGATGATGTAGAAGGGCAATTTGGTAATTTAAATGACTAAAGGGTGAGTTAGTAATTATTTAACCTACTAAAGGGGCAACTTGGTAATCATGATAGCAAAGATGGGCAATTTGGTAATTTATCCAACTCAAGGGCAATTTAGTAATTATAACAAAGGAGAATGGCAATTTGGTAATCTAACCAACCAAAAAGGGAAATATGTTAAGGTTAACAATTATGAAGGGTGAATGGTGATCTGAAAAGCGTAGGAGATAACTTTGTAACCTAAACCAAGGAATGGGTAATTTAGTAATAATATGACAAGGAGGGTAATAGAGTAATTTGTCAAGTAAGGAAGGGATACTTAGCGATTATATAAGTAAGGGGTAAATAAGTAATTTGTACCTAACAGGTCACTATGATTGTGGAATTTCATAATATGATTTAAATAATGCTGATTAGCTAGGTAAGAGTATTTGATAATTAGTAAGTATCACGAGAACGAATCCTAATTCGGAATTAGATGAAATTATGATGTCCTTAATGATTTCTTTGTGTTATCTTGGATAACTATCTGAATAAGAAATGACTAATGATATCAGAACGATTGAAAGTGAATAAGTATCTGTTTATTGTGCTTTTTGTGATCACCTTAATTAAGACATTAATACTTAAAGTGAAAGACCTCGAGATTGGGAATGGTGGCTCTTTAGGGGTTGCTACCCTAAAGACGTGGTTTAGCCCACAATTATTCTGGTATTTGCTGGTGTGCCTTTGTGCCCTAGCCAAGCCCTATATCTTACTCTATCTAGCTCTACGAACCTAGTTAGGGAATATGCATACTTATGGATTAGGTGTCCTTGTCAGTAGGGTACTGAGTAGCTTTATGCACCAGTACGACCAAGGTACATTTATGTCCCTGGGTTTGTGGTTGAAGGGTACTGAGTAGCTTGTATGCAATGGTACGATCGGTGTAGCTTTGTGTTCTGGGTTCTTGATCTCCCGTCCAAGGCAAATAAATAGAATTGTTGTCTGATTAAAGAAAGGAAAAACACTAATTACAAAAGTGAAAGATTAATGAGTCGGGCCTAGTTGACTTATGATATTGAGTACCGATCCACCGGTTATAATAGTGGCCCAGGAGCGTGTTGCCCTAGCAAGTGATTATGAGTACCGAACCACCGGATATAATAGTGGCCTAGGAGCGTTTTGCCTTGGATGATGATTATATGTATTCCGGTCCATCGGCTAAAATAGTGGGAGTCCCAAGCTCAATAAAATAAGCATTGGATGTGATTAAATTATGGAAAGATATTAATTACTTATAGTGGAACACCTTGTGAGTCGGGGCCAGACCGGTCCACCGGCAAATAATAGTGGCCAGGAGCGTTCTGCCCTAGAGACCGATCCACCGGCAATAATAGTGGTCAGGAACGTTTTGCCCTGTATGTATTCCGATCCACCGACTATAATAGTGGGGTTCCCGCACTCACTTGGATATAACCAAAGAGATGATTGAATAATGATGGACTAATGGCTTAAGGCCCAAAAGTATCGATCGTACCTTATAACTTGTTGATATGCGGCAGCCTTGTTATATATGTGATTGTCATGTATGTACCTCTCATTACATATGTCTATAGCTTACATTATGTGTTGCATTGCGGGCATATTTTTAAGTGTGGTATTAAAGGATTACTCAGTACCATAGTACTGAAGGGTTCCCTTTGTGGGGCCCCTGCCTATTCAATGGGCAGTGCCCCTTGCAGGTCTTTTCAGGTGCTACTCAAGTGGGATACAGGAAAGGGTGTAAGGAATTATCCGGAACCATTTAGGGTTTTTTTCCTTCTCCTTTAAATTCTTGGTTTTAATGTTAATGTTGTTAATATAACCACCACTAGTGGATTCTATTCTTATAAATGATTTGATACGCTACTCTAATTTAAAAATGAATTGTAAATTGTGTTTTATGCTTTTAGCCTTAGCACTTAGTACTGGAACGGTAGGAGTGAACCGGTCTGGTATTAAGTGTGGCGTTAATATCCCCAAGATTCACGATTTTATAATTTGCTTTCGCTAACTCTTTCCAATAAAATGAAATTTTTCAGTAGTGAATTTTGAGGGTGTTACATATTATCATTTATTTAAAAACCTAGTCTTATAATAAGTTAGTGATTAATAATATTTTTGATAGGAGGGAGTATAATTTTAGCATTTCCCTCATAATAGGTGAAACCAGTCAAAGACCTAAGGAGGCGTAGGAGCGTGCTCCAAGACCGGTGTCGTTTAAGGTAAGGGGTGCTAAGGCCATATATGTATTATGTGATTTTACACTATGCATGCCATGTGATATAAATTATAATGTAATTCATGTGATTGTTGTATAAGTGTTATGAATGCAGCATGATTATGGAGTTGAAGTATGTTGGTTTGAATAAATTGTGGCATAAGAATTATGTGTATATTTATGTTATTATTATTGAATGATATGGCCTTAAGACATGCATGTTAGGGTTGTAAAATAATGATGGGGAGTGTAACAATATGGTGTTAGGGTTTTGCATGAAATCGTATGGTGTTAGTGTTTTGCATGAAATCATATGGTGTTAGGGTTTTGCATGAAAATGTATAGTATTAGGGTTTGCATGGAATTGCATGGGGGTTAGGGTTAGCATGGAAGTGTAGTTCACATGGAGTTAAGGTTTGCATCGTGGAGTTAAGGTTTGCATGGGAGCTAGGGTTTGCATGGAAGTGTGAGTTATGTAGAGTTAGGGTTTGCATGGAATTAGGGTTTGCATGGGAGCTAGGGTTTGCATGGAGTTAGTCGTGCATGTCTAGGTGAATGTTTATGAATAAAATATTTAACACTAATCTTTTAAAGTGGAAGATTATTGAGCCGGATCCAGACCGATCCACCGGTCAGGAATAGTGGTTAGGGTTTTACCCTATATGTGACCGATCCACCGGTTATAATAGTGGTTAGGACATGATGTCCTATATGTGACCAGCCCACCAACAAAAATAGGGGGTGACTCGAGCTCAATAAACACAAACTAGCATTGTTAAAGCTCTTAAAAGATACTAATTACTTATAGTGGAACACCATGTGAGCAGGAACCATACCGATCCACCGGTCAGAAATAGTGGTGTGGACTATTGTCCCGCAAGCGACCGATCCACCGGCGAATAATAGTAGTGTGGAATTTGTCCCGTAGGTGACCGGCCCACCGGCTAAAATAGTGGGGTGTTCCTAACTTACATGGATCTGATAAAAGGCATGGTGTGTATCAAATTCAGATAAAAGAAAATTTAAATAATTAATTTGGAACTTTTTGGGCCTTATGTGTGGGCTTGTTGATGGTAGGCTATGGATTCTCTATACGCTTTCATGTATCATATATGTGGTTTGGAATTGTATGTTGATTATTATCCTGCATGATTTAATGTGTTTATGTGTCGAACTTAGTGCTCGGTTGCCTTACTTAGTATATAGCGTACTGATCACCCTTTTCATGGGTGCTGCTTATTCCCACGAATAGTATGCCCTTCTAACTTTGTGCAGGTGGGCAAGACATCAGTTGGGACTGTGTATTGAGCTTGTTTTGGCTCAAGGTTCGAGAGTTGTGGCCATAGCTATCCTTTATGTGATGTATTTCCTTTTGTTAGTTCTTTTGTATCAGATTTATCCATTTTGATTTACTATCTTGTACTGAGTATTTCAAATGAATATTTTATCGATTGTAAGATTATTTCTCTTTTGGAAATGAATTATAATTCTTTATGCATACTCTAATTTTGTTTTACAACCTAGTTTAGTTTGTCTTGACTTATAATTGATCGTTAATCTTTTCTTTAGCCTTAGCACTTGGTACTAAAACGATCGGAGAGAACCGATTTGGTACTAAGTATGGCAGTAACATTCCTAGAATTCATGGGTTTTAAATTAAGTATTTTAGGTACTTCCACTTTTTTTTTAAAAAATAGTGAATGTTGAGGTGTTACACATACATATATGGCAATGAGGCCGAGTTCAACTCTCCTTAATTAATCCCAAATCAACATGCCTAATTACATAAGAGTTAAAACAACACATGTCTATACAGTATACATAATGAGTTAGAATTGTAATGACAAGATATTATGAAGCTTAAATAAAATATCAAAGCTACATAAAACCTAATTATGATAATACATAAAATAATCAACAATCATACTTCATGTCTTGTATCTTTATCTTCCATGTAACTTTATAACTCTTACATTGGTATTTTCTTACACATTCAATATCATTGATGAAATCCTCTTCCCGAAAACATATGTAATACCTATAAGAATTACTTAATAAAATAGTATTAGCATGATTATGAAGATGTTCAAGGTTTTTAATAACAATTAGTACTACTTCCAAATATGCTAGTTCTTAGCCTTCAACTTGAGAAGAATGAGATGGAGATGTTCCCACATCAATAACTCTCTACCAGTCAGTTGAAGGGTTATTCCTCTTAACACAATGATGACTACTAATATCCCTAAAGGCACCAAAAAGTAGATAGATAAGTTGATTCATTGTTTCATTTGGGGAATGAAGACTAATCAAAGGAAAATTCACTTTGTAAGTTGGGTGCATCTATGCAAAACCAACGATGTAAGTGGATAAGGTTTCTAACCCCTTGATGTTTCAACTAAGCATTGATGATAAAGCTAGATTTAGAAGTGTTGAATAAGCTTGAAAATTTTTGAGTAAAATTACTGAGGGGAAAGTAAGGTCGTACGTTGTTCACCAATTCTAGAACAAGTTATTATTCCTTTAGTATCTAGAACCAAATTCTCTATGTCATGCAAATTTTAGAGGGTGGTAATAAGTTCATTATTCAATCAAGGGAAACTATAAGATTCAAGGAAGCCTGGTGGGTTGAAGTGCACCCATTAAAGTAGCTTGTTCATAGTCATCTACCTATCAATCAGGAAGAAAAGATTGTGAGAAGCTATACGAATGCTCACAAATGATGGAACTGAGATGATTTTCAACAAGGGCTTCCTAACAGCTCCCTTGCTAAAATTAGAGTGGTCTTCATCATTTTATTGGGTTGAGACCAATGATATTAGAATTTGGGAGCTCATTCCTAATAGGTCATTCATGATCAAGTCAACATGTGATCACATCTCAAAAGATAAAGCACCAATATCATCTCACAGATAACTTATTTAGGGGCTAAAAGTCAAGTAGAGAATCAAGACTTTTGCGTGGTTGGCAAGTCATAAAAAGTTATTAATGATTGAGAATCGAGCTCATCAGGGACTCACTAACGATGCCAATTATAGTTTTATGGCCATGATAATGAATGTATCTTACACACACTCTCAATAGAGCGATTTAGCCATGCCTATTTCTACTAGATATGGTGATTGATTTTTCAATAGGGCATTTCATGATTGGCTCTAATATAAACTGAGCTGCAAAAGTATGGTGAACCCATCAAACCTACCCTAGGCTTTCACATTCATCATTACATGTTGAAGCCTATAGTTCTAGTGTAATTTAATGATTTTTATAGGTAAAAAGGGGCAATTATTTGGAATGAAACTTTTGCCTGAGATGAAGCACGTGCTTGGGCTACAATTGTTGAGATATAAAATGTTTTCAAGATCCAAGTCTTGCATGCAGTAGGATTGCAACCCCTACCCAGGGTATCCTTAAATTAATGCGGATGGAAGTACATGCACTAAACCTAGGAAGATTGTTGCATGGGGTATAGCATGTGATCACACTAGTAGGTGGATGATTGATTTTGTTATAAATGTGGGTGTTGGTACTATCCTTCTAGCTATACACTAGACAGCATGGGATGGACTTCATGAAGCTAGTTCTCATGGTTTCAACAAGTTCTCCACTCAGACTCCTAGGTAGCAATGTGCCTAATTAATGGAGAAAGACTACATAGTAACCCATATTAAAATTTTGTGAAAAGTTGTCTTTCCTTAATGATGAAATTTGTTTGATTCCAAGTGGTTCATAATGTCTAAGAAACTAATCATGCAGTGGATGGAATGGCCTATATTGGGTACGGACTCGCATTTGCTTACTATGTTTTTTAGGATGCTTCAACGGTGATCAAAGATGGATTAATCTTTTAAATGGTTAGGTTGTAGCTTCCTTAAGGCTTACGTGTAATGGCCCAGTGCTACAAACTTTTTTCTGGATATAATCCTTCCTTATTTAGCCAAAAATAATGAAGGAATTTCAAAATATGAATGACATTCTCAACACTTATTCTAAATTTATCATAGTATATATCAATAATATTTTGGTATATTCTAACTTTATTGACTAGTATGTATAACATACACATAATTGAGAAAAATAAATTAGTATTATCAGCAAAAAAAAATAGAGATATTTTTTATAAAAAAAAGTAAGATTTTAAGGCATGATATATATCAAGGAATAGCTATGGCCATAACGATAGCTATTGAATTTCTTGAAAAGTTAAGAATAATATCAAAGAAAAAACATAACTTCACATATTTCTAGGTCATCTAAATTATATTTTTATTTCTTTCCTTAAATTAAGAAAAAAAATTCAAACATTATTTCCAAGATGACAAAAGAACCTTTTCCTTGGAATTAAAAACATAATAATGTAGTCTAATTACTCAAATCTAAAGTCAATAGGCATCCCTAATATCCATCCACATGGGATAGTGGAAGCAAATGCATCTAACATAAGGTACGTTAATATTTTCAAACAATGTCTTCTAGAATCAATACAAAAACAAGTTATTAGGTGTCATTCTAGATTTAAGTTTGAGCCACAAAAAAAAATAACAATTAAAATCTATATTATTTCTACTATATTTTTGCATTTCAAAAGTCTAGGATAATTTTTATAATAAAAAGTGATTATAAAAAATTAATTATAAATCAACCAAAGATGTTTTGCATAAGGATGTTCAAAACTTGGTTTCAAAACAAATGTTCACTAGACAACGAGCTATTTTATTAGTAGTTTATTTTGAAATTGAATTTATCAAAGGAAAATTAAATTCTATTTCTAATTTCCTTGTATAAGAATTTATGCAAGGAAGGATCCTTAAACAATAATGTCTCCCAAAAATAAAATAAGAAAGGCAAAAAGCCAGATAGCATCCCCAAAAGATTATGAAATAAAAGTTCATGTATCCAAGCCTTATTTTATCTTAAGTAAACTATCCACCTTTTACATACTTGGTAATCTCATATGAAACTTCTAAGATATATGTGTAATACCCTATTTTCAGAAAACCCTAATAATTATAATCAATAATTATGTGTATTAGTTATAATAAATATTATAGGGTGTTTGTACTAAAAGTATTATTAACATGTGTGATATTATTATGACTTATTGGTTATAAAATTTAATTAGGCTAGAATATGCTAGAGGGTGTGATGCGTGCACGGTTGGAGTTTTAGATTTAGATGGAGTTTATATCGAGTATTTGATGAGTATGGATTATGGAGGTTGATGATGGGGATTTGAAGGGGTGGATGATGGTGGAACACGAGGTAGAAGGATAAATTAATCTTTAAACCACACAAAAATAAAGATTAAGGTTTCAAGAACAAAACCGTTCACACATATTCGGTTTTGTTTCGAGACGATTCAAAACAAATCGTTCACACAGATTCGACTTGTTACGAGATGAATCCACACAGAATTCGGGTTTTAAGCAATGCTTAAGGTTGTTCTTCTTATTCAAGTTGTGTCTTTCTACACGGGTTCCTATGGTTTATTTAGCCAAGGAACCGAGTATCTTTTCAAAAGATTACAAGCATATTCCCTCCCAAAAGCATTAATTCCCTTAAGACTAGTTAGTTAATATTTAGTCACTAATTGACTAAAAGTAAATAACAGTAACTCCCTTCCAAAACCATTAATTCCCTTAAGACTAGTTAGTTAATATTTAGTCACTAATTGACTAAAAGTATAACTCCCTCCCAAAAGCATTAATTCCCTTAAGACTAGCTAGTTAATATTTAGTCACTAGTTGACTAAAAGTAAATAACAATAACTCCCTCCCAAAAGCATTGATTCCCTTAAGACTAGCTATTTAATATTTAGTTACTAATTGACTAAAAATAAATAACAATAACTAGTACTTAGACATAAATGTTACGCTAGCTAACAAACGTTGCATGAAGCCATTCATACTCCTCCATGTTTATGTATCTACGTAGAGTAGCATAGCCATCTTAGTTGGTGATGTGTCCTGCGACTCTGCTCCCGCATCATTCTCCCCAGGTTGGTTTGAATTTGTCCTCAAATTCACAACTTTGATGAGGAATAACAAACACCAAAGGACATATTCTTCAACGTGATACTGGTCCTTGTATTCTTTGAATATCTCCTTCACACTAAAGTTATCTTTGAAAATCCTCTAATGCCTCTTAAGCCTTGACATTGGATCTTCATAAGCGCACATCAATGAACATAAACCGAATGCATGGGGTGCATTATGGTTCATTTTCTTCTTCACATCACATATGTCTTCATGTACATTATATACCTTCGAACTCACCATGTTTTTTTCTTCAATTTGCTTCGAATGATACAAGGGTTCCATGATAACATTTGCTCCATAAAAACACAAGGAAACCATGGGATAATAATGCACATCATTCTCCACATAATGAACGTGATGCATGTAAAAACTTGGTTGCCCTCCTTTCGCTTCAATAGTAGTAATAGCATGATTGTCTTCATCATTACATACTCGATTTTCTTCCTCATTCACACTTTCCTTTTCTTCCCTTTTAATCTCCTCAATTTCTTTACTCTTCCGGCTCGAATTCTCTTCTTTCTCTCTAACCAAACTCTCCTCATCCTCGTTTGGTTTTAACTTGTACTTCTTCTGATCCTTACACACGATGTGTTCGTTGAGGACCCCATCATGTGTAACCTTTCTATCATACTGCCACGGTCTCCCCAACAGAATATGACAAGCATCCATAGGCAGGACATCACATCGAATAGTATCTACGTAATTTCTAACTTTGAATGAGATAAGAGATTGTTTTATTACCTATATGCCCTTGTCACGATTGAGCCATTGCAGTGAGTATGGCCTGGGGTGACTCATTATTTCCAATCCGAGCTTGTTGACCATCTTCTCACTGGCTACGTTGGTGCATGAGCCACTATCAATGATGATCTCACATGCCCGATCTCCAACTCGGCACTTGGCCTTACAAAGTCTTTCCCGCTGAGTAGGTAGAGGTCGGGTTTGCACTTGGAGAACTCGTCTCAGCACATAACAATCTACGGTTCCTTCTTCCAAGGCATCCTTCGGTTATTTGGTTTCATCCTCCTCATGGTCTTCACTTTCCTCACATGTCTCCATATTGGTGATTTCCTTCAGGGATAACACTTGTTGGTTTGAGCAATCCCAAGCGAAGTGACCATATCCTCGGCACTTGAAGCATTGCCTGTGGACCTTCTCCTCCGCTTGCTCCTTGCCTTCTAAGTGAATCTTCTAACCACATCGGTGTTTATGGATTGCACCATTGGTGGCTTGGATCCTCCTTTCAAATTTGACCCGTACGGAACACTGATGGACTTACTTGGAACCTTGCCCCGCTTCAACTGTTTTTTGAACTTGATGGCTAGTTTAGCCAAATATTCGAAAACTTCGTATGGGTACACTTCTACCTTCTCTCGGAGATTCATATTCAAACCTCCTATGAACCGTGCACATCGCTGCTCTTCTCGTTCTTGCACGTCACATACAAGTGTTAGCCTTTTGAATTCTCGGACGTACTCTTCAACTCTGAGTACTCGCTGCCTCAGAGTGGTTATCTTGATGAAGTTCTCTTGCTCATATTCTCTCGAAATGAACTTCTTCCTTAGATGCTTCTTCAACTTTTCCCATGATCGGATATTTGTTTTCCCTTCTCTTTCTCTTCTTCGTTTTAGATTTTCATACCATACTCTAGCAAATTTCTTCAACTTCAAGATTGTTATATGACATCTCTTCTCATCATCGATCTCCCTATACTCAAATATCGACTCCACGTTTTGCAACCATTCAAGGAACAACTCCGGGTCGAGATTACCCTCAAAGTCGGGTAAGTCGAAACGGATCCCCTTCTCTACGTCATCATATGTCCTCCTAGAGGACTCATGTGCCTTTCCGTAGTCTCCTACACTTTCTTCTTCCCCTTCCAACCGATGCGATGTTCTCCTCATATGCTCTACTTCGATTGGCTCTCTTCGGTAGGGTTGTTGCACATATTACCCTTGTGCTTAGGAAGCTTCGATTCTTCCCATACGGATCTTGACATCCTTAAAATATTTCGCCAAGGCTTTGAGAATATCTCTCAAATCTTCTTCTTGACTTTCCATGGTTGGTCTTGAAGAATTTGTTCACTCTAACCACAGCCTTAGCTTTGATACCAAATTGATGCGTGCACGGTTAGAGTTTTAGATTAATTATAATCGATAATTATGTGTATTAGTTATAATAAATATTATAGGGTGTTTGTACTAAAAGTATTATTAACATGTGTGATATTATTATGACTTATTGGTTATAAAATTTAATTAGGCTAGAATATGCTAGAGGGTGCATATTAAAATTTAAATCTAGGCTTTGGTCATAACCAATATCCATTTCGTCAAATAAACATATTTTGGTAATTAGATAATTTTTACCCAGATGCTTTACCCGATTTGGTACCTAAATAAATTATCCCTACCCTATTCTATTTTTTTACCTCACCCTACTCTCCCTCTATCCCAGCACACCATACCCCTTATGCCAACCTCATACCATACCTCTACCCCATCAATTCCCAGCTCTTGCGGTTGTGAGTTGGGGTTTGAAAATTTTGCCTCAATTGCAACCCCTTCCTCTCCCCCTCTACGTGTGTGTAGATACATATATACATATACCTCATTAATGTACCAAAAAACTACCTCATTATCCCCCTAATTTTGTGTCAAAAAATCACCTTAAACACCCCTCCTTATCATCGCCAAAACCACCCAAAAACCCACCTTTGGCAACCATTACTGCACCACATCCACCGCCACTAGAAAAACCTTCCATTCCCTCATCCTTAGCTGCAAAAAAAACTCACCAAAACACCACCCCTATCTGTGGCAAAACCACCCGTTCCTACCCCCCAAGTTGCAGCAAAAACCAACCAAAAACACCACTCCAAACCCATTGGCAAAACCAACTAAAAACGCCCCTACCCTTTGACAAAATCACCCAAAACTCCCCCATATCTACGGCAAAAACTGTCGAAGCCTACACCCCCCCCCTTCCAGCAGCCCAAAGTGTATCCTACCCCCCCCCCATTTTAGCCCTCCTTGCCATTGCCCATTCCTTAGCAACGGTGGTTTGTACAGTTGCTACCCTTCTTGGCCGACCACCATTTTCTTCGAACCTCGGTTTGATTTTTCCCAATTCTTTTTCCTTCCGATTACCTTAAACATTCATTAAATATATTATTAATGCTAATTATGTTTTGTTAATTATTATTAGGTGATATTCTGAAAGTTTTGGAAGAAGCGAATTAGGATAAGCGTGCTTAGAGACCACAGCCTTTATTTGTAAGGATATCAATCGACGTTTCGGGTTTTGTGTTAAATGCTTGTATGATTATGTGTTTTATCATGTTATTGTTACTATACCATTAAAATGCATGTTGATCATGATATGACATATTAATATGAATTGCATGATAGAAAGGAAGTGAGAATATCGAAGGATATGCTAATACAATGATATTACGTTAGGATGTATTTTTGTAGATGAGTACAAATTGTGGGAGAGTAATATGGGCCTAATAAATTATTATAAGTGAAAAATAATTATATTTAAGATATATGTTGATAAAAGGAGGATTTGAAAATAATGATATTGAGGATATAAGGTTTTCGTAAAATAAGGGCTATTGGCTATTTTCAAGGACATTTGTGTCAATATGGATTAATATAGGAATTTTGGTATTTTAATGTGTTATATGGATTAAAATATGATAATAATATCACATGAAGTTTTTGGGAGTAATTATAATACCCAAAATTGAGCGGAGTGTTATAAGGATTGATTTGGCTACTTATATCAACATGGTATACCATCCTTTTGGTGATTCCATCCTAAAGAACTCCACAGTTAAGCGTGCTGGTTGTGGAGCAATTTTAAGATGGGTGACCCTCCTAGGAAGTTTTAGAAATTTTCTAAAAACTTCTCGGAAAGTGCGTGAGTGATGAAAAAGCACGCTGAAAGGACTCATGTTGATTTGTAGAGTCAGCCGATCAATCTGAAAGCATTCCAAGGTAGCCCCCACATGGTCATATTGATTTTGGGTGTTACAAATGCTCCGCTCAATTTGGGGTATTACAGTAATTTTGAAGGTAATAAGTTCTTCAGATAAGAAACTAGCCTAAATTGGGAATAGTAGCCTTAAAACAGTAATGTTATTATCACATGTGTAAAATGTTAGATTTAGGCTACAAATTTCAGATATCTTGTTAATATGGGTATTTTGAGGATTTATATTTAATTTGATAATTATATGAGCCTTACGAAAGAAGTTATGGCATATTTGTGAAATTAGAGTTTTAGGAGCTTTATGAATAGTAATTTGAGGCGGGGCGATTATCACATGCGTAAGATGTAGGATTTATAACTTGAAATTTGGGTATGTTAATCATACTATTATTTTAGGAACACATACTAAATTTGGTAGATAAATGATCAATATGAGGGAAGTTATACTTAAATTGTGAATTTAGGGTTTTTGGGGGTAATAAGTATGTTAATCTTTGAGAACGGTTGTTATCTGTATGTTGATGTCTTTTCTTGCCTTAATCATGTCTCGTACTCATAAACCAATCATGAATAAGACATTAAACATTTAAAGTGAAAGATCGTGATTCAGGACCGGTTGTATATGTACGTTCCACCAGACAAGTCTATTAGCCTAGTGAGTTTTGCCTTGAGATTGTATATTATTAAATGTTCCACTAGTAAGAATAGTGGTCAGGAGTATTTTTCCCTAGGGTAGGATAACTGTTCCACCGGTTGAGAATAGTGGGATCCATAAACTCAATTTAAAATAAATCCCGAGAACGATTATAATCATTAATAAGACACTAATCATTTAAAGTAAAGAGACTATGTGAGTCACGATTGGTTGTATATGTCTGTTCCACCGGACGAGAACATTATCCGGAAGCATTCTACCTCAAGAATGTATATTATTAACCATTCTACCGATAAGAATAATGGTCAGATGTATTTCCCGGAATTGTATATTATTAACCATTCCACTGGTAAGAATAGTGGCCAGAAGAGTTTTGCCTTGGGGTGGGATAACCGCTCCACCGGTTGAGAATAGTGGGGTTCCTGAACTCAACATAAATAAAAGAATGGCTGATAATATATCCTAATAATACGAATCTGGACAAGAATTGTCTTGTGTTGATTCTTATATCTCGCATGTATACTACTTCCCATTGTGAATGTGTGTGATGATATGTTTTTTTTTTAGCTTTGATTGTATTGTTACCTTACTTAGTACGTAGCATACTAATCATCATTTTTATAGGTGCTACTCCTTTCCACGAGTAAATCTACCCTATTTTGCAAGTGGTTGATGATTATAAGCTTGAGGTGCTCACCTTTAGGGAGCGCTAAATGAATTAGTAAAGGGTATGTTTATTTGGATATCTATATCTCTTTTTGCACTTTTAGTCCTCTGATTTCACTACTTATTCCCTTCATTCTATTTTGTATTATATATCCTAATGGAATCAAGTGCTTCTCATACCTGATTCTTAGGTATAAGGTTACTTTTGTCTTACATCCGACATAAACTTAACATAGGGAGTGCCTCTTCTATGTTGGATGCGGCATGACACCCCTACGTTTTATGTTTTAGCTTCCACTATTAACTAATTAAAATAAAAATTTTAAATCTCAAATTTAGGGGTGTTACAATATAACTCTAATTTATGGATCATTTCAGCCCTATAACTAATAACCATACATAAGCACACAATGAGCCCCCTCATTACTAAGACCCAAACCTAGTCAAACCCCTTCACCAAAAGACAAATATATAAGTAGGCCACACATTATCCATGAGTAACTTACATGATATGCACAAGATTCAAACCCCAAACCTAGATGATCTATTAAAACTCCAATCATTGTTATTTCATAGAGACCATTCTTCCATGTTCCATATCAAAATAATAATAGAATATTCTATAAGTTTATTTTTACAGACACCAAAGTTGTCAAAATAAAACATTATGAAAATAAAGGTAGATAAATAATTTATTCTACCCACAAGATTATGAAGGTATTGAAACCATCCGAGTTTTTCTCAAGCCTTTTTATGACAAAATCCTTTCAAAGAGATTCTATCCAATGGCATTCCCTTATATCATTTGCATGCAAACATGGTACTAATTATTTTATGTAAAACCATACCACCACTCATGATTCATTCACTTTGACATTTTATATGAAAATAACTTTCCCATTTGATTTTATGAATGGTGGCATTATTTTGGTCCACTAAAAACTTCTATCCAACCCAAATCTTATCTCAAAAACAACAATACCAAAGACAAGCTCAAACAACCTTATTTGGATTATGAACCATTAATTTTCATATAGATGATTCAATCCCCTTATAGTTTATTGGGTATTCACTTTTAAACATTATTATCAAGAACTTCCTTTATTAATTGTTAAAGAATATCGATTCAAGTGGTGGGAAAAGTTCAAATCTCCCATTTCCGGGGGGCGGGGGGAGCACATTCAATCCACTACTAGAACAACCTCACAAATCTTAACAACCCCCATCAAAATGGTAAAACAAAGAACTATGAAAAAGGATCTTATATGAGATCTTTTGGGAAAAGAAGAAGAATTTATATGACTAACATCTCAAGCAAAAACAAAGGAAAAAAACATAATAAATTACTCAAGCAAACCAATGACCTTACATTGGTAGAAGAGGGTATCTCAATTTCTTCTATAGATCTAATTGAAGTAAATCCTAGGAAAAAATAAAAGTCCTGGATAAGAAAAATAGGGACTAAATCCAAACAAAAATTAAGTTCAACTATCTAAAAAAAAGAAATTACAAATGTGTTATCAATAATTGGTACAAATTATTTGATCTAGATTGCCCGGCCAAATTCCTTACAAATAGAATTTCTATTCACTCAAGAGAATAATCATCACCAAATTCAAAGATATGGATATATCATCAATGTCTACTACCATTAAGACTACCATGCAAGACGATTGAAAGCCACAAATCAAAATGATTGAAGTTAATATTTACTATCCACTACTTATTATAACTATTCACATCTTACTTTTTCTACCGTGGAGTCTAATATGCAAAGCTTCTATTAATTCTCTACTACTTCAAAATATGTACCCATTCTTACCCATTAGTCTATATAATAATATGTTTCTCCAAGTTTGAGGATAGAGTCCATTAGTGAGAATATTAAATGTTTATTCTTTCTGGATAAATCATATGTAGAAAAAAATATAAAGATCACTTTATAAAAATGCAGTTTCAATAAAATTTTTATTATTGAGATATATCTAATTTTTCACGTTCACTCTAAAATTAGTTTGGTACATCTTATTATCTCTCAATTTCAATATTTTGTTATTTAAATCTTTAATTTGTTTATCAATTTAACTTAACCTACTCTGATCTATTTATTCTATTATCTCATAATTTCTCCTTACACAAACGATACCATCATAATTAGTGATTACCTTCTTTTATGTTGATGAAAGTATTAGATATATATTCAAATAAGATATTATATTTATCAAATGGGATATTCAATCATAGGGCATGATAATAATTTAACCCCAATGAAAACACCTAATCGGTAATTTCTCATGCCACATTCAATTTATCAGAATATCGATCTCAGCCCATCGCAAGTCTTTCTAGTGCTTAAAATACTAGGCATCTACTAAACAGCAATTTATCAAGAGGTTGCAATGCAGAGAGCAGAGTAGAACAAAATGTAAGAGCCCTTTCATTAGCTTTACTTCACTGCATCAAAAGTTATGAACAACATGACGCTCTACAGCTAATTGCCAATATAACAAAGTTTCATAAGACTTGGGCGGCGTTAAAAACTAGAACTGTTACGCGTAACTATTTTTCTCCTGTCTGAAAAGCCCGTCAAAATTTTGCACATCTTCGTATTTTAATATTAAGTATTGCCTAGCAATTAAGAAGCAACGAGTATTCCTACATTGTATTATTGGAGATGACTTCATTAAACCTCATAAACCAGTGTGCATCAAAAGAGCTGTCACGCCTACCTTGCAGCTGCCGCTGCTGCATCTCTTCTCGCTGTCGGTCGCTAATCACAATCTGTTTATAGTCCATGGTCTTTGTAGGGACTGAAGACATTTTTGAGGTAGGCGGTGGTGGTCGCATGGATACCAAAATCCTCGCTAC
This sequence comes from Tamarix austromongolica, assembly GCA_039764185.1. Classification (NCBI taxonomy): domain Eukaryota; kingdom Viridiplantae; phylum Streptophyta; class Magnoliopsida; order Caryophyllales; family Tamaricaceae; genus Tamarix; species Tamarix austromongolica. The sequence continues at coordinate 74,931,182 of CM077817.1, forward strand.
CTCTTTCATTGTTGGTCTTTCTGATAGGTTAGGCCTAGTGCACAGCAAAGCAAGTTTGAACGCTTTCTTAACCTGGCTCAAGTCCACACACGTAACTGAGACCTCATAATCGACAGCCTCCATTACAGTGTCGTCATCAGCCTTAGCCAGTATCTGAAACACAAATTAATAGCAAAACAGCCATGAAATGGCACTTAGAACAAGCTACCCACCCCGCGCCAAACAAAAAACAAACATAAAATATCAAGAAACAATGAAACAAAAACATATTTCGTACCAGCTGATGAAGGTTAGATTCATTATCGACTGGTTTCTTGCCTGTCAGCAACTCGAGGAGGACAATACCGAAACTGTAAACATCTGACTTTTCAGTCAGCCGAGAGGTGCGAGCATACTGTGGATCAATGTAGCCGATGGTGCCCAACACATAGGTAGAAGCATGCGTTCTTGCGGAAGGGATGGACTTGGCGACACCAAAATCAGAGACATGGGCCTCGAAATTCCCATCCAGCAGGATATTAGAAGATTTAACATCCCTGTGAATAATTCGAGGATCACAGTCATGGTGCAGATAAGCTAGTCCTTGAGCAGCTCCGGTGGCAATCTTCAAACGGGTTTCCCAATCAAGTTTTACTTTCTGTGATGGGCCTACAACTTTAAAAAGCTTGTGTTAGTTTCTGTGCTCTTAACATGACAATCATGGTTAAAATTGATCAGCTAACTAACCGTGAAGCATATCCCAAAGTGATCCATTCTCCATGTAGTCATAGAAAAGGAGATTGCCTAAAGGTGATAGAGAGTAGCCATGAAGGCTAACAAGATTCCTATGCCTAATGCTGCCAACAGTTATAAGCTCGGTTTCAAACTCCCGCAAGTTATGCCTGTTTTGACTATAGACTCGCTTAATTGCAATTGGCCGGGAACTTTTAAGCGTACACTTATACACTGTACTAGAAGCACCATATCCAATGATGTATTTCTCACTCAAATTTTCAGTAAGCCTCATGATATCATCATAAGTGTGAATTGCCATATCCATGTGAAGAACCACGAGCTTGGGAGGACCTGTAAAGACGAAGACAAAAGTCAGGGACCAGAGGAAAGCAGGTCAAATTAAAAAGTTACTCTTTTCAGATAGACAGGCTTGCCTTGAGTAGGCTTCTTAGATCCCTCCTCAATGGATTCATTTTCATGCTTAAATTTGTAAATAGCAATGACAACCAATAAAACCAGCGTTATGATGCCCAGTGTCAAACACAAAATTGCTGCTCTGGAGAAAAATGCTGCATTGGGAAGCAAAACAAAGATGTAAGGTTGCGAACACCATTGGAGGTGGCAGCCCGGGGTAGTAAAAAAAGACTCACACAACAAGCCCGTAATACCTTTTGGTTCTGGACCTGGGTGGCCACAAACTGATCCTGACCAATTACCGCACAACAATGGATTGCCAATGAAACTGAAATTATAAATCTAGATCATTAGCTGCAAGGAAGCTTCGAACACGAAATAACTTAGAATCACACTATCAATCAAGTGAAAATTCATACCTCACTGCTGAAAACCTTGTTGTAAAGTTGTTGACAGGAGGCACAATCCCTGACAAGTTGTTATAGGATACATTTCTAAAAAAAACATAACAATCAGAATTTTCAATAGTTCATTATAACGAAGAACAAAAGAACCAATCAAGATGAGTACATACAATGTATCAAGAGTTGAGCATTCAGCTAGTTGATTCGGTATCTCTCCATGCAGTTTATTGTTGTTCAATATCCTGAAAACTATTATATTAATTGAGAAGTTCCAAGATGCAGAATCAGAATCAGGAGTGCAATAATCCATAGAAGACATCGTCAATTTTTTACTTACAAAGACCTAATAATTTGCAGTTGTCCAAGCTCTTGAGGTATTTCACCAACCAGCTTATTGAATGACATATCACTGCAGAACAATAACTTAAGCCTAACCAAAATGTCTGAAGTCTTTATCATTAGAGGGATGGAGCAATATTTCAGAAGTAACTCACAGTATTAGTATGCTTTTCATTTTACCAAATGCTGGAGGAACCTGCCCAGCAAGCTGATTTCTGCTCAAGTTTCTATGAAATCATATAACCAAGGATTAGACCCTGTGAAATAATTCATCAATAAGAAGTTTGAATTGGATCATGAAAGTTTTACAGGGTAAGAAGGTGCTCCAGCTCTCCAATTGTAGCAGGAATTGGCCCTGAAAATTCATTGCCAGAAAGGTCCCTGATATCAGACCATGAAAATACATCATTAGCACCAGTAAAGCCAGAGTTAAGTACAGTCAATGAGTATGCTCAAAGCTTACAATGTGTCGAGGTTATAGCTCCGTCCCAACTCGACTGGTATCCTGCCTTGAAAATTGTTTGACGAAAGGTTCCTAGGGAAAATAATTGTCACCTTCATTCACAAGGCATTATAACAGGTGAACACTAATAGTCAAAAGAACAACTAGCTACTCACAGGTAAGTTAGACTCTCAAGGTTCTGCAAGCCAAGAGGAATGGATCCATTTAACCTGTTCCCATGGACATTCCTACAAAAATAAACAATAAAATTGACTTATACGAATAAATACATGGTCAAGATGTGAGTACTTTCAGCATGGACTGTGAATTCCAGATGACTTACAAATGGTTCAATGCAGTGCAGGAGCTGATATTTCCAGGAATTGGGCCTTCCAGATTGTTATTAGCAAGATTCCTAAGACGTCAAGTATAAATCAAGGAGGGAGAAGAAAGCAGCATACATAAGGACAAAAGAAGCAAGAATATTGAAAAGAGACGGGAAATATACATCACCACAACTTACAATTCAAATAGTTGGTCCAGCTTTCCAAGTTCAGCTGGAATGGTGCCGACCAGTAGATTGTCATTCAATTGACTGCAGGAATCAAGTTCAGAAGCCTTTCACACAAAATTGAGACAAAACCAGCACCTTCCAGCCACCGAAGATTTTCAAATAATGAACTTACAGGTAGCTTAGTCTTGACATATTGCCAAGCTCAGGGGGGATTGGTCCACTAAGCTTGTTTCCATGGAGATACCTGAGCAAACGAACACTAAACTGAGATATAGAAACATAATTTAATACATGACAAGTAGGTAGGTTAGAGGCAAGCCTTACAGTTTTCCAGTGTAAGATAAGTTCCCGAGTATAGGAGGAATTGGACCAAACAATTCATTCTCGCTCAAGTCCCTGACAGCAGAAGAGAATAAACAGAAAATAATGTCATCTCCCACACCTTCATAACAGGAAAAATTTCAATTACTTTAAACAGAAAATGCATACTCACAAAACAGCAAGGGCTTGCATAAGGCCAATGACATCTGGAATCTTCCCAGTCAGCCTATTTCCTTGAAGTGACCTGAGAAGTGAAAGAATTGGGAAATAGCAATTTGGTATTGGAGATCACTCAAATGCTTTGAGGCGCCTACTAACAAACACATTACAGAGTCCAAGCAAATAGGAATAACAATCCTTGACAACATACAAGGTGGCAACTTGTAGAAATCCAATGTTGAAAGGAATTTCTCCGGTTATTCGATTATATGATATATCCCTGAAACTCAAAAAGAATATATGATTACATGTTCACAACACATAAATCAAGTGTTTCATGGTAGCAAGAAACTCACAAGATTTCAAAGCTGGTGCAGTTACCAATATTGTCAGGTATGGTTCCAGACAAGTTATTTCCTCTAACATCACTGTAACAGTTCGGAGAGTTTTATCAGGGACCACACGCGAGTAATCAATCACAAACATTAAGACTCCACTCTATTAGCACAGTGGACTATTATTGTCCCTTTAATGTTTACTTTTACTATGTCTAGGGATGCACTAAGGTGAGATTACTCACAAGTACCATAATCCAGTTAATTGGCACATATCTGGAGATAGCGTTCCAGTTAGGGAGTTACCACGTAAGCCCCTGTAGGAAATACAATGAGCGTCAGGTTTACAAATTCAACCATCAAGGTGTGCATATTCATAACATACAACACCCCCCAAGTGATGGGAGGAGAGAAGAGACTGCTACTTTCCAAGCATAGATTGGATACTTAGACCACAATAGACACTGTATTCTGCATCCTATTGCACATTTTTCTTTATTTTATATCTAAAACATATGACAAACTTAAAATGACTACTCATTTCTTATTTCACCAAACTGAAATTTGAGTGAGCACAAAGAGCCAGCAATGTTTTCAAGGTGGGAATAAAGGTCTTGAAATCCTTGATAAGCTCAGCGCAAATAGATTCAGAAACATCTTAAAATTAGTCTAAGCCTATTTCTCAAACTCAAGCTTCATAGGGCTAAACTCAACTTCCCTCAAATATTCAAACTTCAAAGGGAGGGATGAAGATTTGTTTTAGAATGATTGAAGCTGTCCAGCAGGCAGATTAATTTCAGCTAAACCATTTATTTTAGTTGATATGACACATTACTTTTGAGAAAGTTCAGAATGACCCTTACATTTTATCACAATTTACATTGAAACATTCTTTAAATAATAAAATTAAGATTCAAACGCAAATCCCAGAATGTTAATATAAATAAATTCTTTAAATAATCAATCTACAGAACAGTGCCTAACACGAGGAATCGCTTTGGTCGTAGCTGACATCTGACAGGGTCAGCTAAATCGACCTTAGTTATGAGCAGTCAATGCAGATCGCATGTGTCTTACTACTTACAGATATTGTAATACTTCATTCCAATAGATCAGCCGAGGAATCTCCCCCGTCAGCTGATTACCAGCAAGATCACTGCACGGAAAAATAAAAATAATACAAAATAGTAGACGTTGAACAACAATATCAAAATACCAGCAGGCGGATCCACTCCAATATCTATGTTGTGTGCTAGCATGAAACGGTAAAAAACAAAAAAGTAAAAATAAAATAAAAAATAAAAATAGACCTAGCTACAAACCCTACGGCGTTGAGTATTCATAATAAACATAAACCTGTAAACTTTTTGCAAACGAAACAAGTAAGAGCTTACAGGGTCTTCAGGTTGGGAAGTTGAGACAATGTTGAAGGAACAGGACCGGTCAGCCGGTTGCTCTTCAAGTTCCTGCATTATTAAAGGCATGAAACATCATATTTGTGAGACCCACATCTCTTCATATGATGACTATAGCAAAGATTGAGAACACAAGCAAAGGAAATCACTTACAGGAATTCAAGTTGCTTTAGCTTAGATATAGCAAAGGGTATATCCCCAACTAACATGTTATCAGATAGATCCCTACATGAAGAAACGTTATTTTACCATCAAATGCAATGAAGACCAGATTCATAAAATTGTATCATCATTTTTAGAAAGAATCATAGGACAAAGATTATTATGTTAACTATACATACAGATAACCAAGAGAAGCACAATTGCCAATCTCATCTGGGATTTGACCACCTATTTTGTTTCCTTGCAAGTCACTGCAAACAATCAGAAAGATGCACATTAGCTACCTCCACCTATCGGAGGTTTAAAACACAACGGCGGAATACTTACATTGATTGCAAGTTCCTCAAATCCCCAATAGCAGAAGAGATTTCACCACCTAGGTTCAGATTTGATAGATTCCTGTAGTGAAGGCCAATTGCCAGAAACATATGATCATATTGCCAAAACAATCAATTACATAAACAAAACAACCGTCGATCAGCTTTAGCGTACAGTGAAACTACGGCTAAACTTGCATGGTCACACGCAACGCCTCTCCACGAGCAGTAATCGCCATTGCGGACATCATCCCAATCTAGAACCACATTTGCTTCTTTGCCAAAGGATGATTTCACCGACATTAACGTCTTTCCTATGGTGAATAATATAGGTAGACAAGAACAGCATAGAATAACAGATGGTTAGACTGTGCGTCTGTGCCGACGGCAAGATAATTCAGTCCAGAATTCAAAATGAAAAAAAAAACAAAAAAAAAACCGCCTTGATATCTTTTATCAAATCTTTAAGATAATGTTCCAACAAAGAGCGAGTGCCCACTGATGACAGAAATCCACATTGGAATATAATATATTGCGACACAACGTGAGAAATTGCCCGAGGCTTCGAATAAAATATTTAATCAATCACTAGCCTCTCTTAGTCTCCTCCCACCACATTCCCAGGGCAAATACCAATAAAATACTCCAAGGTTTTCTGAATAACAGACTCAGCAATTAAATAATACACAGTAGCAAAAACATCCTTTCTTGCCCTCCTCCCTCATTCTCCCCATAACTTCAAATCAAAAAAAAATAGCGTATTGCGAAGGAAATATTAACTTCATGACAACTGCAATAACAGCTATGAAAAAGAGTAGCTGAGACCAATCTTCATCGCCCACTGTAATAAGAACCAATTCATACACGCTATTGATCCAGATTCGTTTGCCTGAAACTAATTTCTCACGCGCTATTTACATAATCTTAACAGCTTTATAGCCAAATGCATGCACGGTGCAGGGAGTCAATTAATTTCGACCTTCCAGAAACCATGAAATGAAGAAGTAAAGGAGATTTTAACACTCTCCCACAATCCAGAAACATGCTTGAGTTGTATGATACTTAGACAATGATATTATTGTATGATACTTAGACAATGATATTACCCACATTATGCAGGGGGAAAAGCATGAGGTAGAAGAAGCTTATTCAACTCTAAACCTCTCATATTGCAGGGTTTCTCTCGTTCTAATTATGGGTTGAGCTACGAAACAAATATCATGTTCCATAAATATAAAATCAATTCAATTATATACCCACTGAAACTTACAAAGATATCCCCCAGATAAAGAAACGGAATGTAGAACCAAAAGATTAAGAAAAAGACCTTCATTACTGAGAAAACAAGACCCAAAGGTAGAGAGACCCCAAAAAACCACGAAGGCCATAAGCAAAGTTCCAGTCTTCTTCCTCATGTCCATCAGTAAAATAACTACAGATAGTCTACAAAGACACACCCAGAAACTAGAAAGCACAAGACGAAGTGAATCGGTCGGAGTAGACGAAGGATTTCTTTCAGACTTTCAAAGCGGTTACATTAAATGCAAACAAAATTGGTGCTCTAGTACCGAATAAGTGCATTAAAGTGTGAAGAAAGTAGCAGAAATTCTTAGCCTAGCTAGTCTCAGTCAATCATCTATAATGTCACTAGAGCAGGCATTTGGCGTGAGCAAGAAGGTAAGATTAAGAAGAGAGAGAAAGGTGAGAGGAAGGAGTAGGCAGACATTGAAACGGCGGTGAAAGGACGTTTAGTAAATGGGAAGACAATGAGGAGAAGCATTGCCCGGACTGTAGAGTGTAGGCTGTAGACTCCAGCCGAAGGGAAAGGAAAGAGTGAGCAGTGAGAGAAATGAGAGCGCGGCCGTCTCCTCCGTACTACAATAACGCTTCCCAAAGTGGCTTACAAATTTTGGTACAGGACAGAGAAGGGTCTCTCCCCTCCACCTCTTTCCTTACGGACTAATAACATCAGTCGCATGTTGAAACAGAATAGGCGCGTGGGTTTGACGTAGGATACGGTCGTGAATCAAGGTCAGAATATTTAAATTTGCCATATTTATAACGAATCGAGTCGGTGGAAATAAATTAAATTATTTTAATTTAGTTTATCATAATTTTGTTTATAGATTCGATTTACAAGTGTAAATATTTTTTAATATTTGTAAAAAATATTTATCAATTATAAGAAACAATTTGACACTATAACTAAGATATTTTATTTAATTTTTCTTAAAAAATTGTCTAACTTTTAACTGAATTGTTTGATTTAAAAAAATATCATGTGTTGTATTAATTATTTTAATATTATATCTTAATATTGTAAGTTTATAGTGTTGAATTTTTAATATTTTTAAATCTAAACATTAATAATAATATTTGAATACTCTTTTAGATAAAATAATGCATTCATATGAATCTAAATATTATTGGATATCTAGTCTTTATTTTTAAAATGTTCTTATAAAAGTTATTAAAATAGTATTTTTTGTATGTGATCTATATCATAGCCATATTTTTAAATATCTTATCTATGAAAGGCAAAATGAATATCTAATATGATGGATATGAATATGAATATCCGGTTATAAAAACCCCTGTATGTATTACATTTTTATATTCTTCATACTCACCTAATTTATGTATAACATGATACATAATTTGAAATTAGTTATTGCAATAGAATGAATAAGCACTACATATAAATAATTTGGTACTTGTATATGTGTCTCTAACAAATATCTAATTGAGTCTCAAATAAAGTTTTAAAAACTCATTAATTGAGCTTTTTAAACAAGCTTATAAACAAAAAATGAGTTTAACTTACTCCATTAATTTGGCTTATTTAATAAAAAACCTTAAAATAAGGTTCAAATTTAGCTTATTTAACTAAATAAATAAGGTGAGTCCAACATTTACCAAGCCAAATCTAATTGATTTATAAGTCAGTTAGCTCATTACCAACCTTAGGCATGAATAGAGTTATGATAATGTGGTAGGTCATTTGGGGCTCGTTTGAGGTAAATGGTAAGTAAAGAGGGAAAGTAGAGTGCTATTTTTTATAAAATGATTAATTTTTTATTTTTCTTAGATCAATTTGGAGATTACAAAAGTCAATTTTCTTTTTATGGGATAGTCATTTGTTAAGGAAATCACCGACCCACCTTCTTCCAAATAAATATTACTTCTTTTGCAATTTATAAATTATAAACTCTCGATAACTGAACTATATAATAACGTGAGAATATAATATAAATAGAAAAGAAATCTATTATAATTAAGGCATAATATTATAGTTTATGTGTTACTTCTTTGGTAGTATTTAAGTGAATAAAAAAATATCAATTTATTAAGTTTTTATATTTTATAGAAAGTTGAGATTCATATTAAACATGACATATGATTATTTTTAGTGACTTAGCCATTGTCTAGAGTTATTTGCCAAAAGTACTTATCTAAGATAACTACTTTTAGGAGGTAGATTCAAACAAGGCATTAGTTTCTTAAAAGTCCCCTATTGAGTAGTAAGTTTTTCTAAGGAGGTTATTTTATTTATAATTAGCAAGCCCTTTTAGCGTTAGTTTGGTCCAATGAACTTTAAAATAAAATGAATTTGGAATGTAATAAAAAGTATGATAACAAATTATTCTTTGACGCTCTCTCATTTCTCCTTCCCTTGCAAAAAAGAAGGGAAAAAAAAAGAGATCTACTTATGTAAGGAATGGAGCTTCACCAACAAAGAGATTGAGTCGCAAAGCTATAGAAGTTGATATGGGCATTGATTCTCTCCAAAGAACGAAGAACTCATCTCTAAAGAATTTCCAACAAAATAATTGATCTAACTATTTTGGTCATAATAACCCTAGTATTAATATTGGAGCAAGTATTACAATTGAAGTTACATCTTCTAATTCTCTTAAGGGGGAACTATTTTCTCCTCCTTTGGCATCTTCTATGGAATTCTCGAATGGCAAATCTAATCCCACACATTCATATGCTAAGGAAAAGTCTAATGGGAATGTGCCAAACATTCAATATAATATACATTTGTAGATTTTTATCATATTATGCTAGGTAGTAACTTTCCTTTTACTGAACCAATGGATTTTCATACTTCACATAGGTGCTAGTGGTGAGTCTTAGACTATATAAAAAAAAAACTCTCGAAACCCATATCCTTTGATGAAGTCAAGCCACCTTTATTTTCTATTGGAAACACTCATGTTCTTGGCATAGATGGCTATACTATAGGATTCTTCATAGCATCATGGGATACTGTAGGCTCTAATATCTGGAATTTTGTGAAGTAAATATTTTTCACATGTACTCTCCCTATTTTGATCACCACTACTGTACTTACTTTAATTCCTAAGTGTGGTAACTCTAGAAACTTAACTAAGTTCCTATTCACTAGCTTGTTGTTTTGTATTATATAAAGTACTCTCTAAAGTTCATGTTGCTTGTTTACAACCTATTTTAACCCATCTAATCAACAACTTAAAATCATCCTTTGTGAAAGGAAGATTGATAAGAGATAACATTTTGCTTACACATGAATTATCAGATTATACAATAGAAGGAATAAGTCTTCAAGATGCATGATGAAAGTTGACTTACAAAAGCCTATGACTAGATCAAATAGGATTTTTTGGAAAAGGTGTTAATGGGCCTCAGGTTTCCCCTTCATTTTGTTAAAACGGATGTGGTTTGTGTGACTCAAGTGCATTACGTTATCAGTTTCAATGATGAGCATCTTCCCTCTTTTAAGGATCAAAGGGGATTAAAGCAAGGGGCCTCCCTTTCTTCCATTACTACAAATGTTTATAAATATAATGAAGATTTTATAATCATTTCACTAAATTTTTTATTTTCTATATATATATATATATATAACAAAAAAAACAAATGTTCCTTTTATTCATTATTAAAAGTATATTAATACAACAACTCTTATTTAATTGTTGTAAAATATCCAAAATAACAATAGTTCCTTGAAAACCATTACAAAAAATTATGATATTTTTCCATCACACTAAATTTAGACTCTGTGCACCTAAAGAAAAATGCCTCATCTCATCTCTAGTCATAAAAAAGGAGAAGAAAGACCTCCTCTCTCTCGCATCCCAACCCTCTCATGTCCTTATCATTCTCCATGCCTTACTTTTGCCTTGAGCTCTGATCTTTTTCTCCCCTTGCTTAAGCTAAAAGATCCTTTTGTGTTGTCTTTGTCTATTCTCACCCATTCACTTATCATTTGCCCTAGTCTCTTGCTCTACCTTGCTTAAGCCTAAATCTCTATTCACCATCGTATGTCCTCTACCTATGCACTTGTCATCAGCCTTGCTACCGGAATCTCATTTCATACTGCCTTAATCTATCCTCTACCTACCCACTCATCATCCTCATCGTCATTTCTTCTAATAGTTGAGGATTATTGTGTGAGGTAAATACTTTTGGCTTCACTTTCTTTCTAATTTTTTGGATTTTAGTTTTATATGGTTTTGATTCTAAAAATTTAATGTTAATTTCCATTATAGGTTTTGATTTCATTTTTAGATTATGATTAGTGATTATATGATTTTGATTTTAGTTTTAGGTTTTAGGTTATAATTAGGAATTATATGGTTTTGTTTATAAGTTCTGTATTTTAATCTTGTTTGTTATTTTAATTAATGAATTGCTAAGATTATTATGGATTAGTTATTGAGGGAGAGTATGCAAGGAGGTCATTATTGAGCATAATATTGATTTCCTACTTTAGGTGCTACATGCTGCTTAGTTTTTCTGTCCAATTGAGCTTAGCTTTTAGTTGGGAACTAACAATTAATTCCTATAACTCTGTTTATCCTTTATCTCTACTGCCTATTTCTTGCTTTTGGTTTGGTTTGGTTTAAATTTTTTTGTTGGTTGCTACCTATTACTTTGAATTTCATGTATTTATTTGATTAAAAATTAAATTTGGATAAGCTACTTCAATTCTAGTTTTATATTATTCTTATTTTTGTTTTATGGTTCATATGCTTTTTTAGTTAGATTTTTAGTTTTGTTGTGATAATGGCATAAATTTGGGTCAGATAAAAATCCCTAAGGCATGAATGTTTATTAATGTCAGAGTTTGTATGTTTGATTCAAGCTTTAAATTTGGATTTTTAGTTGGATGTAACTAGCTACTAGACTAAAATAATCCTAAGCTAAATTTTAGGTTTGATTGGTTGAGAAAATAAGATGAGAAACACAACATCTAGCATTAATGTTGTGATAATTGATAAATATATGTTATACTAATGGTGTGTGTGTGTTATATGTACTATCTATTCTTAAGTTGGTTTATGCTCTCTCATCTTTTTTCCCATCTTATAGGAGACCTATGCCTTGGCATCCGACACAATAAAAAAATTAGCATCTAGTAGTAAGCCTATAGGGGAGCTTGAGGACATTGTCTTCATGTGTGATGGGACATGTAAAAAAATTTAGGAATTGAGGTATTTTCATGGTGGACATATTTTGCTAATTTAATTTCTTATATTCCAAATTTAGGAACCCTCATATCTTAATACCATGTTTGCAATGTAATTATACACACCGGTAAAAAATATTTGTTCTACTTATGGAGTTATATAAATAAATAAAAATTAATGAACTCTTATTCTAAATCTTGATGGCCAAAAGACACACTCGTACATGAATTTTAGTCATAACCATAACTCACAAATTAGCTCCATGCATTTTCTATTGAAAATAAAATAAAATATGTCAAACTAAAATGTAATATGAACTTTAGTCAAACTAATTAAAACTCATGTTTAAGCTTTAGTCAAGTAGTCAGCACACACATGCATGTACGCACGCACACACATACACATGTATACATACACCAAAATCCATTCTACACAAGATTAAAAAAAAAGGAAAAGAAAAGGACAACCTTGTAAAAGCATAGACTAATGTTTGAGTTATGCAGGTTGATCTTAATAGCTCCTACATTTAATTCAATTATAAATAATCAATGATAGGCAAGTTACATTCATCCTCACAACTAGGAAAATTTAATAGGGAGAGTTCTTATGAAACTAACAGACTAGCTACTCTAAAAAATAAACTTTTCAAACATGAGTTAGCAACATATATTGATCTTTCTATTTTATTGTTGGTGTTTTGATATATTGGGTACAATTATGCCCTTAAGTATCTTTTTTAGATCATATTTTGACTGATAAACTATTATTGAACTAAAAGTATTTGTTTTAATAGTTTGTTACTGGTTGAGACCTTTTTGGTTTTCTAATTCATACCTAACTTGATAGTTAGTCATGATTTAGGTTATTAGGATGTTTGTCTGTGTCTAATTTGTTGCTCAATTCAGTACATGCTTGTTTTACTTCAATACTAGTTGATCCTTTGGTTACTTTCATTATGGTAACTATTTCTATAATTTATCATATGACACAAGTTGTTGTTTGTACTCACTCTTGATATTCATTAGAGTTAACTCACTTAGGAGCTTTTATTTTGCTAGTTTGCTTCATCCACTATTATTTTATTTTATTTGTTTTGAGTTCATGTAATCCTAATTGTCACTTCCATCAAATATGATTCTCTATGAATATATTATCTTTCACTATTATTTCAACACTTTCTATATGATTTTATAAATTGTATGTATATAAGAAGGCATATGTAAACAACATAGTAAAATGTCAAAGATAAATTTAAAAAAGACACAAAAGTTAGTTGCACTTAAAAATGTTTATAATTAGATGTTAAGTGGTTAATGATGCAAAGTACACTAAGGAGGTTGGAACCTTTGGTGTAAGATGTAGGTTTATATAATCAATGATGTAGCAATGCTTTGATATATAACTATATTTTCTAATATCATTATTGATGCCTACGTAGATTGTATGGTCAATATGGATCATAGTTGGAAGTCTACAAATCATTACTATTCATTTGATGAATATGATGTTGGAGTGGCGGAGTTTATTTTATGTGTGATTGAACATGCCAAAAGTTATAGTAGATTGATTTGTCCTTGTGTGAAGTATTGTTTTATTAAGTGAGTGAATGTTGATGAAATGAAAGAGCATTTATTTGTAAATGGGATAGATAGTTCCTATACTAGATGGATATGGCATAGTGAGATAGAGGATAGTGGAAATAATGTTAATAATAGTGAATATTTTGAGGCCAATGGGGGTGATCATGTAGAAGAAATGACTTGAGTTATTGAAGAAGATATTTGTAATTGTCCTGAATTATTCAAGAGGTTGGCGAGTGATTATGAAGCACCCTTATATGATGGAGGTACAAAATTTACCAAATTATCTCCTATTTTGAGGCTTTATAAGTTAAATGCATGTTAATGGGGTAGAGTGATAAATGTTTTATGGCCTTGCTTGAACTCATCAAAGCTATGGGTTTGAAAGATAATGTACTTCATTTTTGCACTTACAACGCTAAAAAGGTTCTTTCCACTGAGGGGCATGTATTATGAAAAAAATACACCCTTGTCTTAAAGATTTTATCTTGTATTAAAATGAATATGCATTTTTTATTACTTGTCAAGAATGTAATGAAACACGATACAAGAAAGAAGAGGTTCCAACAAAGGTGTTGTGTTATTTTCCAATAATACCTAGATTTAAACAATTATTTAATAACCTTATAAATGTTAATAAGTAAACATGTCATGCTAATAAGAGACTAAATAATAGCTTACTTAAACACCCTGCACACTCTCCATAATGGGCTATTATTGATTATCTATTCCCTAGCTTTAGACATGAACCAAGGAACCTATGGTTAACACATTCGGCAATGGAATGAATCCACATAATTTAGAAACCCATAGTGTATGGCTAATGATTTTGGTAATCTATAAGCTACTGTCATGGATTTGCATAAAAAGGAAATATATGTTATTGCCTCTATTGATATCATGCCAAAATATCTAGGAAATGACATTGATGTATATCTAGTACCTCTAATTGAAGATTTGAAGCTATTATGGGGTAAAGGTATTATATTATTTGATTCACATTGTAAAGAAAGTTTCAATATGAGAGCAATCTCATTTTGTACATTTAATGATTTTTTGGCATATGGGAATTTGGTCAGTTATAGTGTGAAGGGGTAATATGCATGTCCTATATGCAAAGATAATACATCATTCCGTCAATTAAAACATGGGAAAAATGCCTCCTTTTTTGGAAATCGTCGTCTCTGGCCTAGTGAGCATTATTATCGTAGGTAAAAGAAAGCTTTTTTTTTTCTTTTATAAGATAATAGAATTGAGAGTATCTCCTACAACATTAACTAGTGAGGAGATACTTTATAAAATGAATGGCTTAAACTTGAAACTTGGGAAGGTGAATAAAGCATCAATTCCTACAAGTGTGTGGAAGATGCGATCAATAATATTTGACCTTCCCTACTAGAAACATTTATATTTGAGACATTACCTTGATGTGATGCACATTGAGAAAAATATTTGTGATAATATCATTGGTACTCTATAAAATATTTCATGGAAGATATAATATGGCATCAATGCTAGATATGACATGGTGGAGATGAGTATTTGATAAGAATTGGCACCAAAATTTAATGGGAATTGTACTTATTTACCTTTATCATGTCATACTCTTTCAAGGAAATTAAAATTGAGTTTTGTGAGTGCTTGAAAAGTGTCAAAGTTCCAGAGGGGTTCTTTTCAAATATTAGTATCCTTGTTTCAATGACAAAGTTGATATTAGTGGGAACTAAATCACATGATTGTTATCTTTTGATGCAACATTTATGACCAATTACTATTTATTTTATTATTCAAATGCATTTTAGAGATAGAATCTCTAGAGTTTCTTTATTTTTCAAAGTATTGTGCTCTAAAGTCATTAGCAATAAAAATTTGGACTTCTTAAAGAGTGAAGTTGTCTTTACCTTTTTTCAACTTGAAATATACTTTCCACCTTCTTTCTTTGATTCCATGTTCCATTTGACATTGCACTTGGTTAGAGAGGTGAAACTATGTGATCTAGTTTATATGCATTAGATGTACCCTTTTTAGTGAGTAATGAAAATATTAAAAGGTTATGTGAAGAATCAACATCAACTAGAGGGGTGTATTATTGAGAGAAACATAGTTGAAGAGGCAATTGTATTCTGCACTGATTACTTATCTAATGCATATGTAATAGGTATTCTTAAGTCTCACCATCATAGAATAATTAAAGGGGAAGGGATAATGGGAAAAAAGTTGATACACATATACCATAATAAGTTGGATAAGGCACACTTGTGTATTCTTCAAAACATTGAATAAATTAAACCATATATTCAAGAGCACACAAGAATTTTGACTACTAAAAATCCATGTCGATGTTAGAAGCGGATGGTAGATCAACATAACCATAAATTCATGTGTTAGCTCTAACAGTGTGCAGTTGATCAAATAACACATTCACAAGTACCTATTTCTTCTACATTAAAATGTTTGTCCCAATGATCTCATATAGAAGTTGTTTTCTTCTTAAGTGTTTTATTAATGGGTATATACAAAGTCTCAAGATGATAAGAGTACTATGCAAAATAATAGGGTGATATTGGTTATTGAGGCATTGCATGTCACTAGTGCTAAAGATTAAAATCTATTTTATGCAAATATGGCATATTATGGTGTGATCCAACACATTTGGGAGTTTAATTACACTAAGTTCACAATCCCTATATTCAATTTCACATGGCTTGAAAATAATAAGGGGCCAAAGTTGATGAGATTAGATTCAATCGAGTTGATCTTAATAGAGTAGTCTATAAATAAGATCATTTCATATTAGCATCACAAGTAAGACAACTTTTCTATGTCACTAACCCTACTGATAAGAGGTAGTATATTGTTATAACTATAAAGGTTAGGGATATGAGTGAATGTGATGATGAATATAAGCCTCATATTCTTGAAGAAGATACTCCCTTCTCAAGAGTAAGGCCATTCTTAAGTAATGACACTTATGTAATGAAGAGGAAATATATATACGAGATAGTCATTATGAGGGGACATGGATCTAAGGAGAGGGTAATGTGCAAAAATCCCAAAAATGACAATCTTGTAATTGTATGTATGATTAAGTATATGTAACATTTCATTATCTATTAACAAAATTGGTTTATCATCATTATCTTCTTATCTCTTTTAGTATTATATTGACCTTTACAAGTAGTAACTTTTATGTTAAAGTTCCAACTTCTTATTTGGTTTATTTTTATAGATATGTCATCATCCAATAAAGGTGGTGATAAGCCATTGATGTTTATAATGAGAGTGGTGCTAATTATAGTGATGATAGTAATGCATTACCTTATCTTTTTGTAAGTTTTATAAAATGTGAACCTGTAGTGTTTATAATTGAGTTTGAAGAAAAAATAAATTTGAATAAGCTTTGGAAATTCAATAAAATGAGTTTTCAAGCAGGCTGATTGACTAATCGACTAGTTTTTAATTTTAGATAAAGAGTTTTTCTTGACCAAACCAATCAACTATCTTGCAAAACTAATTTACTCGTAGGCCAAACAAATTGACTAGTTTATCAAGTTGAGTATATCTTTAAAACTTTATTTTCTGGGAAATCATCTTATAACAAAATGGGAACTTGAAAATTCTATTCCAAGTTTTTCTTTTGAGATTATTAACCTTTCCTATTATGCATTTAGCTTAAACTAATTTGAGGGTTCGATTTGGACAGTTGAGGGAACAGATGACTTCAATTTTTCTTCTTTCCCCTCTCCTCTAAACAACTTTGATTCTCAAACTTTCTTTACTTAGCTGAGAGATTCCTTCCCACACCAATCATTTATTTCCTCTCTTGTGATTGATATTTTTTGGGCAAATTTGATTGACATTCTCCACAAATCACCATTTCAGTTCTAGAAGAGAGGTTAATCTATCTATGATGAAATCCACCCATTCAACTCAAATTCAAACAGTAGAAATTAGGGTTTTCAATCTGTGCATAACCACACTCATTCTTATACTACTTTATTGGCTATAAATAACCCCAATCACCTCTTCCATTCACTTTTCTTTTAGCCTCTACAGTATTCCAACTTTCTCTCCCCGTGTTCTTTCTCTCCACTTCAATACTAATTTTGATTTCCTATAACACCATCACTTTTTACTACCAATTTTTTTCTTCAAACTATGTGGAAGTGGAAAATATTAAACACACTTTGGAAAAATGGGGGGCCACCGCTGTAACTAACATAAAGTAGACATCTGCCACCTATCCCATATTAGATAAAGGCTAAAACTAAACCAACAAATTTAAAATAGAGTGTGTAAACTTAAGTTACATAAATATTTTAAAAGATTGTTTACATCAAAGGACCTTGATGGTCCCATACCAAATAAAATATAAGAAGACTGAGAGGTTAAGATTATAGAGCTATATTAAAATGAGATTAGGGTGTGACCCCAAAACCATGGTCCATCACAAACCTTACAAAATCCTCCGGATGCCCATGATCCCAAGCCCCAAGCCCAAGCTTAAGTAGGCCCACTACTGGTCATCTCCAAAAACCTATACATGATCCTCTACTCTTGGGAATGAGTAGATGATCAAGAAAATAGGCACATTAATATGCTATGTACTGAGTAAACTAAGTTGGTTCCTCAATGGAAGTCACAAGCATACAAGATTTCATCATAACATGTATATCATACATAACATGTGTGATGACAATGTCATATAATCAAGTATAGTAATGCGTCAACATTTACTATCATGCATAACTTAGGCAACTTAGAATGTATCATGCTTATCTTCATAGTGTAATACAATAGGCAATCACACATGTACTAAGTAGGTTAATCCAGATAACTACTAGGGTTTATTTTCCAACTTACTCAATCAATGAGATTATACCATTTCTTTATCCACATATTGATATAGGTCAACATTTATTTAATCATTCCAATTATTTACCAGTTATTCATTCAAGCCATTATCCAAGTGTTTATTCCAAAATTTACCATTATTGTTATCCAAACCATTTGTTCCTATCTTTGTCAAATTATTTATTATCCAATTATTTATCATCCATTTATTTATCATCGAGTGATGAACTATGTACCATTCCATAGGCTCACATACCGTGGAAGCCTATCCAAACCAAGGGACATAAAAGTCAGGTTGAAGCCAATCACCAAAATGGACATAATCTCAGGTCGTAACCAACCACCTATTTAACTAGACCCTTTAGTATCGATACCAACTAGTATATCATTAGTATCTAGAATAGGTAAGCCATTGGGATCTCTAGGATCTAGCTTGAAGGCACCAATAAACGCTGGAAGATAGCCTAACCCTTAATAGCTAATCATGGATTGGGTAAGAAAAACCCATACACAACTCAATTACCTTTTATTTTACATGATTAGTACATTATTCATAAGGTTAAGTGATCATACATGTTCCATACAAATAACAAGAAAGGCATTCGTATATTTATTCCATATTAATCCATTTCCATCCCCCAACAATGTGTGGGATTTTTATTTATGCTTGTCCAATATTAATCATGCCCATTATATCATTTCATTCAAGCACATGTTGTGCTTCATTACTCTTTTTCTAATATACCATCATATTTCATATGTAGTACACCCATTTAACCTTTATAATACCCATTGAGTATGTCATAAATCATGGTCCATCTAATCCATTCATTAGGTCATTAATCCATGATAAAAATCAACATTTTATCCCTTTAGTAATCATAAGATAATCCCATGTGTAGCCTCAAAGTATAACTAAACTAAAAGGAACCAAATCACATAAACTAGCCAAACTAGTCTATTAATTACACCAATAAGTCGTTAGATTTAAGCCAACCAGTGAATTGGTTTAGCTCGACAAACCTTTCTTTTCCTCAAATTGATTTAAGAAGACTAGTTGATTGTTCATAGATCACTCAATTGGTTCTGCCCAACTAGTTGATGGGTTTAAGTAGAGAGTAATACTAAGGTCTTTTTAGGCTCCTTAATAGATGGGTTGGGTCAACTAGTCGATTGTTATAAGAACCTATCGATCGGTTTGACCTAACCAGTCGATTCGTTTGCCCTACAACAACACCAAACTATCCATTTCATGCAGATCATGCTTATAAATATTTATCATATCACATTAGAACATGTTTTACCATCACATAACACATTTTATCCTACTTTAATTACACTTCTCAATATTACACCTCTCAACCCATTTTTTATCAAGATTCATGCTTTTCACTCAAAATGCACAACTTAACCATCCCAATATAGTTTTGTAAGCCATATATTCATGCCAACATGTAATATCAACTTAAAGAGTTTCACATCATGCGAGATTACTCATAACCCATTTTAGAACCAAGAATAACTTACTTGATGCAGGCAAAACTTTTCGTAAACAATAAATTTCAACCTGTGAAATCCTTAACTTTCAAAACCTTAAAAGCAACAAGTTTTAACTCAAAATTTTTTCATAAATTTTATAAATTTTAACTTGAAATATACAGGAAAGAACGAACATTCCACACCCAAATAAAAAATAGAGAATACTCACCCAAACCACCAAACCTTTTTCTTAAATCTACCTCTTTCTTGTTTAATAATTAAAACAAGAGAGAGCTAGATAAAGTATTAGAGGAGTGAAAGGAATTCAATTATAAGGCTTGAAGTATAGAGGGAGAAGGTGAATACTAGAGAGATTAGGTATTTTGGGTGGCTAAAAGAAAGGTGAGAAAAATGGGTGATTAGAGCTATTTATAGCCAACAAGTTGATACAAATCATAGTGTGGTAAGGAATAAATCAAAAACCCTAATTCTCAAGGTTTGCATTCAAGTTAAAAGGACATATTTTATCTAAAATATGCTAACCTATTCTCTAGAGCTCAAATGGTGATTTTAGAGGAGTGTAGGTTGATTGATCTAGAAATGCAATTTACAAGAGGGGTAATGGAAGGTCAACATGAAAGCAATCTCCTTGCTGAGAAGAATCAAGTTTTAGATAAAAGTAATGATCTTAAAATGTGCAAAGAAGAGAGGTGGAAGGAGACAAAGCTAGGGTCATCCCCCTCAATCATCCCAATCAACTTCTCAGATTGATTCGAGGTAGTTTTTTTGGGCCAAATGCATCATGAAAAATGCTAAGAATCTCTTAGGACCAATTCACCATGGGTTGACAAAGTTCCATTTTAGTATAACAAATTTTATATAAAAAAATAAAATTTAAAATTATGCCCAACTTGACAAACCAGTTGATCAATTTGGCCAACCATTTGACTCTTCTATAGACCAATTGATCGGTTCCCCAATCAATTGATCACTTTAGTCAAGCGAAAAGCATTTTTACTAAAATGACAAACCAGTTGATTAGTTAACCTAAAAAACTCCTTCAATTAAATTTTCCAACCTCATTTCAAATCAAACTTTGCCTCGAACCAAATTATAATACCAAATCAAAATCAAATACCAAAATTTACATAATCTATCATTCAACACTTTATCAAAAGATAGGGTATTATAACACTACCCCCTTAGGAGGTTACATCCCTGAAGCCTAGAAACATTCCAATCACATCATTTAACACATGTTAAGACACATATCAAATCAAAACATTAAAGAAAAATGGTTACTACCTCCTTAAATAAAAGGATTATACTAAGGTACATGCTAATAAAATACCTCTGGGTACTTGGCTCAAATTTCCTCTTCGGCCTCCCAAGTAGCCTCCTCGGTACCATGCCATGACCAAATAACCTTTACCAATGGATGGTCTTTGTGCGTATCTCTCTCATCTTTGTATCTACTACCACTCCATCCTTAGAGGATAGATATTCAAGGAAAGCCACTTGATCTGATCAGAGCGCACATATTGAGAGTTTGACATACAACTAATGTGATCTCAACAATACCAAGAACTGCCTTAAGTACTACTCATGCATCTCTCAATTGATGGATTAGATGAGGATGTTGCCTATGGACATTATGACGAACTGGTCCAAGAATGTAATGAATATTTGGTCTATGAGGGAAATGAAAGGTGCTAATACATTAGTGAGTCCAAAACACAATATTGTGAACTTATAATGGTCATACCTTATCTGAAAAGTAGTT
This sequence comes from Tamarix austromongolica, assembly GCA_039764185.1. Taxonomy (NCBI): domain Eukaryota; kingdom Viridiplantae; phylum Streptophyta; class Magnoliopsida; order Caryophyllales; family Tamaricaceae; genus Tamarix; species Tamarix austromongolica. The sequence goes on from CM077817.1 coordinate 74,952,869, forward strand.
GTAGGGATGTCTTGTTCTGCTATCCTCGGTTTATGATGGCCTGACCAAAGTTCCATCTTGGAGAACACCTTGGCCACCATTAGTTGGCCGAATAATTGATTGATTCTTGGAAACTGATAATGGTTCTTAATCACCACCTTGTTCAAACCTTAGTAGTTGATGTAGAACCTCAAGCTCCCATCCTTCTTCTTTATGAATAGAATTGCTACTCCCCATGAGTATATGCTTGGTTGGATGTAACTGTAACACTCCCATTTTTACTACTCAAAATTTTTATTTTGTGGAAGCATTAATTACAAAATTAATGGGTGTTACCACTACACTTAGTATAAGTCTCGCATCTTCTACCGTTCTTATACTAAGTGCTAAGGCTAAAACAATACTTTACTTAAAATAACATTTATAATGAAGGCAGTATAGAAATTTTATTACAAATTACATTGTCCTGATAAATACAGAAGATCAGGCAAAGAGCTGTAATATAACAAAGAGAAATAGCATGGGACTTAAAAGTCCACAAAATATTTGAATCAAAAGAATTTGAGGCATCATGGATATGCTTATAGGTATAATATAATAAAATACATAACATCACATGTATAGAGATATAGTATAATAAAATACATAATGTCACAGGTATACTTATAGGTACAATATGATAAAATTCATAACATCATAGGTATAGCACAATAAAATATATAACATCACAAGTATACTCATAAACATAATACCAACATAGGTAGGTACGAATGCTACTATCAAAACCACAGATAGGCACGAAGACTACTACCGAAACCATAGGTAGGCATAAAGGCTGCTACCGAAACCATAGGTAGGCACAAGGCTACTACCTAAACCAATCTAATATCTAATAACAATCATTCCAAATTGATCATATTATTTCCATTTTTATTTACTCGAGGGAGGAATACAACAATAACCCAGAGACATAAAAGTACACTAATCACACTAGTGCACAAGGCATCACGGTACCCTCCAACCATCTAACCCAAAGGCATAATAACACTCTGGTCATACTATTGTATGAGGCACACAATACCCTCCTCACCTTGGACACCTAATCATTAAGTATTGATACCCCCTATAGGGTTTGTAGGTCACCTATAGAGTAGACTGGGGATTTACTAGGGCACAATCGGCACACCAGAAACCCAAACAAATTGAGGACTCCTACCTCATCTCTAGGGTAGCTACCCTTAGAGAGAGACCATTCCCAAACTCAAGGTCTTCCACTTTACATATTAGTATTTTATAAGGTGATCATAGATAACACATTTTACATAATCATTCCCATTTCTATACCTATCCATTTTCCTTTATTTCCAATTATTCAAGTTAACCCTAAGGTCAATGGTCTAAAAAGAGGTCAAAGTCAACACTAAGGTCAACCTATTAAAAGTATAAGGCCATCCTATGTCCAATTATTCACATTTGGACACATTAGGTCGAAATGACCAAAATGCTCCTAGGACTAATAATTATCAGATTATCATCCATTTAAATACTAAACCCATTTTATTTATTAATTTATCGTGAAAAGGATAAAATAAAATAATTTAATTAATTATTACGCATTTTAAATTATCAGCTATATCAAAAGACCATTTTGCCCTCACACCTATTTCTACATACAAAACCATATTATATACTTTTAAACCGTCTAAAATACATGATCACATAATCAACAATAGAAAATACATATTAGACATAATTTTCAAGATAAATATTATAATACACAAAAATGACTATATTATCCCTAGGGCACACATCCATACTAGTTATTTCATAATTATATCTAAACATGCTCAACCTATTATTTTATACATAATTATCATACAAAATATTTTACCATCAATAGAATCATTTTAATCATACTTTTGTACCTGAAATATTTTACATCAGATAACATGGTCGTTTTATCGGTTTTCATAATAATATTAATAATAATTAAAATATTATTATATCGATATAAATCATGCTTAATATATTTTATACACCAAATATCCTAATGTGCTATCACATAATATTTATCATTTTAGTAAGATATAATGGTTATATGAATTCTAGCAAAAATATAAAAATAGCGGTATCCTACTAATCTTATCGAATCCTGCTAATCAACCTTTCATACCTAAAAATAATATTACAATTACTGAATTAATATCTATCAGATAAAATAATAATTAAATTAATAAAATATTTATTTTTCAAAAGGTATCAAAATACCCTTACAATTAATATAGGTACCACATTTTTTGCCAAAATCTAAAACTACTTCACACTGCATGCGTAGTGTGAGTAATGCATGAAGGGTGGGTGTTGGGGTTGGTTGGGCGAGGGATAGGCCGGGTGAGGTAAGGGGGAGGAGAGGGTAGTAGTGGGCAATGGAGACTAGTGGCTAGTTGGTGGTGAAGGGCAGCTGGTCGTGGCTACATAAAGTGGCAGGGCTACAACCGAGGAGGAAGGATGTAGGGGATGGTTGGTGGTGATTGGGTAGAATATGCTGGATGGCTCGGTGGTGATGGTGGTCGACTGGGAAGAAGGGGAGGCTACAAAGTGGTGAAGGGTTAGAGCTATAGCTATTGGGCGATGAGGGTGCGATGGGCAAAGGGTGTTGTGTGTGCGGGGTGGTGAGGCTATGGTCGAGTGGTGCGGGTTGGCTGTGGTGGTAGTGATGGGGTGGCACTATGCAGGCTCGGGCTGTCGGGTTGGTGTATGGTTGGTGGTTGAAGGTTGGGGAGCTGGGAAATAGGGTGCATAGGCTGGGGTGGTGATGGAGGTGCTATGATGGGATACTCGGTGGTGGTGGTTCTAATGGAAGAGGGTAGAGGTTGGGGCGGTTCTATAAAGGATGTGGTGGCTAGTGATGGTTGGGGGTGCTACTAAGTGCTGCGGGGTGGTCGAGGAGTGTTTGGTTGAAAAAAAAAACTAAACAAAAAGAGAGATGGGAGGAGGATGGAAAGTGGAGGGTTGTATGCGAGCATATGTATGATGTAGGAGGGGCTAGTTTGAGGCTCAGGGAAGGTATGTTAAAAGGAATAGGGGACTGTGAGGGTGATGGGTTCTATGTGCATGTGTATAGCATGTACATGTGTGTACAAATGCAAAGGGTTGGGATGAGGTGATGGATTGAGTGAAGTAAGGAATGAGGGAGATAGAGAGAGTAGATGCTAGAGTAGAAAAATAGTTTTATTTTTATTTTAGGTTTAGTTCGGGTACATTAGGGTACTGAATTGAAATCCGAGAAAAATAATCGGGATTGAGATGGGTAATGGAATGGAATAATATAAAATAATGGGGAATAAATTTTTGAGATTTATTTTGGGTTACAGGTTGAGATTATTAATAAAATAATTAGGCTAATTAAAAGATTTACGGGTATAAACTAGGATTAAATTTAATAGTTCAATTTCTATCAACATTTTAACCTGATTATTTATATATATAAACTGTTTTAATAATACGAATAATAATTACACATTTAATACTAAAATCATAAATTAATAATTATAAATAATCACACATGATTATTAATTTTTAATTAAGGTTCCTAAAAATGGGGTATTACAGTAACCCTTCTCCAATAATTCTTCTAACTAAGCCTTGAGTTCTTTCATCTCCGTAGGTGCCATACGGTACGGGTCCTTAGATATTAGCTTTGTCCCTTGCAACATGTCCACGATTAACTTGAATTCTTGAACGTGTGGTATTCCCAGGATCTCCTTAGGGAAAATGTTAGGTTACTCATAAACCACCACTATCCGCTCCAAGGGCATCCTAGTTTCTTTGGTGTCTCTAACAATGAACAGGTAAAGTGGATACCCTTTACATATGAGGTTGCTCATTGCGATTGCCAATATGATCCTTATAGAGGGATGTGGTTCACATTTTTGATATGAAACACTAATAGCCTTTGTTCCTCACAAAACCACACATTATTGTGCGCAATGGATCAGCGATCAGTACCTCCCCAACATATCCATCCAGACAATCACATCAAAATCATATATCTCGAGTTCTATAAGGTCCAACAAAAATTCTATTCCCCTAACTTCCAAAGTCACTATAATACCCCAAAATTTGTAAAACCAAGAATTTAATGATTGATATTTATTTGGAATAACTTAATCCTATATTATTAATTTAATTATTTTTTTGACCTTTAATTTATAAAAATGGATATGATTATTTAATAAATTTAAATAAATATTTTATTATCTTATCATACTCTTTTATTTAAATAAATTCCCAAAACATAATTTTACTAAAATTATCATCTTAAATTAATATCTTAAATTTTAAATAAATTAGTTTATTAAAATAATTTCTCCATTTAAATAATTTCTAACCCTAATTCAAAAAATTATTTTATTTGTTTTCCTCCTTTTCCTTTTCTTTTTTCCTTTTTCTTTCTCATTTTTCCTTCCTTTCTTCTGTTGGGCCACCTGACATCATCCTCACTAGCCCGGCCCTTGTCATTTCTCCTCTCCCACTCCCTTCTTATATTTTCTTATTTATTTCTTCTCTAGTTGGGCTAACCCACCTCTATCCCTCAATCGGGTCTACATGCCCATCTTTCTTTCTCCCCCACCAAGCCTACCTCCCCCTTTTTTCTTCTTCTTCTTCTTCATCCATCAAACCAAACAATCCCCTCCCCTATGCCTGCACCTGTCTGCAACTCTCCCCCCTCTACACTTATACAACCTGCCTTCTCCCTCTCTCTCATCGCTTACCTTCCATTTTTAGCCACACAAATCCCCTGTACAACTCCCTTGCATGCCCTCATTTCCCCTTTTCTTCTTATTCTCCCTACCAGAGTAGGCCATGCACCTGTAGCCCCTATACCCCACCTAACCTCACCGGGCATGCCTTCTCCTTTCCCTCTTCTTTTTATCTCCTTCTTCTTCTCCTCCGCCCTATTTGATGCAAGATCAAATGGTCAAGACCTTGAATTTATTATTATGGAACCTATTATCCTCTATTTATAGAGGATCTCTTATAATTTTGAAGACAAATGGATGGCTACATTGCTAGTTATGGCCAAAACATACAAAATAAGTCACTAGTGATAGAGGCGTGTGTATGGTATGCATGGAGGGAAAAAATATGTTCCATGAAAGGGATGAATGTGGTATCTACATGTGGAGACTTTAATAAACAATTTGGATGTGAAATATGGAGTATTATCACGTTGGTAATTGTTAAAAAGATACGAAAGTTGAATTAGTAAAAAAGTAGCTTAATTCTATCTTTTAGGGTTATCTTACTCTATCTTTTGAGTATGTTTAGAGTAGGGAGAAACCATATTATTTTGCATGCAGCTCACGCTGCTCATGTAGCATGAGTGTTACTGCATGTTCTAGGTTAACTTCACAAATTCTTGAGGTATAATATGGCTAGTAATAATGGTTGTTAATAAGCTTTTCCTTGATAAAATATATTCTTTTAATTACCTTCTAATAATATGCTACTTGTGATATTATTTTTAGGTATAATTTTTACTAATCAAAGCTTAAGCTTTTAATTGGGGTACCGGGAAAGTTTAGTTATTGCTAGAAATAAGGTTATCATTATACCCTACTAAAATGTGTGGATTTACGAATGCTAGCACATTAGGGTTTTGGATGTGTTTTGTATGTATATTATGTGTTGCTAAGCATCTTATGATTTTAATGCTATGTTGGAATATAGAATGAAAAGTATGCTATTATATGAAATGTGACATGTGTGGAAATAGTGGGCCTTGTTGTTAATAATGATATTAGATGCATATACATATCATGATACGTAAATATGGCCACTTTTAGTAGAAATAATGCTAATATGAGCCCTAGGGGAATTTTAGTAATTTTACTTGTACATAGGGAGTGACCTAAATAAATGTGCATGGTAGGTGATAATGGGTATTAATAATGAATAATAAGGGTTTGTGGTGTTAAATGATGCATGTGGACCATGGGTGTTAATATTTTACGTGTTAGAGGTAGTTTGGTAATTTAATAAGTAAGAAGAGTAGTTTGGTAATTTTGGCATAAGAAAGGGATAACTTGATAATTTATGAATAAAAAGGGTAATTTGGTAATTTAATAAGTAAGATGGATATTTTGTTAAATTTGCATGAGAAATGTTATTTTGATAATTTGGTATAAGAAAGGGGTAACCTAGTAATTTTATTTAATAAAAGGGGTAATTTGGTAAGTTAATAAGTAAGAAGGGTAATTTGATAATTTTATGATTAAAATGGGTATTTTGGTAATTTAATAAGTAAGATGGGTAATTTGGTAATTTTACAAGTAAGAAGGGTAAATTGATAATTCTTCAACTGAAAGGGGTATTATGGTAATTTTGTAAGCAAGTAGGGTAAGTGGTAATTTCTCAACTAAAAAGGGCATTTTGGTAATTTAGGAAGTAAAAGGACATTTTAGTAAACTTGCAAGCAAGATGGGTTATTTAGTGATTTTGTAAGTGAGAAGGGATAAAATGGTAATTTGCATATAACATGGCAGTTGATCTAATAAACCTTCATAATAAGTCATAAGTGATGTTAAGTAATAGAATAAGGGTTAATGCCTTAGTGTCACTCATTTAAGTATAATAATGTATATTGTAAGGATAAGAATATTTCAGTAAATGTATAACATAAGAAAAATGCATGGGTTAAGGTTAAATAGATAATTCAGGCTATGTTATGATGTTAATTTCATAATCATTCGAGGTACCTAAATTGTTAATTATGCATGAAAATGTGTGTCGGATGTGCTAAAAGTACATGTTAGGGTTTATGTGCTCAATAATCCTAGAGTACTTGATTTCGTGACCAATAGTATAATTATGATATGATAACCTATAATGTCATGTGAATACATAAAAATAAATTCTGTGATGAAAATAGATAATAAGAGGAAGCTATTAGCCTTAGGGGAATTTTGGTCATCTTGACCTAAAGTAACTAAGTAAAAGAATTGGAGCATAGGATGGCATTAGTAGATTATTTAAGTTAACATGGACAATAATATTAAGAATGATTACTTAATAATTAAAGAAAAAAATAAAATTAAATAAGTATGTGATTGATGTGTTTCTTATGGTCACTTTAATTAGGACACGAATAATTAAAGTGGAAGACCTCGAGATTAGAACTGATGTCTCTTTAGGGGACGCTACCCTAAAGATGTGGTTTAGCCCACAATTCTGGATTATATTGGTGTGCCTTAGTGTCCTAGCTAGTTCCAACATCTTACTCTATTTAAATATACGGGCTTATTTAGGGGGTATGTATACTTATGGATTAGGTGTCATTATCGGTAGGGTACCATGTGTCCCTATGCACCAATGCGACCAGGGTACATTTGTGTCCCTGTATTGATAGTTAAAGGGTATTATGCTTCTTGCATACGCCAGTATAATAGGTGTAACTTTTGTGTCTCCTGGTTCGTGATCTCCCCCTTGAGTTAAAAAATGAAATTTATGTGTTAATTAAATGGAAATATACTAATCATTTAGAGTGGAAGAGTATTGAGTCGGGCCCAGGCTAATCCATCGGCGATAATAGTGACTAGGAGCGTTTTTCCCAGGAGACTATTCTACTGAAAAATAATAGTAGCCAAGTGAGTTATGCCTTAGAATTGTATTTCTGATCCGCCATCTATAATAGTGGGGAATCCATTGCTCAATAAACCAAGCCTTAGATGATAACAAATCATGGGGAAGACACTAATCACTTAAAGTAGAACACCACATGAATCGTAGCCAGGTTTAGGATGATTTCAGTTCCACCAGCTATAATAGTGGATAGGAGCATTTTTCCCTCTATAATAGCGGCCAATTTTGTTATGTCCTAGAGTAGTTATTTTTCATTCCATCAGCCATAATAGTGAGATTTCTGTATTCAAGTGGATATAATTTGAGAGGTGATTATGAGTAATATTTAATTAATGGCTTAAGTCCAAATAATGTTGATTTCATCATTATGATGTGTTGTTGGTATGATTGTGGCCTTGGTGCCTATCTTAGATAGAGTGTGTGGTTGAACACTTTTAATTACACTTCACTTGGATGCTCTCTTGGTAAGCGCTAGAAATGCTAACTAAATAGACTTTGTGATATATGATTCTTGCGGTACGAGTCCATCCCATGTTTGTTGCATTTATTTCTATGCATGGTGTATGTTATTTTTCTTATGATTAAATAATATGTTGCATGCATACCCTATCATTTGTTTCTGTATAAAGGGTTACTCAATATTGTAGTACCTAAGGGTTCCTTTTGTGGGCCCTTACCTATTCAATGGGTAGTGTCCTTTGTAGGTTATCCCGTAAGTGCTAGTCATGTTTCTTCTGGGGTAAGAGTGTAAGGATTAGCTAGGAAGCTTTTAGGGTTTTCCTTTAAACCTTTGTTATTTCTATTTAATGATTTTATTCTTATAACAAATAATAGTGGATTTTATCTTTTGTAATGTCTTTAATGTGCTATTTTGATTTAAATGTGATCTTGGACTTGTGTAAATTGTGTTGTGTTCTTTTAAGCTTCGGTACTTGGTATTAGAATGGTGGAAGGAAACTAATTTGGTACTAAATGTAGCAGTAGCATTCCCAAAATTTACTATATTTACTTCTACTTAAATTTTAATAAAACGAAACTTTTCAGTAGTGAATTTTAGGGGTGTTACAATCACTCGTTGATATAACCTAGAGCATGCAATCCTATCCTAGAAGGTAACATAACAGAAGTAGGAGTACTATTAGAAGGAGATAAGGAAACTCCAGCTACAAATGTAGATGATGCAAAGAAGTGTGATGTACCATATTCAAATAATATGCATGCGGGGAAAGTAGAGACAGCAAGCATACATGTCACCACACTAGCCTGATGCTCTACCTCTGTCTGGCTCATCATGTTTAGGCATCCTACCGAAAGAAACTCCTGCGTCACTAGCTAATCCTTACCCTTGTTGGAAAGGATGGGGCATCTGACCTTTGGGCTGACTAGTTTGACTAGCGGCACTAACTTGTGATGGAGGAGCTCTCTGGGTCTGCAATTGTGGTTGCTGGATAGATCTGGTACTCTAAGCTTTAGGCTAGGTCCTTTAGATGCTGCCACTCCCAACTTGGCACTCATAAGCTCTATGCCCCTACCATGCCACATTCATGGGACATTTCCTGCCATATCTGTAACACCCCAAAATTTTAAAAACCTAAAGTTCAATAAATAGCTTTTATTTGGGATAAATTAGCTTTGAAAATTATTTAATTTATTATTTTATTGATTTTTGAGTATATAAATTTGGATAGGAATAGTTTATAGATTAAAATAAATATTTTTTTATTTTATTATACTCATTTTATTTAAATAAATTCCCAAACCAATATTTTTTTAGAATAAAACTTTTTAAGATTATATATTAAATTATTAAATAAATTTATTACCCAAAAATATTATGTCCTATTATTTTATTAATTAAAATATTTTAAATTCACCCATTTTTTCTTTTCCTTTCCCCCTTTTTTCTTTTCTTTCTCCTTTTTCCCTTTTTCCTCCTTCAAACCGCTAGGCTGACCTGCCTCCCCCTTTCCCCTACGCCTAGGCCTCTGTCCCACTCCCTTCCCTTCCCTCCTTCTCCCTCGCGCAACCCAGCTCCCCTCTCCTTTTATTTCCTTCCTTTCCCTCCTACCTAAGCCGGTCTAGTTCCTCCTTTTTTTTACCCTGACCGGCCTGCTGCTACTGCCCCTCCTCTCCCCTTCTATCTTCTTCCAGCTTCGACGCCCGATGCAACACACCCCTCGACGCCACACCAGGTCACCGCCTGCAACCTCTCGCTACCACCATTACAACCCTCCCTCTCTTTCTCTCACTCGTCCTTTTTTTCACCATTTTAGACCAAACCAGCCATGCAACCCCATCACTCATGGTCTTCCCTTCCCTCTCCCTGCCACCCTACCACTTCCTTACCACCCAATCATCCACCTATTGCCCTCTTCTTCATCTCCTTTTTCTTCTCCTCACCAGCCTCTTTCCTACCCATTTTTCGAGCCCCTTACCCTTGATCCCCTCCTCCCCATTTTCTTCCCCTCTATCTCTTCCCCCTCTATTTTACACTACCACTACCCTCCACTACTTCCACCTATGCACCAACCCGCCGCACCACTCCCTACCACCCTCTACCTTAGCCTTGCACCAACACAACACCCCTGAGCCACCCTGTAGCCCCCTTCTTCCTCTCCTCTTCTTTTCCCTTCTTTTTCTCCTTTCTTGGCAACCTTCCTGCAACCCCTTCGTCCGCCACCAACCTACTCCCCACAACCTCCTCTACCACCCCCACACTTCCTTTGGTTGAAACTAACCCTTGTAGCCCCTTATTTTTCCCCTATCTTTTCCTTCCTTCTCAGCCCCCTCCACCTTGGCAGCCAACTTTGTAGCTTCACTGTCGTTGTTGCCCTTAGCCACTAACAACCCATCCCCGACCACCACCTACACCCGCTCTTTATCCTTGCAACCTTCCCTTTCCCTAACTCTCCTCCACTTTCCCTTCTCTTGGCCCCTAAGAACCCAACTAGAAGTATCAGCTCCTCCCTTCTACCTCCCTACCTTCGACACATACCCCGCTTATAACCTGCATGTGGCTCACGTTGCTCGTGCAACGTGGGTTCCACATTATTTTGGGATTTCCTTGTTTAATTTTTGAGGTATGTTAATGGCTAAGTAAAGTGTGCTATTAATTAAGTTTGTATAAAGTTTTATCCTTTTTAGTTTTCCTACTTCTAATATAATTATTATTAATATTATTTTTAGGTGCTGATTTTGCTAATTAAAGCTTGAATCTTTAACTGAGATATCGGTAATGTTTGATTTTTGTGGGAATTAAGGTAATCGTTAAACCCCACTTAAACACATGGATAAACGTATGCTAGCACATTAGAGTTTTAATATGTTATTATGTATGATATATATTGTTTAAGATATTATATATAGTTGTTTATATTGATTGCTAAAAAAGAAAGCATGCTAGTTTATGTGCTATGTGTGGAAATATTGCTTAAGGAAATAGTTTGGTTATTAATGAAAATTTTAAGTACTTATCTATATTGTATTATCTCATTGTGACCATTAATGCATTAATAATATTATTGTGAGCCTTAAGGGCATTTTAGTGATATGCCTTGTACAAAAATGTGGCCTATTATGTATGGGGGATAATGAGTAGAATGTTGAATAATAATAGTTGGCGGAGTTGGATGATGATAATAGAGTATTGATATTAATATTTTATGTCGTGATGGTAATTTAATAAAAGTGGTGTAATAAATGGCAAAATGGTAATTTTGTAAGTAAAAGAGTATTATGTTAATTTTGAAAGTAAAGGGGTAAAATGGTAATTTTGGAAGTAAAGGGGTAAAATGGTAACTTTGTGAGTAAAGGGTACAATGTTAATTTTGAAAGTAAGGGGGGAAATGGTAATTTTGTAAGTAAGAGGTAAAATAGTAATTTTGGAGGAAAAGGGTAAAACGGTAATTTTGTATGAAAAGGGTAAAATGGTAATTTTAGAGGAGAAGTGAAAAATGGTAAATCGTAAGTAAAAGGGGGTATTATGGTAATTCTGGAAGTAAAGGCAAAGTGGTAATTTTATAAGTAAAAGGGTATTATAGTAATTTTAGAATTAAAGGGAAAAATAGTAATTTTGTAAGTAAAGGGATAAAATGGTAATTTTATAAGTAAAAGGGTATTATGGTAAATTTGAAAGGGTATTATAGTAATTTTGGAAGTAAAGGGAAAAATGGTAATTTTGTAAGTAAAATGATAAAATGGTAATTTTGTAACTAAAAGGGTAAAGTAGTAATTATAATAATGGAGAAGGGCAATTTGGTAATTTAACCACCTAAAAGGGTAATTTGGTAAGTATGATCATAGAAAAGGGCAATTTAGTAATTTAACCAACCAAAGGGTAAATTGATAATTATGATAATAAAGAAGGATAATTTGGTAATTATGAAAATGAAGAAAGGTAATTTGGTAATTTAATCGACTAAAGGAAAATTTGGTAATTATGATAACGGAGAAGGGTAACATGGCAATTTGATAATTATGATAATAGAGAAGGGTAATAAGGTAATTTAACCAACTAAAGGGTAATTTGGTAATTATGATAATAGAGAAGGGCAATTTAGTAATTATGATAATAAAGAAGGGTAATTTGGTAATTTAATCAATAAAAGGGCAATGCGGTAATTATAACAAATGAGAAGGGCAAATTGGTAGTCTAACCAACCAAATGGAAATATGATAAGCGTAACGACTATGAAGGGTGATTGGTGACCTAATAATTATGGGAGATAACATGGTAACCTAAACCGAGTAAGGATTAATTTGGTAATTATACAACATGAATAGTAATATGGTAAATTGGAAAGTAAGGAAGGGATGAATTAATAATTACACAAGCAAGGGGTAAATTAGTAATTCATGTCTAATATGTTGAGGGGATAATGGAGTTTCGTAATAAGACTCAAGTAACACTGAATAGTAAAATAATGGTATTTGACAGTTAGTAAGTATCACGAGGACCAATCCTAAATCAGAATTGGAGGAGGTTATGATGACCCTAATGATTCCTCTGTGTTATCTTGGATAACCGTTTGAATAAGAAATACTTAATAATATCAGAATGAATGAAAGTGAATAAATATTTGATTATTGCACTTTTCGTGATCAACTTAATTAAGACACTAATACTTAAGTTTTTAGTCGTAATACTTGGTGTAAGACCCCAAAATCACGACTTGAAAATTTCATTTAAATTTTGCTTCACGGAAGCGGAAATTAAAGAATGGTGGGTGTTACCGCCACACTTGACATAAGTTCAGTCTCCTCACCATCCTTACGTCAAGTGCTAAGGCTTAAAACAAGTCAAACCAACAAAATGCAAGGGAAGTACAATACATAATCGAGGGTTTTACAAAAGAAAGATTACCCATAACCAATGACCGTTTAGATAATTAAGTAGTTAACCGTTTTTAGAAAATAACAAAAGAGTACACAAAAGTAAAAAATGGTTTGCCTTACACTCATCAGGTCCATCATAGTTACAAGGAAAAAGGGCAAAAGGGAATGGGGTCCACTCGCTCCCTTAACCTAACTATTCGCCGGGGTGACGCTCCTCATAATCCTTCAACCAACGCATGCCATGGACGTACTCCTCTGAAAAGTGATAGTATTAGCACGACTTCCTCGTACTAAGTAAACCAAAATGCCTCCGGAGAGGTAGCATACTCACGTAGCAATCATCATACAAAATACGGAATTCAAATAAAACATATGATCATATGCAAAGCTATGATTTCATAACACGAATCCACACCACAATTAACATTACAAGCTAGATAAAAATCCTTATCAAAGGCATTTAAACATGCTTATAACTTCTCAACCATTTTAACTAACCAACGACCATACATTATAACATAACAGGAAGAATTATTGATATTCCAAACAATCTAACCAAGGTCAAGTCACTCCTAATCCAATTATTATAGAAGTATTATGGTGGGTGTCTAATCCGCTTATATAATTTATATAACAATTATCAAGTGGAATACAATCCTATATCCATGAAAATGATCGTCAAGGAGGGTGGTACCAAAATAAATCACTCGATTCCAGGGCAAAGCTCGCTAAGGAAGCCACACGACATAACAGTCGTCCATACTAAACCTCAGAACTCAAGTCCTTAAGTACGCGTACTCCCTATAGGGTGTATGGAATACCTATAGAGTAGAAGTGAGCCCCTTGACCCGAAGGCCCAAACTATATACTCGGCGGCCAAGTCCAAGGCATGAGATTCCTTTCCAACTCAAGTATTCCTCTTTAAGTGATTAGTGTCTTATGAAATTTCAAGTTATTAATTAGATAACAATAAGGTTCACAATATTCCAACTTAGCCACAAATCAACCAACCAAGGGACCACGAGGGTCACAGCAATCAACCATCAAATGAAAAATCTAATAGACCACGAGGGTCACAACAATCAACCATCAAATGTCAAATCCAAAAGATCACGAGGGTCACATCAATTCCAAGTCAACACGACTTAGGGTAGGCATCATGCCATAGCTCGAATAATTATCCGATTCAGTTATTCAAACCAATTATTCACTTTAGAACACCCTTTTGCCTTAATGACCAAAATACCCTTCATCCTGTAACTACCACATTTTCCTTCACTTTATTATCAAGTTTACTTATATAGGATGCTTGTCATGAAAATGTTAGCATAAAATAGCTAATGATACTTTAACATACGATAATTTCTTCGGTACGACAAAAGACCATATTATCCCTAAACATTCACCAAACATAGTACACATATACACTCCTAGCATGCATTTCTAATATCTCATAAATTCATGCAATTTTCACGAATAAATTTCAAATACGAATCATGGTATATAAAATTTACATTTTACCCCTAGAACATGTAGCACTTAATAATCACCATTTAAACAAATTTATACTCTATGTTAACATGCTATACATCCAAAATTATCTAAATTATCTAAGGGACATATTAAATCCATTTATGGGTCTTACCATGAAGCATGATAAATTTTCGGTTAGACTATAACCCCAAACATGCACATTTATTTTTAGAATAAATCCATATACGTTGCCATAAGCATGCACTCTTCAATTTTTAGAATACTACCTAGGAATATAAATATTAGCATGGTAACATATATTAGTACCCTAAACATGCACATTTCTTTTTAGCATAAATCCATATACGTTGTCATAAGTATACACTCTTCAATTTTTAGAATACTACCCAGGCATATAAATATTAGTATGGTAACATATATTAGTCCCCTAGACATGCACATTTCTTTTTTGCATAAATCCATATACGTTGTCATAAGCATACACTCTTCATTTTTTTTAGAATACTACCTAGGCATATAAGTATTTGTATGGTAACATATATTAACTTACACATTATAATATTCACATAGAAACGATCTACAACATGCTTCCATTTCCCACGAAATATAAGTCATTTTATATCCTCAATCTAGTATGATTTTTATCCTAGAAAAGTAGCCTATCATTTTCTCACAAAATTCTACCGTCTACGGATTAGTTGGATTTACTTTGAGATAAGAAAATATTAACACCAAAAACTTCTTCCACAATACCTTAGGTGGGGTCAAGATTACCTAGAAATGAATAACACCATCGACAACTACGAGCATTAATATTATGCTAATTAAAATAATCAAAAGACAACCTATATGAGCTAATACTCGAAAAATGATTAGGGAAAATAAACAAGGTGGCCAATGCATGAATTTAAGCACCAAACCCACTGAAATATAGAATACTTACGTTGGGGAAAAATAATGGCTACTTGGGGAGGTGAAATACAAGGCAAATGCTGGGTTATTTTTAGGTTAAATTTCAGTGAAGGGAAGGGGAAGTTTAGGGCTACAACTAAATTTTTGTTGTTGGAATTTAGGGAAGGGAAAGATATGGCTGCAAGGGGAAAATTAGAGGGCTTAGAGGGAGAGGAAATGAGGGTATTTCCTACAGATTGGGACTTAATAAAAGGAGGGGAAAGAAGGGGGAAAAAGGGTTGCTGTATGGGTTGGTAGCTAAGGGGCTGCAAGTGGGTTGTTTTGGGGTGTGAGGGTGTCGACAGGCTGCATGGGAAAAGGGGGCCTTCAAGGGTAGATTGAGGCATGGGGAATGGAAGATAATGGAGGGGTAGATGGCTAGAAAGGTGGGGTATGTGTGCAGGTTGAGAGGAGGGAAAGATAGGGGCTGCAAGTTGGGGGAAGGCTGGGGTTACATGCACTATGGCTGCAAGTTGCTGGATGATGTGATGGAGGATGGCTGGGGTTATGGGTTGTGGTTTTGCAGGGTGGAGAGGCATGGGAAAGGAGGAAAAAAGGAGGGGTAGATGGCTTGAAAAGTTGGGTAGGTGTGCAGGTTGAGAGGAGGGGAGTTTGAGGGCTGTTACTTGGTGGGAGGGTTGATTTACGTGGGTTTTATGGCTGCATGTGGAGGGGTGACGTGAGGCTTGGTGGCTGCATGTGGCTGGGCTGGTTTGGTAGGATTTTTGCAGGATAGAATGGCATGGGAAAGGAGGAGAGTAGGGAGGGTGATGGGTTGCTACTAGGGGTGGGGAATGGCTGCAAAGCTAGAGGATAAGATAGGAGGAGTGCAAGGTATGGGAAAAAGGTGGCAACTTGCTGCATGGGAGGGGTAAGGTGCAACAGGTTGGGGGAGTTATTATTATCATTGTGTTATCACTTCCCCTATTTTATTTTTTGTAATTATTGCTAACATTATTATTGTTCTTTCAATCCTTGTTACTGGTATTATTATTAAAAGTGTCATTCATAATAAGATTATTGGTATTACTATCCCTTCTATTTTAATTACTCTCTTCTTATTATCGGTATTATTATTGTCATCAATTTTTTCCTTCCTCTACTCATTCTTACATTTAATCCCGGTTATTTTAATAACTTAACATTTATGGACTTACTCGAGACAACAAGGCGATCGCTTAAAAATAATCTTATGGTTTACTTCACCTACTAATCAAACTTTAAGTCTTGCATATCTAAATTAAGGATTTATTAATACGGGGTATTACACTTGGTATCGCAATAGTGGAGGGAAACCAAACTAGTACTAAGTGTAGCGGTAACACCCCGAAATTTACTATATTTACTTCCGCATATAACTTTTAAAATTTAAAAAAATTTAGTAGTAAATTTTGGGAGTGTTACATGTGCATATCCCCTTCTAACCGTAACTTAAAAGAGAAGGAAATAGGTACTAAGTGAAAATATAAAACATAGGGCAACTTGCTCACTAACTACTGGCTAGCTAACCCGAGACATAGAGAAAAAGGCTTGAAATAAATCTTTCATTAGCTATTTATTACCAAGTGATGTCACAAATCATAAATAAATTCCATAAATATCTAAATTGGGTGTTTCCAAGTAATAACACCATACACATCACAAGATATATAAGCAGATGAAACCAAACTTAACCAAACCAAGCCGCGTATATCATCATTTTGAGCCATATTAATTTCCGGGTAAATATGGTTTCAATCATGATTAAAATGTTGTAATTACATATAAACATTAATATATCATGCCTAAAGGGAGAAGCATAATTAACTATAAATAAAATAAAAAACAAACGAACTAGTTGATTGACCCTTAGGATCTGTCAACTAGTCTGGTCGTACTTGAATAGAAAATATAACTAATGGATAGGTTGGTCCCATTAATAAATTGTTCATAGGAAACTAGTATATAGCTTTGGCTAAACCAATTGATGGGTCTACGTAGAGACCAAACCACTCTAGTCCCAAGATAACTAATTGATGGGTTTGGTATCATTGGAAACAATCAACTAGTTTATTGAACCAATCAATAGATCTCAGGAGTAACCGATCAAAATCTACAAACTGAGTGACTGTTCCCACAACCAGTCAATCAGTCCAATACACCAATCAATTGGATTGGGTAAAACGACACTAAGACCTATATCCACATACCAAAATTCTGCCCTACTATACCATATTAATCTCGGCATACTTGTATGTCATAAAGCACATAAAAAAACATGATGCACACATGGTTACATGTGGAAACATGGTAATATTGGCATTTAACAAAACTATGCTAAAAATTGCCAAAATCATGCATAATGTCAGGGAACCTAAAACATGCAAAATTTTAAAAAGGGAAACTTTACCACATGCTTGAATCCAAGAATACAATAATCTCATTCTCAAAATAGAGATGTACCAAGAACAAGGAACCACAACAAACAATAAAATGTCTTATTCATATTAAAGTTAATAATGTCTTACCTCCAAACAATTTTTCTAGCACAAAATATTCTAAACTTGATCGTGTTCTACCAAGACCTTGATTTGTAAGAGAATAAAGAATCAAAACCATTAAAAACTCCTTTGCAATACTTAATAAAAATTAAATAAGAAGAAGATGGAGAATAAAAATGACATAGCACAAAATTTTCTTCAAACTAAAATTTAAAACCAAAAACCAAGGTCTTTAACCTTTCTCAAAAATTTAATCCTTCATTACTTAAAATAAATAATGGATAGATAAAGATAAGATGAGGAGATGAAAGAAGATATAATAATTTCAAATAAAGGATGAGGAAACCACAGGCAAACCTCTATTTTCCTAACATGGAAGAAAAGAAAGAAAAAGAGGAGAATGCCCAACATTTGAGAAACTTTCACAAAGGAAAGAGGAGAGTATTAGCAAATGAAGATGATAGGGAGTGAACTGAATCAAGAGTGGTGTGTATAGGAAGGGGAGAGAGATGTTTGACTTAGATTGAGTATGGGCAACCTAAATTATGAGGAGATCATAAGTTGAGGTAAGGGAGGTAAAGTGTAGAAAGGAAGAGACGTGGTAGAAGTTTGGTATATTATAGAAATGATGTAAAACTAATCCTAAGGCACCACAATATGCTTATTAGCACGAGTAGTTTCTAACTAGATGTCTTTCATAAAAATAGGAAAAAGACTGGAATCAAATGATTTGAGCAAACTAATCAACTTTTTTATCCTAAAATAAAATTTTCAATTAGTGAGTACATCAGTCGATTGATTGGGCAAAGCAGTCAATCAATGTGCTTGAAATTCATAGCATTATTGAAAATTTTAAGCCCTTTCCAAATCTAAAACTCATTTATTTTGTATTAATATATTTTTAAATACAATTTGGAGGATTTTAGTATGGTCCATTACAAAAATGAATCAAAACTCCCCCTCACCTATCATGGACATTATCCTTAATGGTCAATCAATACATAAAAAAGGAGGAAATGGCAATTAAGTATAAGGGAGGGTATATAGAAGGTACCTAAAAAGTGATAAAAATACCAAGGGAGAAGTTTTTTTTCTAGGCCAACATGGTATGTGCTTGGACATATGACCCCACTCTATCTTACCTCACAAGTTCTCCATTTATGTTACCTCCTACCTTAAAAAATTGTATGTCCTTATGCCTTGTAATTCCTTCATAAATATGTGAAGTTTCTATGCATCTATAAATGAAGGAAAAAAAATCTAAATGCCTCATAAATAAATAAAATTGAAAAAAAATTGAAACATTACTTGAGTTAAACCCACACACACACTTGTGTTACCTCCTAAAAAGTGCTTATTTATAGTGGTAGGATTATTCAATCACAAAGAGAGAATTAACTAATTTATTTAATTGTTTTAGATTTCAACATACTCAACCATCAACATGTTATATTGTTAACTAGCACACTAATTTAGCTACATGACACATAAATGGTTAACTACCATATAAACTAGTATTAATAATGTAATTATATCCTATATAATATACAACCCAACAAATAATATTTCAAATAAAGTATGCTAATTAGTACATGAAAAAAGCTAACAAGAATCCTAATTAAAATAATGATATTGATTTGAAAATTTGACTGGGCATCTTGACTTGTAGAGTTGACATTAATGCACAATATCTTCCTTTATAATAGCTTGTAACACATGAAAATCTTATGTATCATGACTTCTTAAATGGTTTGATCTTCTTCCTACAAATATGTTATATACCTCCACGAATAACTTAAAGTAACATTATGAAGGTTATTCATATTAGTATTATCAAAGACATATAATGTAATTGGTTCCATAATCAAGTATGCCAAATCACTATCATATTGAGGATCATCTATGGATGCTCCTACATCACAATTGTAGAAGTCTCCTTTCACCTACAACCTGCGTATTCCATGTTAAGAAAATAGGTGGACCAAAAACCTTTATACTTAAGTTCTATGAGAATTTGGAAATATTTTGTAAAAATAAGAAATTCCTATAGGGGCTTTAAAAGTTGTTCTATATGCCCAAAGTGTGTCATCTAACTTTAAAAATCAATAATTCCTAGGAGCATTAACCATTTTTGGCAATGTCTTTTTAATTTCTCAGTTTGAAACTTATAATTGTCCACTATTTTAGGGAATATATGGAGTTGCAACATAATACATAACTCCATATTTACCCAAAAGAGCATTAAATGCTCTATTACATAAATGAAAACGCCCATCACTTATAATAATCCTCAGCATTCCAAATCTTGTAAAGATATTATTTTTCAAGACTTTGGTGACAAATTTCGCATCATTATTGGGATTTGAAATATCCCCCACCCACTTAGAAATATAATTAACTACAAAAAAGATATATTCATTATGCATAGATTTAGGAAATACTCCCATAGAGATAATACCCCTCACATCAAACAATTCAACTACTATAATATTTATAACGGTAATTTCTTATTTTTGAAAAATATTTCCAACCCTTTGGAATATATTACAAGACTTATTGAAATCATAAGCATCATTAAATAATGTAGACTAATAAAAAAATACTTTTTACAACTTTGGCTATAGTTTTGGTGGCTACCTCCACATTATTTATTATGACAATGAGATAAAATAGAATATAATTCATGTTCAGGGTTACTTATTTATTATTTAATTAGAATATATTTTATGCATATAAGTATCATCCTAAAAACAATATCTCAAGTCATGTAAAAAATTCCTTTGATGATATGAAAATACATTAGGTAGAATTCCACTTACAAAGGAATTAGCTATATCATCATACCAGGGATGATTTATAACTACGTAGAGTGCTTCATCTAGAATATATCATGAATAAGATTACCCTCCTTATTTACCTTGTATGATGATGGTAGATGAGAGAGGTGATTTTGAATGTTATTCTTGATTCCCTTCTTATTATTGATTTTAAAATCAAACTCTTATAGCATTAGAATAAATTAAATGATTATGGGGTTAACATCTTTCTTAATAAAAGTTATCTTAAAGCAACATGGTGAGTATAAATAATGATTTTATTAAGCAATACGTAAGGACAAACCTTTTTAGAAGAAAACACCACGACTAGTAATTCTTTTTTCGTAGCAACATAATTATTTTATGTAGAATTCAAAGTTTTGCTAGCATAATAAATAATTTGGAAAATTTTATACCTAAGTTGTTCTAAAATTTCTCCTACAACCATATCACTAGCATTGCACATAATTTTGAAATGAATATTCCAATTTGCTACCACAATAATTGGAGTAGTCACAAGTTTTCCTTTAAGAGTGTTGAATGCCTTTAAAAATGCATTAAAAATTCAAAATTTACAACTTTAGCCAATAAGTCACTTAGAGGTTTTGAAATTTTTAAAAAATATTTGATAAATATCCTATAGAAGCTCGTATGAACAAGAAAACTATGAATGTCCTTAACACATTTAGGTGCAGATAATTTTTCAATAGTATCAATCTTTTCTTTATCTACCTATATCTCCTTATATAAGATCTTATGACCTAACCCAATCTCGTATTGCACTAATAGATGTCATTTTTCTAATTTAAAACACAGTTGGTATCCTCACAACATTTTAGCATAAGATTAAGGCTATTCAAACATGCATCAAGAGGTGAGCTAAACATTGAAAAATCATCTATAAAAAATTTCATAAATTTCTCAACCATGTTATGAAATACAACCATCATGCATCTTTGGAAAGTGTAAGGATCATTACATAGGCCAAAAATTATGCTTCTATATACAAAAATGCCATAAGAATAAGTAAAAGTGGTATTTTCTTGTTCCTTAAAAGAAATATGAATATGTGTATAACTAGAATAGCCACTTATTAAGTAATAAAATTCATGTCATGCTAAACACTCAAGCATTTGGTCAATACAAGGAAGGGGAAAGTGATATTTTATGGCGGCTTCATTTAATTTTCTAAAATCAATACAAAGATGATAGCTAATAATGGTTCTAGTAGACATAAATTCATTTTTATCATTCTCAACCACTATGAGTTCCCTTATAATGTGAACCACTTGCATAGGACTAACCCAAGAGTTATCCAAGATTGGATAGATTATACCTACATCAAATAGCTTAATTATCTCTTTCTTCACCACCTCTTCCATTTTTATTCATTTACCTTTGAGGTTGGATCACTTTATTGTATTTGTCTTATATGAGGATTTTAAGCATGCACATGGAAGGAATAATCCCTTTGATATCAACAATGGTCCATCTGAAAGCATTCTTTCACTTTTTATACATTCTCATAAACTTTTCTTCTCGTATATTAATCAAACATAAAAACATAATGATAGGTAGAGTACTATTATGAACAAGAAATGCATACTTGTAGGGAAGTGGTTTGAGCTCTAAATTTAGAGGCTTCTGAATAGATGGTTTTATATTTGGGACTTGATCATTTTCTAATATTTGTAAAGGGATTACTTTCTTTCTTTTATAAGGTGGATGGGCACTTATGTATTCAATGACCTCTATGAATTATTCTCCATCTTTATTCCCTTGGGATTATACCAAGTATCTCTCTAAAGGAACTTTTATAACACTTGCTTGAAAATAATCATTAATCACTTCAACCAATATATTAATGCTTTATCAAGTGTCATCCCTATAAGGTTATTTCATGCTTTTAAATACACTAAATGTAACTCCCTCACCTTGAAATTAAAGAATCAACTTACCCTCATGAACATCAATCATAGTCTTTCCTATACCAATAAATGGTATGCTAATAATGAGAGAAATCATTTGATCCTTGTCCATATGAAGGCACAACATAATCAACAAGAAATATAAATTTATTCTTTTTCCTAAAAATATCCTCTAGTATGCCTCTATGATACTTAATAGAACTATTAGACAACTGAAAAGACATATTATTGGGTTTTGGCTCTCCTAAACCCAAATGCTTAAAAATAGAGGACAATATCAAATTTATGCTAGCACCTAATTCACGTCACACTTTTCCAAATTTCAAATTACAAATTCCCCAAGGAATAGTATAACTTTCTCACGTTTTCAACTTAGGAGGTAATTTATTTCATAAAATAACATAACACTCCCTATTCAATCTAATGATATTATATTTATCCAATTTCCTTTTGTGAGTAAGATGTCCTTAAGAAATTTGGTATAGTTAGGCATATGCCTCTTGATATCAATCAATGGCAAACTAATATGCCCTTTTTTGAAAATATCTAAAAATTTAGTAAATTATGTATCTAAATTACTTTGGACTACTATATAACGAAATGGAGGATGAAGTACATATGATTTTACCTCTTGAAACAGGGTGCTAGTTACCTCTTCTTGTTATTTTGGCACTACTTCTGGAGCTTTCTCCTCCTTTTTCTTTGCCTCTTGAGGTTGTGGTTTAGGTGGTGTCTTCCCACTCCTTATTGATACAGCATTGATGTATTCTTTTGGGTTTTCCATTATATCACTAAGTTATGTTCCCTTCTAAAAATTTGAATTGGCTAATTACCCAATGTGTGCTTCTAATTTCTTAATTAAGGCTTCTTGATTTTTGAAACATATCTTAGTGGTGCTAATGAACTTACTCACCATCTTTTCTAAGGAAGGCTTATATTGTTGCTAAGATAACATTAGAGAAATAGCAATAGATTATTGTGGTGGGAATCTAGGGACATTACCAGATTTTCATTTCTCTAATTGAAGTGTGGATGGTTCCTTCACCCCATATTATACATATTCAAGTGTGGATTGTTTTTCCTACTGACATTGGTAGCAATATAATTAATTTGATCAAAATATGGTTGGAAAGGATTACCTACTTGACACTCTATGCTAACATGTGATCCACCACATAAGTTATAAATAGATACATTTGCTTAAATCTACATACATGAAGTAATACTAAAATTATCCAATTTCTTAGTGATTATATCCATTTTAGCTTCTAATGCAGTGATGGCATCTATAGAATGAATTCCTACATTTCTTCATACCAAAGCTCATTTACAACGAAATTAGTGGAAAATTGAGGCTAATTCCTTAATAAAATTATAAAAGTACTCAAGAGTATTGTTCATTATAGTAGCAACTATTGCTGCATCTATCATAGAATAGTTAGTAGCAAAAATACCATTATAAAAGGTTTAAATTTGTAACTAAACAGGTAAGATATGATGTGGGCATTTTCTTAACAATTCATTAAAATTTTCCTATGCAACTTATAGAGATCCTAAGGCATGTTGCGCAAATGTGGCAATGCCATTTCTTAATTTAGCAATTTTGAAGCTGGAAAGAACTTATAAACAACTTCACCAAATCATCCTAGGTTGAAATAGAACTATGTGTTAATGAATTTAGCCAACTCTTAAACTTTTTACTTAATGAGGATGGAAATAATCTAAGTCAAATATAATCACTATTAAAGCCATTCAATTTGAAAATGTCATATATTTTAATGAAATTGTAAGTATGAATGTGCATGTCATCATTAAGTGTAACTCCAAACTAGACCAAGGTATTTATCTTCTAAATGGTAGCATGTTTGATCTCAAAAATTATGCACTTCAACCACCATTCTTCAAAAACTTCATCCTAAATCCACTATTCTAGGGCTATTATAGCATTATAATGATCTCCCAACTTCCTCTAGTTGATCTTGCTCCCCATGAGCCATTTGTAAATTTTATTTTTTCATAGAAATAATAAATTTTAAATGAGCTCTAAACTTCTAAATTGTTACCTTAATCTTTGAGTAAAATGGAACTAGTTCAATAACACCCCAATTTTACTAAATTTTTTTTTTACTACGGAAGCATTAATTACCAAATTAATGGGTGTTACCCCTATACTTAGCATAAGTCTGGTTCCTTTACCTTTCTTATGTCAAGTGCTAAGGCATAAAACAAACCATAAATAAAGTAAAATAGAGAAAAGATGAGACATTATATATTTAAAAGAAACTAAGGGACATAAGAGTCTGAAGGAAAATCAATTACATAAAAATAGGCAATCAAAGGTATAACACCAAAAGTTATCACACATTTACATTATCTTCCCCCATGTTCTTTCCAATTTCTCTATGTCGGCACCGAAGGGAGAAGGTGGACAACATATTAGGTAGTTGAAGGCTTAATTTCTTTGCATTATTCCTAAGTAAAAACAACTATTTAAAATTTATTTTGAATTCTTATGTAAATTTTGTTCTTCATATCAAGATTAGTCAAGTGTGTATCTCAATCCTACAGACAACTTATTTTTATCTTCAATCTATGGTTTGATCTTTTCATTCTCTTTTCTGTTATTCATTATATCTACAATATACATGTCATTTATATTTATATTTTTCATTTCTTTCAATTAATGAGTGAGTAATTATCTTTTATAGAATTAAACTAGGATCCATATGGCAAGAATATAATGAGTTAAATTATATGTTTTTCATGTATGGTTCATACAGGCCTTTTCGTATGTTAGAAATTATTGTTATGAGTTGGGTTTGATATAATCTGATTTATATAGAAGTTGACTATAACTGAAAGGTTGAAATAAATGTCAGAAAATTAATATATGGAAATTTAAATGATCACGAAAGTAGAAATTTGATTTTTAGGGACCATTTAATGGTGGTGTTTAATGGATATAATCTAATTTATTAGTCACAAAAGTAGTCAATGAACTAGATTAGATACATTCCTAAACCTTGAAAGAGGCTAGTGAATCTGAAATACCCCAAAACCTTAATTTAGGAAATCATGGCCGAATAGGGAATTATTAGAAAATTTATTTAAGATAAACTACTTTTATTGGAAAAAAGGGGGATTAATTAGGATAAATCAAGAAGGAATTTCTAAGCGTTCTAAGTAGGAGGACTTTTGGTATTTTAAGATAATTAAGGGTTTTATTTTAGAAACTGCATAAGTAAATTATTTTATTTAAAATAAGAAGGATAAAATAGCTTCAATTAATATAAACTTTATAAATAATTTAATTGGAAGAAAATTTGGGTATTTTTCCTAATTAGTATGGAGGTTAAGGAAATTTATCTAAAATAGTCTAAACTATGCAAAAAAAGGAATTTATTTAATATTTTATAAATATTAATATTCTAAGCAGCCCAAAAATATTCTAAATAATTTATGCAAAATCCAAAACCCTAAATAAAGCCTTTCTTTTCCTTTTTCCCTTTTTTCTTTTCGTTCTTTTTTTCCTTTTTCTACCTTCCCCGCCGAAGTTGGGCCTCACCCGGCCCAACGCCACCCTCCTTCCTTCTTCTCTCCCGTGGCCCAGCGAGCCCAGCCGCCCGTGAGTCAAAACGCAGCGTTTTGACGCTAAAGTCACTGAAACGCCGCGTCGCGATAAGGAAAAAAATAACCGTTGCCAGACCGGCGCGGACGCCGCGTTTTCCCCCAAACTCACCCAAAACGTATGTGTGATTACCCGTGTTATGTTTAATGTGAATGTGCTTCAATTTATGATGTGTTGTGGCCTTAGGACATGCATGCTAGGGAATTTGGTGTGGTGACGTATTTTGGGAACATGACAGAGAAGAGTGAAAAGAAAATAACAAAAGGGGGGAAATAAGTCGGTTAGAGAAGGGATGGGAGAAATAAGGGTTGCATGGGGTGGTCACGATCTGCATGGGAGCATACCTTACGTATAGAAAGGTGCCTCGGGGTGTGTGGAAGGTAAGAGAGGTGTTGTTTGGGTGTTAGGGGCTCCGAGTGAAAAATAGTACGTGGACCAAAATAAGGGTGCGTGGGAGACGGGGTTAGAGTTTAGAGAGAACTCTAGTTGTCAGGGGAGAGAAGAAAAGGGGAGTATTAAAATAATAAGTGAGGGTTGAACGAAAGGAGTCGTATGGTGTAAGGGTGCTAGGAGGGTTCTGGATGCATGAGGCAGGAAAGGGTGGGCCACATAGGCCTAAGTTAGGGTTTCTGGAGGAAACCCTAAGGGAAGGTAGTGAGTGGAATTTGGGGTAAAAGGTGGTGGGCCCAGACCCACACACTTAGGGGACGGGTTTTCGAAGTGAGTAAGCTAACTAAGGGGAGTATGTCGGGCGAGTTAGGAGGCGCAAAGGTCTCAAGATATGAGACAGGCCCTCTTGGGAGGATGCGTATAGCTGAAGTTAGCCATGCATGTTTAGGGCGGTAACTTGTTGAAAAAGATACCATAAAATACTAATCACTTAAAGAGAAAGATGCTGAGCCGGGCCCAGATCGGTCCACCGGTGAATAATAGTGGCCAGAAGCCGGGGTGCCCTAGAGACCGACCCACCGACGAATAATAGTGGCCAGGAGCGTTTTGCCCTGTATATATTTTCGGTCCACTGGCTATAATAGTGGGGGTTACCGTGCTCAGCAAACCAAATATAAAATCGATAAGACATGGGAAAGATACTAAATACTTATAGTGGAGCACCATGTGAGTCGGAGCTAGACCGGTCCACCGACAAATAATAGTGGCCAGGAGCGTTTTTCCCTGGAGACCGAACCACCGGTAAATAATAGTGGTCAGGAGCGTTCTGCCATGTACATATCTCCGGTCCATCGGATAAAATAGTGGGGCACCCACACTTACATGGATTAATAAAGAGTATGTGGAATTGAGTATGGTATTAAGAGATTTAAAGGATAAGTCTAATTGGAACATAATCGGCCTCACTATTTGTATCATCTTATGTGCCTATATGATCATGCTTGTATTGTGTACTTTGTTTGTTCGGCTTTAGTTATTCGGTTACCTTGCTCACTACAAAGCATACTGACCGCCAGTTTCATGGGTGCTGCTCATTCCCACGAGTAGAAGCCCCATTGATCTAGTGCAGGTAGGTGACTCTATATTTGATGCCTACGACGCTTATGAGGCGTTGGGCGAGACCGAGAGCTGAGTTCGGACCTAGCTTGGGGATCGAGAGTGGCATGGTCGAAGTCTGTTGTCACTTCATCTTTCTTATGTATTTAAGTTTATTGTTTTAAGTGTATGACGTTTCAACTTTCAAAAACCTTAAAACCATATCTTGAATTGTACTTTGAACTTCCGCACTCTGATTCTGTATTACTTAGGTTTTACCCAAGAATGTGTTATGCTAGCTACTCGTATTTGTTGTTTAATCTCTTTTAGCCTTAGCACTTAGTACCGGGACGGTAGGAGTGAATCGTTCTGGTATTAAGTGTGGCGGTAATGTCCCCAAATTTACAAGTGTTATCTCTTATTCTAGATAAACTTTTTGAAATTAAACGAAATATTTCAGTAGTAAATTTGGGGGTGTTAAAAGTTGGTATCAGAGCATTGGTCCTCGAACCCATGCTTGTTTCTTCTCCAAAACAAGATTCATTTTACAAAATTTACCTAAATTAAAACGTTTTCATGCCTTAGCGAAACCCTTCTATATTAACGATTTCGAGTCCGGGCCATGATGAGGAACGTGAGGGTAGATTAGGAGTTTCCCTGAGGAGGGAAGGCAATTAATTACGATTATTGCGAACTAGTAGGTTCGCTTCTAACCATGTATTTTATGGGATGCAGCCCCGATGGCGGCAAACGGCCGAGTAATACGTTTGGAGGAGGCCTTTGGGGCCTTTATGGAGTTTGTTCAACGCACCCACCACCTAGAGGGTGCCGGTGAAGACTGGCTTCGAAGAGTTACTGGGCACCACCCTCCTACATATTCCGGCGAGGAAGACCCTGTGGTCCTCGAGGGGTGGATTCGAGACCTGGATCGTACTTTTGAGGCAGTCGACTGCCCCGTATCTAGACAGCCCAGCATCACTGCCTTTTTCTTGAGAGTCGTAGCGGATTGGGAGGTGTTCAAGACCGCGCTTTGCTCCAGATTCTACCCGAAAAGCCTGAAGAGGGACAAGCTACGGGAATTCATGCAGCTCACCCAAGGAACAATGACGGTACGACAGTATTATGCTCGCTTCACCGAGCTTCTACGCTTTGCCCCTGGGATCGCTGCAAACGAGTCAACAGTAGTGTTCCAGTTTGAGTAGGGGCTAAAATTCAGTATCCGTAGGATGATGGGAGCGGTGCCATTCACAGATCTTGCCACACTCTATGAGCGTGCCTGCCTCGCCGCCGCCCTAGTTCAGGAGCAGGCCAGCATCCTCGGGAAGAGGAAACCCAAGGGCCAGAGTTCCGGGGGTAGGACCTAGCTTGGGTCAGGAACACCGAGGAGACCCCCACCACGAGACCAGAGTAGGGGCTAGGGACCCTCGGGAGGATTTGCGTGTAGACGTTGCGGCCACAGCTACCCCGGTTAGACTGCATAGGTAACCTTATTATATGTCAGAATTGTGGCAAGCGGGGCCATCGAGCATTCGAGTGTCGGGGACCACCACGCACTCAGCAGTATCAGCCTCATCAAACTTCACAGGGAGGGGCATTGATACCACAACACCAGGCCTACCCGCAACACCTCTAGACTGCACCCCCATAGAACTACCAATGCACACCTGCCCCAGCCAGTGCTCCAGCCAGAGGGGCCCAAGGAAGGCCTCAGGGGCCCAGACCATTTCATTAGAAAGGAGGCCAGTCAAGCGGGCGCCTGAATGTGATTAGTCAGGCAGAGGCAGACCGCCAAATGGATGTTATCACTGGTACCTTCATCATTCGATCTCTGCCAGTGCATGTTTTGTTTGACTCGGGAGCCACCCTGTCCTTTATTTTGTCTGGTTTTGTTGCTAAAGCTAGTTTACCACCTACTTCTAAAGTAGAATTGTCCGTGATGCTTCCCTCTAGGGATAGAGTGAGATGTAGTCAATTATACTCTGATGTGACCTTAGTCATAGGCGGGGTAGACTTCCTAGTGGATCTGGTCGGGATGGAATTGAAGGATTTCGACGTGAATATGGGTATGGATATGTTGGGGAGATATAAGGCTATAATTGATTGCGCCTAGGAACACATAATCTTATGAGGCCCGAAGGGAACTAGGATTTGGTATCGAAAGACCCAGCCTAAGCCCGCTACTAAGGTGGTAACGACAATGACCCTATGTTCCTTGGTTCAAAAGGGGTATCCCCTATACCTATGCAGCGTACAAGAGCTGAACAAGGACCTGGCTGAGTTAGACAGCATCCCTGTGGTCAAGGAGTTTTCGGACGTGTTTCCAGAGAAGATACCGGGTATGCCTCCCGTTCGGGAAATTGATTTCAAGATCGAGTTAGTGCCAGGAGCTGAGCCTATCCCAAAGGCACCATACCGGATGGCGCCGGTCGAGTTAAAGGAGTTGAAAGCCCAACTAGAAGAGCTACTAGAGCATGGGTACATTTGACCGAGTATGTCACCTTGGGGAGCACCAGTCCTGTTCGTAAAGAAGAAGGATGATAGTCTCCGCCTCTGCATCGACTACCGAGGTTTGAACCAGCTGACCGTAAAGAACCGGTACCCGCTCCCGAGGATAGATGACCTTTTCGACCAGTTGAAGGGTGCCACAGTGTTTTCTAAGATTGACTTAAGGTTGGGGTACCATCAATTGAGGATCGCTGATGCTGATATTATGAAGACAACCTTCCGAACTCGGTATGGACACTAAGAGTTTACGGTGATGCCATTTGGACTCACGAATGCGCCTGCGATTTTCATGGATCTAATGACAAGGATATTCAGGCCATTATTGGATCAATTCGTTGTGGTGTTCATTGATGACATACTAGTGTATTCCCGAGGAGATGAGGATCATAAGCAGCACCTCTACACTGTTTTGAATCTGCTGAGAGAGCATCGCCTATAAGCCAAATTGTCGAAGTGCGGATTCTAGCTCCAAGAAGTGGCTTTCCTAGGGCACATTATATCAGCAGAGGGAGTGGCGGTGAACCCAGCCAAGATTGTGGCCATCACAGAATGGAAGCCTCCTACGAATGTCGCCGAGGTTCAGAGTTTTCTGGGACTGGCCGGGTATTACCGAAGGTTCGTGCAGAATTTCTTCTGGATTGCCCGACCATTAACCAACCTCCTGAAGAAGACGAAGAAGTTCCAATGGGACAAGACGTGCGAAGAATCCTTCCAAGAGCTAAAGAGACGGTTGACCACTGCACCCGTGTTAACCCTACCAGAGGGTACCGATGGGTTTGAGGTTTATAGTGACGCATCCAAGCATGGGCTAGGGTGTGTATTGATGCAAAAGGGTAGAGTGGTCGCATATGCATCCCGACATTTGAAGCAGCACGAGCAGAACTATCCCACGCACAATCTGGAGTTAGCAGCTGTGGTATTTGCATTGAAGATTTGGAGGCACTACTTGTACGGGGAAAAATGCAGATTCCTTATGGACCATAAGAGCCTCAAATACATTTCCATTCAAAAGGATCTCAACATGAGGCAGAGAAGGTGGTTGGAGCTTGTCAAGGACTATGACATAGAGTTGACCTACCAGGAGGGTAAGGCCAATGTAGTTGCAGATGCCCTAAGCAAGAAGACTTCACATTCTGCACTATGTCATATAGTTGCGGACTGAATGATCCGAGAGTTTTCGGGCCTAGAGATTGAGATGATTTAGCAAGGGGACCTTGAGGCCCACATGAGTGCCCTGACACTGACGCCTACCCTATTTGAGGAGATCCGAGCTGGTCATATCGGAGATGTCAAGCTCGAAAGGATCCGGCAAAAGATACAAGAAGGCCGAGCAGAAGGGTTTAGGGTTCATGAGGATGGCAGCCTTCGGTTCAAGGGATGTTGGTGTATATCGCAGAGTTGTCCAGAGTTGAAACGCCGCATTATGGAAGAAGGACATCAGACTCCTTACTCAGTCCACCTAGGAGAGTCCAAGCTATACAAGGATCTCAGACCGTTGTATTGGTGGCCCCGTATGAAGCGGGAAGTGGCAGAGTTTGTGGCTCGGTGCCTGGTGTGTCAAAAGGTCAAAATCAAACACCAGAGACCAGCAGGGCTACTCCAGCCCTTGGAAGTGCCGAGGTGGAAATGGGATTCAATTTCCATGGATTTCGTCAGCGGGTTACCGAGAACACGAAGCGACTACGATACCATCTGGGTTATTGTGGACAGACCGACTAATTCAGCCGTGTTTATTCCGATGAGGTCCATTTGGAGTATGGATCAACTAGCAAGGGCTTACATGAAGTATGTGGTCAGTCGTCACGGGGTTCCTGGGGACATCGTATCAGATCGAGATTTGAGGTTTCTCTCTCACTTTTGGGGAAAGCTACAGGAGGCCTTGGGAACAAAGTTGAAGATGAGTACAACTTTCCACCCTGCCACCGATGGGCAGATAGAGAGGACCATATAGACTCTAGAAGATATGCTGAGAGCCAATGTACTAGATTTCCAGGGATGTTGGGAGGAGCGCCTAGATCTGGTAGAGTTCTCGTATAACAACAGCTATCATGCTAGTATTGGAATGGCCCCCTTTGAAGCATTGTACGGGCGAAAATGTCGAACTCCCTTATGTTGGAATGATATTAGTGAGACGGTGGAATTGGGGCCAGAGATGATCGAAGAAATGACTTGTAATATCCCAAAATCCTAATTTCCGAAATTATGGCCAAATAAGGAATTATTAGGAAAATTGATTATTAAAATTTATTTACTTAAAATGTAGAGAGTTAATTAAGATAGATTAAGAGGAAAATAATAAAGAATTTAATTGGAAGAAAATTTGGGTATTTTTCTAATTAGCATGGAGGTTAAGGAAATTTATCCAAAATAGCCTAACTAATTTAAAAATGGATTTAATTATTATAATTAAAATAATTATTATTAAAATTAAATATCTAAATTAATTATATAAATAAATAAAGACCAAATACCCCCAACCCAACCACTTTTTCATTTCTCCATTTTTTCCTTTTTCCTTTTCTTCTTTCTTTTCTCTTTTTTTTTCCTTCCTCCTCCTTAACTTTTTTTCTTTTTCTTTCTTCCCCCCCGGACTGGGCCGGCCTGCACAGCCCAGACCCCCTCCCCACCTCTCCTTCCTTCTTCTCGCCCGCGGCCCAGCGAGCCAGCCGCCCGTGAAACCAAATGCTGCGTTTCGACGCTATAGTCGCCGAAACGCAGCGTCACAATAAGAAAAAAAGTAACCGTTGCCAGGCCGACGAGGACGCAGCGTTTTTTCCAAACAATCCCCAAAACACCGCGTGTTGTTTTAAAACTTTATAACGCCGGCCGAACCGCCCTCTCTCTCATTTCTTTCTTTTCCCTGGACCGACCGGTCCACCCCGCCCTATCTTCTTCCCCGACCTGCACGCCGACCTGCAACTCGACTTGCAGCCCCGAATCTCGCCGGCAGCCACCAGCTCAGCGCTGACAGTCCTCCCCTGCCATTCCCTACCATTTTCTTTCCTATTTTCGACCCCAACAATCCCTGCAGCTCCCTCCCCGCATGCCCACCTTCTTTCCTCTTTCTCCCCCTCCCGACCTAACCTGCCATGGCAGCTGCCGCCTGCCGGCCAGCCTGGCACCCGCACCCTTTTGTCTTCTTCCCCTGGCCTTGCCCAACCACCCTACCTATAAATACCCCCATTGATCACCTGAGTTCGGGATTTGGAACCCCGAAACCCTGGGTTTGCTCCCTCTCGCCGCCGCCCCATCAGACGCGTCGACCGCCGCCGTCCCCCAACGCTGCCGGTCGAACGCCGCCCAGAACCCCACCTTGCACCACCCTCCACCTAACCAAGTCCCCCTCAGCCCTCGATTTACCTTGCACGAGCCACCCCAGGCCGTGCAAAATCGCCACCCTGAGCAGCCCCTTCCAGCCCGTCGCCGCCTTGCGCCACCTTCTGCTGCCTCCTCCGCCGCTACCGGCCACCCTTCCACCCTCCAAAATGCCCAACAGACCTCCCTCTACCTTTACCTGCCTTCAACTTCCCCTGCCTCCCTCTCCTCCTTCCTCCCTCATCTTCCACCTCTCTCCACCACCCTCGGCCGCCGCCGCGCGCCGCCGCCCCTTGCCACGCCACCACCCTCACTCCACTCCCCTTCACCTGCTGCTTCTCCCCCACCTCAAACTTCTCTTTTCCTCCTGCCATCCAGCCCCCACCTTGATCTTTTCCCTTCCCTACCTCCTCCACCGCCACCGCCACGCGCCGCCGCGGGACCACCACCGACCCTAGGTGGTTCTCCACTCATCCGAACCCTAATACCCCTTTTATATAATTGCTACTATTTTCTACTAATATTGATACTAATATACTTATTATTATTATTATTATTACTATTATTATTATTATCATTATTGTTATTACTTTTATTATTACTATTAATATTATTATGATTATTATCATTAGTGTCATTATTACCATTATTATTGTCTCTATTATTAATGTCTTATTTTCATACTAACACTAACATCCCTTTTAAACCCTAACTTGTATTATACTTAACCTTGGTCCTATTCTTATAATTATTAGTATTAACATTTTTATTATTATTATCTTTATTATCCTTACTATGGTTATTATTATTACTACTTAACCTTACTTGGTTGTATTATTGTTATAACCATTACTACTAGGAGTATTAGTATTATTATCGTTATTATTAGTATTATTACTATTATCATTATCACCCTTAGGAATAATTGACTTGTAATATTGTGACCTTATAATATTATTATTTCAAACCTAACACCATTGTTAGACTTAATCTTAAAAACGCTAGAGTTCTATTACTTGAAACATAAGTGTCACTATTAGTAGTCTTATTATTATTATTATTATTATTATTATTATTATTATTATTATCACTATTTTACTATGACTAGTGAACACTAGTATTATAAGAATGGAACTAATGGGCTTAATAAAATAAGTGTAACAATAAGTATCATAAATAACTATATTTTGACTACTAATATTTAGTATACTAATTCTAAGGTAAAAACCCTAGTTTTTGTATAAAACCCTTTTTAGTAATAAAAACCCTAACCTTAAACTAGAATGAGGATTGATAGTAATTATAAGGGAAACTAATACTTAGCATTTTTCCCTTTTATAGGTAACCCCGACCAAAGCCCTAAGGAGTTAGAGGAGCGTGCTCCAAGCCCGGCGTTGCCTTAGGTAAGGACGAAGCTAATGGCCTTGTGCTATGTGTGACATGGATGTGTTGAATGTTGTGAATGCCATGCTATGTCATGTATTATCTGATTTGTGGATAACTTGTCTTATGTGTAGCGCAGCTTGGAGATTGAGGTATGTTGTATGTGCTTCCGTGACATGAGCATGACATTTATATGTATGATGTTGATGATGTAATATGTTATGGCCCATTAGGACATGCATGTTAGGATAAATGGTAATATGAGTTGGGAACCATCATGGGAGTCTTGAAGTTTGTATGGTGGGATTAGGGTTTGTATGGTGGCATAAATGTTCGTATGGTGGTACTAATGATTTCATAGTGGTATTAATGGCTTATGGTGGTATTCAGGTTCGTATGGTGGTATTGTGATTTTATGGAGGCATTAATGTTGTATGGTGGTATTTGTGTCTTTATGGAGGTATTACTGTTGTATGGTGGTATTTGTGATTTATGGAGGTATTAATGTTGTATGGTGGTGTTAGGGTTTTTATGGTGGTATTAGGGTTTGCATGGTGGTATTAGGGTTTATATGGTGGCATAAATGTTCGTATGGTGGTACTAATGATTTCATAGTGGTATTAATGGCTTATGGTGGTATTCGGGTTCGTATGGTGGTATTGTGATTTTATGGAGGCATTAATGTTGTATGGTGGTATTTGTGTTTTTATGGAGGTATTACTGTTGTATGGTGGTATTTATGACTTATGGAGGTATTAATGTTGTATGGTGGTATTAGGGTTGTATGGTGGTATTAGGGTTTGCATGGTGGTATTAGGGTTTGTATGGTGGCATAAATGTTCGCATGGTGGTACTAATGATTTCATAGTGGTATTAATGGCTTATGGTGGTATTCGGGTTCGTATGGTGGTATTGTGATTTTATGGAGGTATTAATGTTGTATGGTGGTATTAATGTTGGTATGGCGGTATTAGGGTTTTGCATGGGAGTTAATGATCGTATGGAATCAGGGTTTGGAGTGATTAACTCTGGGGCATTGTGATTAAGTAGGGATGGAGTAACCAATTGTGACTGTTGAGGATAATTAAGGTTTGGGATGGCTAAGTACGGTGGTTATGGTAAAATAGGGATGAGAGTGGTTAACCACGGGTTGTTGTGGACAATTAGGGTTGGTTATGACTGCTTAGAGTTGGTTGGCGTTATCATGTGTATTATCGATTAAAGGGTGGTTATGAATGCGGAATTTTATTGGTTGTGATGTGTAAAGCATAAAGAGAATGATTTATGCGTATCCTTGGTGAAAACCTTTTGAATAAGATATGTTAAGACATTAACTACTTACAGAGAAAGATGTTGAGTCGGACCCAGACCGGTCCACCGGTAAATAATAGTGGCAGGGTATGTTACCCTCATGACCGGTCCACCGGCTATAATAGTGGCAGGGCATGGCCCTCGTGACCGTTCCACTGGCTATAATAGTGGGGGATTCCGTGCTCAACAAACTAATCAGAATGATGATAAGACCTGGGAAAGATACGAATATTTACAGTGGAACACCTTGTGAGTCGGGGCCAGACTGGTCCACCGGCAAATAATAGTGGCAGGGTATGTTACCCTCGTGACCGGTCCACCGGCTATAATAGTGGCAGGGCATGGCCCTCGTGACCGTTCCACCGGCTATAATAGTGGGGTTCCCGCACTCACACGGACTACTAAAGAATATGTGTGGAATGAACGTATTATTATTAATAAGAAATAAGGAATAGGTCACAGAAAAGTATTCGGGCCTTATCTTGCTGGTTATCGCATGTTGTCTATATGATTGTGCTACGTACGTTATGTTGTATGATTGTATGCTTGGCCTTAGCGCACCAACGCCCTTACTCAGTATTGGACCCGTACTGATACTACCTTGATTGAATGGGTCCTGTGATGATCCACCAATGGTGGGGAGCAGACCTCCTATGCAGGTTTGATTGGTTACAAATTGTGGGGTGGAAGGCTTGGCTTGAGTGAGTAGGCGATCCGGATATTGGTCCCTTGGGATCTGTTTTATTGGCTATATTTTGTACTATGCTTCTTGTTTCGAAATCGTACTCTAAGTTGTATTCCTAAACGATATTTTAACGGTTGTTGACTCGTGGTTTTCGTGAATGGTCTATGTTAACTATGGACCTATATTTTGATGACTCTTTCTTAATGATTGTTTAGTTTAGCCTTAGCACTTAGTATTGGAACGGTAGGAGTGAACCAGTCTGGTACTAAGTGTGGCGGTAATACCCCCAAGTTTATGGTTTTAATTCTTTCGCTTCCGCTAAAACCTTTGTCTTAAACGAAATTTTTCAGTAGTAAATTTGGGGGTGTTACATGACTAGTCAGGTCCGACAGATCCAGGACAAGATGAGAGCTGCCCAGAGCAGGCAAAAGAGTTACGCGGATCGGAGACGCCGGGATAGTGACTTAGAGCCCAGAGAAAAGGTTTTATTGAGAGTCTCCCCCACAAAGGGCATTCAGAGATTTGGCAGGAAGGGTAAGCTGAGCCCGAGGTACATCGGCCCCTTTGAGATCCTGGAGCGTATAGGAGAAGTTGCTTATCGTTTGGCTCTTCCTCCCGAGTTGGCTCGAGTCCACAATGTATTCCACATCTCGCAGCTGAGGAAGTACGTTGCTGACCCTTCTCACATAATCCGACCAGAGGAGATAGAACTGGATGATGTGTTAACCTATGAAGAGAGACCGGTGCGAATCCTCGACACCAAACTGCGGAAGACCCGCTCAAGTGCAGTTCCCCTCGTCAAGATCCTATGGAGTCGGCATGGAATCGAGGAAGCTACCTGGGAAACCGAGAAGGACATGTGGGAAGCGTACCCAGAACTCTTCACTACACGTACAACTAATTTTTAGAAGCTTTTACCCAAAGGGGTAGTGGGATCGGTTACTAGTGTGAGGATAGTGCCTATCCGAGTAGAATACCTTGACCTTAACCTAGGAATCGCTGGTGACTTCGAGGACAAAGTCTTTTTTTAAGGGGGTAGTGGTGAAATACCCCAAAACCCTAATTTAGGAAATCATGGCCGAATAGGGAATTATTAGAAAATTTATTTAAGATAAACTACTTTTATTGGAAAAAAAGGGGAATTAATTAGGATAAATCAAGAAGGAATTTATAAGCATTCTAAGTAGGAGGACTTTTGGTATTTTAAGATAATTAAGGGTTTTATTTTAGAAACTAATTAAGTAAATTATTTTATTTAAAATAAGAGGGATAAAATAGCTTCAATTAATATAAACTTTATAAATAATTTAATTGGAAGAAAATTTGGGTATTTTTCCTAATTAGTATGGAGGCTAAGGAAATTTATCTAAAATAGTCTAAACTAAACAAAAAAAAGGAATTTATTTAATATTTTATAAATATTAATATTCTAAGGAGCCCAAAAATATTCTAAATAATTTATGCAAAATCCAAAACCCTAAATAAAGCCTTCCTTTTCCTTTTTCC
Organism: Tamarix austromongolica; assembly: GCA_039764185.1. Classification (NCBI taxonomy): domain Eukaryota; kingdom Viridiplantae; phylum Streptophyta; class Magnoliopsida; order Caryophyllales; family Tamaricaceae; genus Tamarix; species Tamarix austromongolica. The sequence continues at coordinate 74,991,313 of CM077817.1, forward strand.
CTTTTTTCTTTTCCTCCTTTTTTTTCCTTTTTCTACCTTCCCGCTGAAGTTGGGCCTCGCCCAGCCCAACGCCACCCTCCTTCCTTCTTCTCGCCCGCGGCCCAGCGAGCCCAGCTGCCCGTGAGTCAAAACGCCGCGTTTCGACGCTAAAGTCATTGAAACGCCGCGTTGCGATAAAGAAAAAAATAACTGTTGCCAGACCAACGCGGACGCCGCGTTTTGCCCCAAACTCACCCAAAACGCCGCGTTTCATTAATGGGGGAAATAACCGTCGCTGCCCGACCAGTTCCCCTTCCTTTTCCTTTTCCCCTGGACCGCTGGTGCAACCCCTTCTTCTTCTTCTTCTTCCTCGCGCCGTCATCATTCGCCGCCTGTAACACGAAACCTCGCCGGAGGAAGAAAAGCCTGCAACGAGAACTCTAGCTTTGGTAATTTTGCCCCCCTTCTCCCCTTTGACTTCCCCATGGATGTGACCAAATGGCACATCCCTTCTCCCACATGAAAATCCCCCATTTCCCAAGCAATCATGGTCTGAAAATTTTCAGACCATACGCCGGCCAATTACGCCGGACAACCTACCCTAACCCTAACCCTAACCCCATAACCTCCCCCTCGAAGCTAGTTGTTTTCTGTTAAATTTGGCCTATAAATAGCCCTCATCACTTCCTTAATCGGGTTCGACAACTAGGAACCCAGACAGAGCAAAGCCGCGCATCGCCTTGCCTTCAGACGGCCTTTGCTCCGCCGACAGCCACCCCTACCACCTACCCTTGCTACCACGATCCTCCCTACACCTCCCTCTACACAACCAACCACCTTAGACTCCCTACCTTGCGCCGCACGTGGTGCCCTAGCCGTGCGAAAATTCCTCCCCAAAAACGACCCTTCCCGCCGGCTGTACCACCACTTGCAGCACCTTCACCACCCTCCAAAACCACCAGGACTTCCTGCTCTACCACCCTACACTTCCACTCTCCCCTAGTCTCTCCTCCTTTAGCCTCCATAGCCACATTTCCCAAATTCTTCCTCCTTCGCCGCCGCCGCCGGTGCCACCACCCCAGCCAGGTGGTCCAACTCCCTAAACCCTAGACCTAGAATAATAGAAGTGGTTAATAAATTTTACTATTATTATTAATTATTATTTTTAATGTTATTATAATTATCATTAACCTAATTATTATTAATACTATTACTATAATTACTATTAGTACTACCCTTATTATTATTATTATTATTAGCAGGTCCTAACATCACCCCTAAGAACTTCTAATTAATGGTATTAAGTAATACAAGACCCTATTAAGTTATTATTATTGTTAATATTGCTAGTATTACTATTATTGTCCTTATTATTATTATCACTACTATTATCATCACTATTATTATTACTATTATTATTACTATTATTATTATTCTTGTTATTATAATTATTACTCTTATTATTCTTATTGTTATTATAGTTATTATTATCGTTATTATTATTATTATCATTATTATTATTATATTATTATCATTATTGCTATTATTTTTATTATTACCATATCATTACTCTAACTATGACTAATGTTGTCATTACCTATATTATTATGACTATTATGGTATTCCTACCACTACTAGAACTATTATTACTATCATTACTACCATTGTGTTACTATTGTACCTACTGTTACTATTATTATTATTATTAGCACCATTATTATCATCATCACCATCATCATCAGTATTATTATTTTTTATTCTTATTATTATTCTTATTATTAATATTATTATTCTTATTCTTATTATTATTGTTATTAATATTATTATTATTATTATTATTATTATTATTACTATTATTATTATTATTATTATTATTATTATTATTATTATTATTATTATTATTATTATTATTATTATCATTATTATTGTTATCTTTATGTTTGCCATATCCAAAACCCTGACCGTATTTACCATCGTATTATCCTTATTGTTATTATTATTATCATTATCATTATTGTTACTATTATCACTACTGTGTTGTTATTACTATTACTATTATTATTATTATTATTATTATTATTATTATTATTATTCCTGTCCTTTAATATTATCGTTTTAGTATCCTTATCATGATTTTTTTGTCACTAATGTCATCATTACGATTACTATTACTATTCATACCATTATTATTAGCATTCTTATTATTACTAATACTTTTAATAACATTATTGGAACCCTTACCATAATACGGAAAAAATGATAAGGCCTACTCCGAGTAGTGGAAAATTTTAACGAATTATCTTAGGGATAATAATAACCCTACCTTTTTATTTATAAACTACTCATTATTAATATTAGCCTTAGTTTTAGGCCATGATAAGAGTAAGATAGGGGTTTTGGTATTTCTGATAGAGGGAGATTAACTCATAGTATTTCCCTCTTATAGGTGAATCGAGTGAGAACTTTCGGGAGGCGTAGGAGCTTGCACCAAGCCCGGTGCCAATCTAGGTAAGGGTCTAACTAAGGCCACTTGTGTGATATGTGAACTACTGGTTGTGGATGTCTTATATGCTCATGTGGTGTACTTATGTGTTTTGCTTTAAATGTCACTATCTTATATGCCTTACGTGTAGCGCATCATGGATCCAGGTATGTCAGTGTGATTACCTGTGTTATGTTTAATGTGAATGTGCTTCAATTTATGATGTGGTGTGGCCTTAGGACATGCATGCTAGGGAATATGGTGTGGTGACGTATTTTGGGAACATGACAGAGAAGAGTGAAAAGAAAATAACAACAAGGGGGAAATAAGTTGGCTAGAGAAGGGATGGGAGAAATAAGAGTTGCATGGGGTGGTCACGGTCTACATGGGAGCAAACCTTACGTATAGAAAGGTGCCTCGGGGCGTGTGGAAGGTAAGAGAGGTGTTGTTTGGGTGTTGGGGGCTCCGAGTGAAAATAGTACGTGGACCAAAATAAGGGTGCGTAGGAGACGGGGTTAGAGTTTAGAGAGAACTCTAGTTGTTAGGGGAGAGAAGAAAAGGGGAGTATTAAAATAATAAGTGAGGGTTGAACCAAAGGGGTCGTATGGTGTAAGGGTGCTAGGAGGGTTCTTGATGCACGAGGCAGGAAAGGGTGGGCCACATAGGCTCAAGTTAGGGTTTCTGGAGAAAACCCTAAGGGAAGGTAATGAGTGGAATTTGGGGTAAAAGGTGGTGGGCCCAGACCCACACACTTAGGAGACGGGTTTTCGAAGTGAGTAAGCTAACTAAGGGGAGGATGTCGGGCGAGTTAGGAGGCGCAAAGGTCTCAAGATATGAGACAGGCCCTCTTGGGAGGATGAGTATAGCTGAAGTTAGCCATGCATGTCTAGGGCGGTAACTTGTTGAAAAAGATACCATAAAATACATCTCACTTAAAGAGAAAGATGCTGAGCCGGCCCAGACCGGTCCACCGGCGAAGAATAGTGGCCAGGAGCCGGGGTAACCTAGAGACCGAACCACCGGCGAATAATAGTGATCATGAGCGTTTTGCCCTGTATATATTTCCGGTCCATTGGCTATAATAGTGGGGGTTACCGTGCTTAGCAATCAAATATAAAATCATTAAGACATGGGAAAGATACTAAATACTTACAGTGGAACACCATGTGAGTTGGAGCTAGACCGGTCCACCGGCAAATAATAGTGGCCAGGAGCGTTTTGCCTTGGAGACCGAACCACCGACAAATAATAGTGGTCAGGAGCGTTCTGCCCTGTACATATCTCCAGTCCACCGGCAATAATAGTGGGGCACCCGCACTTACATGGATTAATAAAGAGTATGTGGAATTGAGTATGGTATTAAGAGATTTAAAGGATAAGTCTAGTTGGAACATAATCGGCCTCACTATTTGTATCGTCTTATGTGCCTATATGATAATGCTTGTATTGTGTACTTTGTTTGTTCGGCTTTAGTTATTCGGTTACCTTACTCAGTACGAAGCGTACTGACCACCCGTTTCATGGGTGTTGCTCATTCCCACGAGCAGAAGGCCCCACTAATCTAGTGCAGGTAGGTGACTCTATATTTGATGCCTACGATGCTTATGAGGCGTTGGGTGGGACCGAGAGTTGAGTTCGGACCTAGCTTGGGAATCGAGAGTGGCAGGGCCGGAGTCTGTTGTCACTTCACCTTTCTTATGTATTTAAGTTTATTGTTTTAAGTGTATGACGTTTCAACTTTCAAAAACCTTAAAACCGTATCTTGAATTGTACTTTGAACTTCCGCACTCTGATTCTGTATTACTTAGGTTTTACCCATGAATCTGTTATGCTAACTACTCGTATTTGTTGTTTAATCTGTTTTAGCCTTAGCACTTAGTACCGGGACGGTAGGAGTGAACCGTTCTGGTATTAAGTGTGGCGGTAACGCCCCCGAATTTACAAGTGTTATCTCTTATTCCCGATAAACTTTTTGAAATTAAACAAAATTTTTCAATAGTAAATTTTTGGGTGTTACAGAATCACATTAGACTAATTACTCATAGTAATTTTGAACTATACTACAATATATTTTTAATACATTTTAAATACTAAAAATGAGACCGAAGTTCAATCCTAGGCTTAACATCTATCATTATAGAATCTACAATTTGTTAGTAATTTTATTATTTACTTCCATTTTTCACTTTATAACAATCTATGTAGCTAAAATGATAAACATTAGCAATCAATCGCAAATCCCTATAGATACGACCTTGACATGGTACAATGAAGTTGTTCGCTTGCAGTTTAGCAACCAACCAAACTCACACAATAAAGGGATGTGGAACAGAGGAAGTTGCCGAGAAGGAGGGGTTACAATGTTAGTCTTAGTAAGTGCTAGGGGGTGTGACCAGCATAAATGGTCAAAGCTAAGGGGATACTAAAGGGCATAATGGTGTAAGAAGGTGGGGAGGATCAATGGTTTTGGCTGAAGAGGGAGGGTGGTGTTCGGTGATTTTGGCCAAGATAATAACATACTTATTTATTGATATCAATTAAGAAAAGGAAAACTCAACTATCAAGTATAAATTAATGTAATACAAGTGTACAGGTAAATGAGAATAATTGAATATTATATTTCATTATCATAATCAAAACCAATATATTGTTTTAACTTGAAAACAGACTCAAATAACCCATGACAATTAATCTAGTAAACAAAAGGTATTATCCTTAGCTATCCCACTCAAAAACATAACCAGACAACCAACTAAAAGGACACCTAGTTACTGAAGTATACATACCCTCTATAGAGCCAAAATATATTGAGACACCTATAGAGTAGAAGATGGATGCTCTAGACCTCATAAGACACCTGAAATCATGTAATAGAAAACATAAAAATGGTATTTAGTGAATGCCAAACCTAACTCGAATAGCTACACCAAGTGGTATAAGTTCTAAATCAAAATCATTCACTTTAAGTGATTAATATTTTATCAACGATTTAGGTCAAACAAGAACTAAGGTTCACATATTACCACTTCATCACTTCTCTGAACATAAAATAATTATTTTATTAAATTCATATATTATCAACACACTTGATCTACATAGAAATAAAGGTCCAAAAAATTTAGAGCATATTAACATGTCATTAAGGTCCAATTTAATGTATGAGGCATTAAAGCTCACAAAAGAATATTGAAGCACTAAAGTATAAGTTAGATTATTTAGGCATTAAAGTCCAAGTTCTATGCCATGAAAAGTCTAATAAAATAAAGTCTCATTGTAAATTAACTCTAATTATTTGAGACAAGGTTGGATTGCTAACATCTAAGTCAACCAAGGGTTTACATACAAGACCACATCAGATGACTAGTCTAAAGGCACATAAAAGAATTAGAATATATTTAACATCAATTAACTTACCTTAATATTAAGATAGGTGTATTTATTGATAAATGAATTATAATTAAATAATATTTTATCATGATGAACTATAACTATGGAAACTAAATATTAAATACCAAAACTACTTAAGGTACTTAAAATGTATCTTTCTCTTTTCTTTTTCTTGCTTAATTAATTATTTTAACTAACATCTATAGGTATACTCATCAAACGTTATCCAATTATTAAATTTATTCATTTTAACTTAATTTATTAACAAAATATTCACTTAGCTCTCAATTTCTAGAATTTACATGTAATGACCAAAATGTCTTTATTCACCCAGAATTACCTAAAACTTAAAAAATTCATAACTTACTCTAAACAATATCGAACCCAAACATATCATTCACCAAATTTTATGTAAAGATCCAATGAAGATAATGGTACACTTAATAAATTCTAGAAATTTTATTTAATGCCCTATATATATATGACCAATTATATCTAAAACCTAAAAAAATCTTTTCAACTCTAAATGCTCTAAAATTTGTAACATTACTTCTATACCTTATTGTGTATACATTGGATCACTTAGATAAATTTTAAACAACCAAAAACATACATCAAATAATAAGGATGATAGATAAGATATTGAAATCTAGAAATCTTCACCATGACCCTATTACAAATTCAACACAATTCTACTAAACATTCATCACAATTCCACTGAATATTCATCACATTTCCAGCAAATATAATAACTTGCAAAAATCACACAAATCATTCTCTCATCAAATTTTCATGCTTATACACATAAAATAGAAATATACACATATTATAAAAGATTTTAAAAGCTATTATTTCATGCTTATAATTAAAATAAAGCTAATCATGCATAAACTAACACATAAAACACCTAGCAAAAAATTAAATTTCTAAAGGTTAGTTTAGTTACCAATTTTTCTAAGCTCCCTAGCAAAGCTAAAATAAGGAATCTGGTAACGCCTTCTCTAAACCACTTGATCACCTTTAGGAATATAGGTAAAGTAGAAAGAGAGGTGATGAAATGGAAAAATTACTCTTAAATATAGAAGCTTGGAAACCACTAATACATGAATTTGATTAGGCACTAACCAGTATAAGGTGATTTTCAACTAAGTTGTCATCTAATCCATTTCTTAGTAAGAAACAACACATAGAGAGTATTTTGGCAATTTAAGCAAGACATATGTACGGTAGTTTTAACTTATAACAGTCGCATATATCTTTAACGAGAGACGTAAATAATTTATAAGGGTATACACACAATTATAAGTTAAAATCGTAGTTTATACCTAATAGTGAAGAAGAGAATACACAACAATTTTAAGGTAAAACTATTGTGTATAACTTCAACAAGAGAGGTAAATATTGTTAAAGGAATACACGATGGTTTGACCTTATAACAACCATGTATTTTCTTATGCATTATTAGGTATACATGTAACACCCCAAAATTTACAACTGAAAATTTTCATTTGTAATGTTAAGCGCAGAATCTAAAACAATAAAAACAAAGGGTGTTACCGCCACACTTAGTACAAGTCCAGTTTCCTCTACCATTCTCATACCAAGTGCTAAGGCTGAAATCATTACTTCGCTTAAATTAATATCATGATTACAGAAATCAGAATAGAGAGAATGTTAGATAAATACCATGCTAATTAAAAACAACATTAGCAGTTTATAAAACTCGAGAAAGAAATTACAGGAAGACACGAGGGTCCAAATAAAACCAGAAATAAGATAGTAAAAGAAACACTAGATAGTCCTACTCTCCCAAATCTAGACTATCAACATTTGACTGAGCTTAGAGGCTGACCTACAAAGTCCACTGCCCATTGAATAAGCAAGGGCCCACGAAAATGAACCCTTCAGTATTACGGTACTAAGAAACCCTTTATACCAAACTAATATAATAAACCAGAATGGAACACATGCAAGACATACAATTAACATGGTATAATACATATACATATACATACGATGATTGAGATACAATAATCTCTTAGATAATCAAATTCCATCAAGGTCACGTACTACTCATATTCATTCATCTAAAATAATTGAACTTATTATTGAACATCCCAGAGATACCCTCTAATGTAATAATTAAAACCCAACTTCAGCATAATTCACATCTCAGCATAAATCCCAAACAATCACATATATCGCAGGTATGTTCATAGGTATAATTTATTAAGATTCATATCATCCTAGGTATACTTACAGGTACAACATAATAAATCCATAACATCACAGGTATACTTATAGTTACTACATAACAAATTCATAATATCACAGATAAACGTATAGATACAGCATAATAAGATCCACAATATCACATGTATGCTCACAGACATAAAACCACACTAGGTAGGCACAAAGGTTGTTACCGAAAACACAAAAAACCTCAGGTAGGCACGAAGGCTACTACCCAGACAACAGAAAACCTCATGTAGGCATGAAGGCTACTACTGAACCACAGGTAGGCACGAAGGAGTTTACCGAAACCTCAGGTAGGCACGAAGGTTGCTACCGAAACCACAGGTAAGCACAAAGGCTACTACCAAATAATCCAATAATCCGATAATCATTATTTCCATCATATCATATCATTTTCATTTTTATTTACCTTCTGGAGGGGAGATCAATCAACCTGAAGACATAAAGGTACTCTAGTCATACCGGTGCAACAAGACAACATAGTATCCTACCGACTATCAACCCAAGGATGCAAAGGTACCTTGGTCGTATTGGTACACAAAGGTAACACGATATCCTCCTGACAAGGAAACCTAATCCATTAAGTATGCATACCCCCTATTAGTTCGCTGAGCAAAATAAAGTAAGATGTAGGGCTTGACTAGGGCACTAAGGCACATAACCAAAAATCCATATCAACTGTGGGTTAAACCACATCCTTAGGGTAGCGACCCCTAGGAGCCACAATTCCCGATCTTGAGGTCTTTCACTTTAAATATTAGTATTTTATTAAGTTAACCACAAAATCACATATAATACAGATAAGTACAGTTTCCATACTTAACTATTTTTGTTTATTTCTAATCCTCCGAGACAACCACAATCAAGGTCAAGTTTGAAGCCAACATTAAAATATACTAAGGCCATCCTAAGCTCAATTATTCACATCTGGATACTTTAGGCCGAAAAAGACCAAAATACCCTCAAGACCAACATTTCCAGATTATCATCTATTTAAATACAAATTCCATTTTAATTTATTCATTTTCCATGAAAAGGCTAAAACACTATAAAAAAATTATTTCTTATGTGATTTAAATTCTCAAATATTTCAAATGACCATTTTACCCTTGTACATAATTTTGCACATAAAATTCTTTTTCCCACATGTAATCCATCCAAAACACATACTCACATGCTTAATGACAGCTAATACATATTAGACATGATTTTTTTGGATAAGTATCATAATACACAAAAATAACTAAATTGCCTCTAGGGCACATATCCATAATAATTATTTCATAATTATTTCTAAGCATGCTCAACCTATTATTTTATACATAATTACCATACAAACTATTTTTTGGTCATTAGAATCATTTTAATCATACTTTTGTGCCCGACATAATTTACATCAGATAACATGCTAATTTTATCCGTTTTTATGATAATAATAATTAACACATAATAATATCAAAATAAATCATGGTTAACATATTTCATCCACCGAAAACCCTAATGTGCTATCATGTAATATTTATAATTTTAGTAGGGTATAACGGTTACTTGAATTCCGGCAAAAACGCAAAAATAGTGGTATCCTACTAAAGTTATTGGATCCTGCTAATAAACCTTTCATAACTAAAAATAATACCAAAATAATAGAATTAATATCTATCAGGTAAAATAATAGGTATAATATAAAAATATTTATTTTTTGAAAATTACTAAAATACCCTTACACTTAAAATGGGTACCAATATTATTGTTATTATTAATAAACAAAACTCATGATGCGCATGCAGCGTGGGCTATGCACATGAAGGAAGGGGGTTGGTGGTTGGGCGAGAGTTGGCCAGTAAGGCAGGGAAAGAAAAGGGTGGCAGAGGTGGTGGTTGGCCAGCGGTTTCTAGTGGCTGGCTGGCGGTTGCTGGGGTGGTTGTTGGGAGGTTAGTTGGCTGTGATAGGTTGTTCGGTGGTTGATGGGCTAGTCACAAGAGAAGGAGAATGGTGGGGTTGGTGGCGAAGGTGGATGGTTGATGGGAGGCTATGCTGGAGGGTGGTGGTTGGTCGAAGGCTAGCTCGACGGGGACTGCAAATGCAGGCTGGGGAGGTGCAGGGCGTGTGGGGGCTGCTGGCTAGTTTGGTGAGGGAGACAGTGCAGGAGGCTGGGCGCTGCATGCACGGGCAAGAAAGAGAAAAGGGCTCAAGGTGCTAGGTCGGGGGAGCTGCATGGGATGAGAGGGAAATGCAGAGGGGAGGAGGAAGAAGAGGAAAAAGGGCAGCGGTTCAGTGGTGGAGCCGTAATTGTTAGGTGACGCAGGAGGTATACGGTTGCTGGTTAGTTTGGTGAGGGAGAAAAACAAGGGATACAAGGAGCTAGGCGACAGGCTGCGCAGGAAGAAGAGGAAGAAAGGGAGAAGGGGCTAGTCGGTGGCTGTGCAGGACGGGGAATGCAGAGAAAGGAAGGGGTAGAGGGTTTCAATGGGATGTTGGGCTCTACTGGGTTGAGAGGGAGATGTGAAGGGGGAGAATGGTGGCTGGTGGCCATCGGGGTGTAGTGTGCGGTGAGGGACCTGGGAGTAGGGGTTGTGTTTGGTCGAGGCTATGTTGGACGGGGAGGCTGGGTGCTATTTAGGGGGGTTGCTGGGCTGCGAATGGTGGTGGAAGGAGAGGAGAAGAGATGAGAAGTGAGGCTGCATGCATGCTTGTGTATATGTAGAGAAGGGAGGGTTGGTCAGTGGCTAGTGATGTGTGCATGTGTATATGTATAAATGCAAGAGAGAGGGCTTGTTTATGTAGGAAGGAATCAAACAAAAAGAGAGAGGGGAGGAGGGGTGCTGTTTGGTTGGGTTTAGTGTTTGTTTGGTTGGTGGAGCACAGGAAGAGAGGGGTAGAGTTGTGCGAGTATGTGTAGAGTATGCGTGCGTAAGTATGGAGTGTGTAAGTGTGTATAAATGGCAGACAGGACAGGGAGGTGACGGTAAAGTGATTACGTGTGTATAAAATGTACAAAGGGGATAGAAAAATATTTAGGAAAGATATTTGGGGTAACCGTAAAGGGGGATAGATTAATAGTATAAGCTAGGAATTTATTTATTTAAATTTAGATTTAATTTAGATAGACTAAAATATCAGATAAAAAATAGTTCGGGAAAAATTATTAGAATTTGGGTAAGTTTAAAAATGTTGGAAAGAGTAAACTAATCGAGAATAATATTTAGAAAATTATTTTTAGGTTACGAATCAAAAGATTATTAATATAATAATTTTAAATACAATTTACGGGTATAACTAAAATTAAATTAAATTAACCAATTTCTATTAAAATTTTAACCTGATTAAATTTATAATTAAACCGTCAAAATAATATGAAAAATAATAATATTTTTAAAATTAAACCTCCTAAAATAATAATTATAGCTAATCATATGATTATTAATTTATAATTATGGTTTTGAAAAACGTCCAGTGTTGCATGAGGATGGAAATGGAAAAATGGGGATGGGGAGAAATATAGAAATATTATTTCTAAAAAAATTTAAAAATAAGGATGATAGGAAATGTAAAAATGAATATTTTATATATATTTAAAATATATCAAATCTACTAAAATTTAAAGAAAAAAAATAAAAAATTCTAAAATTATTACTTATATTAGTTAATTTTAATCATTAATAATTTTTTAATAAAAAAATAATTGAACAATTTTTTAATAAAAAATAAATTAAATAATTTTAATATAAATTTTGATATCAAAAATTTTCAAAAAAGACATGACATTTCTAAGAGAGAAAACGTTTCTGAAGTGTTTTGGAGACTGAAAACGGCACCCAACTACCGTCCCTGTGCATCAGAGCCTCCATCTACTTGTAAGCAATGTACAGAAATTACTGTACAAGGATAATAATAAAAACTATAACATCAAACATCTACTTTTTTCTTAAACTTAATCCCAACTTTGGCTATGATAGGATAAGATCTAGAAAAAAGTAATAGATCTTAATTTTATATTTACACAATATTTTGAATCGTCTAAATCTGAATTGGTATAAAAATTTATGGCCGCAATGTGACAGATTGTCAATATTTATGTGAAAATCATTATTATGTATGAAATTAATTAAATTTTGAGATTATTATATTTTGAGCACATATTATAAATAATGTCGTATATTACTTAAATAAATAATCAAAAGCTCCAATAAAAGAGCATAAAATATCTAAACATATGTACTCATCAATATTCCACATAAAATCATAAAAATATAAAATTATGAACTTACCATATAACTCATGAATACAATATGAAAAACCTGAAATATGATACTTTTGCACAAAAGCATTCTAACATGAAATTTACATTAAAAGAACCACATTACATCAAAAAGCCCTAATCTAGAGTTGCAAATTTTTACCAAAAGCTACATTGGCCTCTTAACAAAATTACTCCTAATTACCTACTTCTTCACATTGATCACCTAAAAAAATAAGTTAGATATCAAGAATGAAAGTAAGAGATTTAGAATTGAAAGGATAAGGAAAACCCTTAAAGTTGAAAATTGGATTGAATAACGGGAGGAAGATATTTCACAACCTACAACTTTAATCCATTTTTTCCTAATAGCAAGCACCAATGAAATAAAATTTAGGACTTCAAAAGTGAGAAAAGAAAGAAAAAGAGAAGAAGAGAAGATGGGGAGGTCGATACCCAAGGGAAAAATAAGGACAACAAGAACACAATCAATAAGGGAGATTAGAGAGGAGGAAGCAAAAATGGAAGTGTAAGATTGGTGTAACACCCCCAAAATTTACTACTGAAAAATTTCATTTAAATCAAAAGGGTTTAGCGGAAGTGAAAGATAAAACTGTAAACTCAGGGGCGTTACCGCCACACTTAGTACCAAACCGGTACATTTCTACCTTTCCAGTACTAAGTGCTAAGGCTAAATCCAAATAACATCAAGTGCAAAACATTAAAACATGTGTCGACATTTGACATAAATCATTAACGAAACACAAGGAAATTAGTATTTAGAATACGTTTTAGGATTATAACTTAAGAGTACAATTTCAAAACACGAAGCGTAGTACAAAATATAGCTAAATAAAACAAGTCCCGAAGGATCAATATCCGGGTTGCCTACTCACTCAAGTCAAGCTTTCCACCCCAAAATAGTACCCGATCATAAACCTGCACAGGAGGTCTACTCCCCACCATCGGTGGATCATCACAAGACCCATTCAATCAAGGTAATATCATTACGGGTCCAATACTGAGTAAGGTAGCGTGTGCGCTAAGGCCAAGTATACAATCATACCACATAACACACATAGCACAATCATATAGGCAACATGCGATAGCACACATGATAAGGCCTGATTACTTTCCCGGTGACATTATTCTTTATTCTCATTAATAATATGTTCATTCTACACATATTCTTTAATATTCCATGTGAGTGCGGGAACCCCACTATTATAGCCGGTGGACCGGAAGTAAACACACAGGGCAGAACACCTCTGACCACTATTCTTACCGGTGGACCGGACTGGCCCCGACTCACCTGGTGTTTTGCTGTAAGTATTTAGTATTTTTCCCATGGATTAACTTATTTACTTTGGTTTGTCAAGCACAAAGTCCCCCACTATTATAGCCGGTGGACCGAAAGATAAACACACAGGGCAGAAGGCCTCTGACCACTATTATTGCCGGTGGACCGGAACGAAACGCACAGGGCAGAATGCCTCTGACCACTATTATTGTCGGTGGACTGGAACGAAACACACATGGCAGAACCCTTCTGACCACTATTATTCCCGGTGGACCGGACTGGGCTCGGCTCAACAATCTTTCATTTTACGTGATTAGTGTCTTATCCGTATCTTATTAAATAACATTCCACCCTTGACATGCATGTCATCGATGTTCTACTACTATTCTCCCAAGAGGGCCCGTCCCATATTTTGAGACTCCGGCACCTCTTATCACGACCCGACATCCATTCCCCCTTATGCTCACACATAATGAAAGACCAACTCCTGAAAGTGTAGGTTAAGCCCAACACCCTATGACATCGATCTCGCCTATTCTCAACCTCTAGGGTTTTCCCCTTGGAAACCCTAGTTGGACCTATGTGGCCCAACCTCTTCTCACTTACCTTACCATTACTTATTCTTCACCCCATATTTCACCCTTATTAGGTTAAACCCCAATGCATATCATTTTATTCCTCGACCTCGCATGTGACCGGCAAAACCCTAGTTGGCCACATCAAACCCTAGTACGTTACTTCTTCCACAAGTAACCTCTCTCTCTTTCATCCCCAAGTCTCTTCTTTCACATGGAAACCCATACTCATCTTTTATATAATTGAATTCTCGCTCTTAACCCATACTCCACCCTTCTTTAATCATTCTTACTTTTACACTTCCCAAATTTCCACTTTCTCCCCAAAAACCCTAATCGGGTCCCTCATACACCCTTGCACCAACCTACGTACTATTTTTCACCCCAAGTCTCCAATCACTCCACAACTCTCCCATTCTCTTATTTACACCCAAATTCAACTTTTCTCACGTAAGATTCACCCCCATGCAAGATTTAGTCACCCCATGCAAACACCCCAAGCCACCATGCAAATTTTAAGACTCCCATGCATGGTTCCCAACTCTCATTTATTTTGGACATTCCTCCCACTTAAATCTTCTCTCATGGATCATGAGGTACTTAGGTCAACCCCATATTCCCCTTAGTGGTCTCACTTCCCATTCCTTTCTTGTTATTCTTTTATTCTCAATTCATATTTCCCATTTACCCTAACATGCATGTCCTAGAGGGCCATATCGTAACACATCATAAACATCATACATATACATGTCATGCTCATGTCATAGAAAGCACATACAATATACCTCAATCTCCAAGCTGCGCTATGCATAAGACAAGTCATCCACAAATCATATAACACATGGCATAGCATGGCATACACAATATTCAACACATCCATGTCACACATAGCACAAGGCCATAGCTTCGTTCTTACCTAAGGCGATGCAGGCCTTGGAGCACACTCCTCTAACTCCTTAGGGCTTTGGTTGGGATTACCTATAAAAGGGAGAAATACTAAGTATTAGTTTCCCTCGAAATTACCATCATCCCTTATTCTAGTTTAGGATTAGGGTTCTTATTACTAAAGAGGGTATACAAAAACTAGGGTTTTTATCTTAAATTTAATATACTAAATATTACTAGTCAAAATGTATTTATTTTTGATACTTATTGTTATCCTTATATTATTAAACCCGTTAGTTCTGTTCTTATAGTATTAGTGTTCATGCTAACTATAGGAAAATAGTGATAATACTAATAAAACTAATAATAGTGACACTAATGTTTATAGTGATAGAAACCCTAGCGTTTTTAAGGCTAAGTCTAATAATAGTGTTAGGGTTAAAATAATAATATAATAATTACAATACCAACAATTAATAATATTCCTAAAGATAATAATGATAAAAGTTATATTTTGAATAATAATATACGGGTTCAAATGTTTTTGTCACAATAATAGAAATGAAATAATGATAATAGTAATAATAGTAATAACTAATAATGATACCATAGTAATGATGTTAGTGTTAAAGGCATTAGGAATAATATTGAATGGTAAGGTACTAAGGTTCATGTATTCTTCTTATTTAACCATCAACATGATAACACCCCAACTTTGATAAAAATCAAAGGAATGATAGTATAAGTAAGAATAACAACATTAATGATAGAGATAATAACAGTAATAATAATAATAAAAGTAATAATAATAATAATAATAATAATAATAAAAGTAATAATAATAATGATAATAATAAGTATAATAACATTAATATTAGTTAAATTTTATAGCAGTTATATAAAAGAGAAATTAGGGTTTGGGTGAGTGGAAAACCACCTAGGGTCAGTGGTGGTCTGGCAGCGGCGCGTGGCAGCGGCGGCGGAGGAGGAAAAGAAAGGGAAAGATTAAGGTGGAGGTTGGATGGGAGGAGGAAAAGAGAAGTTTGAGGTAGGGGAAGAAGCAGCAGGTGAAGGGGAGTGGAATGAGGGTGGTGGTGTGGCAAAGGGTGGGGCGCGCGGTGGTTGGCGCAGCGGCCGAGGGTGGTGGAGAGTGGTGGAAAATGGGGGAGGTAGAAGGAGAGGGAGGCAGGGGAGATGAAGTTGTGGGAAGGTAGGGGAGGGTCTGCTGGGCTTTTTGGAGGGTGGTGGAGGTGTTGGTAGAGGCGGAATTGGAGGCAGAAGGCGGTGCAAAGGCGGCGATGGCTGAAGGTGGTGGTTTCAGGATGGGAACTTTGCACGGCCAGGGCGGCACATGCAGGGCAAGGCGCAGGGTGGCGGCGGCTTGGTTTTGTCGAGGGAGGTGCAGGGAAGATCCCGGTGGGCAACGGGGCGGCGGAAAGCTTGACTTTTTGAGGCGGTGGAGAGGCAGGGTTTCGGGGCAAAAATCGAAAAGGGAGCTAATTATGGCTGCCAATGGGGGGTATTTATAGGCAATTGGGAGGGGAAAACGACGAAGAAGGGAGAGGGCGCGTGGGGCAGGTGAGTTAGGATCACCAGCCGACGGTGGTAGGCGGTGCAGGTCCTGCCATGGCAGGTTAAATGGAGGACGGGGAGAAGGAGGAAAGAGGATGGACACACGGGGAAGGAGTTGAAGGGATTGTTGGGGTCGAAAAGAGGAAAGAAAACGACAGGGAGAGGGGCAGGGAAGGACGACCAGCGGTGCAGGGCTGGTTGACGTGCGCAGAGGTTGCAAGCTTAGACGGTGCAGAACAGCGCAGGTGTGCAGAGAAGATGAAGGAAACAGAAAGAGGGTGGACCGGTCGGTCCAGGGGAAGGAAAAGAAAAGGAAAGGGGAACCGGCTGGGCGGTTCAGGCGACGAGAGGAGCTGGGCAGGCCTGGCACGTGAGACGGGGGGAAGAAAGGGATCTGGGCCAGTGGGCTGGCCTAGTCGGGGGAAAGAAAGAAGAAAGGAGAAGGAGGGAGAAAAAGAAAGAAAAGGGAAAATGAGAAAATAAATCGAAGGGGAAAATAAATAAAATAACTTTTGGGGAAATTGTAGTATTTTTGGGTTATTATACATTTACATATATATATATATATATATTTTTTTTCTTGAATGTTTAAAAATTATTATAATAATAATAATTTAATTCCCTTTTTAGATTAATTTTGGCTATTTTGGGTCATTTTCCTCCACTTTCATTTTAATTAGTAAAATGTCCAAAATTTCTAAATAATTCATTTATTACTTTCTCTTTATTTTCTCAATTAATTTCCTCTTTATTTAATAAAGTAATTTATTTTCTTAATTTTTCCTAATAAATCATTATTTTTCCATAATTTCTAAATTAGGATTTTTGGGGTATTACAATTGGCTAATTGTAAAAATGAGCAACCAAAGGGGCATAAAGCCCTTATGGTTGTCAACAAGGGAAATTGGAGAGAGAAAGGGAGGTGTATGGTCAAAGTGTAACGCCCCCAAAATTCACTACTAAAAAATTTCGTTTAATTAAAAGATTTAGCGGAAGCAAAATAACAAGACTTGTGAATTGTGGGGATATTACCGCCACACTTAGTATCAGACCGGTTCACTCCTATTATTCTAATACTAAGTGCTAAGGCTAAAAGAATAAAATGCCAATTGCTAGAAATCCAAACCATGTTAAAAATCAGAGTAGTACAGTAAACCATTTACAAGAATCCACCAATGGCAATTACAAGAGCAAATATTACATTTAAACCAAGAGTTAAAAAGGGAATAATAAAACCCCATCAAAATTCTAGATAATCCTTACACTCTTTCCCATTGCCCACTTGAATAGCCCCTGAAACTAGACCTGCAAGGGACACTACCCATTGAATAGGCAAAGGCCCCACGGATGAAACCCTTCAGTACTACGGTACTGAGTAACCCTTTAAAACACACCTAACAACAAGCCTATAATGTAACACATGATATACTACTATGTTCATACATGACGACAGATGTATACATAATATTCACATCCATACATTCATATATTTAACAAGTCAATCAGATGATAATGGTGTATACATAACATTCACTTTCATACATTTGTGTACTTAACAAGCCAATCAAATATTGATAGGTCTTAATGACCAATCGATACTTTTAGGGCCTTAAGCCATTAGTTCATCTTTATTCATTCATTTCTCAGACTTTATATATATCCATATGAGTTCAGGAACCCCACTATTATAGTCAGTGGACCGGAATACATACAGGGCAGAATGCTCTTGACCACTATTATTCGTCGGTGGACTGATCTCCAATACAGAACGCTCCAGGCCACTATTATTCTCCGGTGGACCAGTCTGGCCCCGACTCACATGGTGTTTCACTGTAAGTGATTAGTGTATTTCTCATGTCTTTGCTTCATTACGTTTGGTTTATTGAGCATGGAATCCCCCACTATTATAGCTAGTGGACCAAAAATCATACAGGGCAAAATGCTCCTTGCCACTATTATTCACCGGTGGGTTGGTCTCCGGGGCACCCCGGCTCCTAGCCACTATTATTCCACCGTGGACCGGTCTGGGGCCAGCTCAACAATATTCATCTTTAAGTGATTAGTGTCTTATTCATATCTTATTCAAAAATATTTCACCCTTGACATGCATGTCACCGAATTCTACTTCTATCCTCCCAAGAGGGCTCATCCCATATCTTGAGACCTTTGCACCTCTTATCACACCTTGACTTCCATTCCCCCCTTACATTTACTTATAATGAAAACCAAACTCTTAAGGGTGTGGGTTGAGACCCAACACCTTATGACATTCAAATCCTCTCACTACCACTCTCTAGGGTTTTCCCTTAAAACCATAATCGAACCTATGTGGCCCAACCTTTCTTTTATCGTCTAACACCTCATCTCATTTAGTTTCAACCCAAATCCCATCTCTCTACTCACCAATCATACATGTGACCATAAAACCCTATTTGGCCACTCAAACCCTAACACCTTTCTTACGTAAGGATTATCCCATATAAACCCTAAAAACCTCCCATGCAAGAGTTGCATCACTCATTCATTTTGATCATAATCTCCTTCTATTTTTCCCCTCATGGATCATGAGATATTAAGGTCAATATCGTGTTCCCTTAGTCAACTCACTTCCCATTTGTTCCTTTTTATCCTTTCACCCCATATCATATATTAAACATCCTAGCATGCATGTCCTAGAGGGTCACATCATATAACATCGTATGTACATCATATATAATCATCATCCACATGCCATAAGGAAGTCACATAAGCATACATCACTCGAAGTTGTGCTACAAATGATCAGTCATTAAGCATAAAGTACACAATATGGCATAACACATGGCACACGAGGCATATAATACACACATTGTTGTTCATAGCCACATCCCTACTTGGTTTGGGTTACCAAGTCATCTCCCACACTTATTAGTTCACCAATCACCCTTTATAATTGTTATACTTATCCTAATTCCCATTTGGTCAGTTAGATTACTGAATTTCCCTTCTCCTTTGTTATAATTACTAAATTTCACTTTAGTTAGATAAATTACCAAATTATCCTTCTACATGATCATAATTGCCAATTGGCCCTTTAATTGGTTGAATCATCAATTTGCCCTTCTCTATTATCATAATTATCAAATTACCTTTCTCCATTATCAAAATTACCAAATTACCCTATAGTTGGTTAAATTATCAAATTATCCTTTTCTATCATCATAATTACCGAATTACCCTTCTCTATTATTAAAATTACCAAATTACCCTTTTGTTGGTTAAATTACCAAATTGCCCTTTCTCCATTATTATAACTACTAATTTACCCTTTAGCTAGTTATTCCATCAAATTGCCCTTCTCTATTATCATAATTACCAAATTACCCTTTAGTTGGTTAAAAAGGCTTTTAGGAAATTATTTATAAATTTCTTTTCAGAATTAATTTTCTTCTATTTTACGCTTTTTGATTTAAGGAAAATCGATTTCAAAAATTATTTAAATTGGTCTCGATTTGTTAGAATTTGACTTAATATTTTATTATATGTTTAAATAATTTTTTTGAGGTCTTATGATATATTTCCATAAATAATATAAATTTTTACGTTCGTTGATAAGTTCATCCGAAAATGTTTCCGAAACTCTTTATATAGCTTGTTTTATTTATTTTAAGCGTTCGAATTGTTCGAAATAATTTTCGTTTAATAAATTTTAGATAAAATATTCTGATAATAATTTTTAAACTTTTAGTATGTTATTTTATGTGTATTTGTTTAAAAAAAAAAACAACCAAGCCCAACCCGTCGGTGCCCGACCCCCCTTCTCTCCTTTTCCTTTTTCCTTTCTTCTTTTCTCTTCTCTTCTCTTCTTTTCCCGACAGTCTGTTGCTCCCGTCCCCTGCCTATGCGTTCTCCCTGTTCGCAGCCCTAGCCTCCCTCATATCCTCCTCCCTTCTCCTACCTCGACCATCGGCAGCCGCACAACTGTCGCAACAGCCACCAGCAGCAGTGTGCAAGAGCAGCAGACCGCAGCAATGACGAGCCGCACTAGGCGAGCCACCGTACGGCTCTGGCGAGCCTCGTCGACCACTGGTGAGCCACCCCCGGCCCTCGAGGAAGCTTCCCCGGCCTTCCTTTGCTCCGATTTTTGTTGGTATAAATTTTTGAAAACTCTAATGTAGATTTGATTAATTGAGTATGACTTAGATTGTGATAAGCTAAATTAACTGTTTGGTTATGTATATATGTGATGTGAGAATGATTTGGATAGGTTAATTGTATGGTTATGGTTGAATTTTGGAAAAATTGGATTTTTGGCCGGGTTATGCCCAAATTTTTCGGATTCGCCTCTTTTAGCGATTTTGGATAAATTGAATATACAATATGTTTTTAAATGTATCTAATTTCATGTTGGAATCGTCAATTTGAGAAATTTATGCAGAATTTATTGGAATTTGATTTCTAGGTCAAAATTCGTGTATGACAAAATTTGGTCACATAATTGAGTTGTTCCGCTCAATTGATTTTATAATATTGTTTAAAATGTATTTAATTACATTAGAATATGTTTAATTACATTTTCGAATCATCAATTGATATGTTTTGGTAAGAATTGATCGGATTTGTGTTCCGGGCTCAAAAACCCTAATTGTGCTAAATTGTGTGTTTCTTTTATTGGTTTTGAGTAATTGATTATTTGATATGTTATAAAATATGTTTAATTGCATTTCTAAACATTCAATTTGATTGAATTAATAGAATTCAACCAAATTGTATTTTCGGGCCTAAAATCCTAGATTTCAAGTGAGATTATGAAATTGGTTATTGTATAGTTGTTTTTCTAAAATTAAATTTACAGAAGTAGTTGAAATAATCCTAATTGTATTCTAATACCTTTAATTGGAATTAATTGATTTGAATTACCTGAGTTTGTGTCCTTGGCTTTAAAACCCAAATTTTGAAAATGGATTGTCTAGAATTGGTTAATCGGAAGATTATTTTGTGGAATTGATTATCTGGATTTATCTAAAATTAGTTTAATTATTTTTTAAAACTATCAATTTGAGGTAATCGAAATGATTTGGTCGATTCGTAGTTTAGGAATTAAAAACCCTAATATTCAGGGATGATTTTATAAAATTGATTTTTGCTATACGTCTCTTGTCTAATCAATTTCTGTCTTTGGGTTTTAAATAATTTAAGTTATGTTTTAACCCAACCAGTTTGGATTTGGTTCTATGCAAATGGTTGGTTTACCTATTTAGTTGCAAAACCTAATGAATAAGTTATCTTCGATAAATTAACTTATAATCGATTATCTTTCTTGGGCTTTCCAAATTAATTTGAAATGTCCTAAGTGTATTTTTATTAATCAGTAAGATTTATATTTAATCTTAAATCTAAATAGAGCTATTCTTTTAACTCCTAAGTTTTGGACACGTTTTCCAAGAAAAATAGTTTGTGTCTCTTTGTATCGATTAAATTATAATAGTTGAAATTATTGATCGATAGGATAGTTTCTAACTTAGTTTTCGATGTCTATCGGCGATCTAGGAAAGCTTTATTGTGGATCCTCGAACTAGTGATCTCTCTCTCCCTCTTATCTCGCTTAGCTAGCTTCGAATCCAGGTAAGTCTCTACTTACCTCTACTTATGGGTGTTTCGTAAGGATGTGGCTAAGGTTCCTACGTGTTATGTGACTTGCATGCCTTGGATGCTTTGTATATATACCATGTCTTGTTATGGATCACATGATTATCCTTAACGTGTTTTATGCGTAGCAGAGCTTGGAGTTAAGGTATATGGTATGTGTTTTTCTTATGACATGAATGTGATATCCATATGTGGTGATTATGATGTGCTGTGACATGATGTAACCCTCTAGGACATGCATGCTAGGGTGATTATTATTATGAAATGGAGATGAAAAGAAAAAAAAAGAAATAAATGGGAAGTGATTTGCTAAAGGGGAGTGTAAGGGACCTGATTAGGGTTTTGGGAAGAATTAGTAATCTAAAAAAAGGTGAAAGTAAAAATGATTAAGGGTGAGTGAGATGCAGGTTGAGAGTGAGAGTTTATGTTATAAGGAATGATTATGGGTGTTATGGGAGAGAAAAAATATTGGGTGAAAAGGAGAGGTTATTTGTGGGAGAAGAAAGGTACTAGGGTTGAAGTGGCCAACTAGGGTTTTAGGGTCATAGGTGAAATCAATGAGTAAAGTGATACGATTTGGGATTGAACCTAAATGAGATGAGGTGTCTGAAGATAAATGAATTAATGGTAGTGAAGTAAGAAGAAGTTGGGCCACATAGGTCCAATTAGGGTTTCAAGGGAAATCTTAGAGGCTAATAGCGGGTGGAGTCTGATGTCACGAGGTGTTGGGCCTTAACCCACACCCTTAGGAGTTGGTTTTCATTATGTGTAAGTGTAAAAGGGAATGGATATCGAGGTGTGATAAGGGGCGCCAGAGTCCCAAGATATGGGACGGGCCCTCCTGGGAGGATAAGTGTGATATAGTTAGCCATGCATGTCAAGGGTAAAACACTTTCAAATAAGATATGTTAAGACACTAATCACTTAAAGAGGAAGATGTTGAGCCGGACCCAGACCGGTCCACAGGCAAATAATAGTGGCCAGGAACCGGGGTGCCCTGGAGACCGGTCCACCGGCAAATAATAGTGGTCAGGAGCATTATGCCTTGAGTGTATACTTTCTAGTCCATTGGCTATAATAGTGGGGGATTATGTGCTCAACAAACCAAAGTAAATAAACTAAGCCATGGGAAATACACTAACTACTTATAGTGAAACACCATGTGAGTTAAGGCCAGACCGGTCCACCGGCAAATAATAGTGGCCAGGAGTGTTCTGCCATGGAGACCGGTCCACTGGCAAATAATAGTGGTCAGGAGTGTTCTGCCCTGAGTGTATGTATTCCGGTCCACCGGCTATAATAGTGGGGTTCCTACACTCACATGGACTATTAAAGAATATGTGTGGAATGAACATATTATTAATGAGAATAAAAAATAAGTCATGGGAAATACACTAAGTACTTACAGTGAAACACCATGTGAGTCAGGGCCAGACCGGTCCATTGTCAAATAATAGTGGTCAGGAGCGTTCTGCCCTGGAGACCGGTCCACCGGCAAATAATAGTGGTCAGGAGAGTTCTGCCCTGAATGTATGTATTTCGGTCCACCGGCTATAATAGTGGGGTTCCCATACTCACATGGATTAATAAAGATTGTGGTGTGAGATGACTACATTTAACAGAGATTCAAAATAAAATAAGTCTAATTGGACCATGACCGACTTTTATTATCTGTATTACTACATGCTGCTTATGTGAGTATGCCACATATTGAGTTTTCAATAATATGGATTATTCCTACCTGAGGCTCATGAGCCACTTTATATTTTGGTTATACCACGCTTACATGTTAAATGGGATGTTACATATGTTTTATATATTACTATAGGTGTATGACAAGATTCATGATGTGGGTTATGAATATGCATAATATTGTATCAACGTGTTGTACCAGGATTTATTATGCACTTAATGTTATAGTTTACGTCTCTCCCATAAGATAGGGTAGTGGGATTTACTCATTATTGGACCTGTACTGATACTACCTTGGTTGAATGGGTCATGTGATGATCCACTGATGGTGGGGAGTAGACCTCTTGTGCGAGTTTAAGATCGGATACTGTTTTGGGGTGGAAGGCCTGACTTGAGTGAGTAGGCAATCCGGATATTGATCCTTCGAGATTTGTTTTGTTTAATTGTATTCATCTTTGGAAGTTACAAGTGTTGTATTTAAATTTCCAAGGGTTTTGTAATTGACTTTTAATTTCTCATACTCTGATAAGTTTTTAAAATTCGGATTTAATTGTTTGACAGGTTTTAGCTTTACATCTAACATGAGATAGATGGTTGACATATATCTTGTGTTAGATGTGGCAGTAACATTTCCCAAATTCTCTCCTAGCTTCCGCTTTATTCTTTCACAAAAAATTTTTCGGAGTGAAATTTGGGAGTGTTACAACCCTTCTCTTCCAAAATTACCATTTTGCTCCTTTTTTTCCAAAGTTGCCATTATACTATTTTCCTTAAAATTTACCATTTTTTCCTTTTGTTACACCACATTTATTAAATTATTATCACTACATGAATATTAATATTAATATTAATACTCCACTCTCCTTATCCAAATTCCATCAACTATTATATTTCACATAATACTTATTAGCACCCACATATATTAGGCCACATTCTTACATAAGACATATTACTAAAATGCTCCTAGGGCTCACAATAATATTATTCATGTATCAATTGTCAAGATAACATAATATAACATGGATAAGTACTTAAGATTTTTATTTATAACTAAACTCCTTCCTTAAGCAATATTTCCGCACATAACACATAAACTAGCATACTTTACTTTTAATTAATCAATACAAGAAAATATATATATTATATTAACAAACATCTATCAAACATAATAGCATATTAAGAAACCTAATGTGCTAACATATGTTTATCCATGCGTTTAAGTGGGGTTTAACGATTACCTTAATTCCAGCAAAAATGAACCTTACCAGTATCCCAGTTAAATATTCAAGCTTCAAATAGCAAAATCAACACCTAAAAATAATATCAATAATTATTATATTAGAAGTAGGAAATTAAAAGGATAAAGCTTTATAAAAACTTAATTAATAACACACTTTACTTAACCATTAATATACCTAAATAATTAAATAAAATAATTCCCAAAATAATGTGGAACTCACGCTGCATGAGCAGCGTGAATCGCATGCATGCTATAATAGGGAAAAAGGGTCGAAGGTAGGGAGGTAGAAGGGAGGGATGGTCATTTTCAGGTTGAAGCTTTTGAGCTAGGAAAGAGGGAAGGTGGGGGAGGATTGGAGGGAAGGGAAGGGTGCAGGAGTGAAGAGGGGTGTAGGTGGTGGTCGGGGATAGGTTGTTGGCAGCCAAGTGCGGCGGAGGCGAGGTGGCGAAGGTGGATGCTGAGGTGGAGGGGGCTAAGAAGGAAGTAAAGGAGAGGGGAAAATGAGGGGCTGCAAAGGTTAGTTTTAGCCAAAGGAAGTATGGGGGTGGTAGAGGAGGTTGTAGGGAGCGGCTTGGTGGTTCGGGTGGCGGTAGAGGCGGTGGCACGACGGCTGACGGAGGTGTTGTAGGGAGGTTGCCGGGAAGGGAGAAAAAGAAGGGAAAAAGAGGAGGGGGGAAGAAGGGACTACAGGGGCATAAGGGGGTATTGTGGTGGTGCAAGGTTGGAGTAGAGGTTGGCAGGGAGTGTTGCAGCGGGTTGGTGCAGCGGTTGAAGCAGTGGTGGGAGGCAGTGTAGCCAAAATAGGGAGGAAAAAGGAAGGAGAAGAAAGTGAGAGGAAGGAGGTCGGGGAAGGTAAGGAGCTCAAACAATGAGGCGGGAAAGGGGATGATGAGGAGAAGAAAAAGAAGAGGGAGAATACGGGGTAGTTGGCCGGCTGGTAGTAGCGTGTAGGGTAGCAGGGGAGGTGGTAAAGTGGTAGGGAAGGGAGATGAAAAGGGGAAAAAATAGGGCACGAGGGGTGGTTTGTAGGGCTAGCTAGGTCCGAGAATGGGAAGAAAATGATAAGAGAGAGGGATAGGCAGGTGGTGGCAGATGGTTGCAGGTGGTGGCCGGCGTGCTCAAGGTGGCAGACAGTTATGGCGATGATGATGGGTCGGGGGGCATTGGATGGGGTGTAGAAGAAGAAGAAAGAAAGGGAAGGGGGAGCACCAGGCCGGTTGGGGAAAGGAGGAAGAGTTGGCCCGACTCAATCGCTGGGGAAGAAAGGAAAAGAAGAGGAGGGCAAGGGCTGGGCCGACACGCATAGTGAGGAGAGAAAGGGAGGGATTGGGCTGGAGGCCTAGGCGTAGGGGAAAGGGGGAGACAGGCTTGGTGCGGACAGCTAGAAGGAGGGAAAAGGAAAAAAGAAAGAAAGGAGGAAAAAGGAGAAAGAAAGGAAAAAGGGAAAAAGGAAAGTAGAAAATAGGGTAAATTAAAATAATTTAATTTATAAAATAATATAATGTAAAATTTTTGGGTAATAAATTTATACTAATTTAATTTAATATAATTAAATATATGGGTTTGAAAAGGATAATTTTATTAAAATATTAGTTTGGAAAATTATTTAAATAAAAAGAGTATGATAAAATAACAAAATATTTATTTTAATTTATCAAATATTCCTATCCAAATTTATATACTCAAAAATCCATAAAATAATTAAATTAAATAATTTTAAAAGCTAATTTATCCTAAATAAAAGCTATTTATTAAATTCAAAGTTTTTTTTAAAATTTCGAGGGAATATACAGAGTGGGGCTGTTTGCAAGCCAAATGTAGTGATGGTAGTTGTTAGAGTAGAGTAAGGTGTGTACAAATGATAGGCATAAATTGTAAAATGAAGATTATGCACAAATTTTTGGTTGAATAAGTAAAGACAAGTCAATATTAGATCAATAAAGGTGTAGCAGTTAGAATTTTAAAGTTAGCCCCTTCAAGAAATTCAACCACAAAAAAAATGTTTAGGAAAGATAGAAAGTCAAATAAATGGTTACAAATGAAAAAACATAATCACATAATTCTCAAATAATATGAAAAATTAGTGGAAGGTAATTTAAGAACTCATATATAAAAATATTGGACAGATGAGTTGATTTGGATTCAATATGAGTTAAAACAAACAAGTTTAACGCAATTTCACAGTGCTTAGTTGACTGAAGAGAGCCGATTGGTCAATTGCTGGACCCCTAGGGTGATGGGTCATTCTGCTTGCAGGTTAGGCAATAGAAAGACAGAGTTAGGTCAACTATCACCCAACTGAGATTAGAATTAGATTTTGAAGGGTTAAGAGATGCAATAAAGGGTTTAGAGGTTATGTAACACCTCCCAAAATTCACTACTGAAAAATTTGGTTTTATTGGAAAGAGTTAGCGGAAGCAAATTATAAAATCGTGAATCTTGGGGATATTACAGCCACACTTAGTACTAGACCGATTCACTCCTATCGTTCCAATACTAAGTGCTAAGGCTAAAAGTGTAAAACACAATTTACAATCCATTTTTAAATCAGAGTAGTGTATCAAATCATTTAAAAGAATAAAATCCACCGATGGTAGTTATATTAATAACATTAACATTAAAACCAATAATTTAAAAGAGAAGGAGAAAAACCCTGAACCAGATAATTCCTTACTCTCCTTCTCGTAGCTCGCTTGAATAGGCAAGGGCCCCACGAATGGAACCCTTCAGTACTATGGTATTGAGTAACCCTTTAATACCACACTTAAAAATAGGCCCTCAATGTAACACATAATGCAAGTTATAGACATATGTAATGAGAGGTGCATACATAACAATCACATATATAACAAGGCTGCTACATATTAACGAGTTATAAGGTACAATCGATACTTTTAGGCCTTAAGCCATTGGTCCATCATTATTCAATCATCTCTCTGGTTATATCCAAGTGAGTGCGGGTACCCCACTATTATAGCCGGGGGATCGGAATACATATAGGGCAGAATGCTCCTGACCACTATTATTGCCGGTGGATTGGTCTCCATGGCAGAACACTCTTGGCCACTATTATTTGCCGGTGGACCGGTCTGGCCCTGACTCACAAGGTGTTCCACTATAAGTGATTAATATCTTTCCATAATTTATTCACATCCAATGCTTGTTTTATTGAGCTTGGGACCCCTACTATTTTAGCCGGTGGACCGGAATACATATAATCATCATCCAAGGCAAAACGCTCCTGGGCCACTATTATATCCGGTAGATCGGTACTTATAATCACTTATCAAGGCAACACGCTCCTTAGTTGGTTAAATTACCAAATTACCCTTTTCCATTGTCATAATTACCATTCTACCCTTCTCAATTATTATAATTACCATTTTACCCTTCTCCATTATTATAAACACCAATTTACCCTTCTATATTATTATAAACACCAATTTACCCTTCTCCATTTTTATAAATATTATGTTGCCCTTCTATAATTATAATTTAATTACCAAATTACCCTTCGTCGTTTTATAATTACCAAGTTACCCCTTACTCCCTCCCAAGTTTGCCATAAACATCCTTTTATTTACAAAATTGCCCTTCTACCTTTTACTTCCAAATTATCATAATATCCTTTTATTTATAAAAATTACCATTTTACCCCATTTACCTCCAAATTTACCATATTACGCTTTTGCTTACAATTTACCATAATACCCCTTTACATCTAAAATTACTATTTTACCCTTTTCTTACAAATTACCATTTTTACCACTTACTTATAAAGTTTCTATATTACCCTTTGACTCCAAAATTACCACTTTACCCTTTTCTCCAAAAATTACCATAATACCCCTTTACTTATAAAATTATCATTTTGTCATTTAATCATAAAATTACCATATTGCCCTTTTGCCTCGAAAATTACCATAATACCCCTTTTTCTTACGACTTACAATTTTATCCTTTTACTTATAAAATTATCATTTCACTCCTTTCTTTTGAAATTACCAAAATACCCTTTTGCTTACAAAATCACCGTTTTACCCTTTTCTTTCAAAATCACCAAAATACCCCTTTACTACAAAATTTCCAAAATACCCCTTTCACTTATAAAATTACCATTTAACCCCTTTATTACACCACTTTTATGAATTTACCACCACTACATAAAATACTAATATTAGCACTTTATTCTTATCATCTAACTCCACCAACTTGTCATTATTCAACATAATACTCATTAGCAATTACATATATTAGATCACATACTTATATAGTCATATTACTAACATATCCGTAGGCTCACAATAATATTATTCATGCATTAATAACATAATACATCATAGACAAGCATTTAACATTTCCATCAATAATCACACTCCTCCCTTAAGTATCATCTCTACACATGGCACAAAAGCTATCATAATTTTCTTTTCTTTTCTTTTTATCAATCAATATAAGCAACCATATATATCATACTAGGCAACACAAAACATGCATAAAATCATACTAAAATCCCTAATGTGTTAGCACACGTGTTTCCATGCATTTAAGTGAGGTTTAACGATTACCTTAATCCCACAAAAATCGAACCTTACTGGTATCCCGGTTAAAGATTCAAAGCTTAATTAGCAACTCAACACCTAAAAATAATATCAATAAGTATTATATTAGAAGTAGAAAATTAAAAAGGATAAAACTTTATAAAAATTATTTAATAATGAAACACTTTAATTAACTATTAATATACCTCAAAGATTCAAAAAAAAATAATTCCAAATCAATGTGGAGCTCATGCTGCATGAACAACATGAGCCACATGCAGATTAAGGGGGAAGAAAAGGGTTGAAAGGGGTGAGGTAGAAGGGAGGGGGAGATGGCTCGGATTAGGGTCTTTAGGCTAGAAAAGGAGGTAGATGGGGGAGGATTGGAGGCAAGGTAAGGATGCAGGAGTGAAGAGGGGGTATAGGTGGAGGATAAGGATGGGTTGCTGGTGGCTAAAGGTGGCGGAGTTGGCAGCAGCAAGGCAGTGAAGATGGTTGTCGGGTTGGGCATGGCTGAGAAGGAAGGAAAAGAGAGGAAAAAATGGAGGGGTGAAGGGGTTGGTTTTGGGAAAAGAAGGTGTGGGGGTGGTAGAGGAGGTTTCAGGGTGTAGATTGGTGGTTTTGGTGGCGACAGAGGTGGTCGGACGGTGGAGAACGGGGCGGTTGCAGGTGGCTTGGCGATAAAGGAGAAAAGTGAGAAGAAAAAGAAGAGGTGGAGAAGGGAGGAACTTTAGGGGCTCGAGGGTGGCTTGGGTGGTCTCGTGGTGGTGCAGGGCTGAGGTATAGGGTGGCAGTGGGCGGCGCAGGGGCTTGGTGCGTCGGTTGGCGGCGGCGTGCAAAAACGAGGAAAAATGGGAAGGATGAGAAAATGAGAGAAAAATCGGGGAAGGGAAAGTAAGGCTCGAAAAATGGGGCAAGCAATGTTGGTGAGGAGAAGAAAAAGAAGAGGGAGAGGTAGGGGGTAGGTGGCAGGTTGAGGCTGCAGTAGGGTGGTAGGGGTGGTCGGTTGGTAGGGGAAGGGAGGGAAGAAGAAGGAAAGGAAGATGGGCATGCGAGCTGTGGTCCAGGAGTTGGTTTGATTCGAAATAGGAAAGAAAATGATGGGGAAGGGAGAGGGAGTAGCAGGGAGGTAGATGGTGGCCAGGTATGGCAGTTGCAGGCGGTCGGCATGCTCGATCATGGCAGAGAATAGTGGTCGGGCGTGGAAGAAGAGAGAAAGGAAGGGGAGGAGTGTGAATGGGCGGACCGACGCAGGAAAGGAGGATAGGCCGGCCGGTTCGGTTTGGGGAAAGAAGAAAAGAGAGACGACTGGGGTTGGGCTACGTCACACGGTCCACGCGGGAGAGGGAGGAAGGAAAGGGGAGGGAGAGATGGGCCGAGGCCCAGTGCGCAGGGGAGAGGAAGCAGGCCGAGTGCGGCGGCCCAAAGGAGGAGAAAAAAAAAGAAAGGAAGAAAGGAGGAAAAAGGAGAAAAAGGAGAAGGAAAAAAAAGGAAAATAATAAAAGAAATGGGAGAAATTAAAATAATTTAATTTATAAAATAATAGGATTTAATATTTTTAATAATACATTTATTTAATAATTTAATTTAATATAATTAAATATATGGGCTTAAAAAGGATAATTTTAGTAAAATATTGGTTTGAAAAATTATTTAAATAAAATGAGTATGATAATTTAATAAAACATTTATTTTAATTTATTAAATATTCCTATCTAATTTTATATAATCAAAATCCATATAATAATTAAAATATATAATTTTAAAAGCTAATTTATTTTAAATGAAAGCTATTTATTGAATTATAGATTTTCTAATTTTTTGGAGGGTTACAGCTTAACATATCTTTCTATCGATATTTATCATTCTTTTTTAATTTTTTTATATTTATTTTCTAAGAATCCAGAAGCACTGTGTGGTGGGATTCGAATATTGTCATTTAAAAAGTAAAATATATCGTTTAAAAGTACTTATATGTTTTTATGCACTATTTTCTTGGTCTTGTCGATGATTATGCATCACAACATTAAATTATAATGATGTATATTTATACTCATTTTTAGTAAATTTATGTAACACCCCCAAAATTCACTACTGAAAAATTTCGTTAATTCCCACTTAAAAGCAGGCCCGCAATGTAACACATGAAACAAGCTGCATACATATACAACATTCACATAATTAACATTCACATAGCATATCATTATATCGTTACAAACAATCGGTACTTACGGTCTTAAGCCATATCATAACGCAACTCAAAACAATTAGGCCTTAAGCCCTTGTTCCACTATAAGTGATTTGTACTATCCCATAATTTTATTCACATACATAACTGGTTTTATTGAGCTCGGGACCCCCTACTATTATTGCCGGTGGACCGGAATATATATAAATTCATCATCCAGGGCACAACGCTCCTGGCCACTATTATAATCGGTGGACCGGGATATATAAAGAATCATCATCCAGGGCACAACGCTCCTAGCCACTATTATAACCAGTGGACTGGTACTCAATATCTTAATCATCTAGGCCCGGCTCATTAATATTCCACTTTCAATAATAATATCTTTCCTTTCTTTAATCATCACATCAATCATATTTATTTGCCTCGATTGGGAGATCGATAACCCGGGACAAAAAGGTAAACCGGTCGTACCGGTGCATATTCGCTACTCAGTACCCTTTCAACCACGAACCCAAGGACGCAAAGGTACCCTGGTCGTACTGGTGCATAAAGCTAACTCAGTACCCTATCGACAAGGACACCTAATCCATAAGTATGCATACCCCCTAACTAGGTCCGTAGGGCTAGAAAGAGTAAGATATAGGGCCTGGTTGGGGCACAAAGGCACACCAGCAAAAACCAGAATAATCGTGGACTAAACCACGTCCTTAGGGTAGCGACCCCTAAGGAGTCACCATTCCCGATCTCGAGGTCTTTCACTTTAAGTAATAGTGTCTTAATCAAAGTAATCACGAAAAGCACAATAATTAGATACTTATTCACTTTCCATTGTTTAGATATCATTAGTCGTTTATTATTCAAATGGTTATCCAAGCTATCACAGAGAAACCATTAAGGCCATACTAATTATCAGATGCTCTTACTTGGCTAATCAGCCTTATTTAAATCACATTATAACATTCCACAATCACCACAACAAGTTAGGTACAAATTACTTATTTACCCCCTTACTCATGTAATTACTAAATCATCCCTTCCTTACTTGATAAATTACCATATTGCCCTTAAGGTGACATAATTACCAAATTACCCCTCTCTTGGTTTATGTTACTAAGTTACCTCCTACTCTCTTTAGATCACCATTCACCCTTCATAATTATTAACCTTAACATATTTCCCTTTTTTGTTGGTTAAATTACCAAATTGCCCTTCGTTGTAATTACTAAACTGCCATTGAGTTGGATACATTACTAAATTATCCTCCTTCATTATCAGAATTACTATTTTTCCCCTTTAGTTGGTTAAATAATTATTACTTTACCCTTTAATCGGCTAAATTACCAAATTGCCCCTTTAGTGGGATAAATTACCAATTTCCCATCTCCTTTATCATAATTACCATCTTACCCCTCTCAATTATTTTAATTGCCATTTTACCCTTTTTAATTATCATAAATCCCAGTTTACCCTTCTTCATAATTACAAATATTAATTTACCCTTCCTCATAAACATAATTACTATATTACCCTTCTCCATTCTTAAAATTACCATAATGCCCTTTAATTGGTTAATTTACCAAATTACCCTTCTATAGTATCATACTTATCCAATTGCCCTCCTACAATCATAATTTAATTACTAAATTATCTTTTGTCATTATCATAATTACCAAGTTACCCCCTTACTCCCAAGTTTACCATAATATCCTTTTATTTACAAAATACCCTTCTACCCCTTACTTTCAAATTACCATAATATCATTTTATCTATGAAAATTACCACCATACCCCTTTTACTTGTAAAATTACCATAACACCCCTTTTTCTTTCCAAATTACTATCTTACCCCTTTTACATCCAAAATTATCATTTTTATCTTTCTTTACCAAATTACCATTCTGCCCTTCCTTTCCAAAATTACCATATTAACCTTTTACTCACAAAATTACCATAATACCCCTCACTTACAAAATTACCGTGTCGCCATTCACTTATAAAATTTACCATATTACCACTTACTTATGAAATTACGATTTTGCCCCTCTACCTCCAAAATTACCACTTTACCCTTTTCCCCCAAAATTACCATAATACCCTTCTTCTCACAACTTACAAATTTATCCTCTTACTTATGAATTATCATTTAACCCCTTTCTTTTTAAATTACCAAATTTCCCTTTTACTTATAAAATTACTGAAAAACCCTTTTCACTTATAAAATTTCCACTCAACCCCTTTATTCACCATTTTTATGAATTTACCCTCACTACATGAAATAATGATATTACTCTTATCATTTAAGTTCACTAACTTGTCATTAATCAACATAATACTCATTAGCAACTACATACATTGGATCACATACTTCATAACCATAATTACTAGAATACCCTTAGACAATATTCTCATTCATGCCTTAGCAACATAATACATCATAAACAAGCATTTAACATTTCCATCAATAAACAACCTTTTCCTTAATTATCATACCTACACATGGCACAAAGCTATCATGCATTTCCCTTTTTCTTCCAATAAATGTAAACAACCATTTACATATCATGCTTGGCTCACGAAACATACATAAAATCATAATCAATTTCCTAATGTGCTAGCATAAGTTTCCATGCATTTAAGGGTGGTTTAACGATTACCTTAATCTCGCAAAATATCAAATCTTACCAAGCATAATTAGCAACTCAACACCTAAAAATAATATCCATCATTATTGTGTTAGAAATAAGGAAATAAAAAGGATAAGACTTTATAAAAGAAATTCATTTAATAAAACACTTTAATTAATTATCAATATACCTCAAAAATTTTCCAAACAAATTCCAACACAAGGGGAAAGCTCACGCTGCATGAGCAGCGTGAGTGTCATGCATAAATGAGAGGGGAAAAGGCTCGAAGAGGGGTGAAGGAAGAAAAATGAGCCATTTTCGGGTTGAGGTCTTTGGGCTAGAAAAGAGGGTAGTTGGGGGAGGTTTGGAGGTAAGGTAAGGATGCAGGAGTGAAGAGGGGGTGTTGGTGGTGGCTAAGGATGGTTTTGCGGCGGCAGAAGGCGGCGGAGACGGCGGCGGCATGGCGGCGAAGATGGTTGGCGATAAGGGGAAAAATGGGGAGAAAAGAAAGAAGGCGTGGAGGAGGGAGGAAGTGTAGGGCTCAAGGGGGCGGCGTGGGGGTGCAGAGCAGTAGGGGGTGGTAGCAGGAGTTGGCACAGGGATTGGGAGCGGCAGTCGGAGCGGCGGACGACGGTGGCGCAGAGAGAAAATAGGAAAAAATGAAAAGAAGGAAGGAGAGAGGAGGGAGCTCGGGGGAGGAAGATGGCTCGAAAATGGGTAGGGAAATGGGCGACGGGGAGAAGAAAAAAGAAGAGGGAGGGTAAGGGGTAGATGGCAGGGCATAGGGTGGTAGGGAGGCGGTAGGGTGGCAGGGAGAGGGTGGCGATGGGGAGGAGAGAATGGCAGGCATGGATAGGGTGCAGGGGTAGATTGGCTCGAAATAGGGGAGAAGAGGACGGGGTAGAGAGAGGGAGTAGCAGGGGCAGATGCGGCGGCAGGCGGCGGTAATCACAGATGGTCGGGCGGCAGCTGCAGGTGGTCGGGCTGTTGTCGACGATGGCAGAAATGGAGGTCGGGCGTGGCAGAAGAGAGAAAGGAAGAGGGGTGCTGGCGGGCGGCTGGATCGGCGCAGGAAAAGAAGTGCAACTCGACCGGTCCAAGGAAAAAAAATAAAGAGGGCGTTGGGCTGCTGGACGGCGTGCGAGGAGGAGGGGCTGGGGAAAGGAACGGGCCTGGCCCGATGCGTAAGGGGGGGAAGAAGACCAACAGCTTGGCGGCCCAAAGCCAGGACGAAGGGAGAAAAAGAGAAATGGGGGAAAGGAGAAAGAAAATAAAAGGTAGGAAAAGGAAATTAGGGAAAATGGAAAAATTGAAAATAATTAAATTTATAAAATAATAGGATGTAATATTTTTGATAATAAGTTTAGTTAATAATTTAATTTAATATAATTAAATATATGGGCTTAAAA
The DNA here is from genome assembly GCA_039764185.1 of Tamarix austromongolica. Taxonomy (NCBI): domain Eukaryota; kingdom Viridiplantae; phylum Streptophyta; class Magnoliopsida; order Caryophyllales; family Tamaricaceae; genus Tamarix; species Tamarix austromongolica. Next base: position 75,027,311 of record CM077817.1, read on the forward strand.
AGGATAATTATAGTAAAATACTAGTTTGAAAAAGATTATTTAAATAAAATAATATGATAAATAGAAAAATATTTATTTTTAATTTATTAAATACTCTTATCCAAATTTACATACTCCAAAATTCATAAAATAATTAAAATAAATAATTTTACAAGCTACTTTTATTTCAAACAAAGTTATTTATAAAAATATAGGTTTTGAAATTTTTGGGGGATTACAATTTAAAGCAAGCAACGATACTTTTTTTTCTTTTGTGCCTTATTGGTTGGGTTTCTATAAATCTCAAATAACTAGAAAAAAATCAATATTTATTAATGAGTCTTAATAAAGTAATAGGTCCTAAATTTCATCATTTCTTTTGATATTATGTTTCATTGAGATTTGATTTGTTTAATTTATATTAATTAGGCATTAGTGGTTTCAATTTTAATTTGTTCTTTGATAGTTAAATTTGTCAAAAAAAAAATTATAGATATGTTTAATTATATGAAGTTATCAATCATATCCACGTTCAATAGACGTTGTTTATTGGTTTCCAATGGATGGGTTCTACTGGTTAGCAAATTTTTTGTTTAAAGATAATTTTTAAGTCAAACTTCACAAATTATATTTGGATTTTCTGTAAAAAAAATTATAAACATCTAGGGTTTTTCCTAAATTAATGCTTCAATAGAAGATTTTTTTTTGACGGTGAAGAAACAACGACAAAAGAAGGAATGTGTGCCATAATACGGGGGAGAGTAATTTCCAAACCGTCATCATTACAATCCTTTTACTAATAATAGGAGAGTAGATAATTACCCATGATATGATCATGAACGACGACTTTACGCTACGCTATCTTCTTTAATTTATTCATACAGACGGCAAATGTTCCCAACATTCAAACCATGGTTAATAGCACGGCGTGGTAGCAGTACAACGCTGGCCACGCGAGGCATCAGTTAGACAGTAACTGACCAAACCACAGCCTTGACTTCTTGACCAATATACGTGACCAAAGTCATGCACCATAATTCACGTACGCATCACGCGAAATTATGTGCGTACAAGCACCCTCGGATCCACTATAGATGTTAGAATCGACCACATTTAATTTTTAATAAATGAATTTATTTTATAATTAAAATTTTATATTAAAAAATATTATTTTCAAAAAAATCAAAATTTATTTTTTATTTTTACTTTTACCTTTTTTTATAATCTATATATTAATTTTTTTATATTTTAATAAAATGTGTAATTATAATTTTCAAATTATTTTTATGATATATATATATGATACACACGTATTCAAATAAATTAGGCATATTTAAGAGTATCCACAATAACGGAATAAAAATATATCAATATACTTTTTAAAATTAAAAATAATTTGTTTTTATCTTTTTTATACTCTAACTACACAACAAATACTCAATAATATAATACTAAAATATACTATCTTATCAATCTATACCCCACCATAAATAACTAAAATATATTTAATTAATTATATTATTGATGAAATTTTTTATTTTTGCATGATTGAATTTTTTTAAGCTAGATCAATATTTTGCACTATGACGTAATTTTTGATTATTTTGCACTACTATTATAGTGTTTTGTATCGGATCAAAAGATGCAAAAAAAAAATTTGCACCTCTAGTCTGGACAATTTAAGTTGATGTTTAGGTGTACCTTGGAGTGCGGAAACTACCGCTTATTTAGTACTTTTATTGGGTGTTTCATTTTATTTAAAAAATAAATTTATTAAAAGTAATATAGATTATGTAATAAATATATTTAAAAATAATTATCTGATTTTATAATGCTCAATTAATATATATTTATTTTGGACATGAAAAATGAAGGATGTAGGATAACTAATAGAAAGAGTTAAGCATGTTCCAATTTCTTTTGAGCATAATTTTATTTTATTATAGTCCTTGAATAAACACATATTCATTTCAATTACACACACACAGGGACAACAAAATAGAGATTAAATTATATTACAGAGAAACCAAAACAGTGTTTAATTTGTAATAAGAGTACTGTTTATTTATCTAATGAGTGGCCTAATTAAACAACTATGAAGACTTTAATTTATATTTTTACTTAAAATAGTATAATTATTACATTAATGGTAAATATATAAGTTTTTTTTTGACATGAATAATTTATATATGTTAATCAGTTACTTGCATTCAATGTTAAGTTTTTATTTTTTCTATTTTAGTAATTTGACTAGTGATTTTAATCAATGTCTATAGAACCCATTAAAAGAATTAAATTATTTTATTTATTTAAAGTATTTGTGAACATGACGAGGTATAAAAAAAAGACCTAATTTGTATTCTTTGTATACATATAGATTACTTGAGATTGAACGATTAGATATAAATAAATATTTATCTTTTACATTAAAAATTTAGAATGATCCGGAAGACCAAATAATGTATTAAGATAAAAATGAAACTAAACTAGGATTCAGCTGACCAATGGCTATAAATAAGCAATTAACTTTACTCCATAGACAGTAATTTAATTTGAGAATGCTTGATAAATGTATAAATTAGTCGGTGTTAGTTACTGAAAGTTAAATATTTTAATTCTTAGCCTTCTAGCTATAGTTCTTAGGATTATCTTTAATATATATAGTATATAAAGAAAAAAAATAAAGATAATTTATAATACCACTGCTGCTTCTTTAATAGGTATGTTTTAATGGATTTTATCCATTTGAAAATATTTTATAATAAATCAGAATAAAAACAAGTACTCCAAAGTTTTCCATTCGACGATGAATTAATGAATCGGTACGCAACAGGAGACACGTGTCGAAGTTGAACAGGGAAGGGAGTAGAAGTCACGTGCGTGCACGAAATGAATAGTGAAAACAAAAGTAAAAGGTAGCCGGTTGGACTTGGGGGTAAATAGTAATAAAGGATATGTGCGCAGATAGCAGGGGAAAAATGGCAGGATCTGCAACAGTCGTAACTTTAGTATAAAGCTGTAGACTGCTGTCTGCCCTTTCTCTTGCGCCTTTTTCTAATCTATGGAAGTATAGATGTGTTTTACAGAAGAAGGTTTCGATGTTGGCCTTTCTCGGTGTTACGTTTCGTACTAAACCAATGGAGGCCATGGATCTTTTGGAAACTAGCTTAGGGGTAAATGGGTCCGACCGTTCTATAAGGATATACTGCGAAAGCGAAACAAACAGGAGGAACTTTATTGTAGTAACAAATAAATAATACTATTACAAGTATTTACTTATTTATCGGCTGTGATTGATTATAATGCCCTGTGTTCCTTCTCCCCAGCCGTTGGATCGTCAGCTATTTTTGGCCTTACAGGATGCCGACTTTCGTGCTGTATGGTCCGCTGATATTGTTTCCTAATCTCGTCGTGGCCTTGCTTCCTTTTGCTCACGCACGTCCTTCCGCTGATATGCATTTTCCCAAGCACTTTGAAGTTGAGTTGAATCATGCTACGACATAAAAGACGTACGTCTTTTTGTGGAATTGTGGTCGGTCGGTCCCTCCCAAGACGTACGTACCTTTTGATTTGGATTGAGAAAGCTCATCAAATGCGTGCGACGGAACCCTAAGGAGCCACTGGCTCACCTCAACTAATGCTGTCCACCCCGTCGGATCTCTTATCCTTTTCCTCCGCCTAGGGGACTAGTGGAAGTTCAGGATTCCATTTTTCAATCCCCCCCCCCCCTTCAAAATTGACAAAAACAATGATCCAAACCGATGTGATGAGATTTATCATTTTCATTTGGTTTCAAGATTTTCAAACACAAGATAGAAATTCATTTCCTTTTAATTTTATACTTTGTTTCAGCCGATGATGTTCCTTATTAGAATTCGATGAACGTGGGTTAGAAAAGAAAGAAAGAAAGAAAAAACCAATCATTATAGAACATCATTCTTTATGGCACATCATTCTCACTAATGTCCACACCTTGTAATGAAATCATGGCAGAATAAAATTCTCTATGGCACATCATTCTCACTAATGATCTAATCTACCACAATTTCGGAGCTTTCTCTTTGTCCATTTGGCAAACTTATTAATTTTAGTATGGTATGATCTGAAGTAATATTATAGTCGAAGTAATGGTGATGTTTAGTAGGTACATATTATGTATCTATAAAAGTTTTCCAAGAATAATATTGTTTAACAACTTATGTAATATAAAATAAATCAATATATGACGACAAATTTAGGCATTCTTAATTGTAATAACATGGGCAGGGATGTGGTGAGTGTGTTTAATTATTAAGGATATAAAGGAAAAAGTATATAATAATGTAAAATTTTAATAAAAGATAGCCGAGCCTACTTTTAAAGTAGTAATATATAGTAACACCTCCAAATTTACTATTGAAAAATTTCGTTTAAAATCAAAAGGTTTAGCGGAAGCAAATGATAAAACCTTAAACTCGGGGGTATTACCGCCACACTTAGTATCAGACCAGTTCACTCCTACCATTCCAGTACTAAGTGCTAAGGCTAAATCCGATCAACATTTAGTATGAAGTATCATAAAACGCAAGACGATATTTAACATAAATCCTTAATAAGAGGTAAGTCAAATAGAAGTTAGAATACGATTTAGGATTACAACCCCATAATATGTTTCTCAAAAAAGGAGTGTAATACAAAATACAGCTAAACAAAAATAAATCCTGAATGATCAATATCCGGATCACCTACTCACTCAAGTTAAGCCTTCCACCCCAACTAGTAACCGATCAAACCTGCATAGGAGGTCTGCTCCCCACCATTGGTGGATCATCACAGGACCCATTCAATCAAGGTAGTATCAGTACGGGTCCAGTACTGAGTAAGTCCCGCTACCCTATCTTATACGAGAGATATCATCAAGTGCATATTAAATCTGGGTACAATACGTTGAAACCATATCATGCATATACACAACCGACAACATGAATCTTACCATACACCTAGAGTAACACATTAAAACATATGTAACATCCTATTAAAACATATAAGCATGGTATAACCGAAACATAAAGTGGCTCATACGCCTCAGGTAGGAATGATCCATATTATTAAAACTAAATACGTGTCATACTCACGCAAGTAGCATGTAGTAATACAGGTAATAAAAGCCGGTCATGGTCCAATCAGACTTATTCTTTATTCTCATTAATAATATGTTCATTCCACACATATTCTTTAATAATCCATGTGAGTGCTGGTGTAACACCCCCAAATTTACTACTGAAAAATTTCGTTTAAGACAAAGGTTTTCGCAAAGCAAATGAATTAAGACTATAAACTTGGGAGTGTTACCGCCACACTTAGCACGGGACCGGTTCACTCCTACCGCCCCGATGCTAAGTGCTAAGGCTAAATCAAAAAGTCATAAATGAGAAACATCAAACATAAATGCACCGGCTATTATAGCCTTAGCACTTAGCATCGGGCGGTAGGAGTGAACCGGTCCGGTGCTAAGTGTGGCGGTAACACTCCCAAGTTTATAGTCTTAATTCATTTGCTTTGCGAAAACCTTTGTCTTAAACGAAATTTTTCAGTAGTAAATTTGGGGGTGTTACAGCGGGAGCTCCACTATTATAGCTGGTGGACCGGAAGTAAACACACAGGGCAGGATGCCTCTGACCACTATTATAGCCGGTGGACCGGAACGAAACACATAGGGCATAACGCCTCTGACCACTATTCTGACCAGTGGACCGGACTGGCCTCGACTCACATGGTGTTTTGCTGTAAGTACTTAGTATTTTCCCATGGATTAACTTATTTATTTGGGTCTGTTGAGCCCGAATCCCCCACTATTATAGCCGGTGGACCGGAATAAACACTCAGGGCAGAACGCCTCTGACCACTATTATAGCCGGTGGACCGGAAATAAACACCTAGGGCAGAACGCCTCTGGCCACTATTCTAACTGGTGGACCGGACTGGGTCTGGCTCAACAGTCTTTCGCTTTACGTAATTAATGTCTTATCTGTGTCTTATTGAATCACATCACACCCTTGACATGCATAAATCATTCTCTTTATACTGTACACATCACAACTAATAAAATCCCACATTCATAACTACACTTTAATCAATAATTACACATGATAACACCAACAACTCTAAGCAGCCATAACCGACCCTAATTGTCCACACCAAACCGTGGTTACCCACTCTTAACCCTATTTTACCATAACAACTATACTTAGCCATCCTAAACCTTAATTATTCTCAACAAATCACAATTAGCTACTCCAACCATACTTAATCACGACGACCCAGAGTTAATCACTCCAAACCCTAATTCTGTCTCCTCCATACCCTTATAATACTCCACGTACTATTCTCCGTCCAAAAGAGTTAAACACCCAGATCATACTTGCATTACCTTTCTTACATCCCAAATCAACCTTTCATTCGTAAATTTTGCTCCCACGCAAACGTCACACATCCCATGAAACTTCTCGAACTTTTCATACAAACCCTAAATCCTATACAATCATTAACTCCCATGCAAAACCCTAACTCCACCATGCAGACCCTAATACCACCAAACCATAACACCACCATGCAAACCCTAATACCACCATAAGCCATTAATACCACCATGAAATCACTAATACCACCATGCAAACCCTAATACCACCATCCCAACCATAATACCACCATGCAAACCCTAATATCATCATGCGGCCATTAATACCATCATGCAACCAATAATACCGCCATAGATCATTAATACCACCATACAAACTTCAAGACTCCCATGCATGGTTCCCAACTCTCATTTATTTCGGACATTCCTCCCACTTAAATCTTCTCTCATAGATCATGAGGTACTTAGGTCAACCTCATATCCCCCTTAGTGGTCTCACTTCCCATTTATTTCCGGTCATCCTTATATTCCTAACTCATATTACCATTTATCCTAACATGCATGTCCTAGAGGGCCATAACTTAATACATCATAACATCATACATATACATGTCATGCTCATGTCATGGAAACACATACATCATACCTCAATCTCCAAGCTGCGCTACACATAAGACAAGTTATCCACAAATCATATAATACATGGCATAGCATGGCATACACAACATTCAACACATCCATGTCACACATAGTGCAAGGCCATTAGCTTCGTCCTTACTAAACACCCATAAGTAGAGGTAAGTAGAGACTTACCTGGATCCGTAGCTAGCTAAGCGAGATAAGAGGGAGAGAGATCACTAGCTCGTGGATCCACGAGAAAGCTTTCCTAGATCCGATATAAATCGAAAAACTAAATTAGAAACTATCCTATCAATCAATAATTCACATACTCTAATTAAATAAACACAAACAACCCAAATGATCTTTCTTAGAAAATGTGACAAAAACTTAGAACTTAAAAGCATAGCTTTATTAAGATTTAAGGTTAAAACTAAATCAAAACAGATTAATACAAATATCACTTGGGACATTTCAACTTAATTTGGAAAGCCCGAGAAAGAATAATCGATCATAAGTTAATTTATCAAAAATAACTTATTTATTAGGTTTTACAACTAAATAGGTAACCTAACCATTTACATAGAACCAAATCCAAATCGATTAAGTTAAAACAGAATTTAAATGATTTAAAACCCAAAGATAGAATTCGATTAGATAAAATACACATAGCAAAATCAATTTTATAAAATTATCCCCGAAAATTAGGGTTTTAAAGCCCACGACACAAACTCAAGTAATTCAATTTAATCAATTCAAATTAAAGGTATTAGAAAGCAATTAATACCATTTCAACTATTTCTATACATTCATTTTATAAAAACAACAATACAAGTAATCGATTTCATAATTTCACTTGAAATTTAGCGTTTTAGGCCCGAAAATACAATTCGTTAAAATTCTATAAATTTAATCAAATTGAATGTTTAGAAATGCAATTAAACACATTTTATAACATATCAAATAATCAATTGCTCAAAACCAATAAAAAAAATACGCAATTTAGCACAATTAGGGTTTTTGAGCCCGAAACGCAAATCTGATCAATCCTTTCCAAAACATATCAATTGACGGTTCGAAAATGTAATTAAACATATTATAATGTAATTTATATAGTCAATTGAATAAAATAACCCGATTACCCAAACCAATTTAAACCCGCAGGAGTTTTGACCTAAAAATCCAATTCCGATCAATTACACATAATTTTCCCAAATCAACACTTCCAATATAAAATTAAATATATTTTAAACAATATTATAAAATCAATTGATGGAAACGGCTCAATTATAAGACCCAATTTCATTACACCCAAAATTTGACCTAGGAATCAAATTCCGATAAAACCTGCATAAATTTCTCAAATTGATGGTTCCAAAATAAAATTGGATACATTTTAAAACATATTGTATAATCAATTTGTCCGAAATCGCCAAATCGGATGAATCCGAAAAATTTGGGCATAACCCGGCCAAAAATCCATTTTTCCAAAATCTCAACATAACAATACAATTAACCTATCCAAATCATTCTTACAGCACATATATACACAATCAAACAATCAATTTAGCTTTTTATAAGCTAATTCATACCCAATTAATCAAAACAAGGGTTAGGATTTTTCGAAAATTATACCAAACGAAAACTGACAAATCGGGGCAAAGGAAGGCTGGGGAAGCTTCGTCGGGGGCCGAGGGTGGCTCGACGGTGGTCGCCCGAGCTCGCCGGTGACCGGGCGATGGCGGCGTAGCCTGGGTTGCCGCTTGTCACTGCTGCTGCTACTCCCGCGGCTGCTATGGTCGAGCTGGCTGTAGCTTGCTGCAGCGTCGTCAGTCGCAGCTGGTTGGTCGGCGGCGACTGGTGAGGGAGTAGGGAGGAGGAGAGAGGCGAGGGAGGTCGTCTAGGGTTAGGATTGCGGGAACAGTGGGCCGACGGGATAAGGGAAAGATAAGAGAGGGGAGAGAAGAGGGAAAAGAAAAAGGGGAAGGGGGCACCGGTCGGGGCTGGGGTGCATTTTTTTTACAAATACACATAAAATAAAATACTAAAAATATAAAAATATTATTGGAAGATTTTATATAAAATTTATTTAATGAAAATTTATTTCGAACGGATCCGAAGGCTTAAAATTAATAAAAAGCTATATAAAGAATTTCAAAAACATTTTTGGAAGAATTTACCGACGAACGTAAAAATTTATATTATTTACAGAAATACATTATAAGACCTCGAAATAATATTTAAAAACATATAATAAAATATTTAAGTCAAATTCCAATAAACCGAGATTAATTCAAATAATTTCCGAAACCAATTTTCCGCAAAATAAAAAGCGTAGAACAGAAGAAAATTAATTTCAAAAAGAAATTCTTAAATAAGTTCCGAAAACATTTTTAATTTAAACTTCCCGAAAATGTTACATTCAATTAATTAAAACGTCGATAAAATATTACTTTCCGAAAATGATTAATTACATTCAATTATGAATTCGAAATCGTCGATAAATCCATAAAACGAATCGAAATTAAAATAATTAATTGTTTACATCAAATTACGCTAATAAAATCATTAAACTTAATAAATCTGGGTTTTAAAAATACGGGGTATTACATATATAGTATATAATATAGATAATGATATTATAAAAATAATATGCAAAACTAACAACTTCAAGTAATAATTGACAAATATTAAAAATGAAGGTTTACCAACCGCATCTTCAATTGTTAAAGCACATAGGATGCAACACCCCAAAATTTCGTAAACCATTATTTTCAAGTGTTCAACCATTAATTCATAACTTAATCCTAAATCTTGGATTAATTATTTATTTTAACTCTTAAATCGCAACCCAAACCATTTCTTAAATATTTTACTGTAATTATTTTCATCATTTTTCTTTGACCCTCACCCTTAACCAATTTTTTATTATTATTCTATTTGGTTTTTTTGATCGAAAATCCCAACCTAACCAAAATAAACCTAAACCAACTAATCCTAATCTAACACTCCACCCCACCATCTTTTCTCATGCAACCTTGACTTCACCGACTCCCCTACCTTCTTCTTTCTCTAAACCCCAAACCCCACCTCCATCTCACCGACCCCCTCTTACACACAAAACCAGCCTCACAAACTCTCCTTCCTTGTTAATTTTTTTTCTTCTACCTTTGACTCCAAACTCCACTTTCCTTCCATTTTCATCACAACCAAATATACTAGCCCAAACACTCCGCTTTGTTTCTAGTTTTATTTCACAACAATCTCCACCATCACCACCAAGCTCTCCCTACCTTCTTCCTTTTTCTAGTATCCTACCCTTGGTTTGTCTTTGTCCTTCATCTTTACCAGCACCTTGCAACTATAGCCACCTTGAGTTCCTTCTCTTCTTCCTCCTCCTTATTGATTTGTTTTCTTTCTCCATTCCCCTACCACCCAGCACTTCACACCACCTTCTTTATGCACCTTCCATCATCACCATCAACCACAATGATAACCACCATCATTCCTTGGCAACCTGTACAGCCTCATTTGCTTCCACCATTTTTCCATTGCCTATCACCACTTGCTATTGTCCCTCACGTTGTTACATCTATCTAATGTGTATTATTCATGCTACCATCCCTAGCAAGTGCAAGCCTCTCGCATAGCTCTACCGCCATTCCACCAAACTTACCCTACATAAATGTCTTGGTGTGTCCACCAACACTCCTACGTTCAAGCCTTTCACGCCCTAACTCCATGATGCATGAAACACATCCATTTCTACCTACCTGTAGTGTGAGCCTTTGACATTGGTTAAATGTCTCCTTGCATGATATGCTCATGTTGAGATTAGCTCTCAAATTAAATTGTTCACAATTCACATTCTAGCTTTCAATTCTTGTGTGCATTTCTCCCCTCGATGCAACTTTTGGTTAGGTATTCATCCTTGGCTATCTTTGTTGGTTGTTGTTGCCATTTGTTATTTGTATGTGCAAGTGTTATTATGTAGTGTTTTTTTTTTTAAATATCAAGTGGTACAAGCATGAGTAGCAAAATTATCTATAAGTGAAACATATGAACTATATTTACTCATTTTAAACTCATATAAACAACATCTAGCTCTATTAATTGCAATAGATATAACCTTGTGATGGCAAGGAACATTCTTATCCTTAAATATGGCTTAGGTACAAGATTTCCATATCTCATACAAAATTGTGGCTAATTTACCTCTAGTTTCTAGGGTGCTTATCCATGCACTTTAGAAGCAAAGGTTAGTATTTCTTGCCATCCCATTTTCATCATTGATTTACCAAACAAACTAGCTATAAGTGGAATAATGCGCCCACATAAGTGTAACTAATCATCGAGTGTAGGACAGAGTCCTCTGGATTACATTAAACACATAAAGCATTAGATGTAATTAAGATTTTATGCATAGAGTCCTTGGTAGTTAGAAGTTCATGTGCAGCTAGCCATAAAATCCTTTTGGTCTTTGGTGCTATAGAATTAATCCAAACTATTCTCCACCGAGGTTTGGGCTATGCTCATCCATGTATCCTATCATATATGACACTAATTTTGTAGCTTCCATCATGCACAAAGGTAAAAAATACTAGAAAAAACTCTTCCCAAAGAGGGAAAATATTTATCGTTGTCTAGGCTGCAGAAGAAGGAATAAGGATTGATGTAATTCTATTTGTTCCTAAGTAACAAGCATGCACAAAATCCATAGGTTGTCTTTTTTCATTATAATATTCCAATTCTTTCCCATAGTAGCAACATTCCATCTTTCAATGTTAATGATACCTTGACCCCCTTCTTGTTTTTGGTAGGCAACAAGTTGCCCATAAGATCAGAGATTTGCAAAAAAAAATAAATCTTTCCCTATCCCTAAGATTCTTTAGATAATGATGTTAACTTCGTGAATCAATTATTTTGGAATAAGCAGTGTTTCGCTCCAAAATATTTAAATACCAAATATGACACTATTGATAAGTTGTAGCCTTCTTGCGTATGAAAGCAATTTAGAAGACCAATGCCATATCTTGTAATTTTATCCATTAAAGGCTCCATTAGACAAATTATGAGATGATAATCAGATACTAGTAGGCCAAGGTGTGTGAAAGGAAGTTCCCCAACTTGAAAGTAGAGTTCATTGGCTAAGGCTTTAATCATATGGGGAGGCATACCACTACAAAACATGGTGCTCTTATGAGAGAATATTTGGAGGCTTGATAACTGGCTCAAAGTTTGAATCATATTCATGATGCTTCTAATAGAATGGGTGCATCCTTAGCAAATAAAATCAACACATCATCTAAAAAATAAAGGTTTACGATACCTAAGCTTTTGCATTAAGGGTGACTTCTAAACTTGGGGTTGGTCTATTGTTTCTTATACATCTTAGTGAAGTACTCTATAGAAATGACAAATAAGCAGGGAGACATTAGGTCTCCTTGGCTAAGGCCCCTCTTACCCTCGAATGGGAGGGGATTTGTCCCATTTAAAGAGATGGAAGATGATGCTCCCCAAACATAGGACATAATAAATTTAACAAAATAAGGAGGGAAACCCTAAACAAACCACATTTGTTGCAAGAAATACCAACTTAAAGAATTATATATTTTCTTCAAATGTATCTATAATACCCCAAAAATATTAATTTAAAAATTAATAATAAAATAGGGATTAATAGGTGAGATCAATTAAATATAATATTTTTAATAAAATAATGTAGGAATTAAACTAGTGGAGGTTAGGGTAATTTGTTAACTAAAATGAAATTTAGGAAGATTTAACCAAAAGTTCTATATTAATATAAAAAGAAAATTTAATTATTTATTTTTACTAATTTTATTATTTTTAAAAATTTAGAAAAAACCTCAAATACCCCCAACCACCTTATTTTCCTTTTTCTTTTCCCCCTTTCCCTATTTTCTTCCTTTTTCTTTTTCCTTCTTTTTCCTCCCCTCCCACCAGCTTGGGCCCTACCAGCATGGCTAGCTCCTCCCCTCCCCTTCTCTCCTTCTTTTCCTGTGCATAACCCAGCTTGCCTTTTTTTTTTTCCTTCTCTCCTCCTTGCGCGGCCTAGCGCCCACCCGTCCTTCCCTTTTTATCCTTGACCTTTTCCTATTTTCACCTTCTACCCATCTCCTACCTCACCCCAATCCCTGATGTGTATGGCTACTTCACAACCATGACTCCCATTTCTCTCTCACTTTCCCCTCGACCTGACCTACAGGGTGTGTAAATCGCACGACCTTACACTAGTCCCCTCCCCTCTGCAACCCCGACACCCTCAATAACCCACCCTATAGCCTACCAAAACAACCCTTGCCCCTTACAAAGCTATACACCTACAGGCTTATACCGGCTTGCCACCATCTGTTGGCAACCTTATGCCCTTCCTACTCCCTTGTCCTCATCCTCCTTTGTATTCTTCTCCTCCTTATACCTATAAATACCCCAACACTCTGATAAAGTGAATAATTTCTCTATTTTCACCTTGCTTTGCATTCACTTTGAGACTTCATTTAGTCTATTTCATAGATTTTACTATGGTTCTAGTATATTATTTGCACTACTAATTTCTTTAGTTTTATGTTTCATGAAATTCCACAAGAACTTGCAAATTCAAGAAAGAAATACATGTTTTCAGAATAAAGGACCTAGCATGGAAGGCATTGAAGTAGAGTAAGTCAGCCTAACATGTTTATAGGAGAACCTAGAAGCTAAAAGAGCTAGAGATATGCCAAAAGGTCTAGAAGAAACAAGAAAAGAACGCTACACAATCGGTTACACACCTAGCTACATAACCATGCAGCCTTTGTCTATGATTTTTGAAGAAAAACAAACCACACAACTAGATAGTGCATGAATCGTACGACCATATGGAATTTTTGCTGAAGAAGTTAAGGCTACAAACTTTGAACGGCCAGGTAGTACACAAATTGCACGACCATTCAAAGTCCAAATTTTCATTTGTTTGAGAGTTGGGGTGCTGCATGGACAGGTCGTGTAGGCGCTGCATGACTGTGCAATGATGGTTACTCCCATGTTTGTCTTGCCTGATATGCGTGGGGTGATGGAGATTATTTAAGGTATGTTTTGGGAGCTTCTTGGGTAGTTCTTAGAGGGGTTCTAGAACACTTTTCCTTTCCATTCCCAAGTAATAGCTTAATTTATTTTGATTATTTCCATTAGTTTTATTTTTCTTGATATTCAAGTGTGTATTCGTATATGTTAAACTCATAATCAACTTCATTCTCCTCCTATTTGTGGTTAATTCAATCTAATTCCACTTCTTTATATATTTACACTGTTGTTATGTTTATTATGCAATTTCTTTCATTGATTTTCCTTAAAGATATCAATGAGTAATTTTATTTACTAGGATTGAACTAGGTCCATTATGGTGTTAATATGACAAATTGAGGTAATATGTCATATACCGGTTTATGTATATTATTTCATGTCCTAGGATTAATTGTTATAGAGTGGATTTGATGAAATCTGACCTTTTTAGATAATATCCACAACTAAAAGGCTGAAATTATTATCAGAAAATAGCATGTGAATGAAAATTTAAGCAATCACGAAAGTAGTTAGCAATTAATGGATTTAATTCATAGGAACTATAAAATTAGTGACACTTAATGGATTTAATTTAATTTGTGTGTCATAAAAGTAGTTAGCAAATTAGATTAAATATATTCTTAGTCCTTGAAAGAGGCTAACGGATATAATTAGACCAATTGTTCACACTTAACGAATTAAGCTACAACTTATACGTAGTTTCATCATTGATCACCAATTTAGAGACCGAAGTTCAATCTTAGCTTTCATTTCCATTGTATTAGAATTTAGAATTAGATGATCTTCATAATTACTTTCATTATCTATTTTCATATCCCTGATCTATATTGATTTAGATAGCTAAAATAATAAAGATGTTTACTTATTTACGAAGTCTTTGTGGGATATACTTTAAAATGCTATAATGAATCCATGCGCTTAAGAATTTAGCCCACCACCCTCACCCTTCTTCCTATTCTTTTTGCTCTACCTAAAAATTCCCAAAGTTACAACCATCACACGATTAAATGCCACCCCAGCTGCCACCCTACATTGCCGCCATCCAAACCACCACCCAACCTCTTCCCTAGATTATTCTCCACCAAATAAGAACACTTCCCATCCATAACTCTCCTTACACAACTTTCCCCATTCATGCAAAATAGGTAGCTTGAGCTGCCCTTTGCACCCTATTGCCACCTTGTGCCATTTCCTCTACCACAACCACCACCTGCACTACCTCCCTCTAAACCTAACAAACCTTCCCCTACCTCCCTATACCCTTAATTTCCCCTTTCCCCCCTCATTTCTCCTCCTTCCTCTTCCTCCACCTTCAACCACCTATGCTAACGCCCTACCACACACCACCACCACTACAACCCTCCTAATCTAGGAAACCTACTACTTCATAGCTACCAAATCCCTTTCCCTCTTCCAACCCCAAAGCTTAAACTTTTTCAAGTCACCATCACTCCCACCATTGTTGCCGCCACCCTAGCTACCACCTCCACTTCTAGTTGTACCCTAACCCTTTCTTCCATTTAAGTATAAATTGTTTTGTATAATTATTATTTTTAGCCTTATCATCATCATCATCATCATCATCATCATCATCATCATCATTTTTATTACTATTTTTCCATTATTATTATTATTATTATTATCATTATTACTATTATTAATCTTATTATTGTTATTATTACTAATATTATTATTGTTAGCCTTTTTAATATTAATAATCTTATTATTATTATTATTATTATTATTATTATTATTATTATCATTATTATTATTATTATTATTATTATTATTATTATTATTAGTTTCTTACTAATGATTAGTTAGGGTATAATGAAAGGAATAAGAGGGAATTTCACATTATTGTTCTCTTCTTATAGGTAAACCAAATCTGCTCCCTAAGGAGGCTTAGGAGTCGTAATCCAAGCCTAGTGTCGATCTAGGTAAGGATGTAGTTAAGGCTATATTGCGTGTTATGTGTTTATGCATGTTTGGTTATATGTCTGTATCCTATGTGGTTGTGGATTATATGCTTGTAGAACAAATTGCTAAGCGTGGAGCTAAGGTAAGTTGTATATAAGTTATGACACGTGTAATATGGTGGTATGACTTGTATTTGTGTTGTGCCTTATGTATTATTGCCCTATATGACATGCATTCTTGGAGTCCTTAAGTAGTATGGTGAGGTTATGGGGGGATATAAAAGAAGTAATGAAAGTGGAGTGGTAAGAGGGAAGTGAGAAAGTCCTAAATATCTTATGACTTATGGGTGTACAAATAAAAGGATAATATGAATAAAATGGGAGGATGGAATAAATCTTGCATGGGAAGTATAAGCCTTACATGAGAAGGTTAGTCTTTGCATAAGGGTAACTTTTATGTGGGAAAAGGTGATTTGAGGGCTATTAAAGGTGAGGGAAGAGGAGTTTAGGTGATTGGAGTCCATGAGTGAAAAATAGTATATAGGTTGGTATAAGGGTGCATGGGGGAATTGATTAATGTTTGTGAGAAAGACCCTAAGTGGGGGAGGTGTGTAGAAGGGAGAGTTAAAGGTAAGTGGTTGGAGTGTGGGTTGAGATTGTAAGGGTGTCACATGGAGGGGGAAGTGAGTCAAATGGAAAGGGAAATGGTGTGTGTGGGTGATGAGGGGAGAACATACAGAAAAGGAGAGGTGCTAGGGTTGGGGTGGCCAACTAGGTTTCTTATGGTCACATATATAGGGTGAGAAGTAAGTTTGTGATGATGGGTGTGGATTGAGTGGAGTGATGGGTTGGAAGCAAATGGATCATGGGCCATATATGATAGGGAAAGGTTCGTCCACATAGGCCAGATTTGGGGTTTCTAAGGGAAAATCCTAGAGGGCGATGGTGAGTTAAACCAAAGATTTGGGTAAGTGGGCCTTAAACCACGTACATAGGAGTTTGGGTTCTCATGGTAAGGGAAAGGTGGGAAATATGTTTAGGAGTTCTAGGATGCATAGAAGTCCCAAGATATGGAACGGGGCTTTTCAAGAGAGTAGGTATAAAAGGGGTGAGAGTGAGAGGTCCAATGGGTATGCCTATCTAGTAAGAAAGTACCTATTGAATTAGGAATAAATAAGACACTAAATATTTAAAGTGTAATATTATTGAGTCAGATCCAGACCAATCCACAACCAATAATAGTGGCCAGGTACAGGGTACCTTAAAGACCAATCCACCGACAAATAATAGTGGCCAAGTGTGTGTTGCCCTGAATGTTTCTGATCCACCAGCTATAATAGTAGAGGATATCGAGTGCAATAAACCAAACATTAATTTATAATAAGCCATAGGAAAGATACTAATTATTTACAGTGGAACACCATGAGAGATCTGATGATTATGTTTAAATAAACCGATTCACTATTATTTTTTGTCATTTATGTATGGCTTTAGTTGCATGGTTACCTTGCTTAGTACGTAGCGTATTGATCATACGTTTCTTAGATGCTACTCATTCCTACGAGTAGTGGCCTCTACTGAGTTAGTGTACGTAGGAGATGCTACATTTGATGACTTTGACGTATTTGATGTGTTAGGCAAGTTTGAGTGATGGACTGTTGGGCCTGGTATGGGGCCAGAGAGAATTTTGTTCAGGATCAACTATTTCTATTTTTATCATCATTTGTTGATCATTATATTTTCCCCATAGGGGCATTAACATTGTACTCTTTTTTTAATTTATGTAATGGCTCTTACATCACACACTTTATTTTTAATTATGAGTTAATAGAAACCTTGTGGTTTTATGCCCATTAGAATTAATGCCTTTTAGGTTTTATAGCCTTGCAATTGGTACAAGAATGGTCAGGGGTTAGACTTGTGCTGATCATGGTGGTAGCACTCCTATCTTAGTGTATGGTTTTTGTGCAAACAAATATTTTCAACTGTTAAATTTGGGGGTGTGATAGTATCTTCATCATACTATGAGGAGCTATATGCTTACACCCAAAATGTCTCATTAAATCATGAGCAATCATAATTTCTCTCCTATTGGTCTCCCATATTATGAAAGTGGATTAGGAATGATTAAAAATATTAGGCAAAATAGGCAATGGACTCTTAGACGACTCCTTAGTAAGAGTCTTATAACGGACCATGCAACAATACATAGGGAAAAGATCCATTACTATTTCAACATTTGGAAACTTTAGGAGGAGTGAAATTATGGTAAAATTAAGAAATTATGGGACTATTCCCAAGATAAACACATTATTTGCCAAGCTATAAATGCTTTCTCCTATCACCAACCAAGTATGCTAAAAAAATGCTAAAGTGAAACCATCAAGGCTCGGAGCTATAGTATCCCCAGTAGAAAAAAGAGCATCCTTAACCACTTCCATAGAGGTCAGTTTTATGAGCTTTCTTTGTATATCATTAATTAGCATTGGTCCCTCTACGAGAAATTCTTGAGCGGTAGGTGGTGACAATGAGGGTGTGGATCCTATGAGATCAACATAGAACTATTACTTGGTTTTATTTTAGGTAAATAAATGGGATTAGTGGAGGCTAGGGATTAGTTTTCGGTTGATGGCATTTTACTATTTTTCTAGAATTAAGGTAATTCATATTATAATATCCCAAATTTTATCAAAATCTAATCCAAAGTAATTAATATCTTAACCTAATCCTAATGTTGGGTAATTTATGTTTTCATTTCATCTTAATTCCTTAATCCTAATCTTATTAATAATTTTGGGACATTAATTTTTTTATCCTATCTCTAACCCTAAATGTTTGATAAATTAACATTTACCATAATTCCCTAATCTTAAACTTAAACCTAATTCTATTCCTAACCCTATTTTTTTATTTTCCTTTTTTCTTCTCACTTTCCCCCTTTTCCTTTTCTTTTTCTTCTTCCCCAAAACAATTGAAATTTCTTCCCCTACCCCCTTCTAGCTATATGAACCCCTCCTTACATGGACTCAATCACCCTTTATTTTTACCTTCTCATCCATTACCACCCTTACACCTCCACCAACTCCTTGCACAACCTACAATAGCTTGCACCATATCTATGCTAGTTGTTCCCTTCCTCAGACCCCTATAGCTCCTAAACCCATGCCAAAACCACCAAACTGACCTACACCACTTGGTTCTCACACCTCAACCCCATGAACGTGCGTGCGCACACACAAATGCACACATGTATTCCCCTTCTTCTCTTCTCCTCTCTTCTATTTTCCTTCCAATATTTGAGAAACAATAGCTTTGATCTCAAGCACAATTCTGAGTAGCTAAAAGATTTCTTCCACACTGACCTTCCATTACCTCTCTTATGTATCCTAATTTTGGACCAATTGACTTACATTATCTAGAAATACCATTTGAGCTCTAAATAATAGGTTAGAATATTTTAGAAAAAATTCATCCATTTAGCTTGAATTTAAATGTTAAATTCTGGGGGTTTTGAAACTCTTCCTAAACCCTATGTTATTCCTCTTGATTGGTTGGCTATAAATAACCCTAATCATCCCTTTTATGCACCTTTTTTTTAGCCACCAAAATCCCTAAGTCTCTATATTCACCTTTCCTTTTATCTGTACTTTGAACCATGTAATCAATTGACTTGCACCACTCTTCTAATCTTATCTCTATCTTTCTCTTGTTTTAATTGTTAAGAAAGGAGGAGTTAGATTTGAAAAAAAAAAGATTAAGTGGTCTAGCTAAGTATTCTTTAGTTTTTCCTTGAGTTGGTATGTTATTTCTTTTTCCTTATATTTCAATTTTTATATTATTAAGATTTGGTATAAAATTATGAGTTTAAGATTTTTATATTTTAAGGTTTTAAAAGTTGACATTTTCACAAGTTGGAATTTTCGATTTAAGGTGAATTTGCCTACATCCAGTAAGTGATTCTTTCTTCTAAAATAATTAATGAATATTCATGCATGTCATGAGTTTCTTTAAGTTTATTTTGTATATTATCATGAGTGTATATATCTTGTATAATATATTTGGATAGATAGATGGTATATTTTGAGTAAAAAGCATGAAAATTTGTAAAAGTAGGATATAATGACTGCATGTTGTGATATGCAAGTTAATTTGGTTGAAAATGTGCTAGAATATATTGATACATGTTTTAATATGGTTAAGGATGATATATGAGTATGAATCTAAATGAAATTAATTGTTTGATATTATTATAGAGCAAACTAATTAACTAGTTAGGTCGAATTGATCAATTGATTCCTAGAAGAGCTGACTGGTTGATTCAACCCATCAACCGCTAAGCCTTTGGAGACCTTGATCTGGCTCTCTACTTAAACTTGTAAATTATTTGGGTAGAATAGATTAATTGGTATATGAATATTCAACTGGTTTACTCAAACCAATTGAATAGTTTATGGAAAAGCAAGGTCTGGTTGAGTTAAACTAATTAATTGGTCGATCTAAACAAATCGACTGGTTGGGCGTGACCGGTCTATTGGTTCTACTGGTTTTTGTGGTTTATTTTCTTTTGGTATTATGCTTTAAGACTATGTTTAGGACTATCCTATGATTATTAGTGAGATAAAGTACATAATTTATCATGGATTAATGGCGTAATGAAAGGATTAAATGGATCATAATCTATGATATACTTTATGAGTATTGTAAATGATAAATAGGTATTCCACTTATGATAAGTGATGTATTGAGAAAATATTAATGAAATATATCTTGGGATTGAATAAAATAATATGGTGGATATGAATAATATTAGATAAGGATAAATGGAAAACTCACATGGTTAGGAAAATGGAAAGAAAAGGATTGATATGGATTGAACATGCATAATGCTTTGCTTGCTTTTGTATGGTCCTTATGTGATCACGTATCCATATGAATATCATACTAATCATGTAAATTAAAAGACAATCGAGTTGAGTATGGGTCTGGGTTACTCGATCCTTCATCAACTATTGGGGGTTAGTCGACCTTCGATCATTTTGGTGCCTTCGGTGGGACCTTGAGAGGTCTTGGTGCCTTACATACTGTAGACACTAATGATGTACTAGGGGTTATCGATACTAAAGGATCTGGCAATGCATATGAGATCTAACTTGGGTCATGCTAGGAATTTGTATCAAATTAAGATTAGATAATATAAAAATAAAAACTAGAATGGGGAGAGATTTGAGAATATGAAAGTGATTCTTAGTAACTCCTTGAATCAATACTCATAAGAACCACCTAATATATAAATTCTTAGGATACATATTAGAATATTTTTTCTAAACTTCAATCTCTTATACTAGAGTTGAAGATTGAGGACTCTTGATTTTTGAGAGAAAAATGTGTAGCTAAAAACAAGTTGGTTGCTCTTTCATTCTTTCCTTAGCACTTATAGATGGAGTTTAGTATTAAAGGTTAGAAATTAGCCAACTAATACAAGTGATTTGAGCTAAAAAAAATAAAAGAGACTAACTAATACACCGCACATGTCACTTGACCATGAGGTGTGTAATATGCTGATTTTGAATGGTAAGGATCTTCTATCATGTGTCCAACTCATGTAACTATCACTTGATTCATAAGGGAAGAGATAAGCATCCTTTTAATCTTTTAAGGAAAAAAAGAATTAAAGAATGTTTTCTAGCCTTCCTTTTTCTTCCTAAAAACCTGGATTGCTTTTCTTAACTGCTGAAGAGGACTTGTCATATATCTTGAGAGGGACTTATGGTTCTTTTTTGTGTGACTATTGTGGGTGCAGATTGGGATGAATTTTGGCATATTTTTTGAGCTAAAATAATAATACAAAATAAGATAACAATTGTGGGAAGATATAGCTTAAAAAAGGTCAGGGGATTTATTACGTGGAAGTGGTAAAAGTTGACAAGGTCTACATGGTTTGCATGGCTAGTTTTCTTAGGAGTGATTAATTTATCTAAGTGAGGAAATTTTTGTGTGAGGAAAGTTTTTTTACTCTTAAACTTGAGAAAATTAAGGGTAAGCGTGTGATCATTAGATGAGGATTCTCCCATGTCATCATCTCCCTTTTGAAAAGCAACCTCATTGTCTTCAAATGGTTCATCATGAATGTAAGGAAGTAGATCTCCCACATTAAATGTGTTTGATATGTCTTCCATTTCCTCAAGTAGCTCCAACTTCTATGCATTATCACCAATCTTTTCAATGATCTTGTATGGATCATTGATTCTAGGTATTAGTTTTTTTTTCATTTAGAAGGAAATTGTTCCTTCCTAAGGTGGAGCCAAACTAGGTCTCATAGCTTATATGAGTGTTACTTCCAATGCTTGTTGGCTCTACTCTTATACATCTTATTTACCCTCTCTATTTTTTATCTCACCTACTCATGAAATTTTTATTATCTCCCTATCCTTTTCTTATGATTAGAAGTTGGTGTGGGCTTTGATAGGAAGAGATAAGAGATCGATGGGAGCAGTATGATTCACCCTTCAAAAGAAGAGTGGCTTGTAGCATAGATTGGTGATTGGTTATAGGCAAATTCAACATGAGATAGTTTGGTGTCCTAATCCTTTAAGGATTTGTGAACCAAACTTCTAAGGTGCATGGTGATGGGCCTATTGGTGACCTCAGTTTGCCCATCAGTTTGTGGATGGTAGGTCGTACTAAATAGGAGTTTGGTACCTATTAGCCTCTACAAAGTCTTCCAAAAATAACTAAGGAACTTGGTATCCCTATTTGAAACTTTAGATTTAGGAATACCATGTAGCCTAACTAATTCCTTAAAGAATAGAGTGGCTATGTAAGAGGCATCATCTGTCTTGTGGTAGGCAATGAAATGAGCTATCTTAGAGAATAGATCCACCACCACCATTATAGCATCATTTTACCTTTGTGTCTTAGGAAATGTTATTACGAAGTCCATACTCACATCATACCATTGTTGGTGTGGGATAGGTAGAGGAGTATTAAGCCTTTGGTGAAAGTGACTCTTGGACTTTTAACAAGTGACACATCTATCTATTAAAGTTTGTACATATTCCATAAGTTTGGGCCAATAAAAATGCTCACTAAGTACTTCCACGATTTTTTTGATGTCGAAGTGTCCAACGAGTCCTCCTCCTTGAACTTCCCTTATAAGTAATTCTTTGATGTAGAATTCGGAAATGTAAAGCTTGCTATTCTTGAAAAAAAGAAACCCTCCTAGATGACAAACAAGCCCTTCTTCTTGTCTTAATCCTTGAAATAATAGCCAAAGTCATTGTCTTCCTTGTAGAGCTTCTAAATGCACCTAAACCCCAATACTCTTGCTTCTACTAAAGAGATCATACAATACATCCTAGAGAGTGCATCTGATGCTACATTTTTTTTCCACTCTTATGTTTGGTTACAAAGTAAAAATATTGTAAGAATTCTACCCATCTCGCATGCCTTAGATTAAGCTTATGTTGGCTATTGATATACTTTAATGACTTATGATATGTATAGCACAAACTGTAGAGTTATTACCAAATAATAGAACTTGTTTTTATACATGCTATATTTCACCTTAGATCCATTGAGCTATTCACTAAAGAAGATTGTAATTCCTGAAAATTTTAGAAAACCAATAATTTGAAAAACAGCTTTTTTTGGGATAAATTAGCTTTTAAAATTATTTAATTTAATTATTTTATGGATTTTTGAGTATATAAATTTGGATAGGAATATTTGATAAATTAAAATAAATATTTTTTTTATCATACTCTTTTTATTTAAATAATTTTTATCAAACCAATATTTTACTAAAATTATCCTTTTTAGCTCATATATTTAATTATATTAAATTAAATTATTAAATAAATTTATTATCAACATATTACACCCTATTATTTTATAAATTAAATTATTTTAAATTCTCCCATTTTTCCTTTTTTTTCTTTTCTTCTCCTTTTTCTCCTTTTCCTCCTTTCTTTCTTTTTCCATTTTTTACTCCTTCGGGCCGCCCGCACCAAGCTTGATCCCTCCTCCCCCTGAGCTTGGGCTGCTGGCCCATCTCCCCTCTCCCTTCCTTCCTTCCTCTCCTGGCGCAGTAGCCCAGCTCCATCCCCTTCTTTCTTTTCCTTTTCCCCAAAATGGGCCAGCCCGCTCGCCCTCCTTTCCTACGCTAGCCTGATTCCTCCCTCTCCCTTTCTTTCTTTCTTCTTCGTTTTCTACACCTGACCTATCTCGATGCCATGACTGCCACCGCCTGCAGCCTCTTGCTGCCTCCTCCTGTAACCACTACCACCTACCTACCTACCTACCTATCTCTCTCTCTCTCTCTCCCTTGTTCCTTTTTTTCACCATTTTGGAAATTGGCTAGCCATGCACCCCATCCCGCATGGCCACACTTTCCCTTCCTCCCCTCCCTCTCCCTGCCACCCTACCACCTCCTTGCCACCCTAAACACTACCACCCACCTGCCACCTATCCCCCTTATCCTCCCTCTTCTTTTTCTTCTCCTCTTCAACCCTTTTCCTGCCCCATTTTTCGAGCCCCGTACCTTCCCCGACCTCCCTCTTCTCCCTTTTCTTCTCCTTCCATTTTCACCTTAGTTTTGGCTCCACTGCTTCCTCCACCTCACCAACCACCTAAACCACCTTCTGCACCCTTCTAGTCCCACCTTACACCTCCACAACACCACCCAAGCTATCCCGCATCTTTTTCTTCCTCCCCTCTTCTTTTTTCCCTTCTTTCTCTCCCTTATCGACAACCCCCTGCAACCCCACCATTTGCCGCCGTCCGGCCGCCTCTGCCACCACCTAAACCCCCAGTCAACTCCCTACAACCTCCTCTACCACCCCATACCTCGTTTGGTCGAAACAAGCCCCCTCACCCCTCCATTTTGCCCTCTCTTTTCCTTCCTTCTCTGCCCGGTCCACTCCTTCAGCCCACTTCATGGCCTCGCCGCCTCTGTCGCCCTTGGCCACCAATAACCTTCCCTCGACTACCACCTACACCCCCTCTTTAATCCTACACCCTTCCCTTGCCTCTAATCGTCCCCCACCAGCCCTCTTTTCTAGCTCCAAAGCCTCAACCCGAAAATGACCACCCCTCCCTTCTACCTCCCTACCTTCAACCCTTTTTCCCCCACATAGCCTGCATGTGGCTCACGCTGTTCACGTAGCGTGAGTTCCACATTTTTTTAGGAATTGATTTGATTAATTATTGAGGTATATTAATAGTTAATAAAGTGTGTTATTAATTAAGTTTTTATAAAGTTTTATCCTTTGAGTTTCCTACTTCTAATATAATAATTATTGACATTTTTATGGTGTTGATTTTGATATTTAAAGCTTGAATGTTTAATCAGGATACCGCTAAGGTTTGATTTTTGCGGGAATGAAGGTAATCGCTAAACCACACTTAAACGCATAGATAAACGTATGTTGGCACATTAGGGTACTTAATATGTTATTATGCTTGTTAATGTAATATATATATATATATTTGCTTGTATTGATTAGTAAAAAAGAAAGTATGTTAGTTTATGTGCTATGTGTGGAAATATTGTTTAAGGAAAGAGTTGGGCTAATAATGAAAGTGTTAAGTACTTATCCATGTTATTTTATGTTATTGTGACCATTTATGCATGAATTATATTATTGTGAGCCTTAGGGGCATTTTAGCAATATTCCTTGTTCTAGAATGTGGCCTAATATGTGTGTGTGCTAATAAGTATTATTTTAAAATATAATAGTTAGTGGAGTTGGATATTGTTAATGGATTATTAATATTATTATTCCATGTGGTAATGTTAATTTAATAAAAGTGGTGTAATAAAGGGGGTAAAGTGGTAATTTTAGAGGCAAATGGGTAATATGGTAATTTTATAAGTAAATGGAAAAATGGTAATTTTATAAGTAAAAGGGTATTATGGTAATTTTGGAAGTAAATAGGAAGATGGTAATTTTATAAGTAAAGGGGTATTATGGTAATTTTGGGAGTAAAGGGTAAAGTGGTAATTTTGGAAGTAAAGGGGGTAAAATGGTAATTTTGTAAGAAAAGAGCAAAATGGTAAAATAGTAATTTGAAAATAGAAGGGTATTATGGTAATTTTATAAATAGAAGGGTGAAACGGTAATTTTAGAAATTAGGGGCAAAATGATAAATTGCAAGTAAAAGGGGTATCATGGTAATGTTATAAGTAAGGGGTAAAATGGTAACTTTATAAATAAAAGGACATTATGGTAATTTGTAAGTAAGGGGTAGAAGGGTAATTTTGTAAATAAAAGGATATTTTAGTAAACTTGGGAGTAAGGGGTAACTTGGTAATTATAATAACGTCGAAGGAAAATTTGATAACTAATTATGATTATAGAAGGGCAATTGGATACTTATGATAATAGAGAAGGGTAACTTGGTAAATTAATCAACAAAAGGGTATTGTGGTTATCTTAATAATGGAGAAGGGTAAATTAATAATTATAATAATGGAGAAGGGTAAAATGGTAATTATAATAATTGAAAAGGGTAAAAGGGCAATTATAATAATTGAGAAGGGTAAAATGGTAATTATGATAATAAAGAAGGGCAATTTGGTAATTTATCCAATTAAAGGGGAAATTCGGTAATTATGATAATAGAGAATGGCAATTTGGTAATTTAACTAACTAAAGGGTAAAATGGTAATTATTTAACCAACTGAAGGGGCAAATTGATAACCATGATAATGAAGAAGGGTAATTTGGTAATTTATCCAACTTAAGGGCAAATCAGTAATTATAACAAAGAGGGGCAATTCGGTAATCTAACCAACCAAATGGGAAATATGATAAGTGTAACAATTATAAAGGGTGAATGGTGACCTAAAAAGTGTAGGAAATAACTTAGCAACCTAAATCGAGCAAGGGGTAATTTGGTAATTATACAACCTGAAGGGTGATAAGGTAAATTAGCAAGTAAGGAAGGGATGGCTTAATAACTATACAAGTAAGGGGTAAATCAATAATTCATATCTAACATGTTGATAGGATACTAGAGGTTCATAATAAGACTCAAGTAATACTAAATAGTAAGGTAAGAGTATTTGATGATTAGTAAGTATCATGAGAACAAATCATATATAAGAATTGGATGAGATTGTGATGGATTTAATGATTTCTCTATGTTATCTTGGATAGCTATATGAATAAGAAATGCCTAATGATACCAGAACGATTGAAAGTGAATAAGTATCTAATTGTTGCGCTTTTCATGATCACCTTAATTAAGACACTAATACTTAAAGTGAAAGACCTCGAGATCAGGAATGGTGGCTCTTTTGGGGTCGCTACCCTAAAGACGTGATTTAGCACACGATTATTCTAGTATTTGCTTGTGTGCCTTTGTGCCCCGGCCAGGCCTTATATCTTACTCTATCTAGCTCTACGGACCTAGTTAGGGGGTATGCATACTTATGGATTAGGTGTCCTTGTCAGTAGGGTACTGAGTAACTTTATGCACCAGTACAACAAGGGTACCTTTGTATGCCTGGAATGATGGTTGAAGGGTACTGAGGAGCTTGTATGCACCAGTACGATCGGTGTACCTTTGTGTCCTGGGTTCTTGATCTCCCGTCCGAGGTAAATAAATGGAATATTTATGCTAATTAAAAATGGGAAAACATTAATCTTGAAAGTGAAAGATTAATGAGTCGGGCCCAGTTGAATTATGATATTAAGTACCGATCCACCGGTTATAATAGTGACCCAAGAGCGTGTTTCCCTCGCAAATGATTATGAGTACCGATCCACTGGATATAATAGTGGCCCAGAAGCGTGTTGCCCTGGATGATGTTGATATATATTCCGATCCATCAGCAAAAATAGTGGGGGTCCCGAGCTTAATAAAACCAATCATGGATGTAAATAAAGTTATGAAAAAATACTAATAACTTATACTATGTGAGTCGGGGCCAGACTGGTCCACCGGCGAATAATAGTGGCTAGGAGCATTTTGCTCTACATGACCGGTCCACCGGTGAATAATAGTGGGGTTCCCGTAATCACATGGATATAAAATCTAAGATGATTGAATAATGATGGATTGATGGCTTAAGGTCCAAACGTATTGATTTTGCACTATGACATGACTTAAGGTTCGAAAGTATCGATTTAGCATTATGACTTTTTAATAATTGATGGACTTGTTAAGTATGAGATTATGGTGCTTATATTTGTTATTATATATGTATATAGCTTTGTTTCATGTGTTGCATTGTGGGCTTGCTTTTAAGTGTATTTTTAAATTGTTACTCAGTACCATAATACTAAAGGGTTCCATTCATGGGCCCCTGTCTATTCAATGGCCAGTGTCCCTTGTAGATCCTTTTCAGGTGTTATTCAAATGGGCAATGGGAAAGAACGTAGGGATTATCCGGCATTTAGGATTTTATTCTTCCTCTTCTAATAATGTTTGGTTTAAATTTAATTTTTTTTGTAACCACCATTGGTGGAATCTATTCTTATAAAATGTGTACTTGCGCTACTCTGATTGAACAATGGTTTGAATTTCTAGCAATTGATATTTTATTCTTTATCCTTAGCACTTGGTACTGGAATGACATGAGTGAACCGGTCTGGTACTAAGTGTGGCGGTAATATTCCTGAAATTTATAGCTGGTTATTTTGCTTCCGCTAATCTTATATTAAAACAAAATTTTTCAGTAGTGAATTTTGGGAGTGTTACAAAGGTGGTCGATTTCCCTGATTATAATAAAATAGCTCCAATGCCCACTCCACTAGAATCACACTCAACCTCAAATAATCTTTTGAAGTTGGGTAATGTTAGAATAGGCTCTTTGCTTAACTTCCCCTTGATCAACTCAAAGGCATCTTATGCATCCTTGGTCCACTTAAATTATCCCTTCTTCATGCATTTGGTTATAGGGGCTAGTAGGATGCTAAAATCCTTAATAGACCTTCTATAAAATGAAGTCAAACCATGAAAAGATCTCTTTTGTGTAAATCTTGTTGGTGTAACCCATGTCTTTATTGCTGCGACTTTGGATTCATCCATAGTTATGCCATCCTTAAATACCTCAAAACCGAGAAATGTAACCCTAGGTATAAAGAACTGACATTTTTCTAGCTTAGCAAAAAAATTTTGATCTTTAAGTGCCATAAATGCAAGTTTGAGATGTTTCACACGTTCTTCTTTGCTAGATCTATACATAAGGATGTCATTGAAATAAACTAATACAAATTTTCTTATAAATGGCCAAAATACCCCATTTATAAGTCTCATGAAAGTATTAGGGGCATTTGACAAACAAAAAAGCATGACCATCAATTCATACAATAATCGCTTGGTTTTGAATATGGTTTTCCACTCATCACAATCTTTGATTCTTATTTGACAGTAGCCACTCCTTAGATCTATTTTGGAAAACAAGTATGCACCATTTAGAAAATAAAGCATAATGTCAGGTGTAGGTATAGGATACCTATACTTGATGGTAATGTTTTTGATAGCTCTACTATCCACACACATTCTCATGGTACCATCTTTCTTTAGTATAAGAAATGTGGGTATGGCACAATTGATAAGGGACTCCATTATCAAACCCTTAGTCTTGACATGCGGAAAAAATCGAAGGATAGGGTAATAGAGGCAAATAGTTTAGGTGTGTAGACTCTGACATGATTCATAAAGCTCATCTATATGTATTACACAATAGTGATCATGTTTAGCCACATATTGAAGACACATATGCTTTCTTTAAGGATTGAAAATCTATCAAAGACTTAGAAATGGATAATCAATAAACATAATCTTTCCTTTATAAATTGGATAATAGATCGCATCATTCCACTTATTGGACATTCCCCAACTTTAATTTTCGAAACCCTGCACTGGTTATCTCAAAAACCTCGTTATGAAGTTTTTTCATATATCAAGTTATGGGATCAATGGTTACACTTTTGATACAAAACAATAAGATGAGAAGAATAAAATGCAAAATAGTGGGGTGAATTTAGTGGATGAGGTAATATATGTTACTAGTGCGGAGGACAATAATCCAACTTATGCAAATATGAATTATTATTGTGTGATTGAATAGCTATGGGAGTTAGATTACACTATATTTAAAGTCCCTGTATTCGGCTGCATATGGGTTGATAATGGCTATGAAGTTAGATATGAATATAGATTCACATTAGTAGACTACAATAACACAGGGCATAAACACGACCCATTCATCTTGGCATCATAAGCGACATAAGTATTCTTTTTCACTGATCTTGTTGATAATAGATGGTTCATGGTACTATCTATGAAGAACAGAAATGCTAATGAATATGATAATGAAAATGGTGCCACTTGGAATAATAAGTGTGTCTCACTTGTGCAAGAAACTCAATTATTAAATGATGATAACAATAACATTAATGAGGAGGAAATATATGTCAGGGATGGTCATCATGAAGTAATATATGTATCAGATCTTGAAACCAATCCAAAAATAAGGAAACAAATTGGAGGAAAATAAGGTAATTAGGGTAATAATATTGTAACATATGATATGTGTGCTTGTTTTTTTTTAAATACATATTTTGACCTTCCTCATTTAATATTTATTATATTGAAAAATAACTTAGTAGTACATTATGGTTAATATATAACATTATAATATAATTTATTTATTGAATTTTTGTAGAGATATAGCTAACAAAAAAATTGATAGGGACAGTAGTGATGAACAAGGAAAGAAAATACCTACTATTGTAAGAATCATCATAAACATGTGGAATAGAGCAGAAAAAGTTGAGCTGGGATGGAATACTTACAATCTTCCTATTGGCCTGTATGCAAACATGTTTCTAACATAAATTTTACTCATTATGCATTACCGTGTTCCTATATCTTATAATAATTGGAATCAGGTTCTAAAGGGTCATAGGGAATATATTTAGTGGGAAGTCACAGTAAATATTCTATTTTACTTAATCATTTTTGTATGTTAAATGTTATTAATTTTAATATATTAATATTAGTATACATCTATATGTCATATTTTGCATAGAGTATTCAATGTCCCGGAGACTAGAAAGAAATGACTTCTTTGAGATTATGGTAAGCATCCAAGAACATTTAGGGTGTACTTAGCTAATTGAAAAATGTACAGAAAGAGGGATGGATATCTATGGCAGAACTCACCCAAACGATATAATTTCATTGGTTAAGAAAGTTGGACTAATTTATTGCATATCATCTTTCTAAGGATTTTAAGGCAAATATTAAATAACAATTAAACTTTTTGATTAGAAATATTTCATTGATATTTAAATAACCATGTGCTTATATTTTATCTTATAACATAGGAAACAGTGCCAAAAATAAAGAGATTGATAAGTAGAATAAATACCAACATAATATGGCTTGCAAAGGCTACGTAGGCCTTGAAAAGGATTTGGTATGATATTTTGATTTATCTATTTACAGGTAAAGTCTAATGTTATAATAATATTCTTAATGTAAGATTAATTTTTGATTTATAGCTCATAGTCCAAGACTTGGATCTATGTACCTTGTCTATCAATATTGGTACATTAT
Organism: Tamarix austromongolica; assembly: GCA_039764185.1. Classification (NCBI taxonomy): domain Eukaryota; kingdom Viridiplantae; phylum Streptophyta; class Magnoliopsida; order Caryophyllales; family Tamaricaceae; genus Tamarix; species Tamarix austromongolica. Next base: position 75,058,880 of record CM077817.1, read on the forward strand.
GGAAGAAGGTAAGAGCAACAAAAGATGGATATCTTAATGAAGATGTAATGTTGCTGCTGAAAAAATTGCAAGTTTGTAGATATCTGAAACCCTACTTAGTTTTCTTCTAGAAAACTATTATATTATACTTATTCCTATAAGCTAAATTTAAATATATTGCATGCATTTTAGGAAGAACTTGAAACCTTCAATTCTATAGAGGTAGTGGACCAAAATAACATTGTGTCCCAGGCTACCAAAATTATAGAACACCCCCGAAGACATAAAGGTCTTGGATTAGGTGTTATAAGAATGAGCGTGTGTGATTGATCTCATGGTTCTCGTAGCACTGATAAGCAAGTGGCCATCCTTACACCGAAATTAAACATGGCCTTTGAATGGATGGTAATAATGGAGTAAGAGTTTTAATTTATCAAATATTAAGGGTATAAGCCATCTAATTTAGTTGGCCATGATCATCTTCACATACCCAATATAAATAGCATTAGAGATAGTTGTGAAATGGATTCACATCTTTTTTTATCTTCCCAGTATAAGCATTACAAACTATAAATTATGATTAAATGTTCTTGGTTTCATAAATAATTTATACTATGTAATATTTTAGTTTAGGATTTGTACAAATATGAATTGTTAGCAGATGACCTTTCCACTCTTTTAATGAAAAGAATGGTACACATCAGTCATAGTACCCTAATATAAACAACCCATGGGTATAATGTGGCCCTAAATGTAAGGCCAGTGAGTATTGACACTCCAATAATTAGCAGTGCACTCTTCCCTTGTTATAAAGAAGGCAATGAGGTAGCCACAGTGCTAGAAGCTCATAAAAGCTTTATGCCTTGGCCTCCGGATCAGATATGCCTAACTACTGAAAATGTAATGACATTCGACATCATTATGAGACCTTATTTATTACCTACATTGTTTATACCTTTTTCATATATATATATGCTCAATATATATTTTGTTTATTATTATGAATTAAGGAATCAGACTAGAAGAATGTTCCCAGGAATAAAATGAATAGAGGTACTAGCAGAACGAGCAACATAAAATAGGGCGCTGCTAAAGGAAGGAGAGTTAAATTAGAAAAATTAGTTGTCCTACAAAATATTCCATCTTCAAAGAAGAACCAACCTCCACAAGTATTGGTTTTATTGTATTTCTATGCCCAAAAGTACCTCAACAACAATTATATTTTCATTGATTATCATTTGAAGTATGTTAGGAGGGACAACGCTACTTATATGTTATCATTGGTTGACATAGGTAACATTTATAATTAGGAATAGACATCACATCAACCATGAGTGTTACTGTCTATGTCACATAAGTATTATTTCCATATTTTAGATTTTAGTACTTCTTGTTGCATTAAAATTTTTATGACATGCTATATGAGTTATCAGTTATTAACAAATAAGTAATGTTATTGTTATCCATAGGTTGGTAGCTAGTTGTGCTGTGGTGGAGGAAATGTTGTCCTCTATTGTGATTTTGTATCCATACTACATAGTTGATAGTACTACAATAAGAGAGGTTAGGCACATAAACTATTTAGCATATCACATTTTGATTGAGGGATATAACAAGCTTTATCTCATTCCTCACTTGAAAAATGAATATTAGGTTGTGTATGCCATCCAACCTGATCTTAATAAAGTCTATGTCTTTGATTCCCTTCGAACGTATGATGTGCCTTTTAATGTTGCTCGTCGTGGTAGGAAAGAATTTATTTATATGTTAGTATACTTTTTTACTTCTTACTTCATTAGCTTATTTATACATATATTCTATTTTAATTATTTTAGGTATATATACTTACAATATTATATATTAAACTCTATTTATTAGGGTACTATGGACGGTGTATTAGAGAAGAGGTGGGAATGGTGTCCTAGACCCAAAGAGCCTTGAATATGATCCTATAATGGTAATAAGGAAGACAACTATTTTGTATTTTGTTTTAATTTGAATTAATATTTAATAGTTAGAGAGCTAACTGAATTCATTTGAAAGTATCCATAATAGAAATATGATGATAATTTTGGATACTATGTATGTAGAACAATATATCTGATAGTCCAAAATAGATTAGTCAACATAAATCCAAGCCATGTATACATTTTTTTCTATATTTTTTCATTAACGAATCATGACATATATATTTGGTACTTGACTTAAGTACTAATTAAATAATCAAAACTTGTGAATTTTTAATTTTTCACTGGTGGTTATGCATGAGGCTAAAAATACAATGATGATGAAATTGATAAAGTTATAGACCAATAGGTCAAGCATGTGCACTCATACATTTTGTATTAGGGATCTAAATTCTACATGCATGTTCAAATTTGTATTTTATCTACATCTTTTGGTCATCTAGGTTATGATCTATGAACTTTTAACTTTAGAGTGTAGAGCTACTAAGAGTTGGTACGCCTACTAATTTTGATTCCTTGGTATGCCCAGTGTATTAAGACATGCCAATTAGAGATTGATTTAAAATATGTTGTATTATTTAGGAGGAAGGCGTGAATGTATATATGAATTGATGTAGTTTTATATTAGAAATTTGGTACATATTTGAAAATACAATTGTGTGTTTGGAGTGGAACAAAATAACAAGAATATAACAAAAAAAGACAAGTTTTAGGAATAGTTCGTACTTAAACTATTATTATAGATGATTTAATAATTATTTTAAGTAAGAACTGTTATTAAAACCATTTTTAATATTGATTATACTTAAAAAATGTTATCAAAAATTGGCATTTAATCTCAATTATGGTTTAATAAATGCTTAATAAATGATTAAAACCCTAAATCGACTATGTTTTAACAATGGTTTAAACACACAATTGTTATTAATTGATCCATTTTATGCATATTTAATATGTATTAGGTTTTAATAAATGATTAAAACCCTAATTGGTTTACATTTTAACAACGGTTTTAGGATTAACCGTTATTAAAACTTTATTTTTAATAACAGTTGTGGCTTACCAACTATTATTAAAACCAAGTTTTAATGATAGTTTTTTTATTTGTAAAAATCGTTATTAAATACAAAGTTTACCCTAATATTCATTGTTTTTTATATATTTTTTATGTTGGTTATCAATCATTATTAAATATTTAATAATGGGTGATTCAATAACGGTTCAAAATCATTATTAAAATCATAAAACAACCGTTATTTAAACCCCTTTATGGGATAGTGCATTTTTTGTAAGGATACATGTCATAGCTATGGCTTTTGTGTACAATGTGTATATTTTTCTAAAATTTAGTGATTGTCATTGTTATATGAATAATGTCAATATGATAATTTTATTATATTACATTTTATATTGTATGATGACAATAAGAAAAATGAGAAAGAATGTGATTGTATATATTGTTTGGTTAACTATGGTTTTACAAGTCAAGAGGGTTAGCATGAATCATCATATAAAATGGTCTATGTATTTTAACTCATATAAATATATTTTCAATTGAGTATTTTCATGAGAATATGGGTTGAAAGTTTGAAACCATTTATATTGGGACTTGTAGTGTTTTTGGAAAAATATGGATATTTTTGGCTATCTTAAGGGTGAATTGGTCAATATGTGTAAACTGTGGAATCTAATATATATTTTTAATGTGTTGATTGGTTCAAATTACACTATATGAAATGCTTGGGGCAATTAAAAATGGCCTAATTCCAATAAAATAAGGAAATGGTTCATATTGGGAATATTAATCCAAGAGGTGTGGCATTATTACATGCATCAACTGTTGTATTTAGACCTTGGTTTCTAGATATGTTGTAACTATTGAGTTTTTAGAAATGTGTATTAAATCTAGTGGTTATATGATTATTATGGGAAAAGTCATACCTAACTTGGGAGATTTGGGTTTTATAAGTATTTATGGATAGTAAATCTAGAGGTAGGCTTTTATCGCATGTGTAAAACATTAGATTTGGACCTTAATTTTTGTGTATGATGTTAACAATAATATTTTAGGAATTTATATTAAATTTGGTGTTCATGAGTTTTTTGGTAAAAAGTTATGAATAATTTATAAAATTTAGGTTTTGTAAGAAATTAGAAATAGTAACCCTAAAGATAGGTTGTATTTCATGTGTAAGAAATTAGATTTATAGTTTTTTTGCGTATCTTGTTAATAATAATATTTTTTTTTGTAATATTGATAAACTCAAAGAGAGATATAGAGCAATACTGAGAGAAAAAGAGAATAAAACTTCTTATTCTCATTCATATATACAGATTCCTTCTTTTATTTACAATTTACAATATCCAATATATATAATAGTCACACTTATTACATCCATCATGAGAAAGTGTTAGAGAATATGAAAGGAGGTGGAGGATACATAGAGTTAGGGGTGGAATCAAAATGGAGAAGCTACTACAACTTATGCTACTAATATTAGTATTGACCCTATGATTTTATACAATATACATTCATAAATTGTACCTCCACAATATATAAACAAAATATTTACAACACTCCCTCTTGGATGTACATCTTCTGATATTTTTAATACTCCCCCTTTAGAGGATATCTCTAAAATACTGCCTCACTAAAAACCTTACTGGGAAACCCAGTGGGATAAGACTATGGCTAAGGAAAATAGTACAGTTTTATTCCTTAAATTTATTATGTCTAATTTATATGTCATATTACACATGGTTATATTTTCATGTACAAGCACACTTTATTGGTGTTTAAAATTGAAAACTTCACCAATAAAAACTCTATGAGGGACAATATCTTAACTTTTGTATAAAGACGTGTCACCAACTTAACTTTTAAATTATTTATTTAAAAACATCCACATATAGCTATCTGGTGTGACACCTTCAATGTTGGACTTTTTTCCATACAAATCATGTTCATTAAGTGGTACATTTGACTATTCTAATTTGATAATAATTTATCCAATGACATTCCATAATGAATTAAAAATAATTATCACTTTTATCCATTATTAGTTGCAACTATTTACGTAAAGATATCACTAATTTCTACCTCATACCACCTTACAATGGTTTAATGATAATTAATGTATATTTCATTTACCGATGGAATCTATTCTCGGATTCTATCCATATGGACATGTCAACTCAATACGACAAGTTTTCCATCTTTTTAAATAACTCCTCTTTTAAGGGTTTAGCTCTTTATACCCTTATCATATGCTTCTAACATATATGTACCATACTTGTCATTAACTCATTTGAAGTCACCACAAGGACTTCTATGTGAGTTGGAACTTTAGTCAAAATACATATTGGTTTCATAGCCATAATAAACATAAATTGTAGATAGGCTACATCTAGCAAGCATAAGCATAATCAATTGAACTTTTAATTCTTCTTTGGGACCATATCTCATGGAAGACATCTTCTAAGTGCTTGCTTTCTTTATATTCTCAATCTCCTCTTTTTTACCCCTAAGGCTATGGAAACAAACATTTCTAACCTTATCTGTGGCTTAATTTCATATTCGCGGGAGATTATAAGCATACATAAAACTCATCCAATAATCTCAATTAACTTGGATTAAGGGTTAATGTGATAAGCGATTGGTACATACCAAAAATATTTGCATATATATTGGCATATCACTTTTAGACCTCACCAACAAGGGTCTACAAATAAAATGCATAATCAATGACTCTACTAGGTAATTTTGCTTCCATCTTGAAGCATTGATTTCATTTTTATCCTAATTGTATGGCTATTAACTTTTGCGCCAATGCAATAATATTTGTTATAAAATATAACATGTGACTTACATTGATGCATCATTATATACCTTGGCAAATTTAAAATGGTCCACATGTGTTGACTTGAATTCTATCAAGTACATTAGAGATATTGCATTTTATTACATTATCATGATTATAAATTTGCTAAGAAGAATATGTCATTTATATTAGACCACTAATTAAAAATAAATGTTTAGAGTTCTATATGGGTCCTCGTGTAAGCTTCAATGATCTTTCCTATCATTGGTGCATTAATGTGATATCATTTCTCACGCTACAAAGATACTATTTTATGGTCTAGTAACTTCTCATTAGTGATACCTTTTGGTTTTTCACATATACCAAATGCATATATTGTGCATCTATCTTGGGCTTACTTCTATCAATTCTTCATAGTAATAATACCATTAGATACTCATATGCCATAGTAAGCTCTTAGGGAACTTAGGTAAAATATCATGCATAATTTTGTTATTTGGTTTTTAAATCAGGAAACCCTTTAATAAATTTATAATGCCACATACACGTGTATATTTTTTTTTTATCAATTATAAGCTCATAAAATACTTCATCCTTAAAATAGAATGTATAATGGATATTCAATATGATAAATTGATCTTCTGGATTGTATTCAAGTCTATAACATGGCAATCATTTATCCTCTACCATTAAATTACTTATATCAAATGGAATACTTCATGTTTCATCTATTACACTAATAACTGAATGGGAAGCTTAAAGATTCAACAATTAAACTACTTTTTGGATAGGAAGCTTTAGGCTTCAACTATCAAAATATCACTACCTACTAAAATTATAATATATTGGGGAGACTATTGTAAATACTCCAACCACTGAAGTGGTGGAAGAGACTTAACTATGGTAGGTTTTGACTGCTGCCAATTGCAAAGTAGGTATATAGTCTCACGAATAAGTGGCAAACAAATTATGCACAATCCATCATCACTACTTCATGATTATAATAAATGATTTAACTATTGTGAAACTTAAAATTATAGAAACTAAATTACATAACTAGAAAAAAAAAGTTAGTGTGGGGGTTTATAGACCACCAAATACTTCGATCTTTTGGATCAAAAAACACTTGGGATATTTAACACCATATAATCTTCTTCAATAGTATTACACGAGTCATAAAAGACTTTTAACTATTGGATCTCCTTGATTGAATTATATAGGAGGTATTAATCTCCTTTTAATAATTTGATCTTCAAAATTGAATTGTGCATAAGGTCTTTAGGACTATTTAATCATTAGGTGAAACTTTTGGATTTCACCTTAATTGTATCATTTTCTTTTATGACTCATGTACATATTTGTAAATAATATAATTAGTTGGGAGCTTCATTCTTCTAACAACACTTGTGTAATCACCCATCTATACTTTGGGTATGCAGGAAAAATTATCCATTTTGGTCTCCATTAAGTTAGGGTAATGGATATTTGTACTATATTCTCCAATCAACTATAAGTGTTGAGATATGTATGTAGTGATGGGTGATGAGACTGCCAATCCATCACTTTTACACACCAGGTGATGAGTCATGGGACTGTTAATCCATCACGTTTAAATTTAAGTAATTTTTTTAGCATTGCCACTTTAGATGGCTTTCCATCATCTTCAAGTGATGGAGATCTACATATGGTGATAGAAGATTTGGCTATTAATCCATCACTTTGGATCATTAAATTGGTCATATTAGATCCAATTTGAGTTTATTGAAGCAATGAATTTTAGCTTTCTACCATCTTCTATTTTTACCATCCATATTATAATTAGAAGGGAGATCATCACATATATTATAAAATTAAATTAGATATTGCCAATGTATACAATTAAACTGATAAAAATATCAATTTGCATAATAATAGAGTAAAGGGGAGCTAAAAAAAGATTTTCTTATCCTAAGATAATTTTAGGATCATACCATATTCTCCTTTAAAGTTATTAATCAATTCAAATTAAGTAGGGGATTGATTCTTTTAAAATTTACTTGATCGTAAGATATTCTATATATGTGAACTTTTATATGCCTTCAAAAACTGAGATCTCACACAAGAAATAAAAAAAAGGATAGATTAGTTTTATATAACACATAATAATCATATTCATATAAATTTATGACTACTGAATATAGAAAACTCTCTTTTATCAAGTACCAATCAAACTTGACATCAACTCCTTGGTTATTTACCAAAATCTTGAACAAAATCAACACATGGACACACACATACACACAAAAACACACACACACACACAGATATATATATTTCATCTAGATCATAATCGTGCTGATAACGTATTATAATATTGATAAACTTAAAGAGAGATATAGAACAATATAGAGAGGAAAGGAAAATGAAATTTCTTATTCTCATTCATATGTATGGATTTCTTTTTCCACTTATAATTTACAATATCCCATATATATAATACCCACACTTATTATATCCATCACAGGAAAGAGTTAGAGAATATGAAAGAAGGTGGAGGATACATAGAGTTGGGGGTGGAATCATAATAGAGAAGCTAATATAAATTATGATAACAATTAGAGTATTAAACTTATTATTTAATAAAATATACATTCATAAATTGTACATCCACAAGATATAAATAGAATATTTACAATAATTTTAGGATTGTGTATTAAATTTTGTGGTTAAATGAACATTATGGGAGAAGTCATGATCACTTTGCGGAACTAGGATTTTCTTAAGAGAAATATGGTCTTTTTCCTTAGGGGAATGTCTCAACCTTCATGTGATTGTATGTTATGTGTTTTGAATAATCAAGTTATGTTTGGATTATGTGTGTAGTACACCATCCCAAAATCCTTCCAAATTTATTTAAAATTATGTTAATATAAAATAAATTAGTTTTGGTTTTGAAATTAGCTTAAAATTCTGTTAAAAATGTGAATTTTAGGCGTACCAATTAATAGGTTTACCTACCTAATAGACTGGTGTGCTAAGGAATCTACATTATGGTTCTCGACGAACCATTTAACTAGTTTTCCTAAACCGTTTGACTAGTTTTCTTGCGATTTTAGATCCATTTCTAAGTCTGATTTGAATTTATTTCTAATGTTTGTGAAAAATTATAAGTAGATTCAAACTATTATAATAAACATGTTTTAGTGCTCTGGGATTATTTTCATAATATTTGAACCATTACATAATTTTAATTATCCAAATTTTTACCAATAGGTACTTTTAAAGCAAGCTTCACCTTTTCTCTTCTCCCACTCCTCTTACTCTCTCTTATAGTAGTTGGGGTTATGAGATTGACTTTTTGCACCACTCCCAACTTTCCAACCCACTACCTTGCTCTTTTTTTTACTTTACTCAAGCTCTTACCCCATCAAGTCAGCCATCCCTTCTTGATTGCCCATACTCAACCTCACCAACCTCATCCCCCTCTTTCATATGAATGTTGACCTAGCCTCACCTTTATTCCTTTATATTTTGATCCATCTTCATTTCTCACTTATTTTTCTTTCTCTCTTCTCCCTTCTATTTTTGGAAAATTTTCTCGAGTGTTGAGAATCCTTTCATTTTCCATCTTCTCCCCTCGACTGAAAAAAAACAAAGCCTTTCTCTAATTTTCTCCCTTTTATGTGTGATTAATGTTTTCTTTCTTATCTTTTAATCTTAATTTTATTTCTCCTAATTTCCATGAGCAAGTAATGATTAAGGGTGAGAAAGGTTGAAGATGCCAGTTCCTTCCTTGACACCCTATTTTTGAGAAAAAAAGTGGTATTTTTTGTTCTTCTTCTCATTCAAGTTTCTCTTTATTTTTAATGACGTTTTGAAAGATGATTTGATATTTTTAACTTTGATTCCCTTAGAATTTGATGTTCTAGTAGCTAACCCATCATGTAGGAGCTTTGAGCTAGAAGAATTGCTTTAAGGTAAGACATTCTTATATTTAACATAAATAGGGTTCTATGGTTTACTAAGGTTCCATGTGTTTGGTATATATGTGAGCATGATATAATTTTTATTCAGTATATGGTATAATTATTCCCAAAATAGTATGGCTAAAATTCTTTGATTTTAAGCATAAGTTGGATATTTGAGCATGATTCGTTTGAGTATGCACATTACCATATATCCATGTGATTTTATGTGTGTAGTAAGTATTTTTAGGTATTTTTTTTTACATGAAAGCATGCTTTGATTAATTTGGTAAAGTGTGGTAAATTTTGGGTGTGTGTATTACAAGTTTAGGGAGTGTTTTACTTATACCAGTTGATCGGTTTCTCAAACCCATCAACTAGTTATGTGAGAATTCAAATGGTTTGGAGTTTTGGATTGGTTAGTCATGAGATCATTTGATTGGTTGATGAACTAATTGACTAATTTTGATGAATAGTCACCCTTGGTTATATATATCACTCAGTACTTATTTCCTTCTTTATCAGGTTGTGATCGATAGAGGATGTGCACATATCTTTAAGGTATAGGATTATACTATGGTAGGACAACATAGCATCGATGTCCAACTCAGGTGGATGAGGTATCCTTGTGTAAGTCCTATTTTATTTTTTAATGTTCATTGCTTTGGCAGGTGTGGTATACTAAATGTTAGCCCTTGCGTAAGAGACATTCAAGGTGTGTTGGGTGATGTATCCCAATACATGACCCCTTGGTATACTTCAATTATGTGTGGTGTTATGGTATCCCAATTTGTGGTAGGTGCACTTGATGTGTGGTGGGTATGGTATTTCCCAAAGAAATCATCTTTCGATATATCCTGACCTTGTGTGATAGGTGTGGCTTCCCATTGTGATTATTTGTACTGCCATGACTTTTGTTTATGGTGGAGAACTTGGTGTGGTCGAACAAACTATCTTATTAACTAGAACTTGTGTGGTCACTAAAGGATGACTTCTAATATAGCTTGTTATACTTGAGTTATACTAATATGATATCACCAAGTTGTTATATAAATTTAATGTGTTATATGAGCCTTCTATGTTTTAGGTAGTATATTTTATTAGTACATCACCATACTAATACTATACTCAGATGGGTTCGAGGAACGAATCGACTAGTCTGGGTGAAGCACTACCCTAAAACTCTACCCTCAGATGGGTTCGAGCATGCGTACTTAAATTTTAAGGTAATTGGGAGAGTCATCTGGACTTGGGGGAGTTATCCTATAATAATACCCATCATGCAAGCATTGGGATGGCACTTTATAGACTGGAGTGTTGTAGTCTTGTGTGTTGGAGTGACTCTAGTGAGACGGTTGTGTTGGGACCAAATATGGTAGATGACACTATCAGGCAAATTAGGTTACTTCAATACCTAATTAAGGCGGACCTAGATATATAGAAGAGCTATACGTATCTCTATAGGAGAGTAGATGTGTTTGAGGTAGGTAATCGAGTCCTTTTGAAAGTTTTGCCAACTAAGGGAGTGATACCTTTTTGTTGTAAGGATAAGCTTAGCTCGAGGATCATTAGGCCATACAATATTTTAGATTATATTGGAGAGGTTTCTTACCATCTTTCCTTACCTACTAAGCTTTTGCGTGTGCATAACATTTTCCACATCACTTAGTTGAGGAGGTTCGTCTCAAATCTATCGCACATCATTTAGCTAGAGTCTATTGAGCTCAATGAGACATTGACTTACGAGGATCGACCACTAATGATCCTTTATTCCAAGACTCAAAGGATGTGTTCAAATATTAATCCACTCGTGAAGGTCTGATGGTCATGTCATGGGATAGAGGAGGCTACTTAGGAGTCCTAGGAGGAGATCAAGACAAAGTATCCAGAGTTGTTTACTTAGGTGCATTATGTAGGTAACATCACCTCTTTTGAGGGGTTATTATCCTTCTTTTGTGTATTAACACTTAGTTGTTGCATCCTTTTAGTTTATGGCTTAGGTTTCTTATGTTTTGAGCTTTAAACAATACATTTTTTTGTGGACTTTAGAGACAAAGTCTTTTTTAAGGGCATAGTGCTATAATACCCCATCCCAAAAATCCTTTAAAATGTGTTTAAAATTATGTTGGTATAAAATAAATTAGATTTGGTTTAAGAATGGGCTTAAAATTCTAATAAAATTTTCAATTTTAGACATACCAATAGATTAGTTTGCCTAACTGATCAAATGGTGCACTAAGTAATTAACATTTTTGTTCTCGACAAATAAGCCGACTGGTTTGCCTAAACTAATTAACTAGTTATCCTATGATTTTAGATCCATTTCTAATTTTAATTTAAATTTCTCTCTAATGTTTATGAAAATTTCTTATTAGATTCTAACTACAAAAATAAGCATATATTAGTTCTCTGGGATTATTTCACATTATTTAGATCTTTATATAATTTTAATTAGCCAAAATATTTCTAAAAAGCACTTTTGAGGCACTCCTCACCTTCTATCTTCTCCCTCACCTACCCCTCTCTTTTTTAGAAGCTAAAGTCCAATATTGATTTTTAAACCATCTTTTGACCTACCAACCCACTACCATGCTCATTCCTAACTGCACTCAACCCCCATCACCTCATCAAGTTAGCCCTCACTTCTTAGTTGCCCACACTCAACCTTACCAGTCTTATCTCCCTCTCTCCTATGAATGTTAATCCATCCTTGCCTCTATATCTTCATTTTTGATCCATTTTCATTCCTCACCTGATGTTCTTGATTTTTCTCCCTTTTCTTAGGGTCAAATTTCCTAAGTATTAAGCATCCAGTGATTTTTCCTTTTTCTCCTCTCTATTGAGAAGAAAAGAGATTTGCTCTAGTTTTCTCCCCTTTTTGTGCCTGCATTGTACTCTTTTTTCTTCTTCTAATCTTGGATATATTTCTCCCTTATTTTCTATAAGCAAGGAAGAATTAAGGTTGAGAAAGGTTGAAGAGTTTAGATCTTTCCTTTGGCACCCTGTTTTTGAAAAAAAAAAAATTGGTGTTTTATATTCTTCTTCTAGATCATATTCTGATTTTTTCTTGATATTAATGAAGCTTTGAAAGATAACTCATAATGGTTTTAACTTTGATTCTCTTATGAATCAAGGTTCTATTAGATAGCCATTATGTAGGAGCTTTTGTGCTAGAAAAATTACTTTAAGGTAAGACATTCTTATATTTGACATAAATGGAGTTTTGTGGTTTATTAGGTTTCCATGTGTTTGGTGTGTATATGAGCATGATATAATTTATATTATATAATCTAAGCATATAGTATAGTTCTTCCCAAGATAATATTGTGGGATTTCTCTGATTTTTATGCAGAAGTTGATGATTTGAGTATGATTCATTCCAACATTTACATTACCATGCATCTATGTGATTCTATGTGTGCAACATGTATTTTTATGGGTGTTACGATATAGAATCATAATAGGATTAATATGATAAAGAGTGGTAAATTTTGGTGTGTGTATCACAAATTTGGGTTGTGTTTTACTCAGACCAGTCAACCAGCTCCTCGAACCCATTGATTGGCTATGTGGGTAATCGAATGGTTTGGAGATTTGGATTAGTTAGTCATGAGATCATTCGATTGGTTTGATAAACCAGTTGATTGGTTTCTATGAATAGTCAATCATTTTGTCAAACCCATCGATTGGTGTCCATAAAGACTTAGTGGTTTGGTCTCTACTTAGAACCAATGACCAATTGGATGAAACTGGTCAACTGGTTTCTATAACCAATCGATCAATTGGTCAAACCTATCGATTGGTTTCATAAAGGTCAAAATTGGTTGTTTTTTTCTTAGACCCATCAACTAGTTAGACCAAAACCATCAAATGGTTCCTATAAATAGTCAATAGATGAGGCTAACCAGTTGACTGGTTCTCTAGTGTTGTTTTGGTTCAAGTCTAGCTAAATGCTACCTAGTTTGATTATAAATTATTGTTATTCTCTTAGATCTTTTATGTTGACACCTCCATTTATTTACAAGATTTAAATTATGGCTTCAATTATAATTGCCTTGATTAATAAAAATCATAATGATGGTAATTGAGACTTTAAATTAGTTAAGCTTGGTGTCATCTCTAAACACCTAATTAGTGGATTTTGTGTCTTGTGATGTGTTTGGTGTTAGCACTTGGAAACACCTAATTTAGTTAATAATGAAATTTAGTTGTGTTTGGTATTATCAATTGGAAATACTTATTGGGTTATGTGTGGATTGTATTGTGATTTATGATATCACTTGAAAATATACATTAATGAAATAAGATTTTGTTCGATCTTTCTTCTCCATCTCTTAAGGAAGCTGCTAGAAGTTAGTGGGCAAGTCAGCTTAAGGTTATATTTTCACTCAATACCTATTTCCTTCTCCACCAAATTACGGTTGGTAGGGTATGCACATATCTTTGTGGTATATGGTTATACTATAGTAGGCTAGTATGGCATTGGTGTCTAGTATGGGTGGGTAAGGTATCCCAGTACAAGCCTCTCTACACTTTGTATTATCCATTGCGTAGGTGGGTGTAGTATCCTAACATTTTACTCCTCGGGATAGTGACATTTAAGATGTGGTGGGTGAGGTATCTCAGTATAAGCTCCTTTGGTGTACTTCAACCACTTATGGTGGGTGTGATATCCCAATTTGTGTGAGCTCTCATGGTAGGTGTGCTCAATGTGTGGTGGTTGTGATATCTCCAAAGAAAGCCTCTTCGATATACCTTAACCCCATATGGTGGGTGTGGTATCTCAATGTCTTGTTGCACTACTACTTGAGAATAAGTGTTGAAATTGTATCGAAATGATATCACTATGCTATTATGTTTTCAATGTGTTGCATGAGTCTTACTGTGTTTTAGGTAGTATGTTTTACCAGTACTTCACTATATTGATGCTGCACTTATATGGTCATTGTGATGATCCAGCTTCTGGTTGTGGAGTAGAGGATAATTTTTAGGGTTACGAATCTCAATTAGAGTATGGAAAGGGAGATAACGTGGATTATTAGTGAGCCATTTCTTGGAGTTGGAGATTTATGTCTATTCGTAAGAGTTATGTTAACCGGTTAGAAGTGTTTTCCCTACTACATTGGAAAGTTTTGTACTTCCAATTATTTAGACTCTTAGCTCAATTTACTGTATTTGGTTTCGTTAGCTATCATACTCATTCTATATATAATATTGTTTTAGACTTTATTATCTTATGTTGTCACATTAATGTTATCAACATACATTTCTTTGTTCCTTGTTCCATTTTCCTTACATCAAGCATAGGCTAGGACATGAATACACCTCTCTTATGGTTGGTGTGTTAGTAACATTTTCTAATTTTACTCTTCAAATGCTTCTACATTTTCTTAAAAATAAAATTATTTGGTTTAAATATATTAGTGGCTTAGGTGTGTTCTATTCTAAGAGATCCTTTAAACTATTCTACCAGTTTAAGAATAGTAGATAGGAGCATGTTACCTTGATACATATTATGTCTGTTCTTCCAAATGATAATAGTTGATTTGGTGTATTCTTCGTAGAGAGGTGTGTCAGTCCCTTCCGTTAGATTAAGAATAGCTGGGGTCCTTGAACTTAATGTAAATAAATAAATAAAATATATAGATTTTGATTATATCTATTAATGAGTTATGAAACTAGTTTTTACCTTCTGTCATATTAGGATAACATACATATATGTTCATTATCTTATGTGAGCTTTATGTGTTCTATGTAGCCTTACTACATTTTATTGTTGCTTTACTCATTATGTAGCATACTGATCATCCTTTTCATGGGTGCAATTCATTCTAATGAGTAAATACTGCCTTGCTTTGCAGGTGATCGTTGATTTCCACTTTTAATGTGTTTACCTTTGGCAAGTGCTAAATTGAGTTAGCATAGGGTATGGTTATCTAGATATCTCTATTTCTCTACGCAATCTTAGTCCTTTGTTTTACTATACATGTTCTCTTCTCTCTATTTCTATCATGTATCATGGTGGAATCAAGTGCTTCATATACCTGATTCCTAAGTATGAGGTTACTTTTTCTTTGCTTTCAGCATAAACTAGGTATAAATAGTGCCTCTTTTATGTTAGATGCAGCGTGATACCCTTAAATTTTATCTTTTTCCTTTTGTAATAATATCTTTAAAAAGACATTTTGAAGTCCTTAATTTGGGGGTATTATAAATATGCCTTACCAAAATGTTAAAAATCACATGATAACATATTAAAGTTTTGATGTTTATATTATATTGAGATTGTCTTGTTGTGTTACACTTATTTTTCCAATGATATTAGCATGTTAAATTATTTATAATATTAAGTGTACGAGAGAATTTTATAATAGGTTTAATGTTGCGGATTAATTATGCATGATGTTTATGTATAACATGACATGTTGAACATTTTTATGTGTATTTTCATGTGATTACTATTACGTATTCTCTAGGGGTAAATTCATCTTTTCAGTATACCATATTTATTTTATCTCAATATGTATGCTTAACATATATTATGTGATGTTAAATATAAAAGCATGTGGTTTATGATGAGTTAGATCCGTATGTTAGGGCTTCATATGGTTATGCATGTGTAGGAGTAAAATGCTCATTTGCCATATCTTGTAGTATACTTGTATGCTTAAGTGTTTAAATTATCATATTTTAGCCTTTTCAGGAAAAATTATTAAATAAAATGATATTATTAGTGAAAATGGATAATAATGCGATAAATTGGATTTTAAGGGCATTTTGGTCATCTTTAATTTAATGTGCTTAAAAGTGAATAATTGGATATAAAATGATAAAAGTAGATTATTAGGTTGAACTTATTGTTGACTTTGTCCTTGGTTTAACTGTTAATGATATGGTTGACATGAATAATTGAAAATTAAAGGAAAAATGGATAAGTAATAAAATTAGATTTATTTTTATATTAAGTGATATTTTTATCATCAAATAAAATCTTAATGTTTAGAGTGAAAGACCTTAAGATTTGGGAATTGTTTACTCTCTAAGATTAGCTACCTTAGAGATAAGGCAGAAGTCCTTATCTTAGATTGGTTTCACTAGTATGCCTTAAGTGTCCTAGTAAGACCTATGAACCTTATAAGCTATTTATACTTAATAATTAGGCAACCTGGGATGATGGGTAATGTGTTTCCCTTAGTATGCCAGTATAACCAGTGTATTTTATAAATCTCTGAAATGTATGATTGTGTTGTCTTTATACGCTAGTATGACTAGTGTACTTTATTTGTTTATATGTTGTCTCTTGCATTCCCTTTAAGTAATAAAAATGGAAATAACTAGTATATACAATTATTAGTAATATATATGACTAATGGTTTTGTAGTTGTCCTTGTGCCTAATTGTAGTTATGTGGATATTTTATGATGGAATGGTTGGGAGGGTATAGTATTGCTCTTTTGTGCCAATATGACTGGAGTACTTTTTTTTAGATTATTTTATATAAATGGGTTATTTTAAAGTTTATTGGTATGGCTATTTGAGATCTATATGATATAAGGTGATTATTACAGAAAATGATTAATTATAATGGTATGATGAGAATTTGCCTAGGTAATTTATATATTATGGCATGTAATATTATTTTGTTATCACATTTACAATTCAATATATTTATGTCATGTTCATATAGGTATGGTTCGATGTGTTTTATGTCATATTTCGTTTGTAATTTTATGTGCTTTATGCAGCCTTACCATGCTTAGTACTATATAGTAGCTTACTCAATACCATTTACTAATAGATTTTGTCCTATGGTCCCCTCTTCTTATTTAATGGGTTATTGTGACTTTGTATTTGTTTGTGAGTGTAGCATGATACCTATTATTTTTGGGGTTATAAGTTAAAATTATCTAGTGCCTTTTGATCTATATACCCTTGGACTCTTGTGTCCCTTATGTATTTTTTTTATTTGAAATTTGTATTTGTTGTATGATATTGTGTTATTGGTATTATATTAATTTGTAATGCAATTTCTATTATATTTTTATGATTGTTATTATTACTTTAGGTAGAATAACATTTTATCTTTAGTACTTGGTATAAGAATGATAGAAAAAACTTAACTTATGCTAAGTAGGATAGTAACACCCTGCATTTTCAATATTTTAGCTTCCACACTTAACTCTTTAAAATAAAACTTAGTGATAAAAATGAGGGTGTTACATAGAGGACCCATTCCTTGTAACAATAGAAAGATAATGCTAAATGACTTGAAAATATCATTGCCTTTTTATTATCCACATTCCTAATAGAAATAAAAATGCATCTAAAATTTCATGCTTATCATGTAAAACACATGTGGTCTCATAACTAGCATCTCGTGAAGGCCTCTACTAGCTAGTGAAGCAAATTAGGTGTGATAATAACCAGATAATTAATTCACTAGTTTGGATGATTGAGTTTATGCTAGGTATTGTGGTTTTTGAGTCACCCCATTCACTTTACTAGGGAAGTTGTTAATAATGCATGGTGATAAAGATGACGACGGAAAGATGAGGATAAAGGGAAATAAACAAATTTCATTTCCTAAAAAATTAGGGAAGAAGGGAAGAAGAAAGAAATAACATACACACATACCCAATATCACTCGGTCATAAATAATTACTATGGTCCATTAATGGCCCAACATACTAGATACAAAAGAGGAAGAAAAACAATAATGCATGGCATCAACCATTTCTCTAAATTTCTTATCATCACCTCTTCTCCTCATAATCCCTCCTTTGAACTATTTTCCTCCATCCATGGAAATCAATAGTGATCAAGATAATGAAGATAATGACAAAGCTCAATGACTAGCTGTAGAAACCAATGTGCACCATCAACGCACATGGAACAACCACTGCCACCACAACTCACCTTCCTTCCTTGTTGGTCTATTTTTTATTACCCAATCACTAACAATGCCACCAAAGAACAAATGAGTGCCAATGATAGTGATGTAGTGACATTTCTATCAAGTTTCATCATTCCTCACCATATTTTAGTCCTTATGATGTGAAATGGGCCATAGCCACCTTCCATGTGCATCAAAGGCCCCTATGCCAATTTTGAAAATGAGGCATGTTATAGTGTGAAAGTATAGTTCTCTTTATCTTTAAAATTTCCTTAGTCAATACTTGAAAAATTCTATCATTCCCTTCTTTTTGTATCATCTAAATCATAATAGGAAGAATTATTGAGCCATATATAGCAAAATAAAGCTATATTGTTCATGTACCTCCATTGGATGAATATTTCAATGATGGGTTCTTTCAAAAAAAAACTATTACAATAGAAGGACACACAAAGAGGTGCATACTCATTTTAAGTCAACTCTTATACTTCATGCAAAAAAAACCATTTAAACCAACTTTCCCTAGTTTAAGCAACTTATCTCATGCATTAATTTAGCTTACAACTACCGTATCTACAAACACTTAAATTATCAATAGGATGACCCCTTTCCATATGTATGCACATTATTAGATACATCCATATGAAATCAATTTTTTTGGCATTTGTTTAAATTAATTTATTTTTAATTTAAATTATCAAATAAATATAAAAATTATATCATAATGATCATGATATTTTTTCTATCAATAAATACTAATATTGATATACTTTCAACGTAAAAAAAAAAGTGTTTTTATTTTACAATTTATGTGCTAAAATTTCACCAACTTTTAAGGTAAATATGTTGACTTATGTGATGATTATATTGACTTATATGATATATATATATATATAGCTTTTCTTTCTATTTTTTAAATTAGTTTATCTTTAATTTTGATTGTCAAAGAAATAAAATAAAAATTATATCATAATAATTATGTCTTTTTGCTATAAATAAAGACATAAATTTATATACTTTCAACGTAAAACAAAACAACAAAAAATATATTTTTTTATCATCTTACTCTAGCTGAAAACATTAGTCATCATCTTCTTAGTAACCTACCTAATCATATTCTAAACACACCTGTAATCCCTATTGTATGAGACACAATCATCATATAAATATATATAATAAGTTTAATAACTAACATAATCATCATAAAAAATTAGATAAGAACCACATTATCATATATAATCCCTATAGATATAAATGTCCCATTGTAATAAAGATAATATATATATATATATATATATATATATATATATATATATATATATATATCATATAAGTCAATAAATATGTTGACTTATGTGATGATTATATTGACTTATATGATATATATATATATATATATAGATATATATATATATATTATCTTTATTACAATGGGACATTTATATCTATAGGGATTATATATGATAATGTGATTCTTATCTAATTTTTTATGATGATTATGTTAGTTATTAAACTTATTATATATATTTATATGATGATTGTGTCTCATACAATAGGGATTACAGGTGTGTTTAGAATATGATTAGGTAGGTTACTAAGAAGATTATGACTAATGTTTTCAGCTAGAGTAAGATGATAAAAAAATATATTTTTTGTTGTTTTGTTTTACGTTGAAAGTATATTAATTTATGTCTTTATTTATAGCAAAAAGACATAATTATTATGATATAATTTTTATTTTATTTCTTTGACAATCAAAATTAAAGATAAACTAATTTAAAAAATAGAAAGAAAAGCTAGCTCCATTTTAGGTATATTTAGCTATATACACCCTGGTGTATCTAATAAGTATTGTCAAATGTATTTATCTTCCTTAATGAGAAATGAATATATCTAAGCATATAAAGTAAGGTGAGAAATATTTTTAAAAAATAACCTTTGTTGTTGAAGCTTGAGTTAATATTACTTGTCTAGACTATAGGTTATACCAATAAGCTCTATTCAAACATTTATATATAACACACACTAGTCCTAGCAAATTAATAGCCTATTCCTCTATTGCTATGGCCATCCATTTGAAAAATTCTAGCTCTACTACATTAGTGCTCTTCATACAAACCAAAAAGGAAAGATGTAGGGATATATATTACATAAGCTGGTAAAAATCTAAAAACTCCCTAAAAAGAATTTTTTTTTTCTATTTTAATATATTCTAAGTATAACTATCAACCTCCAAGGACTCTCCTTGTTTGGAATTCCCAACACAAGTATTAGAAGTGGTATTAGACTTGTATATCATAAGAATTTTTGAGGAAGGAAAAAGCTTGGTATTATATATTAACTAGTAGAGCTTATATACGAGCCTAAAGAACTCATATTGGATATTAAAGTAATTATCCATTCTAATTAAATGAAGAAAGAATATACATGAGATATCACATTAAGTACAAAAGAAATTAACAAGAATTAAAATTGAATCTCAATAATATTTTAGAATAATATATATATATATATATATATATATATATATATATACACACACACACACACACACACACACAACATATTCATCACCTACATCTTTCTTTGTATTTACAAGGTTCTATCATATTCTATACCATCATTAGTATCAAATTCAAGGAGGAATGGTAGTTAAGGTTTGTTCCTTCACTGCTTGATTTTTCATGTATATGGTTGTAATTCTAAGTCATTTAGTGTTTGATGTTTGGTTATAAGTCATGTGTTAGGCAATAAGCCCATCCCTTATACATTCTTAGTAATTACACTAAGTCTTTTCAAATCAAACATGAATCTATTTTCTTAATCTACCTCTCTTTCTTCCTCTCCTAACATTTCTTAGAATCTAGAGAAAATATTGTTAATACTAAGAAATATATTCTTGAATATTTCTAAGGATTTATCAATAATTGGAAACTCCCAAAAATCTATTCTTAATTCATCCATAAAACTTAAAAATGGTTTAATTTTCAAAAAAAATAATTTATGTAACTAAAATTGAAGAATGATATATACAAATATCCAATCCTTTTAAAACCATTCAACTTCTCAAAAAAAACGTCTATGAAAAAATACATAAAAAATGACTTTAAATATATTCATGTACGATTCAAATCTCTAACTAGGGAATGATTGAATACCCAATCCTGACATCCTATGAGATGGATGGTCTAAAAAATTTGCAGACTCAATTCTTGACACCATTGAATCTAGTATCTGTAAAGGTCATAGCTTTTTCAATTGCTATCCAAACATTTCTTATGCTTTAAAGGATCCAAACCTCCTCCAATCCCTTGTTTTACAAATAAAAAATCATGGTTATGACATGCTCCGAGGATCTATATGAGTTGCTATGATCTTTTGATTTCATTATAAAGCTATGATAACTACTTTAAAAACAAAAGCTAAAATCCAAAGTAGTAAGGTAGAAACTCTCCTTCTCCAAACAGATCCTACCAAGGCCAACATGGTTGTTCCTCGCCCAATTAGGTGGAAGGATGTTAACCTCCCATAGGATTAGCTCCTTAAAAAACCTACACCACCAAAAATTGAAAAACCATAGCCTCCTAAAGAATAAAATACAATGCTAAGACAGGTTACACAATTCCATGATGGGACTGTACAAATCAAATTCCTAAGATATCTTAGCCATTGTTTCTCTAACACACCATTAACCTCCTTTACCCTTGACATAAGAAGAGTATCGAAGATTCCTTTATAGTAAATCTTACCTATGATTAATGAAGATATTCTATCTCAAATTTACCAAATATATCATTCTAAATAGCTAATTATACCTCAAAAGTTCCTCACTCTGACTATAGTAGACAAAATCAAAGGCAACACTCTAAAACTCCACAGAATATAGAATCACCTCGTATTCCTTGAAAATTCCCAAATCACCATAGGCTACAACTTCTCCACTTGATTTCCCTAGTTATCAAAAATCACAGACATTTAATTAATGTTATTGAAAAATACTTTCAAATCAACAAAAAATGCTTTCAAGATGATTTTTATGGTTATCATAACTCTAAGCAAAGAACATAGTTTTTCAAACATTTCCTTCACCAATTCCAAGATATTAAAACATAATTCTATGAATTCATTTAAAATGAAAAAAGTCCAAATTTTGTTCTTTTTTTTGAAAAACTTTTTTATATCATAATCATAAAGTACAGATAAGATTGTATAAATAATCTACCCTTCCTATCAACCTAATAAACTTTTCCTTACGACTAGCATGAAAACAAAGAGAAGACATAATCAAGGATATCCTAAAAGCTACCCCTTTTAAATCCCAATTTCTAATAGAAAAAATACAGTCATTCCTAGATTTCCAAACCTCATAAACTGTAACAACATAAAAACATGAATAGAATTGGGCAAATCCATCCTTTCTATGTCTACTTCTATCCATGGAATTAAACATTCTCTCCGAGGAGCTAAATCTGAGTTTGAAACCACTTGTTATGATTATAGCAGTCCAAATCTTCTTTAATTCAGCACATTGACAAAAAATATGCAGCACTGTTCATTTTGGTCACAAAAACAGCATTTCGAAGTGATAGAAGGCAAAAAAGAGCTGATATAATCCTTCGTAGGAAGCCTGGACTGTGCTGCCAACCATAAAATAAACTTATGTTTGGGGCTGCAAAATTAGAACAAACAAACCTTCTCAAAGGCACCTTGGGTGCAGAGACTCTTATGGAATTATATATCTCTGCTATAGAACACAAATGATCTCTATGCCAACTCTGAACAATAGGAAAAATAACTGATATGATAGAAAATATTCTTAGCATAAGGCCTGAAGCAGTGGATGGTAAAGTGCAGGAAAAGAACCCCTGCCTTTTGATATAATATGCATGCATCCATTTAATCCATAGAGCTTCCTTATCCTGATACAAGTGCCAAAGCAATTTACCAACAACACCTGTGTTCCATGTAGATAAATCCAAAAGGCCTAAGCCCCCTTCTTTTTTAGGCAAACAAACCACCCTCCATGCCACCAAAGGTTTTTTAGAAGAAGGACTCTTACCAGACCAGAGAAAAGCTCTACACATGGCCACCACTCTGAATGATTTTCTTGGGAAGGATAAAAATCTGGCTCCAAAAATTAGTAATACCAGAAATAAGAAAGAAGTCGATTGGCCCAATGTTGCATATGACCGAAAATTTGATGAACCAAATTCATCATATCAGCTACCTTTAGCCTGGAAGAATCAATAGGAACTCCCAAATATTTGAAAGGGAAGGAACCATCCTGAAAGGGAAAAACAGATTTGATCTCATGATTCAAATGCTGAGAAATACCCCCAAGAAAACCATACTCTTCGTAGGACTGATGTGCAGGCCAGAACTTGAGGAAAAATTATCTAGAACCTCTTTAATAGCAGTGACAGAACTGACCCCAGCTTTACAAAAAACAAGCAGGTCATTAGCAAAACTCAAATTAATTATTTTCAACTTCTTGCATTTAGGATGACCTTGAAAGCCTCTTTTACCCCATAAAGATTGGAGAGCTCGAGTCAAGTATTCTATAGTAATATTTACACAAAATAACATTGATTTTCCTTTTCAAAAAATCAATCTAATAACCAATTACACAAAACTAAAATATAGTAGACTGATAAAGGTATTGTTGAATCTGACCATCCCTCTCTACATACTAAAATATGACTTCAGGTGAGAACTCAATTAAGCAAAAACCTTTACGCATGCCTAAAGAAGAAGATAAAGATAATGTTAAAAATATTCTTCTTCAAAATAACTTTATGAATATTCATCTTAATATAGTTGGCTCATAACTCTCAAAACTTGATAAACAAATACACAAAATCATTCTCCCAACCTTCCAAGCTACTTCTACAACCCAAAACCTTGAAAACAAGAAATTACCTATCTTCAAACCATTCTAGGTTTTGAATTCTAGACAACAAAATATCCAAGATTGAAGGACCAAATTCTTCTAGGCTATTAAATCTCAACTAATTCAAATAAATCCTTATTCCTCCTCAAACCAAGCTCAGATTCTTGTCACTCTTGAACAAGATTCCCAAATAAATAACTTGGGTCTCATCTTCACCACATCAAGCATAAGATGAGCTGTAACACCCCCAAATTTACTACTGAAAAATTTCGTTTAAATCAAAGGTTTAGCGGAAACGAAAGAATTTAAAACTGTAAACTTGGGGGTATTACCGCCACACTTAGTACCAGACCGGTTCATTCTACCGTTCCGGTACTAAGTGCTAAGGCTAAATCCGATCGTCAATAAGCACAAAGTATCATAAAACGCAAAACGACATTATCATAAATCATTAATAAGATATAAGTCCAATAGAAGTTTGAATACGCTTTAGGATTACAACCCCATAATATTTTTTTTCCTTTTAAAACATGAAACGTAATACAAAATATAGCTAACAAAGCAATTCCCAGAAAGGGTTAGTATCCGGATCACCTACTCACTCAAGTCAAGCCTTCCACCCAAATTAGTAATCGATGAAACCTGCATAGGAGGTCTGCTCCCCACCATTGGTGGATCATCACAGGACCCAGTCAATCAAGGTAGTATCAGTACGGGTCCAGTACTGAGTAAGGACGCAGGTGCGCTAAGGCCAAGTATACAATCATACCACATAGCATTCATAGCACATTCACATAGGCAACATGCGATAACACACAAGATAAGGCCTGAGTATGTTCCGATGATTTATTCTTTATCCTCATTAATAATATGTCCATTTCACGCATATTCTTTAATAGTCCATGTGAGTGCGAGAACCCCACTATTATAGCCGGTGGACCTGAAAGTATACACTCAGGGCAGAACGCTCCTGACCACTATTATTTGCCGGTGGACCGGTCTCCAGGGCAGAACGCTCCTGGCCACTATTATTTGCCGGTGGACCGGTCTGGCCCCGACTCACATGGTGTTTCACTGTAAGTACTTAGTGTATTTTCCTTATTTTCATTAACAGCATGTTCAATCCACACACATTCTTTAATAGTTCATATGATTGCGGGAACCCCACTATTATAGCCGGTGGACCGGAAGGTATATACTCAGGGCAGAACGCTCCTGACCACTATTATTTGCCGGTGGACCGGTCTCCAGGGCAAATTGCTCCTGGCCACTATTATTTGCCGGTGGACCGGTCTGGCCCCGAATCACATGATGTTTCGGTGTAAGTGCTTAGTGTATTTCCCATGGTTTAACTTACTTACTTCGGTTTGTCGAGCACGAAATCCCCCACTATTATAGCCGGTGGACCGGAAGTATACACTCAGGGCAGAACGCTCCTGACCACTATTATTTGCCGGTGGACCGGTCTCCAGGGCACCCCGGCTCCTGGCCACTATTATTTGCCGGTGGACCGGTCTGGGCTCGGCTCAACAATCTTTCACTTTACATGATTAGTGTCTTATCCGTATCTTATTGAATCACGTCGCACCCTTGACATGCATGCGGTTGATACTCTATCTCTTTTCCCTCCAGAGGGACCGTCCCACATTTTGAGACTCGCACCTCTTCTCACACCCGACATCCATCCCCCGTAGACTTAGGTAAAGTAGCATATAGTAAGACACAAACCCCAAGGATATAGGCCATCCCAACACATATGATATTGCCTCTGCATGTTCTCATCCCTCTAGGGTTCCTCCTCAGATACCCTAATCGGACCTATGTGGCCCAACTCTTTCTTACTTACCCAAACGCTACGTTATTCTCTATCTCGCACCTCATTCTTTATTAGGAAATTCCCCAAGTGTATTTCTTTATCTCCCAAGTTCACATGTGACCAACAAAACCCTAGTTGGCCACTCAAACCCTAATCGACCACGCCAACCCTGGTTGGCTGCACCAAACCCTAGCACTTTACTTCTTCAACAAGTAACCTCCCTCCTTTAGAAAACCCATACTCATCCTTTATATAAGTGAATTCTCACTCTCAACCCCTACTCCTTAGGCCATTAATACCACCATACAACCCTAATACCACCATGCGAATCATAATACCACCATACCAACCATAATACCACTATACAAACCCTAATATCACCGTGCAATCATGATTACCACCATGCAACCATTAATACCACCATACAACATTAATACCACCACAAAATCGTAAATACCATCATATAAACCCTAATACCACCATGCGAACCCTAATACCACCGTTACAACCATAATACCACCATACAACATTAATACCACCATGAAATCACAAACACCATCATACAAACCCTAACACCGCCATGCGAACCCTAATGCCACCATACAACCATTATACCACCATACAACATTAATACCACCATAAAATCACAAATAACATCGTACCACATTAATACCCCATAAAATCACAATTACCCCCATCCAACATTAATACCTCCATAAAGTCACAATACCACCATACGAACCCAAATACCGCCATAAACCATTAATACCATTATGAAATCATTAGTACCAACATGGGAGCATTGATGCCACCATTCAAACCCTAATCCCACCATACAAACTTCAAGACCCCCATGATGGTTCCCAACTCATACTACCATTTATCCTAACATGCATGTCCTAGAGGGCCATAGCATAATACGTCGTAAACATCATACATATAAACGTCATGCTCATGTCATGGAAGTACAAACAACATACCTCAATCTCCAAGCGGCGCTACATATAAAACAAGTTATCCACAAATCATACAATACATGACATAGCATGGCATACACAACATTCAACACATCAATGCCACACATAGCATAAGGCCATTAGCATCGTCCTTACCTAAGGCGACGCCGGGCTTGGAGCACACTCCTCTAACTCCTTAAGGCTTTGGTCGGGGTTACCTATAAAAGGGGAAAATGCTAAGTATTAGTTTCCCCTATAATTACTATCAAACCTCATTTTAGTTTAAGGTTAGGGTTTTTATTACTAAAAAGGGTTTTATACAAAAACTAGGGTTTTTACTTTAGAATTAGTATACTAAATATTAGTAGTTAAAATATGCTTATTTTTAATACCTATTGTTACACTTATATTATTAGCCCCATTAGCCCTATTTTTATAATAATAATGTTCATGTTAACTATAGAAAAATAATGATAATAATAATAATAATAAAACTAATACTCATGACACTAATGCTTATAGTAAGAGAAACCCTAGCCTTTTTTTTTAAGGCTAAGTCTATTAATGGTGTCATATTCAAAATAATATTATTATAAGGTCACAATATTACAAGTAACTATTCCTAAGGGTGATAATGACAATATTTGTATATTCTTGAATAATAAAAGGGTTTAAATGCTTTTGATTACAACAATAAGGTAGTGATAGTAGTAATAATAATAATAGCTGATAATAGTATCATAGTAGTAGGGTTAGGGCTAATGTTAAATGGTATGGTAATAAGGTTCAAGTACTCTTCTTAGTTAACAACCAAATGATATTTACTAGGTTGAGTTAAGTAACATGGGTAAGACAAGGTAGTATTATTATTAACAATAGTGGTAAATGTGTTAAGTGTAATAACAGTAGTAATAATAATACTAATAATAATAATAATAATAATAGTAATAATAATAATAATAATAATAATAATAATAATAATAATAATAATAATAATAATAATAATAATAATAATAATAATAGTACAACCAATTAAGGCTAAGCAATACTAATAATAACCATAGTAAGGATAATAGAATAATAATAATAAAAATGTTAATACTAATACTTATAAAAATAAGACCAAAGTTAAGTATAATATACTTTAGGGTTTAAAAGAGATGTTAGTATTAGTAAGAAAACAAGAACATTAATAATAATAAGGACAATAATAATGGTAATAATAATAATACTAAGAATAATAATAATAATAAAAGTAATAATAATAATAAAAGTAATAATAATAATAGTAATAATAAGTATATTAGTATTAATATTAGTAGAAAATAGTAGCAGCTATATAAAAAGGGGGTTAGGGTTTGGATGGGTGGAGAACCACCTAGGGTCGGTGGTGGTCCGGCGGCGGCGCGTGGCGGCAACGGCGGCGGCGGTGGAGGAGGAAGAGAAGGGAAAAGATCAAGGTGGTGGTTAGATGGGAGGAGAAGAGAGGAAGTTTGAGGTGGGGGAAGAATCAGCAGGTGAAGGGGAGTGGAATGAGGGTGGTGGCGTGGCAAGGGGCGGCGGCGCGCGGCGGCGACGGCGGCGGCCGAGGGTGGTGGAGAGAGGTGGAAGATGGGGGAGGAAGGAGGAGAGGGAGGCAAGGGAAATCGAAGGCAGGGGAGGGTAGAGGGAGGTCTTCTGGGAATTTTGGAGGGTGGAAGAGGCCCTGATGGCGGCCGGGATGGCGGTGGGAGGCGGCGCAAGGGCGGCGAAGGCTGGAGGTGGTGGTTTCGGGTTAGGATTTTTGCACAGCTATGGCGGCACGTGCAGGGCAAGGGAAAGGGTGCTGGTGGTCTGGTTTCGTAGAGGGCGTTGCAAGGATGATAACGGTGGGGAGAGGTGGTTTCGGCGGTGGCTAGAGGCGGTAGAAATGGTGTCTGTTCCGGCGGCGGCGGAACAGGGTTTCAGCAAGGTCCAACGGGAGGACTTGCTGTTGGCCGTTCGGGAGGGGGTATTTATAGGCCAGGGGGAAGGAAAACGACGAAGGGAGGGAGGTGGCACGCGGGGCAGGGGTGCAGGTGGCCGGCCGAGGGCAGGCGGTGCAGGTCTGCCATGGCAGGCTGGGTCGGGGACAGGGAAGAAGAAAGGAAGGAGAAGGGCACGCGGAAAAGGGAGAGAAGGACTTGGTCGGGCCGAAAAAAGAAAGAAAGCGACGGGAGAGAGGCAGGGAAGGACGATCGGGTTGGTGGCTGCCGGCGAAATCGACTTGCAGGTCGATTGCAGGTCGGGGGGGGGGGCAGGTCGAAGAAGAAGAAGATGGCAGGGTGGACCGGTGGTCCAAGGAAAAGAAAAGAGGAGGGGAACCGGCCGGTTCGGCGGGGTTTATTAAGTCCGCAAGTCGAACGCGGCGTTTCGACGTTTATGAGGGTAAAACGCGGCGTATGGGGCGCGCAGCAGTTGGCGTCGCGCGACGCTGGGCCGCGGGCGGGAAGGAGGAAGGAGAGGCCAGGGCCTGGGCTCGCGCGAAGGGAGAGGGGAGGCGAGGGGTCTGGGCCGGTGGGCTGGCCCAGCCGGGGGGAGAAGAAAGAAAAAAAAGAAGAGGAGGGAGAAAAAGGGAAAAAGAGGGGAAAATAGGAAATAAATAGGATGGGAAAAATTAAATAAAATAACTTATGGGTAAATTGGGGTATTTTTGGGTTGTTTATAATATTAATATTTATGAAATATTAAATAAATTCCTTTTTGCTTATTTTAGACTATTTTAGATAAATTCCCTTAACCTTCATGCTAATTAGAGAAACACCCAAATTTTCTTCCAATTACATTTTTTTATTATCTTCCTCTTAATATACCTTAATTAACTCTCTAAATTTTAATAAATAAATTTATATAATTAATTTTCCTAATAATTCCTTATTTTGCCATAATTTCGGAAATTAGGATTTTGGGATATTACATGAGCTCATTGAGGAACCAAATCTCTCTTTATTTTTGGAAGAAATGGACAACCCTCCTCATCCAGGGCCATTATTCCTAGAAACACAGCCCCGACCTTAACCTTGGAATCAAACCAAACAAAATGGTCCAACCAAATTATAAATCATCATTCCTATATGAATGGGATATTAATGGAATGTTTAGAATTATTTTTCCCATTGTGTTGGGAAGTGTTTTATCGGCTGCGTTGAGAAGTTTTTTTTTGTATTTTTGGTTATTTAAACTCTTGCCTCGATTTCCTATATTTTGTTTTGTAAACTATCATACTTATTTTATCAATAATATTGTTCTCACCCTTATTATCTTATATTGTGGCATTATTGTTATGAGCTTGCATCTTTTTTTTTCGTTGTTCCATTTTTCTTTCCACCAAGTATGGATTAGGTTATGATCACACATTTGTCATGGTTGATGTGGCAGTAACATTCTTCGATTTTATTTTTCAAATGCTTTCCTATTCTCTTAATAATAAAAAATTCTAGTTAAAAAATTAGGGATGTTACATGATATCTTCACGCCCCCATGTCTATTGCCTGTAAATTGAAGACATAAGGATCATTGTGGAGCATCATATTTTCTTCAAAAAAAATTTCCTTTATCTCAAATATTATAAACTTCTCCCTTTGTTAAATATTATAATCTCCCCTCATATATTGTAGAGCTCATGTATTGGGCAACATCAACAATTACAAAACCTCTTGTAGTACTCATGTTCTAATATATATAAAAGTTCTCTTCTATCTTCAACCGGTATCAACATCTTCTTTGTTTTCTATCTTCACCATTATCTTCCTCTATATTAACAAGGTTGCCTCAGATCCTACGACCTCTTTGGAAAATTAATGTTAAACATATTTTTCTTCTCAATAACTTTATTGATATTCATTTAAATACAATTAGTTCACAACTCTCAAACCTTGATAAACGAATATAGAAAACCATTATGCTAACCTTCCAATCTACCTCTACACCTTAAAACCTTGAAAAAAATTACTTATCTTCAAACCAATTTGGGTTATGATGTCTAGCCAACAAAATATCCAAGCTGAAAGGACCAAATTCCTCCAGGCTATAAAATATCAACTTAGTCAAATAAATCATGCTTCCTTAAACCATGTTCAGTTTCCTATCACTCTTGAACAAGGTTCCCATATAAATACCCTTAGGTTCTCATCTTCACAACATTAAACATAAGATGAGATCATTGAGAAACCATATATCTATAATCTTTTACAAAATAAATGCAAAACCCTCCTTATCTAGGGCCATTATTTCTAGAAACACAACCCTTGACCTTAACCTTAAAATCATACCAATCAAAATGTTACAAAAAAATTATAAAGCTTTATCCCTATATGAATGGAATATTGATGGAATGTATGAATACAACATTCTAAACTTACTTTAATAAATGAACATGGCTACAAATGCCTATAAAACCCAAAATGGTACCTCTAATAGAGCAATAGTGGAACTAATTTGTAATCAAAGTGGAGGGAAGGGTTGGATCAGTTGTTGTTGTTTGGTTGTGTTAATCACAAGATTATGTAGCAGAAACAATGGGTTTAATGTTGATTAAACTCAAAAGAACTCAGGTCGAACTCAGGTTGAATTCAAATGGTTGAAGCTGGTTTCAATTGTTTGAATGAATGAGATCAATGGAAGAAGGAATTGCCCCAGGCTTTCCTTGATCAAAGGAGACTCCAAATAGAGGATAAAATCAGGCCTTGTTGTGTTGATTTTGTGCTAAAAATTCTATATATTCCATATTCATTTATGCGTGTACAAGGGTATATATAGGAGGAAGGAGCCGACACAATCAAAGCTTAACCAGCTGAGATTCCTACCTTAATTCAAGCCCATTATCGTACTTGAATTAAGCCCAAATAATTCCTAATCTTAATCACAATATCATTGTCTAAATGATATTAACGATTAACATTACAAAGCCATACAATTAACAATGACACATACATGAAATTACATCAAACCCTAACTTAAATAAGATACACTTAGGGTTTACAACAAGTTAATACAACTAATGATAATCATCACCATATCTTCTTGTTGTAAAGTATCATCCCATGTATGCCATACTCTTGCATGCTTTAAATACTTATACACTTTAAGGTGTATTAACATCTTCTTCTTGCAAATATGTAACATACTTGCAAGAACAACTTGAATTGTTTTCAACACCAAACATAGACAAACTATCAAGAATATTTAATATGATAGGCTACAATATTAAGAAATATAATTCTTCCTTACCTTGATAATCAAGATGAATATGATAATCATTAGATGCTTCTGCATTAGGAACCCCTCATTATAGGGTTCTCTAGGCAACTTGAAGGATGTTGGGATTTTTATCTCACCTTTTATGAGAAAAACTCTCTCATAGCAAAAATGTAAGCTCAAGATCGACTCTTTTGGTGAATAAGTAAACAAGCTCAATTCGAGTGTTCATAGCAATATTCTCTAGTCTTCGGTCAATGTTGAGGTCCGAAATGGTGTATACATTAACAAAATAAAGTTATAGAGTTTTACATATTAGGCTATAATTTTTTTTCCTTTTTTTAAGTTTTTCCATAGAGTTTATACCTTTTTGTTAGCAGTTAGGTAGCTCAATACCATTCCCATAACACATGTGATTATGCCTTTGGAATTGTGTGATACATATAAAAGGGAAAAAACTTATTAATATAATTTATGATAAAATATATATTGCATAACTAACCCCTAATGATTGTTGGCTTGTGACATGTATGGTTAAAATCTACAAATTGAATTTCTCTTTCTTATTCTTACTAAAAATAAGAATTACATAGTTTGGCGTGAAAGATAGTACAAATATATAAAACATATAATCTATTTTTAAAAAATAGATTGATAAAAAAAATCATATATACGTCTAAAAATAAAGAAATACTATTTATCCGTTGTTATTTTTTTCCCTTTATTCCAAATTAAAAGTGAAAAATAAAAATCTTTTTTTTGTCAATTGGAATAAAATCCCATCACCGTTTTTAACGGATACTATTCCAAACAAACAGTATATGAATACTCCTTACACACAAAAAAAAAATGAAATAAGTTTATGCTGTTTCTGGAACTTGCAAGGGGTATGAATGGATCTATCCTACTGATTTGGAATTAACGAAAAAGTTCGTTCCAATAATTGCCTGTAATTATAATGATGCCCAGCTATAAGTGCGGATCAATTGAAAACCATTAATTTCAGACAAAAGTGCATGCAATAATCAATGATGCACGAAAAACGATCATAATAAGCCGCCAATACCTTTCGAGGAAAAAAAAAAGGTAGCCGCCAATGTCAGTCCTTTTTAGTCTGTTTTGTGGGTACACGGGCTTTAGCAGTAAAATTAAGACATGTACGCGCGCAGTATTGATGATTTCCTTTGAGGATCCGTGATGTCTACATGCCCCAGCCCATATCACTGGACGAAGTACGAATTTTGCTTGTTCTCTTGTACAAAGATATAAGGAAAAAATAGTTGGTGGTCCATTTGAATCAAAATAATTAAAGTTGATCAATTTATTTAGTGTTTAGTTCAATTTTTTTGTACTTTAATATACATGTACATATAGAGAATATTACCTATACATTTATATATAATTAGGTGTACATATTAGTATAATTATACGTACATTATATTTTGGACTTATAACTAAATACTTTGGAACCATTTTAATTTTTAACTAATTAGTTTCACCTAAATATACTATAAAAAAATTTCCCCAAAATATAAAGACCAATGCGACGTGGCAGCCCACGTTTTTATTTATTTATTGATAATAACTAGTAAATATAAATTAATATAATAATAGTAGTGATATATTTATTGTACTTTGGAGATATATGATAAATATTAATAATTCTAGCTATTTTAGGTTTTTATCTATCATATCTTAAAATTTTATTTAAACTTACAAACCTAAATGATCATTTATATTTCAAAACATAAAATTTGACGTGAAGATAAAATAAATAATGACTCTAATATAAAATTTATTAATATTAATTAAGGAAAGAATATTTAAAAAGAAATAACTTAATTTTTGAGACCAGATTTGTACAAATATAAATGTTGCAAAGGCATATTGTCTTTAAAGAAATATAACAACTTAACCTATATTTGTAGCAACCTATCAAAAGCAGTTAGTATAATTTTTTAAAAATAAATAATTATTTTAGATAATTATTTTTAATAAGTAATTTTATATTTGTCTCCTGTTTCTTTTGCTTTTGTATTTTCTACATCTCTTCATTATATAAAAAATTGGTACTCTTAATTAATAAGCAACAAAAGTTTTAATATTCTAGTATAAATATTGACCGATGAAGTAAGTTCTTAAGCTTTTATTTTCTTATCATTTGATAGTAGCATTCAGTGGCGGAGCCAGGGCTTCCGCATGGTATCCCGGGACACCACGGAGCCCTGGATGGAATATATAATTTTTGCTTATTTTTAGGTATAATATATATAAAATTTTTGTAGGACACCATACAAATAATTAATTTGGATGAGCGGTAAGGCAGGTGTGGTTCCCGTTTCCCTGGACGTCACAGGTTCAAGTCTCGTGGTCCGTTTGTTTTGAATTTTTTTCGGGACATCAAAACGACGTCGTTTTGATGTCCCCCCAAACCCTTACCCTCTCTGGCGCATCAAACTGAATGCTTCGAGCCTTCGACCCTCTCCATCTCCTTCTCTCGAGTCTCGCACGCCGACGACAACAAACCCTCTCCAACTCACCGTTTATGCTCGCTGTTTCTGGCCGCCGAACTCCGAATGCCGCCATAACCATTTTTTCTTCTTCCAAGTTCCAGTGGCTGCCTCTGACCTCTGTGACTGTGAGTATGGCCTGGTCTCCGAAAGTCCGACCCCTCTTTTCTCTGTTTCTCGCATTTCTTCTCTCGATCTACTGATCTAGTATAAATTGTATAATACATTATGTATGCAGTATGATGTATGAATGTTGCTTCCGCCTTCTATTCTGCTGCTTCTACAGACTATGTATTGCAATTGCTACGCCTACTTGCTTCTGTTCTGCTGCTTGCTTCTGCAGACTTGCAGAGTTGCTTGCAGTTGATTGTTTTTCGCATTTCTTCTCTCGATCTAGTATTATACTTATGTTCAGACTTCAGTTAAAATTATCCGAAACTAAACTTGAAATTGGTTGTTGGCTTGGCTTGTTGCTTCAGTTCCGCAGACTTGTAAGTTGCAATTGATTGTTTTTCTTCTACTTGCCTGCCTTGCCTTACCTTCTTCAAAGTTAAAATCGATCCTGATCCAGGCAGCCAGGAGCCAGCCACAACCAGTCCACAGCCCACCACAGTCGACAACTAGAAGGTAAGATTTTGTTTTGTTAAATTATTTATGTAATTAGGTAAAATTTAAATAATTTTTAGTTTGTTAAATTATTTATCATAAATTTATAAATTTATGAAATTAGAATGCAGTATTAATTGATTATATTTATTGTATTAATTAATTATATTTTTTAGTTTATAGAAATCTTAATTTATCTTGTTAATGTAGAAAATAGAAATTGGCTTATTAATTAGGTAGAAATCAAAATTAGTTTGTAGAAATCAAGTTTTTTAGATTTATAGATTGAAGTGTTTAATTTATTAGTTAATTTTTGAATTAGTTTGTTCTAAAATTATATTATCAATTAAGTTTTAGTAAATTCCTTAGTTAATTCATTAAATTGTTTAATGTCTTAATTTAGGATGCAATGATACTTTTCAATCCAGCCTAAGCATAGCTACTATAAGTCTAATTTTGTTAATCAAGTTGTGTTACCAACTTTCAAAAATTTTGAGTGAATTTATTTAAACACATAAAAATATTATTTTTAATTTAATATCTATTTTATTATACTATTTATTGAACGAATATACTAGGGACACCATAGATCTAAAACTCTAGCTGCGCCACTGGTAGCATTCATTTGAATTTATTGAACTTCTTTTATCTAATAATAAATTAGTTTATCTACTGGAAAAATAAACTTATTTTGTATCATTTTCTTTTAGTCATGAAAGTTTTGTTGATAAATAATCAATTTTTATACACAATATGATATGATATTATTTTGTGCTTATTAGTTTCATCCCATCGACCACGAGAACCCCTGTAGTTGGCACAAAAGATGATTACATAATTTTTTTCTACTATAGGTAATTTTTTTTACTTTGTAAATACATTAATATAAAATTTTAATTTCTTGTTGTAGTTTCCAAAGTAAAAGCAGTTATTCTGTACTCTATATTTATATATAGTATGATATGATATGATTATTGGTGTACCTTTATTCTAGTTTTTATATGGTTTTAGATTTGGGTGTTTTTTTAAACTATTATATAAAAATAAGAATGAAGTCTTTTTTAATAACTTTACATTTGACCTAATACTATGTAAATATTTTACATTCTAAGTAATCATATTTAGATATCTCATGTTCTAATTCATTATTACTTAGGTATCTTTTAAATTAATATAATTTAAAAAAAAATAAGAAAATATATATTTGAAAAATATTAAAAATATATAAAAAATTATATTTGTTATTTTATAAAAATTTGAGAAATTATGAACAATTTTATAAAAAATTCTTTAAATTATTAAGAAATTACTAATAATTCACAAAATAGATATGAAAAATCCCTTGAAAATACAAAAACTTAGAAAAATGTTTTTAAAAAAATATGGAAAATTCCTCAGTTATAGAATCTAAAATATATTCACATATTTTAAAATTTTTGGCAAACTTTCAAATTGTATACCTTGTTTCATATTTCTTTCATATGTTTTCAAATTTTTTTTCATAATTTTTTAGTTTTATCATGGAAAAGGTATTGAAATGGTAATGGATTAAAATGTGTATGTGTCGGGGGTATCTAAGTGAGAATATTTAAAATATAGGGTGCACATAAAATATTAATTCAAATGTCAATATATCTAAATAAAATTTATCTAAATTAATGTGATTTTGTAGATTACATTTGTTATAATTAGTTTTATTTATTCTACACTTAGTTCTATGAAGGTTGTTTATTATTATTATTATTATCATTATTATTATTATTATTATTATTATTATTATTATTATTATTATTATTATATATGTATAATTTATTCTTCATATTTTTTTTCTTTTGTAGTGTGTTTGTCATTTCATTCTATTTTTCCCAATAAATAATACAGATTATGTTGAATATTAAGGAAACTCAAATAGATAATGTATATAAGATAGAGAGGAAGCGAGGAGGAAGCCTATTTTAAAAATACCCCAAAATCTTAATTTGGGAAATTATAATAAAATAAGGATTTATTAGAAAAATTAATTAAATAAATTATTTTATTAAAATAAGAGGAAACACTACAAGAAAACCCATTTTTACAACGACAATTTTCATTGCTAATGATAAAAAGTCGTTGTAAAAATATATATCACAACGATAATTTTTGTTGTGGGGTCGTTGCGCGGCATGGCATTGTAAAAAAAAAAAGCAACAACAATGGTCGTTGTAAAAAAGTAATTAAACGCAACAAAAATATCGTTGCTAAATATATATTGTTGCAATACATCACTTGAACTAACTACGTATATTTATATATTGCAACGACTTTTGTTTTTGCGAGATACTAATCCTAATTCAGCAACATGTTATGTCATTGTAAAAACCTATAATTAGCAACGAATTTTGTCGTTGAAAAAAATTGTTCGTACTTTGGCAACAAATTATGTCATTGCAAAAACATATAATTACCAACAAATTTTATCATTGCAACATATTAATCTATTTCAATAATCGCTTTTCGACAACAATTGATGTTGTTGCTAAAGCTAGTTATTGACAAAGAAAGAAGTTGTTGCAAAATAAATAGCAACAATATTTTTCATTGTAAAAACACATTAATTGCAACAAAAAATTTGTTTCCAAAAATTGAACTTAAAACTTCAAACACCATATTTATTATTGCGAAAACATACAATTACAATGACACAATAATATATTTAAATACCGTTGCGATAAATGAATTGTGAAACCTGTAATCGATTTCCATAAATCATACCATATACACATGCCCTACTTAAATCAATACAACCAAAATATATAACAACAATTCTTAATATATATATCTTAAAATAATGTCAACAAGGAACCAATCGTTAATTTCTATTCCCCAAATACACACATAATCAATCTGAATAAAAATTATATTGTTTGTGAATAACCATCTTACATATTAATCCTCAAAATAACAATTAGAACCATTCTTTCAAATTTTAACCACAGGTCCAATATTCCATATTGGCAATCACGCATCCTACATAGAAAAATATATAGAAATGTAAATAATGACATAAAAAAAGTAATAAAAATGATATATATCCAACTGCTTAATACCTTCTCTGTTTACTAATGCTACCTAATAGCATTTGCTTTAATGAAATTCTGTAGATTGCTATTAGTATGACTAATATAAGAAAACAAAAATCAGAACAAAACGTGTTTTCTTGTTTATGCTGCTACTTTTGTTAACGGAATCCAACTCTAGTTTTCAGGGAGAGACCATAAAAGTCTGTAAGATATTATTATCATTATTTTCATTGTTGTATAGATATACATGTCACTTCTCCCGTCTTAGGTTTGCAATTGAAAATTTTCAAGTTTATATCTATAACATGCAATAGTCCAAGCCTAACTATAGATGTTGTGCTACTTTAGCATATAATATAATATTAATCTTAATATGGATCCCATTCAATATGATGTGTAATTGTGATCAAATAATATATAAATTTTGTATGATCCCTCCTCTAAGAAAAATACTGGTATCCAACCACCTGATGGTTTTGGATGATTTTGATCTTTGGTTAATATCACAGGATAATCTGGTTTTATGCTTTTAGTATGTTACAAATTATGATATGTGTTGCTTGACTAACTTGACTTCACCCTCTTCTGATGTAGCATATGGAATGAAATAGCTAATGTACTGGAATGAAAAAGTAATAAAACTATCGAGTGATGAAGAAAAAATGTGATGGGTTTTGTGGTATTAGGGTCTAACTAGAACGAAATAGCTAAGGTAATGGAAATTGGCCAGGAACTACAATTTTATTTTGTTGAGGATAGGCTATGAGTTGATTAATTAACCATGGTCTTCCTTGCATATTAATAATGATATCGAGTAGCTGTATATATATATATATGTGTGTGTGTGTGTGTGTGTTTTCTTTTAGATTTGATATTGCTTTATACGACGTCTTTTGCATGTTTATTTTGGAGAAAGAGATAAAAGCAAAAAGAGGAAATCCAGAGATAATAGCTCTTTTTAATATCTTTAAGAAATGTGTCATAATTCTAGAGGTAAAAGGGTTTTATCACTTTTTGTATAAGACAACCTATATTTCTTTCTTGTTATCTACTACTGCTTCCTATTATTATATTTGAAACAAAAACCAATGTCTATTTATAGTAATTTGTAATATTCAAGCTATAGAGGAAGTTAGTTTAGAATATCTCCATATATGTCCAGTGTTGAAATGTTTTTGTAATTTGTTCTATTTAGTTTATCACCATATTTGGATTAGTTGTTGTATTTCAATATTCTAAATTGATGAAACTGAGTATCATACAGTTCTAATCTAGTGCAATTGGTAGTTAGTACTTCACAATGATAACCAATTTATCACCATATTTGGATTAGTTGCTGCACTTTAATACTCTAATTTGATCACCACCTCTAGTACAATGAATACATGATTTTCAACAAGACTTGTAGCAAAACCCAACTCTATAATGATATTCACATTTCAATAACTAGGGTATCCAAATTCCATATTAAAGGTAGAATAAGTTAGATTTTTGTAAGGTGACTTTACCTCCACTAAAGAGAAGTGACATTTCTCAAATTGGCAAATTGCTCCAACATTTGTTGTTTAAAATCTTCTATTTCACGTTGTTGCTGCTCTTTATAGCTTTCAAATTGCTTTTGTTGGTTTTCTTGGCTTTCCTCTATTGCTTTCTCCAACTCCTTGATTCTTTGATCTTGTTGTTTAATTTTCTCTTGTTGCTTGTCCATTATTTTTTTTGGTGTATTTGTTGTCTTCCTTTGGTAAAAGGGGCGTATTGTAGTCCCTTTTCCACGGAAATATCCAGATCTAGCAGGTAACACCTCCAAAAGTATCTCCTCTTGTGACTTGGTGTCACCCGATGTAGCAACTACATCCTTTAATTTTTCCTATACATAAAATATGAAAATAAATCAACCATTTATATACTAACTAGATAAATACAAGCAAACATAATAAAAAAAATTGGTATCATACATGTATCTTCTTTGATTGGTTGTTTTCCCACTCAAGCACCCCATCTTAATTCTTATGTGTATGTTGGGCAAGCCACATTATATCAGCCGAAGGCTTCACATTATTGTTTTCTTTCGTCTAAAATAATCAAAAATATCATTATTAATATGTAATTCACAGTACTAGCTAATATGAACTTAATGAGTCAACCCTTACCAATACATCTTCTGATTCTACAAATGACAAGTTACCGGTTGTGTGTCTAGACCTCTTGTTAGATTTATGATTTTTTGAATTTCTTTCAATCATTTTCTGCATGTTAAAAAAGTTCAATGTTAACATATTGAATCAAGCTAAAAGCTAATAATGTACCTTAAATAAAGATACTACCTTAAATTCATTATAACCAAACCGTTTTACACAATACTCCCATTGATTTGGTGGTAAATCAGGAGGTGGATTCTTCAAGCGTTCTTCGTCGGTTTGGCCACATTTATCACTCTTGTAATAGTAGTGCAAACAAGCTTTCCACAATCTATATAGATGTTGCATAGTATTGACAACGAAAGCTTGCAACTTCAAATAACTCCCACCTTCTTGGATGTCAAATTTATCCTAATATAACACAATTAATTTATCATGAGAATTAGATTTACACAAAAAAAATTTACAAAACTTGAAATATATATATCTTCTTACCTATATCTCTTTCCACATACTATCACCAACCACCATGAATGCTGCCTACCAGTTGTTAACATTTAGTGGAGCCTTTGTTCTCACTATATGACCACACTCATTTACCAAATGTCAAGCATTCTCTCCAATTGCTCGATCAATTTCATTAGGAATGTAAATGTTCAAATTTGATCATTTTCCTTTGATCTTCATGTCAAACACATAGGATTTATATTTTCCTCTTTGACCTTTAGTTTTCTTACTTGTAGTTAATGCCAAATGAAAATAAGAAACAATCAATTAATTAAATATTTGAAATATAATTACATAGCAAACTATTAGTCTCACATCTACTACATTAATACAAGAAGGTAATTTGTGAAGGAATATATTATTAAAAATACATACATTCACCATTTTCAGTAGTTGCATTAATTGCAGAGTGTGCTAAAATATGGCCACTTCCCCTTCTTTGTTGCTCATC
This sequence comes from Tamarix austromongolica, assembly GCA_039764185.1. Taxonomy (NCBI): domain Eukaryota; kingdom Viridiplantae; phylum Streptophyta; class Magnoliopsida; order Caryophyllales; family Tamaricaceae; genus Tamarix; species Tamarix austromongolica. The sequence continues at coordinate 75,100,634 of CM077817.1, forward strand.
ATTTTCAAGTTTAGCATTCCTAAAGTTATTTTGAGGTATTTCCTCAATCTCACATCGATCAACAACTTCATTGACATTTAATGCCATAGAAACTCTCCCAATAGAATTTTTCACTCTTTTCCTCTTAACAATTTGGATATTTGTATCTACATTGAAATATAACTCATAAGTAAATGATGTATATGGGATTTGAGTATCAAAATATAACTTACCTTGACCCCTTGGTAGATTATGTCTTTCAGATTCATTATCGCTAAAATCTTGGTGATCTAAGTGCATATTTGGGGAACCGGTTTCAATTGAATTTGATGCTCTTATAATGTAACTATTCCCCAACTCTCCTTGTCCAACTATATGGTTGTATTATAATTAGAAGGTAAATTGAAAAAGTAAGCAATAGAGTATGAAAATTATTTTATTATAAAATATGTTGCACTGAATACACTGATATATGATTGTAATAACAAAGTTGAGGACTAATGTATGCACTGAATGCTATTAGTGTCCATGATGTTGATTAAACATGAAAATGAACCTAAAATTAACTAACCAAACAAGCAACCATTTAGATAAGATATGTCATCAAAATGAGCATAAAGTTATATATCTATTCACCTATTTTTTTTTTTAAAGGAAAAATTTATATCATCAAAAATAATTACAAATCAGCTTATAGAATTGATCTACTTGACCCACAAAAAACTAAGATTGTCACCCTTACTAGAATGATTACATATAGAAGACATAACCAAAGAGATACGTAAAGCTACCTGTAACACCCCCAAATTTCACTCCTGAAAAATTTCATTTAAATCAGAAGGTTTAGCGGAAGCGAAAGAATTAAAACCATAAACTTGGGGGTATTACCGCCACACTTAGTGCCAGACCGGTTCACTCCTACCGTTCCGATACTAAGTGCTAAGGCTAAACTAAACAATCGTTAAGTAAGAGTCATCATGTGCATTTATTTTCCAGTCCACCGGCTATAATAGTGGATCAGAGGCGTTCTACCCTGTGCGTTTATTTTCCGGTCCACCGGCTATAATAGTGGATCAGAGGCGTTCTGCCCTGTGCGTTATCTTCCAGTCCACCGGCTATAATAGTGGGGGATTCGGGCTCGACAGACCCAAACGAATAAGTTAATCCACAAGAAAGATAATAAGTACTTACAGTGAAACACCATGTGAGTCGGGGCTAGTCCGGTCCACCGGTTAGAATAGTGGCCAAAGGCGTTCCGCCCTGGGTGTTGATTCCGGTCCACCGGCTATAATAGTGTTCAGAGGCGTTCTGCCCTGTGTGTTTATTTCCGATCCACCGGCTGTAATAGTGGGGCTCCCGCGCTCACATGGACTAATGAAGAATGCTTTGAATGAATATGAATGAAGTAATCCATGGGAAAATACTAAGTACTTACAGGGAAACACCATGTAAGTCGGGGTCAGTCCGATCCACCGATTAGAATAGTGGCCAGAGGCGTTCTACCCTGGGTGTTGATTCCGGTCCACCGGCTATAATAGTGGTCATAGGCATTATGCCCTGAGTGTTGATTTTCGGTCCACCAGTTATAATAGTGGGGCTCCCACACTTACATGGATTATTAAAGAATATGCGTGAAATGGACATATTATTAATGAGAATAAAGAATAAGTCACCAGAAAAGTATTCAGGCCTTATCTTTTGAGTTATCGCATGTTGTCTATATGATTGTGCTATGTGGTATGATTGTATGCTTGGCCTTAGCGCACCTACGCCCTTACTCAGTATTGGACCCGTACTGATGCTACCTTGGTTGAATGGGTCCTATGATGATCCACCGATGGTGGGGAGCAGACCTCTTGTGCAGGTTGATACTGTGTTGGGGTGGAAGTCTTGACGAGAGTGAGTAGGCAATCCGGATATTGATCATTCAGGATTTCTTTTTATTTAGCTATATTTTTTATTACATTTTGTTTTGAGAAACATATTCTGGGGTTGTAATCCTAAATCTTATTCTAACTTCTGTTTGACTTACCTCTTATTAAGGATTTATGTTAAATGTCGTAAATTTGGGGGTGTTACTGTAACACCCCCAAATTTACTACTGAAAAATTTCGTTTAAATCAAAGTTTTAGCGGAAGCAAGAAAATTAAAAATCGTAAATTCGAGGACATTACCGCCACACTTAGTACCAGATCGGTCCATAACTACCGATCCGATACCAAGTGCTAAGGCTATAAAGAATAAAACTAGATACGAATCATTCATAAAACACGAATTCTACAAATCAGAGTGCGAAGGTAAGAAGTTACATCCCGAAATACAATTTAAAAGGTTCATATATCAGAATACTTAAAATAACGGAATAGCCAGATACGATAAAACCCTTGAAAAGCTAAATACGACATTTGTATCCTCTAAAGACAAATACGATTAAACCACACGATTTCGAAGGTAATTACCGGACTACTTACTCACTCATATCCAGCCTTCCACCCCAACTTAGTAACTGATCAAGACCTGCAACAAGGGTCTGCTCCCCACCATCGGTGGATCATCACAGGACCCGGTTAATCAAGGCAGTATCAGTACGGGTCCAGTACTGAGTAAGGCGTAGACGCTAAGGCCAAGCATACAACCACACACAATCATAAAAGCAACATGCATTACTACACAAGACACATGCTCAAACATCAGTAATCAGAAAGCCGAAACATGCTCCTACAATGTCCGTTATTTCTTATTATGAGAATAATCTCTTTACCAACAATCTTTATTTAACCTGTAAGCACGATGACCACCACTATTATAGCCGGTGGCCCGGAAATATAACACAGGGCAGAACGCCTCTGACCACTATTCATAACCGGTGGAACGGACGGGCCCCGCACTTACATGGTGTTATAATAGTCTCTTTTCACACATTCTTTATTTAACCTGTAAGCACGGTGACCACCACTATTATAGCCGGTGGCCCGAAAATAAAACACAGGGCAGAACGCCTCTGACCACTATTCATAACCGGTGGAACGGATGGGCCCCGTACTTACATGGTATTCCATTGTAAGTGATTAGTATTTTTCCTGATTTAACTTATTTACTTTGGATGTACTGAGCCGAGATCCCTCCACTATTATAGCCGGTGGTCCGGAAATAAACACAGGGCAGAACGCCTCTGACCACTATTAATAACCGGTGGATCGGACTGGGCTCGGCTCAATAATCTTTCACTTTAAGTAGTTAATGTCTTATTCGTATCTTATTGAAACACATCAGGTCCTTGACATGCATAAGTCATTCACCACATTCATTACACATCACATACGGTAAAATGCACATAATAATGCCAAACAACTCTAATATCACCTTACAAACCTTAATACCACCATAAGCCATTATTACCACCAAGTAATCATTAATACCACTATATGAACCCTAATACCACCTTGCAAACCCTAATACCACCATAAGTATTTAATACCACCAAATAATCATAAATACCACTATGTAAACCACAATACCATCTTCCAAACCCTAATACCACAATAAGTCATTAATACCACCAAGAAAACATTAAAACCACTATATAAACCACCATACAATCTTCCAAACCCTAATACCACAACACCATCTTACAAAGCCCAATACTACCATAGTCATTAATACCACCCAGTAATTATTAAAACAACTATATAAACCCTAATGCCCCTTACAAACCCTAATACCACCATAAGTATTTAATACCACCAAATACTCATTAAGACCACTATATAAACTCCAACACTACCCATCATATCACCAAGCGACAGACTTCCCCATACAACCTTAATTTATACCCACCTTTTTGTTTACTTAATTCCACTTTCTCCTCATTATTTCCCAAATGGCGAACTACTTAGGTCGTCCATACCTTGTTTAGCCAACATACTCCCCTTTGGTCATTCTAACCTCTTATTTTTCTTTTTCAAGTCTCCCACTTCACCACACTCCCTCACATAACCCAACCTACATGACGTAGGGGTCACGTCACATCACACTACATCACAACACATCACACTCGAACCACAACATATTAGTACACGAAGGCAAGGATACGGGGATGTACCTCGGATCCATGCTGCGCTTCACAAAAAATACAAATAATATACAGGTTATAGCATACAATCATACAAAGCATATAAGGCACTTAAAACATGCAGGGCACACAAGTTGCTTTAGTTACGTCCTTACCTAAATCGGCGCCGGGCTTGGAGCACGCTCCTACACTTCCTGGGGTTTGACCCGGTTACCTATAAGAGGGGAAATACTTAGGGTTAATCTCCCTCTACCAGAATTATCAAAATTCCTATCTTACCCCTATCATGGCCTAAAACCAAGGCTACTATAAAAAAAAATGGGGTTTATAATTAAAAAGGGTTAGGTTATTACTATTCTTACGATAGCATATACGGATTATCACTAATTAAGTAGATTTTAGAAATCAAATACTAAGGTGAGGGTTTTAACAACATTAATAATATTCACCAATAATACCTACCCTAATAAGAATACTATTTATAATACTAGTGCTCCTAATAAAAATAATAGTAGCTATAATGATAATAATGATAATAGTAATAATTGAAATCATATTAGCATTAGTAATAGTGCATTATCGATAATAATAGTAATAATAATAATAATAATAAAGTATTTGTACAACCATAGTCACTTAGGTGACAAAATCAATAATAATGTTAATAATAATAATAGTGATAATAATAATATTGATAGGAAAGAAGACAATTAAAAATACAAATAATAATAATAAATACAATAAAAATATTAGTAATAATATCAACGATTATAAAAATAATATCAATAAGGATAGTAAGAATAACTGTAATAATCGATAAAATAATAGATGCGATAAACACAATAACGATAAAGCAATGATAAGAATAATAATGATAATAATAATAACCATACTAATGATAATAATGAAAATAATAATACTAATATTACAATAATAATAGTAATATGGGTAATAATGGTAATGATAATAATACTAATAATAGTACTAATAATACTGATAACAACGGCCATAATAACGTTGATAAGAAAATAGTAAAGACAATAATAATAATAATGATATTAACAACACTACTACTAACAATAATAATAGTAATAGTGATAGCAATAATAATAATAATAACAATGATAATAATAATAACAATAATAATGCTAACAATAATAATAGTAAAAATAACAATAATAATAATAATAATACTAATAGTAAAATAATGACCATGATAATAATAATTGTAATAATAATAACAATAACACAACCCTAAGAATAATAGCAATAATAATAATAATATCAATAATAACAATAATAACAATAATGGTACTAACAATAACAATAGTAAAAATAACAATAATAATAATAATAATAACAATTATAATAGTAATAATAATAACCATACTAGTAATACTATTAATAGTAATAACCATCATAATATTAATATTAATATTAATAATAATAACGATAATAATACTAACCCTACTGGTAACGTTAGGAACAATAACACTTAATAATAATAATAGGGATAATAATAATAATAATAATAATAATAATAATAATAATAATAATAATAATAATAATAGCAATAATGATAGCAATAATAATAATAATAATAATAATAATAATAATAATAAAGATGATAACAATAATAATATCAATAATAATAATAGCAATAATAATAATAATAATAATAATGATAATAATAATAATAAGAATACTAGTAATGACAATAATAATAGTAATAATAATAATAATAATAATAATAATAATAATAACAATAATAATAATAATAATAATAATAATAAGATCAATAATAATAACAATAATAATAATAATGATAATAATAATAATAATAATAATGATAATAATAATAATGTTAATATTAATATAATAATAATAAGGGAAAATAATGATAATAATAATAATAATAATAATAATATAATAATAATAATAATAAAGATAATAATAGTATGGGTGTTAGCATTAGTAGTAATAATAATATTAGTAATAATAATAATAGTGTTAATATTACTCATAATAATACTCATTATATTAGTTAATAATATTAATCCCACTAATCACCTTTCATTTATTTATTTATTTAACCCTTATTATTATTTACTTATCTTATTTATTTATTTATTTATTTATTTTCTAGGACTTAGGGTTCAGGGGGGTGACAACCTGACAGAGGTGGCGGCGGCGGCGGCGGAGGAAGGGGGGAGAGGGAAAAATGGTGGTGGAGGCTAGGGAAGGGAAAACCAAAGGGAAAGGGAGGTGCGGGGTGGTAGGGCAGGAGTTGCTGGTCATTTTGGAGGGTGGTGGAGGCGCTGCAAGCGGCGGCGTGGCCGGCGGTGGCGGTGCGAAGGTGGCGCCAGGGCTGGAAGGGACGATTCGGGAAGGGTTTTTCGCACGGCCAGGGCGGCACGTGCGGCGCGAGTTAGGGTGGCTAAGATGGTTGGTTGCGTAGAGGGCGGTGCAGGGAGGATTGTGGTGGCGAGGGCAGGCGGCAACGGTGGCCGAGGGCGAAGGAAACGACGGCTGAAAGTGGGGCGGCGCGACGGGTTGGATTTCTGGGTTCCGACTCTCGAACCCGATTCAGGCCATTTCCGGGGCTATTTATAGAGGATTGGGACGGGAAAACGACAAGGACACGTGGGAGGTTAGGTGGGTTAGGTCCGGTGAGCTGTCTGGCGCAGGTCTGCCGGCGCAGACCAAACCCCGTCGGGGAAGAAAAGTCAGGGCTTGCGTGCGGGGAAAACGCTGCCCGATGAGTCATGTCAAGAGGAGAGGTCAATCAGGGGTGAAATGATGGGAGAGAAGGACGAAGAAGGGACGAGACGCTCGCCGCTGCGTTTTCCGGCGAGCTGGCGAGTTGCAGAGGCGGGACGGGGCGTCGCGAGGAAGAAGAAGAAGGGGAGGGACTGGACCGGCGGTCCAGGGAAAGAAAGGAGAGGGAGGAAACCGGCCGGACCGCGCGGTTTCTTTTCCCTTTTAAATGAAACGCTGCGTTTTGGGCGGGATTTGGCGAAAACGCAGCGCTCGCGTCATCAGGCAACGGTCAAAATTTCTTTGTATCGCGACGCGGCGTTTCAGCGACTTCAGTGTCGAAACGCCGCGTTTTGGGTCACGGACGGCCGGGCTCGCTAGGCCGCGGCGAGAAGAAGGAAAAGGGAAGGGTTTGGGCCAGCAGGCCGGCCCAGGTCGGGGAAAAATAAGGGAGAGAAGGGGAAGGAAGAAAAAGGAAAAAGGGGGGAGGAAAAAGGAAAAAGGGAAAAAGGAAAAAGAGGGAAAATTTGGGGTTGGTTTAATTAATATCATTTGGATAATTTAGGGTATTTAATATAATTATCAAAACAGTAATTAATTTCTATTTTTAGGTAAATTTTGGGATTTAAGGAAAAATCTTCCTAAATTTATTTTAATTAACAAAACCCCTAAATTTTCCTCTAATTAAATTATTCATAAATTTTATATTAATGAAACTATTTTATCCTCCCTATTTTATATAATTTAAGGTACTTAATAAATTTCAAAAGTGAAAACCTTAATTAACTTAAATACCATAATCTCCCCTATTTACACTCTTATAATTTCCTTCTTGATTTATCCTATTAATTCCTTTTTATCTCACTAAAAGTAGTTTATTTTAATAAATTCCCTAATAATCTCCTATTCGGCCATGATTTTCTAAATTAGGGATTTTGGGGTATTTCAGTTACACTACCCTTTTCAAATCTCAATCAATATTTCATAAAATTCTAGCATTCCTAGCTTTCCAAATTTCATAAAAAGCTACAGCATAAAAACCACAATTAAATTGAGCCTTAGTTACACCTCTACCATTTACTTTCGAAATAGATCTCAGCAAATTCTGCCATGATCTATACCTCCTCCTTTCCCTGCAAGCCTTGCTAAGGGCAACGCACAACTGTTTCAACACTGGACAATGACAAAACAAATGATTAGTACTCTCCTCTTGGAAATAGAAGCTGTACTGAAGGTTAATGGAGGGAACAAACTTGACTATGTTATCCTTTGTAGGAAGCCTGGATTGTGCAGCCAGCCAAAAGATGAACTTGTGTTTTGGGGCTTTTGGGCTGCACCAAATAGATTTCCACCACCCCACTTTAGGAGCTGAATATCTAATGGTATCATACACCTTTGAAATTTGATAGTGATGATCCAGCTGCCAATGCTGGAAAACAAGGAGCAGACAAGGTCTTAATCCAAAAATACTCTTCATTAGACAAGAAGCTGTACTGGGGAGTTGAAAAGATTCTACCGATTGTCTTTAATGAAATAGGAATGAACCCATTTGATCCATAAAACATCCTTCTCCTAACATAAGTTCCATAAGTGTTTCCCCACAACTACTACATTCCAGGCAAACAAGTCCATAATACCCACAAACCCCTCCTTTTTAGGCAAACAAACCACCCTCCACGCCAATAATGCTCTCTTAGTTGGAGAAACCTTCCATGACCAAAGAAAATCCGTACATAAACCCACCTCCTGGTGCAAAATCTTTTTAGGAAGCAGAAACAATTGACTCCAATAATTAGCAATTCCAAAAATGATTGATTTCAACAATTGAAGCCTGCCTGCATAGGATAACAACATGTTAGCCCAGTGATGAAGCCTTCCTGTAATTTTCTGAACCAAAAGCATCATATCCGTAGCTTTTAATTTAGAAGCATCCAATGGCACCCCTAGATATCTGAAAGGAAGCCTCCCCTCTTGGAACTACAGTTGGGAAATAATAGACCCCTTTAATTCCTGAGCAATACCACCAACAAAAATATAACTCTTCTCAAGACTAATATGAAGCCATGAAGCAGTAGATAACTCCAACAAAATGCCTTTTATAGCCAGCACTGAAGCCAAATCAGCTTTACAGAAAACTAATAGATCATCTACAAAAGCTAGGTTAATAAGTTTCAATCTTTTGCATTTAGGATGCCCCTAGAAATCTTCCTTCAACCATAAAGACTGAAACATCCTACTTAGGTACTCCATAACAATGACAAAAAAATAAGGAGACAAGGGGTCTCCTTGCCATAGACCATTTTTCCCCTTGAAAGGAGCCTGCATAACATTATTGATTCATAAAGAATAAGAAATAGAGGAAACATAGGCCATTAGTAGCTTTACTATATGAGGAGGGAAATGCAGACCAAGCAACACATTCTCTAAAAATTTCAGTTAACTGAATCATATGCCTTCCTCATATCCACCTTGATCATGCATCTTGGAGATGCATGTTTCCTGTTATACATATGTAGTAACTCATGGGCTAATAACACATTATCCCCATGGGCTAATAACACATTATCTCCAATGCTTCTCTCTTTAACAAAACCAGCCTGGGAGGCATGTATAAGATCTGGTACGACTTTTAGCAATCTACCAGCTAAATTTTTTGCAAAGACCTTATACACCACATTACAGCAAGCAATTAGTCTGAAATCAACAACCCCATAAACATCCTCAGATTTAGGAATAAGCACCAACTTTGTTTGTCCCAAATAAGGAGGGAAAAATATCTATTTACCTCTTTCATTTGTATGAAGACTGCTTCCACTATTATGTCATCCTCTTATCATACCCAACTCTTCTGGTCCTTTTCATCATTAAACACAATTAAATTTAATAAGCTTCATTAAAAAATAATAAGATTGGATTGTAGAATAGATATAATTACCTTCATCACCCATCATATTAGCATTTCTACATGTTGAGGTTGAAATGTAGTAGATCGGAGAAACAATTGAACAAAATATAAAGTTCTCCACCAATTAGTCTATACATTGTGATTAATTTTAGTTACACTTAATAAAAATTTATGAAAATAAATTAAGAAGATTAAATAACATGATATTTGAAAATCTATTTACCTCTTTTGGTTGTATGACATCGACTACTTCTACCCTTATATCCTCCCCTTATCCTCCTTAACTCTCCTAGTCGGACTAAAGTTTTTTTTTATCATCATAATCAATAAATGTAAATAAAAAATAAATAATGAATAATAAATGATTGTTCAATTAATTTAATTACCTTCATCACCCATCATATTATCAGCTTCTACATGTGTAATTACCTTCACCACCCTATTATTTGCTCCTCTACACCACTCCATCCTTTTCTTTTCCTGTAGTTATGTTTTCCCTTAATTTAACAAACACATACTTGAAGGTTGAAAATACAAGCTTCATTGTCTAACCGTTTCTAAACTATATGAAAAAATGTGGAATATACCAAATCATGAAATATACAAGAACACATCCAACTCACTAAATATAAAAATTTCCACGCTTTATAGTACATGAAATATTTTATTTCTAAAAAATGAAGGAAAATATAAAAAAGAAAATAAAATAAAAACAACTTAAGACTAAATAAAACTGGAATTTAGCTCGTCTTCTTCACTTGAACCCTTAAAAACTTCAACTTCATCATCATTAATAAAGTCATCATCTAAGTTCCTTTGTCTCTTCTCCTTTGAAATCGTAACCAACTTCACCCCACTTGCTTCCCTTTCCACAACAAAAGCATCTATAGCTAATGAATTGACAAAAAAAATTATCAACTTCACCTTCACCTACAATATGTGATTGAACATCAACTTCTCTTGCTGATATGCATCTACATCCATACTTTCTCGGTTACTCTCTTGGTTGGGCATATTATAAAGATCTCTGGGATGGGTCTTTATAACATATTTCCAGTCAGGATATTTTGGATCTTGTATATAGAATACTTGCTTCACATGTGACTCTAAAACAAATAGCTCATTTGTTTTCAATGATCTTATCTTATTTACAGTAATCATCCCATATTCATCTATCTTATAGCCTCTACCATGATGCACATCAAAAAAATGATAGTTAAAAATGTACACATGATTTCTACTTGGATATTGCAACCAAAATACATATTTCAACATGCCATAATATTCCTTATTTGAACTCTGATCATCTCCCTTCACTATAACTCCACTATTTTGAGTTTTTCTATTATCACATCGATCATCTATATGAAATTGAAAACCATTTACTATATGCCCAGAGTAACACCTCGCAAGTCTAGATGGATAACAAACTAAATTGTATACATCATCATCGATTAATCCTTCTTTATGTAGTTTGTGCACCTATATATATATATAAAAGATATCAATATTGAAAATAAAAATAGAGTTAAGGCAATCATTTTATCAAATTATATACATGATGATGTATCCATTTTGAAAATTGTGACTTATGCCTTTGCTCCACTTGTCGAGGGTTTTCTCTTTCTAGCTCCATCTTATGCTCCCTTTTTAAAGAAATACCATAAGATATGCAGGTAATCTAACCAAATATGCAATAAATTGAGAGAAATTTAGAGCGTACTTAATGAACTCTACAAGATCATCACAATTATAAAGAACATATAAATGCACTTTTTCACATTCCTCAAAAGTCAAATGGTGTGGTACACCTTGTCCTATCGGCCGACCAAGTGGTGAAAATATCTCAAGTTTACTTCTCGTATGTCCCTCATTATCATCATCATTTTGGTCTTTGTGATTGAATTTTGTGTCAATTCCATCCATATATCTTGAGCACAAAGTTAAACATTCATCTGTAAGGAAACCTTCGACAATTATTAAATTTTTATGTGTACCATTCATCTGTAAGGAAACCTTTGGGTGTGCTCTATTGCGAATATACTTCTTCAAGGTACACAAGTACCTGATAACAAGTAATTCTCACCATAAATAATTTCAATTACATATCAAATGAAATAAAAATTATTAAATTTTTATGTGTACCATTCAATGGGATACATCCATCGATATCTAACTGGTCTTGCAATTTTGGCTTTGCTGCTAAATGTACTACTAGATGGACCATGACATCAAATAATCCTGGAGGGAAAACCATTTCAAGCTTAAATAATGTGTAGGGGACATGTCTTTCTAAGATATCAAGATCTTCTAGGCATATAATTTTAGAAAAAAGGTTCCAAAAGAATAGGCTAAGCTCAATTAAAGGTTCACATACATGTCTTGGTAAGAAATTATGAATTGCAATAGGAAGAAGCTGCTTAATAAACACATAATGGTCATGGATTTTCATGCATGAAATCTTTCTCCCATTATCTTTAAAACATCCGGAAATGTTGGACAAGTATCCATCTAGAGATTTCAAGTGAGCAAATATCTCACAAACTACAACTTTATCATTAGCATTCAAAGTATATCATGCTATTGGAACATGTACTTTATCACCATTTAAGATAGGGTGTAACTCATCCCTAATACCCATGTTCACCAAATCAATTTGAGCCTTTATGGTGTCCTTTTTTTATCTTTAATTTTCATTATAGTACCCAAAATATTATCATAGACATTCTTTTCAATATTCATAACATCTAAGTTATGTTGAATCTTTAACTTTCTCCAATAAGACAACTCAAAAAATATGCTTTTCTTTTACCAACCATACAAACTATTAAAGGCAAAAAATTTTCTTTTCTTCCACCACACAGCTTGCCGAACGTTTCATGCTAGAATAAGCTACAACGTGCAAGTACATCATCACCAGTCAAAGGAGTAGGTGCACTCCTTTTTTCTTTTATCATATCAAAATAATTAACATCCTTTCTCCATCTATGATTCTGTGGTAACCAAATACGATGTCCCATGTAACCACCCTTATTCATTAGTGAAGTGCATCTTGTTTCTTTATGGCAACAAGGACAAGCAAAGTGGCCTTTTGTTGACCAACCAAACAAATCAACATATGCTGGAAAGTCATTGATGGTCCACAATACAGCTTCATGCATCACAAAATTTGTCTTAGAGTGGGCATCATATGTTTCAATACCTATCTCTCAAAGTTCCTTCAATTCTTCAATAAGTGACTAAAGGTACGCATCTATATCTCTTCCGGGAGATGAAGGTCCTGGTATGAGTAGAGTCAGAATGAACGAATGAGATTTCATACATATCCAAGGAGTAAGATTGTAAGGAATAAGAACAATGGGGCAAATACTATATTATGAGTCTTTAAAGGGTTGAAAACCATCACAAGCTAATCCAAGTCTAAAATTTTGTGCATCATCATTAAAGGAATTTTATTCATCATCGAATGATTTCCAAGCAAATGAATCAGTAGGATGCCTCATTATCCCTTCTTCTACTCTCTTTTCTTTGTGCCACTGTATATCTTTATCCATCTTTCTCGACATATATAGCCTTTGTAACCTGGACTTCAATGGAAAATATTGAAGAACTTTTGGGGGGTACTTTTTTCCCTTTATAAGAGCCTTTGTCATATGTATTCCACCTATATAGGCCAAAGGTGGGGCACTCATTCAAATGCTTATTCTCTCACTAGCAAAGGATACAATCATTGTTACATGCATCAATCTTAACACACTCAAGGCCCAAGTCTACAATGAGTTTCTTAGCCTCATAATATGAATCAGGAAGCGATGTTCCCCAAGCTTGAGCATATAACTTAAGTATTCTATCAAAAGAAGAATCACTCCAATTATTAAGAACCTTTAAGTGCAAAAACTTCACAATATATGATAACTTCAACATTGTTGTGCCATTTGTTGTCAATGGCTCTTGATATTCTTTTAAGAGCCGATAGAATTTTGCTGCCTCACCAATAGGTTCTTCAAACATGTCATCCCCATTATAAATATGAGTACCATCCTCCAAATTGAATCCAGCAACACCACAAGCATCTTCTAACATGTTAAATTCACTATCAACATCATTTTCTTCACCATCAAAATATTCTATTGTTTCACCATGAAACTCCCAAACATTATAGTTCTCATATATTCCCCGCTTAAGTAAATCAAATCTCACTTCACTTCATTACTTAAAGATTATATTGCGACAACTATCACAAGGACATCGAATTGTGACAATATCTTTATCCTCATTTCTAATGTTACGTAGAGAAAAATTCAAAAAACCATTAACACCATCTACATATTCGTGACATGAATGATTCTTTATTTTCATCCATTCCTTGCTCAAATCCATTACCTATTTTGAAATAGAAATATAGTTAATAAAAATGAATAACAATAAGCAACATTTTTATATATTCTCTCAAGAAATATTTTAAAAATTCTAATAAGGGATAATCTAGAAAATCATAATTGCATTATTGAATATCATAGAAATTGAAATAGATAATATTTTTTTAATGTGTCATTGCACGTTTGATAAATGAAATAAACAAGAGAATACTATTTGGTACGTACCTGATAGCTAAAAAAAAGATAACACTTCCTCTAACTGGGATGGCCAAACCTCACTATTTCAACCAATAAATCTATGGAAAATAAACAAGTTCAAAAAAAGCACTGTGTGCCTAAGAAGAAATTAATCAAACTAGTAATGGTTTTAACTGGCAGAAGAGGTAATAACAAAAAAGGAATGAACCATTTCTCACTAAGGAGAGATTGTAGAGAATATACAAAGAACTCAGCAAATCAGCTTTCATATTAAAGCAGAAGAGTTAGAGTCTGATGCCATTATTCAAAAAGAATGTTGAATCTATGGTCTCCACCAAAAAAATGGCTATATTCCTTACTAAGTATAAAATGAGCTCAGAAAAATGGCTATATTCCTTACTAAGTATGACATCAACTTAGAAAAATGGCTATATTCCATAAACTCTGATTAAATTGAACGAATACAGGAAAAAAATTATTCCTCAAGTCAAAAAAATCCATACATGCACATAGTAACAACTCACAGATATAATCCAATGTATTGATAATGTATCGCCTCCAATCTAAATTAGAAGATATAATCAAATTCTGCAGAATAGAGTGCAGAAACACCAATTCACAGATATTCATAGGTATACACAGATATTACTTTTCACACAACAAGCTAATAATGCAGAAATACCAATACATACATACATACATACATACATATATATATATATATATATATATATATATATATATATACACATAGATATATACACATATATACACATAGAAGATATCTTCAAGTTCTGTAGAATATAAAGAAGTAGAGTCAAAATCACCTTAGCTCATCAGCTTGTAACAACTCAGTGAAATACTAATCTTTTTGTGCTCACATAACAATTCAATACTTTTCAAACTCCAGTTTATGTAAAGATCAAAGTGATAGACATGGCTAGTTCAGAAGGTAAAATGAACAAGTATTGCAATTGAAATAAATATGAAAAATAGAACATGAATACAGTAAAATATCCAAAAGCTAACAATAAAAGAAAAAAATAGCATCAAAACAGGTTGCTAGTACCATAATTGCGCATACCTAAACAACCTAAACAATCTAAACAACCTAAACAACCTGAACAAATAGAGGAATTAAAAAAACAAAGGTAAATGATGAGATTATAAATATCTAAAATTCAATGCTGACAGACACTATGGGTTTTCTCACTGAAGTATCTGAACAAGGTGAAAATAATTAGAGATAAAATCTTTATATTTTTAGTTCAGGTTTACACACTAAAACATTCAAAAAAATTAGCCGACACACTACAACATCTTTATATAAGTAAATCAACCAAAATACAAACATTTAATGAATAATTAAAAAAAATCAAAAATTAATAAATAGGTAAAAAGGAAAGAAAAAATGATAGGTGATTAAAACTAAAAGAAATGACTTCTCATGCAGCGGATTTTAAGCTAGGCCGACTAAGCCAAAATGATGTAGAAGATTGAAGAACCGGTATAATAACAAAAATCAACGAGCGGTTATGTTCATATATTTCATGAAACCGTTCATGGTCTATAGTCTACTGATAAAAAGAAAACATAACTGGAGATCAAAACTATAAGAAATGGCTTCTAATGTAGAATATGGAAGAACTAGGCCAACTGCCCATCAATACAAATAAAATATCAACTCCACAGTTAGGACATGAAGGTTTGTAAAAATTAGCCACAAAAAGGAATCCCTTTGGTAAAATGACAACAACTGATGAGCAGTTATGTTTATATATTTCATGAGACCATTCATGGTATCTAATCCATCACCATGTAGCCAACAAGAAAAATGGAAACAAAAACGTCAACAATAACAAATAATATGTCAGCAAATGATGGTAGTGACTATTTTAACAGCTTCATGAAAAACAAAGGGATATTGAAAGTCATGACTTCTCTTACTCAGCAGAGGAATGATGATGCTTCTCTACCTCATAAATGAAAAGAATATACAGCAACGATAGGTACTTCTTACTTAGATAAAATATCTGAACAAGGTGAAAAGACTTAGAGATAAAATCTTATGAATTAGAGATAAAATCTTACGAATTGAAGATTGATTCATTGAATCGAAGAGTTTTGCAAAATAATTACCCACCATTGAGAATTAATTAGGGCTTAGAGGTGGTAGGAGATTCTATCTACTAAAGCTAGTACAATATCTGGTGATGGCAGCAATCAACGGAGGTAACACACAAAGAGAGATCTTATGGGAATGTTGGGTCTGGTTTGTGTACGCTTTCTTCCTCTTTTGTTGGTGATGGTAGGGTGGCTTGAATATAGTGCATGAAGGGAGGAATAAGGGAGGGAGAAGAGAAGGAAGGGAGATATGTAGTGAATTTTAAAAACTACGCCTAATACTTATGGTAGACTATCAGCTATTAGTTTTTTGTAAGGATAAAATATAATTGTTGCTATAAAATTATGAAGTAAGTACTGTAAATTTTTATATTAAATTTTTTCTTTTATTTTTTACTTATTACAACAACAAGTCATTGTAGTAGAATAAGATATAAATTTGCAACAAAAAAATCGTTGCCATAGCTTAATTAAATGTTTTGCCATGACAATATATCGTTACAAATAATTCGTTAGATATTGCAACAAAAAATTATCGTTGCAAAAATTAAGTTGTGTATGTTGCAATGAGATTTGTCGCTGCAAAAAATTTCTGCAATTTATACGCAAAACACACACACACACACATATATGTTAATTATTTTATGCAATAATTTTTAGCAACACCAACAAATTGTCGTTGCCATAAATCATTTTGTGTAACAAAAATATATTATCGTTGCAAAAGACTATTAATTAAATTTTTTTGTATTAATTTTTCTTTTATTTTTACTTATTGCAACAACAAGTCGTTGCATTAGAATATGCTATAAATTTGCAACAAAAATCTTGTTTCCATAACTCAATTAAATGTTTTGCTACAACAATATATCATTCAAATAATTTGTTAGATATTGCAACAAAAAATTATTGTTGCAAAAATTAAGTTGTGTATATTATAATGAGATTTGTTGTTGCAAAAAAAATTCATCAATTTATATGCAATACATATATAGGTTAATTATTTTATGCAACAACTTTTAGCAACGCCAATAAATAGTCGTTGTCATAAATCATTTTTGCAATGATAATATATTTTCGTTGCAAAAATATTGTTGCCAAAAATAAGTTTTCTTGTAGCTAAATTAATTATGGTAAATCAAGGAGAAAATAATAAATAATTTAATTAGGAGAAATTTGAATGTTTTGCTAATTAAAATGGAATTAAGGAAAAATCTTTCAAAAAACCCTAAATTTACCAAAAAAGAGAATTTAATTATTATTTTAATATTAATATTTTTAAATATCCCAAATACCCAAAATATTTTAATTAACTCCAACCCACCTATTTTCCTTTTTCCCTTTCTTCTTCCTTTTCTTTCCTTTTTCTTCTTTTCTTCTTCCTTCTTCTTTTCTTTTCTCCCTTCCCTTTCCTCGACCTGTGCTAACCAACCTTCGGCCTAGTTCCGCTCCTTCCTCCTACGCCACCCTGGCCCACGCCGCACCCCCTTTTTCTTCTTTTTCCCTAGCTAATCTGAGTCGAACCCCCCTTTTCATTTCTTCTTCTTCTTCTTCTTCTTCTTCTTCCCTGATGTGCGCCTGTAACTCCCCAACTTGCATTGTGATTTCTACAGCCGACCATGCCCGTTTGACCAACCATTCCTCCCCTCTCTTCCCACTTGACTTTCCTATCATTTTGACCTGGCTGACCATCCCCTCTCCTATGTGTGCCCATTCTTCTCCTCGTCAACCATAGCCTACAATGGTAGATCTATGCCAGCCTACCATCGCCGGTCGAGGTGCCTATACCACTTGCCCCCTATTTTCCCACTTCCCTATATCGTTTTCCCCTCCATATTATCTATATATATACCCCTTAAGTAGCCGGAGTCGGATTTTCTTTCATAACCCAGAAAATCCCGACCCTTGCACCGCCGCCTAATTAGACGTTGTCGCCGTCGCCAAGCGCCACCGCTCGAGCCACCCATAGAATTGCCCCTTACATCACCCTCTACCAAAATATTCCACCCTCCTCCCTCGATTTGCCTTGCATGAGCTACCCCGATCGTGTAGAGTACCCTTCCCAATCAGCCTCATCTCCACCCCCTGCTGCCCTTTGCACCACCGTTCGCCACCACTCCCGTCATAATCTCCACCTCTTAAACCTCCCAAAATCCCATGCAGACCTCCCTCTACCTTTCCCTCCCCTCCTTTACCCTTCCTCCCTTTCCACCACCCTCGGCCACCACATCACCTCCGCCTTTGGTCGCGCCACCACCCCCATTCCAACCCTCTCAACTTGGAAAACCTTAACCACCCCAACTTCCACCCTCACTCCCCCTCTCCTATTCCTAATAGTCAACTAATTCCCTCTTTTCCCTCTTTCCCCGCCGCCGCTAGTGTCGTCGGTCACCACCAATCCTAGGTGGTACCATAAACTCTCTCAACCCTTAAATCCTAATTATACAAGTCTTATTCATTTTAATTGTATTATATTATTTTTATTATGTATTATGTATTATTATTATTATTATCATTATTATTATTGTTATTATTCATATTTACTATTATTTATCATGGTTATTATTATTCCCAAATTATTATTATTATTATTATTATTATTATTATTATTATTATTATTATTATCATTGATTCTAGATTTGTCATGGTATTATTTTTTTGATATAAAAGAAGGACACTCAAACCTCAATATTATTATTATTATTATTCATTATTTGATTATTTCTGATAATATTCCTAATGCTCTTATTATTATTATTGTTACTATAATAATATTACTACTACTTTTACTGCTACTACTACTACTACTACTACTACTACTACTACTAATACTATTGTTATTAGTATCACTATTATTATTGTGGTAAAAATATTCGAACCCTTATACTATCATTATTTCAAATATTACTGTTATTATTGTTATCCTTAGCGATATTAGTATTTTGTTTGTATTACTATTATTATATTATTATTTTATCCCTAACCCTATTATTAGCCTTAGCCTTAAAAATACTGGGGTTTCTATTACTAGGAGTATTAGTATTACCATTATTATTAATATCGTTATTTTTGTTATAAATAGTGTTAGTACTATTATTAGAAGAAATAAAGCTTTTATATTTAATAATATAAATATGGATATAAATGTTGACAAAACCTATTTTGACGAATAAAAATCTAGTAGGCTAACTTGAGGATAAAAAAAACTTATTTTTCAATTGTAAAGGTTCCTTTTATAATAGTAACCCTAATATTAGAATAAAATAGGAAATAATAGTATCTTTGGTAGGAGGGGAACTAATCCTTAGTTTTTCCCTCTTATAAATGGAACCCATCCAAACCCTAAGGAGGCATAGGAGTGTGCTCCAAAATCACTGCGTACTAGATTAGGGTGTAGCAAAGGCCTTATGTATGCCATGTGTCTTACATGCCTTGGATGCCATGTATAATGATATGTTGTGTATCTTGTGCTATTAGTTTAATTGCTTTATGTGTAGCGCAACTTGGAATGGAGGTATGCTCATGTGCTTTCTTATGGCATGTGTTTAATATGTATATGCTGTAAATTATGATGTGATGTGATTTGACCCTTTAGAACATGCATGCTAGGATATTTAATGTGGTAATGTGGGATGGAAGGATAAAAAAGGAAAAATAGGAAAGAAAGATATCCAAGAGGAAGTAAGTTGGCTAATGTAGGTAGAATTGACCTAAATAATCCATGATCCATGAGTGGATGAATAAAAGGGAACTTTAAATAAAATGAAAGAGTGGGAGAATCTAAGGTTTTCATAGGAGAATCTAGGTTTTGCATGGGAATTTTAGGGAACTTTACGTATGGAAAGTTGCCTTGGGGTGCGAGGAAGGTAATAAAAGAGTTGTTTGGGTGATTAGAGACTTGAGGTGAAAAATAGTATGTGGGACAGTATAGGGATGAATAGGAGACTGAGCTAGGGTTTGGGAGGGAACACTAATTTGAGAAGGTGGAAAACAAAATGAGGATGAGTGAGGTATGAGGTGTGGGTTGAATCTAAGGGTTGTGACGTGTGGGGTGTTAAAATAGTTTTGGTTGTGTGAGGCAGAGAAGGATGGAACCCAAGGGTAAGGCGCTGAGTGGACTTTGGGGTATAAGTTAGTGGGGATTGACCCACACACTTAGGAGTTGGCCTTCTAGTGCGAGTAAGTGGAAAAAGGAAAGGATGTCGAGGCGAGTTAGGAGGTGTAGAAGTCTCATGATATGGGACGGGCCCTCTTGGGAGGATAAGTGTAGATGGAGTTAGTCATGCATGTCTATGGTGAAATATGTTGAATAAGACATGGTAAAACACTAATCATGTAAAGTGAAAGATTATTGAGCCGGACCCAGACAGATCCACTAGCATAATAGTGGCCATGTGCTAGGGTGCCGTAGAGACCGATCCACCAGCATATAATAGTGGTCAGGTGTGTTATGCCTTATGGTGACCGATCCACCGACTATAATAATGGGTAATCCTAAGCTTAATAAACTAAACCTTAAGTTATATAAGATATCTAAAAGATACTAAGTACTTATAGTGGAACACCATGAGAGTTGGGGCCAGACTGATCCACCTACATAATAGTGGCCAAGAGCATCATGCCCTGGAGACCGATCCACCTACATATAATAGTGGCCAGGCGCGTTCTACCCTACAAGTGACCGATCCACCGGTTATAATAGTGGGATTCCCGTACTAGCATGGATTAATAAAAGTATGGTACTGATCAGAGATTGAATAATCAGTTTATCCAAACTACATCTTGGCCTTATTTATCTAGGAGATTGTATACTGTCATGTTATCGTGTTTGTATTATGTGCCCTTTTGTGTTGGCCTTAGGAATGATTATCTTGCTCAATACGTAGCGTAATAGCACCCGTTTCATGAGTGCTGCTCATTCCCATAAGCAGAAGGCCCCTCTAATTTTGTGCAGGTCAGTGATACTATTTTTTATGCTTTTGATGCTTATGAGGCATCAAGTGGGGCTGAGTGTTGAGCATGGATTTGGCATGGAGATTCATGAGCAACATGGCTAGATTTCCCTTTTCTATGTCCCTTTATTTTGTACCGGTTTACTTAGGCTTGGTTTTTACTATGATGTAACCTTTATTCCTATTGAGGAATTTTAAATTTGGGTTATAAACCTTTTTCTGCACTCTGATTTCTAATTATGCATGTTCCAATGCTTTTATGAAACATTGCTTTGAGTTTGAATTATGATAGTTGTAAAATTCCTTTAGCCTTGTGATTAGTACGGGAATGGTTGGGGGCCGGGCTTGTACTGATGACGACGGTAACATCCCCGAAATTCACAAGTTTTGATTTAACTGTTTCTGCTAAATCATAAATAAAATGAAAATTTTAAGTAGTGAATTTTGGGGTGTTACAACTTTATTCTCGTTGAGCTGCATTTTCTTTATATCAATCCATTTTTTTACCTAATATACTTTAAATCATAATGGGAGGAGTTAAGGAAGATGGAAAGTGGTGCAGGAGATAGAGAGTTAGGGTTACAACCATAATGGGGAGAGGGTGATAACAAATGGAATAATAAGGTTATCAAACCTAGGACTTAATAACATAAAATTATATGATGTTTCTATCAATTATATGTAAATAGAAATTTATAATATCTCCATGCATCTCTTCATTTACATTACTCACACTGTATATACTACTTGTAATGTTTACAATATTTCCACTTATATGAACATTTCATGATATGTACAACATTCTCCATGGATATAAAGA
Organism: Tamarix austromongolica; assembly: GCA_039764185.1. Taxonomy (NCBI): domain Eukaryota; kingdom Viridiplantae; phylum Streptophyta; class Magnoliopsida; order Caryophyllales; family Tamaricaceae; genus Tamarix; species Tamarix austromongolica. Next base: position 75,122,820 of record CM077817.1, read on the forward strand.
ATATTTTGCAATAATAAATGAGAACATAGGAGAACCAAATGTGTGTTTATGTATATAGTCATATGAAAATGTGCATTATCTACCAATATTTTGATCAACCCTTAGGTTCACACTGTGCTAAAATATCACATCTTTAAAAATCTTGCTATGAAAACTCAGCGGGACAAAACCATGGCTAAAGAAAAAAGTATAGTTTTCTATCCCTCAAGTTATTATGTCTCTTTCATGTGGAGAATTATGTACGATTGTGTTTGTATGTACAAGTGCACTTCTATAGTGCTGACACTTGAAACTCTCCACTAAAAATCTACTAGAGATACAAATCTAGCTTTTGTATAAAGACATGCATCACTAATTCAGTATTTAGACTATTTCTTTACTGACACCCACTTATAGTTAATTGTTCTAGTACCTCCAAATGATGGACTTCATACACTCAATTGAGCAGATATATTTGAAATTTTTTCACCTTGTCCGACCTATCTAATCATTTAAGTACCAAAAATCCATAATGAATTAAGAATGATTATCACTTTTAGGCATCATTAGTTATAATTGATGGGTAAAGTCATCATCAATTTGTACCTCATATTATCTTACATCGATATAAGAATAAGTTTGGATATTTCATTTGTTGACAAATTATCAAATTATATCACTATGGACATATTCAAAAGCCTTCTTGGTTATTTTGAGCAAGTTTATCCTCTTTGAGGATCATAAATCCCCTTTAAGGTCTAATATATTTTGGGTGTACTTGTACCATATTTGCCATTAATTTATTAGAAGCTGCCACTTATACTTTTATTTTAGTTAGAACATTAGTCATTACACCTTACTTTCATAGTTTCTTAGCAATAATAAATGCATATGGTAGTTAATCTACATTTATCAAGCATACACATCAAGTGTACTTTGACTTTCCCCCATTAGTTTGTATCTCATGGAAGATGTCTTTTAAGTTTTTAAAACCTTCTTTATGGCCAAATTATATATCCATGGAGGATTATGAGCACATAAATAGCACATCCAAACTTGAAGAGAGGCATCCGAATCATTTAAATAATAATGTGATATATGATTAGTAAGCACCTAATGTAAAACCTTTTCATGCATATTTGGCATATCACTTTCAGGCCTCACTAATAAAGGTCCATTAATCAAATCATAATCAATAACTCAACCAGGTTGTTCTAATTATAACTTGAAGCATTAATTACATTGTCATCCTAGTTAGATAACTACCAATGCCAAAATGTAACATCTAATCTTACATTGATGCATCTTTATATATCTTGGTATATTCAAATAGTCTACATGCGTCCACTTGAATTCTATCAATAAGATAGAATATTTTTTTTAATTTCATTATAGAGGCTAAATTACAAATTTCTAACGATAGTACGTCATTTATATGAGATCACCAATTAAAAGAATCTTTAAGATTCTTAGTGGGTTCTCATATAATTTTTAATGACCATGCTTATCAGAACCACATTTACATGATCCCATGTCTCATGCCACAAAAATGATCTTTTATTAACTACAAACATTTGAGACACTATCTAGATTTTCACATATATCAAATGTACACTTAATTCCATGACATATAATAAATTTTAAAATAAATTATGAAAATGAGTTTTAAATTGGGGAGCAATTGATTAATATGGAAAAACTAGTTAAATTATTGTTTTGCTTTACCTATTCTAATGAACTAGCCGATTGGTACACCAAAACACTCAAATAGTTCTACTAGAACTCATGATCTCTGTTAATGTATTAACTTGAAATATCTTCTAATCCTTCACCTAGCTTTGAGAATATGCTATATGTTATTTATAAATATTTTTTATAGGGTTTCACATCCTCATTGCAGACTAATATTTTGAATTGAGCTAAAATCTAACAAGATTACCCCTTTTCCACTTTTACCCATGATTTCCTCTTCCTTATCTCCTCACCTCGTGTTTATGTCGTATATCACCCCTCTAACCTAAATCACACCTTTTGAGGCTCCATTTTTTAGCTAATTAAAGTTCTCTTAGTCCATTAGTCATATCCCACACTATAACCTGCCATTTTCACTTTTTCTCTGCTTCACTCAAGTGCTAACCCTTCATTTGTTCACTATATATCTTGATCTCATCCCAGTCCTTCCCCTCTCATTTATTCTTAGCTAAATCCCAACAAGTGCTGTAGGTTCATCCTTATTCATACATCTAGACAAGTGTTTTGGATATGTTTTAGTGGTTTCTTAAAGTTATTAGAGGTGTTTTTCAAGTTACAAACACTTTCTTTAAGATTTGGGCATAATTTGAAGACTACTGCAAAATACGAATTTTGGTGCAACCAAATGAAGCCTTGCTAAGTTAGATAATGTGTTGATATGTCAATATGATAAGATAACATCTTGGACATGAAGAAACATACATGTAACATGGGGTTTACAACTAGCTTGGTTTGACACTAATTTGTTGAGGTTTCCTAATTAGTTAAGATTTATTCTTTATTAATTGTCTCATTATCCCAAGTTGTAATATAGTTTGATGACTAGATATTTTATGGGTTATGCCTATATATATATATATATAGCATACATATGATCTTGTAGAGAATAGAGAGTAATGTTGAGCAATAGAATTCTCTTTGTGAGTTTCATTTGATTTGATGTTATTTGTGAGTTAAAGTTGTACATGTCCATTTATCTTAGTTTATTTGGATTTGAGGATTTGAAGATATAGTTCGTGAATATCTTCAAAGTTATTCTTACCTTTGGACGTCTACGTTGAGTCTTCTTCTTGAGGGATCTCAAGTGAGGAAATATTTATGAATCATTAATTGGTAGTTTGGGAGTGTTTACTTTATGAAATCACTTTCATTCATATCTATTTCCTGTTCTTTGAGTTTGAATTTCATCATTTGAATTGGATTTTATATATGATGGTGGTTGCATATTGGATGGACATATAGATCCACATCAATAACCCTTAGTTAGGCCTTGCTCTCCCTTTTTAAAACGATAAAAAAAAACTTCAAGTATTTAATCTTTCTTCTTCTCCTCATCTTCTTCTCTTCTTCTTCTCTCTATCCTATTCTATTTTTAATTTCTAAATGATTTGCTAAATATTAGGTGTTAGATTTATGGAGGGAGTGATCTTCTTTGATTGAAGACTTGATTGATAGGTAAATTTTGCTAGATATTGTACATATGGAATGATGTGTTATGTGTTATTTATTTTCTATAATGATTTCCATGATTAATTATGATAAATTATGTTTAATGTGGCTGAAAGCACAAAATTGGCCTTATGAGCATGATAGGTTTGGTTGTTTTGAATGAGATATCATGTAATTAAATGTGGCATGATTAATATATTATTTGGTGGTTTGGGTGTTAATGTTTGAAGTATTAATGTTATGTGTAATTTTTTAGAATTTTCACGAGTTATAGATGTGTTTTGGTTAAAATGGAAATCATGTAAGGCTTTGAATTATGTTCTACCGAATACGACCAATCAAATGGTCTGGGGTAAAACCGTTAAACTATTTTAATAGTCAGCTGGTTTTGACTTACCAACCCACTATTCACTAGAAGTTAGTAGGTGTTTTACCGTGACACTAATAAGTTGGTCAGGCTTACAACTAGTTAATAGGTGGCACTAGTTGACTGATTTGTCTATTTAATATTATTATCTCATGGCTTATTTCCTATACTAGTTCACTAGTTTGATTGTGATTTTTTGTATATTTTCTACAGGATGAATTTTGTTTGGCCATTGACTTCATTGAATTATGAGTAGAGTGTGAATGATTTTATTAATTATAAATGTATGATATAAGATTAAGTTTTAGCATTGAATAAGATATTCTTGATTAGAGTGTAATATAATAGAATTTTTTACTAGCTTCCCTTTGTGGGTTAGTGGGTGATTTTAGTCGACCTTATTTTGTTAGTTGTGTTGGTAATTTATATTGATTTCTTTGCTAGTTTATCCCATATTTATTGTAAGGCATGCTAAATATCTATATTGGACCTACTGGTTATTTTATTCCACCTCTATTTGAGTTTTTCTGACTATCTATAATGGGCCAGCTTACGGTTTTAGCTCACCTTATTATTTTGTTATGCAAACTTCTATATAATATTGGTTTTTAGTTTTAGTTAACATTTATTAATCTATGATAGCTATCTATATTGGATGAGTTGGTGGTAGACAATCTACTTATATAATTGTAGAAATACTAATTATCTATATTAGATTAGGTTATAGTATACAATTCACCAAATTAAGTACGGAATATGGATACAATATTTGATATGAGATTAGCTTGAGATTATGAGATGATTGAGTATTATCTTTTTCAGATTAGTGTGAATATTTTTGATAGAATATTTTTATGTACACATGTTTTAACACTATTATATCATGCCCTATGTATTGCATGTTATCTCTATAATGGAGGCCTTGTTTACTCACTATATAAACATACTAATAGTGTATTTGTAGGTGATTTGTTGTAGGTACCCGATGAGGATGATATAGATTTGTGTGTTGATGTGCCTAGGTAGGGGTGTTATTTTGGGCGGGGACTTAGAGTAGGAGGTATCTGGTGGCTCTTTTTGGGATATCTTATATTTTGAATATTGTTTTTACTCTTGTACCCTTTCTCCCTTTTTGTTGTGTACTTTAGGGAGTTCATCTCTACAATATCATTGATATATTAGTATTGCTTCTATTGTTGTCTATTTTGTGACTTGTTTGTGAATTGTTTTTACATTTCCATTAGCATGATAATGGTATGGATGCTAGACTTATGTGGAGGGCAGCAATAACATGCACACTTTTGTTTGAATTTCTGCAAATCAATAGTTATAAATGAAAATTTTTTGCTTGAAAAATTTAGGGTGTACTAGTCATATTAGAGGTAGTTCATGTCTATTGAAGGGAAGCTTTTAGCTTTCTACCGTAAATTACTTCTACCCTCCATCAATATAATTTTAAATCTTGGAAAGGAGATCATCAACACAAATGATACAATATCCAGATGTAAATCATATTCACGCAATGTAACCAAGATTCAAAATATAGAAAGGAAAGTTGATTAACTATAAGAAATAAAAAAAAAACACAATGTACCTCTTAATGCATGTGCATTCATGGAGTCTCAAGAGGATAAAGATTTAACACACTTGTTCATGGAGATGATTACATTATTTTCCTTTGATAATGATAATAATAATAATAATAATATTATTATTATTATTATTATTTCTAATATTGCTGAGTTCATTTTGATTAATTATTGCATGTATGTAACATATTTGAAAGGAGATGACTAACTAATTTCATGATGCCAATATACTTAAGATTTCATGTGCAACAAGGTTTTACAAGTCAAAGGAACTATTACGCATAGAATTCAAATGTACAAGTTAAGGAGACCTAGTTACCATCTGATGTAAATTAGGAATCTTATTAGTTATTTTCATGTAATAATTAGCTATATTTGTTTTGTAATAAATTTGTTTGATTCATATACTTTATAGGTTAGTGTTAGATTGTTACAACTGGTTAGACTTTATTTGTGTTCTAGTTATTCTAAACGTCTATACTAGTTATTTGCTCAAAGTGAGTTGTAACAAGTAGAATACAATGGCTATATTAGTGTACTAATTAGCATTATTTATGAAAATGATGTAGTTACCTGTATAAGGCATTTGTCAACACATTTTTTACACACGTTGGTTATATTATAAAGTCTAAGTCAAGTGAATTACTTGATTATCTCTCTTTGTGAGTGATTGTTACTAGATAAGAATTAATTTATGTGTTCTTAGATAGGATCATTTGAATGTATTTTATGTGAGATATTCAAAGTTTAGCTTTCTTATTCAATTCTTGATTGAATCCTAGTTGAAGATTAATAGCTTATCTTTTCAATATTTAACCCACCGATACAAGATCATTCCTATAATCTTCTGAATCTTCAACTATAATAGAAGATCCACGTCACCTCTTAGATGATGTATTTGATTAGAATAAAGATAGGGGTAAAAGCATTAGTAGCCCACAAAACTAAAGTGATATCATAAACCAACAATTAAAATCAATATAAATTTACATAAGAATCAAAACAATGAGATCAATAGACACCTTCTAAGAGTAATATCCCAAAATATTTACTATTATAGATTCATTACCCACATCCCAAGCAAGATAAACATGAAACTAGAATTATGTTAGGCTAATTGTAATCTAAAGGGATATTATGCTGATAACACATTAAATATTAAGTAAACTCAAATAAATAATGTAAATAAGATAAAAGGAAAAGATAATAGCTCCCTTTATTATTCTCATTGCTACATAATCTCTTTATATCACTATATTTCTTACTAATATATATATATATATATATATATATATAGTAGTGGAGAATACAGAGAGTTGGGAGGTATTACCATAATGAATAGAGGGATTGCAGTTGATGGAGTGATGGGGATATTAAACCTAAGACTTAATAATGTATAATCATATAACATATACACCCATTATATGTAAATAGATACTTACAACGCATGAAAGTGAACTCTACAGTCAAGAAGGCCTAGTCAACATTTCAAGTGAACATCATTATTTTAATTATGATTTTTCTTAGTTATTTTCATGTACTAATTATCTTACTTTATTTTTAATAGTATGTGTTGAGTCATTATTATATAGGAAATAATACATAATTAATACTGGTTTATGTGCAAGTTAGCCATTTAAATTTGATGTTGCTAAATTAGTGTATTATTTTGCAATAACTTATGTCTATATATACATGATGTCGACAAACCTTGAAGCATGTTGATGTTTGAGTATATTAAAATCTAATAAAAGTAATTGATAGATGAGATTTATAGATTATTTTCATGCTCAAAAATATCATTTATTTCTCATTAGTTCTATTAGATTTAATCTTTTCGTCAATTTTTCCTCCTTTGAATAGATTTTATAGGAAAGAAAAAAATTGAAGAAATTCAAGGAGAAGTCAATGAAAAGAAGAAATCAAGTAAAGAATACATCAAGAAATGTTGAATCAAAGAGAGCAAATTTGGAAAGGGAGCAAATACATCAAGAGAAGCTACGCGGAAACTTCAAAAGGAATTTAGTGGAAGGATAAAAAAACACAGCACCCCCGTGTTTCATAAACACGGGCCGTGTAATTATCTCGAGCATCGATCTTTAAATCCTTGTCGGCAGAATAGTTGGAAGAAAACACAAGGGTCCCGTGTTTCCAAAACACGGACTGTGTTTCCATTTAAAAATTTGTAGCTGTCCGTGCTACCTGTTTCTGATATATTTCTATCTAAAAACACTGTACGGGATAGGGAGAACAGATCGAAACAATTGGAATGTATTTTTCTTCCTTTATTCCTCTAGAATATACATGTAATGCACAATTACAACTTTTTGATCTTCTTGAATTCTAGTGATCAATTGACAATCTGGACTTTAGTTGATAAGTCTTCTCTATTCCTTTATGAATTTCAGTATCTTCATTTTTGTTAAATCTAAATAGATTATCTGTAATTATACTTGTATTCATTCTATTATCATCTAGTTGTATCAATAGTAGATTTCGTGAATGTGTTGTTGTTATTAATTTTAAATGTTTATATGTAATTGTGTGATTTGTAAATATGCAGATTTTTGAGTAATTTGAACAGGGTAGGATGATTTGAGGGTGGAATTATATCCTAATTACCATTTCATATTTTAAATGTTTGATTCTAGATGAAGTTTAATTGAACTAATGGATCGAATTGAATGATTATGTATCATAGATTAAGATTTTTGAACTAATTAGATTGATCACCTATTTAGTTTATAACTTAATCTTTGCTAAGGCAATGAAATTAACCCGTATTTGTTAATTAATTTATCTAAAGTAGCAAGAAGATTAATTATTAATCTTATCCATTAATTCGTGCAATTGCATAATCTGAGCTTATGTGATTATGATTGTAGTTGGCTGCTTTTCGTTCATAATGCTACCATTAATTGAATCTAGTGTTTGTAACCTAGGTTATTAAATGGTCAGAAAATAAATTGAGAGTATATTCAATTTATTAAGGTTGAGAGAAAGCAAAGGAATTTGTTATTATGAATTTCCTAAGTCAACATCAAATTGTTTAGAATCATTCTTCTTATTTGAATGTTTGGTATTTTAATTCCATCATCAATTCATTCCTCCCCTATTTGTCAATTAGTGATTAAGATTTAGTACAATTAGATTTAGTATTAGAATCAATGAAATTTTATAAACGGGGTTATAACATCAATAGCAAAATTAGTGATTAAAATGTCATTCCTTGTGGGTTCGACTCCTTCTTGCCATATACTATGTATTTGGGAGTTAGGATTTATTTAAATTTGTTGTAATCACGACAGTGCATCAGTAATTCACTTAGTTAATTCTCTCTTTATGATTGAATAATCCTTGCTAAGACTACTTAGAGTAATCTTAGTTAAGTGACATTTAAAGTTGAGTTCTTGTTGAATTTTGTATAAATTATTGAATGTATATCTTCATTTCTTCTTATAATTTGGACATCCACTGATCCTATTTCATTTGAATCACACGAATCTTCATTCTCTGTGAATATTTGTATAATTTTTGGTATCAAAGTCTCCGATGGCTTTGTTCCAAATTCAACTTCTTTTAACTCTTTTCTTCTCCTAGATTGTTTTTGCTCCCATGCACGTTAAGGGTGTGCATTGTCGGATATCCGTATCTGACCGGATATTTTTTTTGGATATCCGATCCAACCGGATATTCGATATCCCATATCCGAATCCATATCCGAAGACACCAGATATCCGAAACATCGAATATCCAAAATATCGGATCGGATATATCCGATTAATGAAAAAAAATATTCGATTATTAAATTTACATATATAATCTATAACTAAAAAAAATTTTCAGCATAAACACATGTTTAATTATTCAGCTTGCATACAAAAAGATAAAGTACATGATTAATCATATCCAAAAAAAAATTAGTGATCAAGATTTTTGAACAATGGCACTCTAGAACTGTGGAACGACCTAAATTAAGAGGTTCAAAAAATTTAGGAGTTTTTTTTCTAGTTTAGGTGCTTGCGTGTGTGTAGGTCGTGACCTATTTGACTGTTTGTAGAGTGTGGATGTTTATTTTAGACTTTAGTTTAGTAAATTATATTTGGACTCATGTACTATAGTAAAAAAATGATCCAAACTTAAAGATTGAAAGAAAAAAAATCATATTATAAATTAAATTACGCCTAAATATAACTCACTTTTTCTTAAAATTGGATATTTTTACGGATCGGATTATCCACTAAAAAATCGGATCGAATATCCGCTCCGGTCAAACTTATATTTGACCGGATCGGATATCCGCTCCGCTTTTCAAAAACCAGATCGGATATCCAAAATTTCAGATCGATTTTTTCGGATACCAGATCTGTTTTTCGGATCCCGATTTTTCTGCACAGCCCTAATGCATGTTCATGTGTGTAGCTAATCTTCAACTTCAAAATTTGAAGGTAATCAAGTTGGGTAGTAGATCTTCGACCCAACCTTAGTATGCCTTCACCCTATTCTTCACATCTTCAATGTCAAAGTTTGAAGATTATCTTCTCTTCATCTATACCTTCAAATATTGAAGTAAAGTGAATGATTATCCTCCTTCTTTTAATCTTCTAGCCTTCTTCTTCAATCCTCCTTGTTTTCTTCAAAAACCATTTGAATCATCATGGTGCTCGAGTGTTAATGTGTGGTTTCCAGCGTGTTAGTTATTTCCTTCTCTCTCATGAAGTGTCTCCTTAATTTAACCATTTAGAGTCAAATGATCTTGGTAGATTTGACATCAATTGTAACACCCCAAAATTCACTAAATCTTTTTTTTTAAATGAAAGAATTTAAAATAGGAATATTCAAATTAAAACCCGTGAATTCTAGGGATGTTACAGCCACACTTAGTACCAAACTGGTTCTCTCCGACCGTTTCAGTACCAAGTGTTAAGGCTAAGAAAAGATTGACATTAATTTCAAACCAATAGTTCATAAAGAACTAGAAAGTTCATACATTATAATCAAAGTACGCGTAAAAGAATCATGAATCAAAGTACATGGTCAAAATTCTGAAAAAGAAGAAATAAAACTTTCATAAGATAAAAGTTTCATCTAGAATACTCAATATAGAGTAGTCACTTATAAAGGGGAGAATCTGATACAAAAAGAATAATAGAAATAAATAAGATAATAAGAAGAATGAATCCAACCACACTACTCTAAAACCTCGAGCCAAAGCATGCTCAATGTTCAGCCATGACTGATGTCTCGCCCACCTGCACAAAGTTAGAAGGGCCTACTACTCGTGGGAATGAGCAGATCCATGAAAAGAGTGATCAGTACGCTACGTACTAAGAAAGGAAACAGTGCACTAAGGCCAACACATAAAATCACATAAATAATGCAGAAGAAGTAAAGAAGCACAATTCATCATGATAACATAATATCGCACAATCATTTGGGTAGATACATAAAAGCCCATTTATAGTCTGGATTAATTACTTAATTAATCTCTGATCAGAAACCGATTCACAATATACTTTTTTATCAAATCCATGCAAATATGGGAACCCCACTATTATAGCCGGTGGACCGAAAATACATAAGGCATAAAGCTCCTGACCACTATAATAGTCGGTGGATCAGAAACGCACAGGGCATAAAAGCTCCTGACCACTATTATTCGTCGGTGGACTGGTCTGGCCCCATCTCGCACGGTGTTCCACTGTAAGTATTTAGTGTCTTTCCCATATCTTGGCACAAATATGTTTGGTTTTGTTGAGCACAGAATCCCCCACTACTGTAGTCAGTTGACTAGAAACACACAGGTACAAAGCCTGACCACTATTATTACTGGTGGACCAGTTACACATAGGACATCATGCCCTGACCACTATTATTCGTCGGTGGACAGATCTGGGCCCGGCTCAATAATCTTTCACTTTACATGATTAATATCTTAAGTATCTTATTCAAAAGTTTTCACCCTAGACATGCATGACTCACTCTCCCCACACCTATCTTCTAACAGGCTCTTTCCACATCATTAGCATCATGTAGTTCCCAACTTGCCCCAACGTCCTTTCCTCCATATTCTATATCACACAAAAAATCCAACTCTTAAGTATATGGTTAAAGCCCACTACTTTACACTGTTAATTCCACTCCACATCTCACTCTAAGGTATATCCCGAAACCCTAATTTAGGCCTCAGTGGCTCATCTTACTCTACCTCACACAACCCAAATTATATTCACACTCCACACACCATAATTCATAAATACCATCCTCATAATTACACTTTAATCACCAAATACACATGATACCACAAAAACCATAAGCAGCCACACTAAACCCTAATTGTCCACACAATCCCTAGCTCGGTCTCCTACGTACCCTTATGTTGCCCCACGTACTATTTTTCATCCAAAGTTTTCAAACAACCAAACAACACTTACGTTACCTTCCTCACACCTCAAATCAACTTTTCATACATAAATTTCATACCCATGCAGATTCTAACCTTCCCATGCAAACCATTAAACTTTTTCATGCAAACCCTAAAACTCCCACGTAAAAACCTTAGAATCACATATGCAAACCCTAGATCTATCCATGCAAAACCCTAGATTTCATAATAAAAAACCCTAGATCCCTCCATGCAAAACCCAATATTCAATCCACACAAAACCCAAGGTTTCTCCATACAAAACCCTAAATTCAATCCTTACAAAACATAGATTAGATTCTCCTATGTTACACCATAGATTAGATTCTCCCATGTTACACCATAGATTAAATCCTCTCATATAAAACCATAAATTAGATTCTCCCATGCAAAATCATAAATTAAATTCTCTCACACAAAACCATAAATTGGATTCTCCCATACAGACCCATAAATTAGATTCTCCCATACAAAACAATAGTTTAAATTCTCTCACACAAAACTATAGATTCTCCCACTCTTTTAGTTTATTTAAAATCCCATTTTATTCTTCCACTCATGGATCATTAAAATACTTAGATCCACCCACATTCCTTGGTCAACTTAATTCCCCATTCTCCTTTTTCATCATTTCCCCCACATAAACCATATTAACATCCTCACATGCATGTCTTACAAGGTCACAACACATATCATCACATACCACAATATTGGATCACATATACATGATACACATGCCAATATAAACACACAAAACATACTTCAACTCCACATAATACCACATATGAAATAATTAATAATGATAAATATAGAATACATAGCATACGAAGCACATAAACACACAAAAGGCCTTAGTAATGCCCTTACCTAAAACGACACCGGTCTTGGAGCACACTCATACTCCTCCTTAGGGCTTTGATTGGTCTCACCTATATGAGGAAAAAGCTAAAATTAGATTCCCTCCTACCAAAAATACTATTAAATACTAACTTATTCTAAGACTAGGCTTTTAATAAAATAATAACATATTGATAAAAATAAAATTAATTAATTAATACCTTGCTAAAGATATAAGAAATAATAGTAATATTATAAAAGTTTATAATATAAAGTTGAATACTTTACCCAAATAATAATAACAATAATGATACCAAAATAATAATAGCAAAGATACTAAAAATAATATCAATGTTAATAATAATAATAATAATAATAGTAGTAGTAGTAGTAGTAACAATAATAATAATAAGGGTATTACTCAAAAACATAGAGAAATAAGGGTTTCGACCCCTTTACCAAAATAATACTAATAATAACATTGGTAAAATAAATAACAAAATTTAGTAGTAATAATAATAATGAAATAGTAATAATGGTAATGATAAAAACCATAATAATATTGCAAAAATGATAATACTCATAATAGTAATAATAGAAAGGATAATATTTAAAGATAAAATGAAGTAGGGTTTCTACCCCACATTGAATAATACTAAACTTATTAAATAATAATAATAATAATAATAATAATAATAATAATAATAATAATAATTTTGATAATGATAATGATAATGATAATAATAATAATAATAATAATAATAATAATAATAATAATAATAATAATAATAATAATAATAATAATAATAATAATAAAAAGAACACTAATAAGTATAATAAATGTTATTGATAAAATATTAATAATATTAATAATAATAAGACTTGGTATCTATAATACTACTACTATAATTCAAAATAGGCACAATAAGGTTTCAGCCCTATATAGAATAATAATACTAACGATGAAAATAATAATAATAATGATGATAAAAACAACAACAAAAACAACAATAACAACAACCACAACAACAACACCGATAATAATAATAATAATAATAATAATAATAGTAATAATAATAATAATAATAATAATAACAACAACACTAATAGTAAAATAGTTGTAATAATAATAATGGAAGAATAATAATAATAATTTTGAAGTAATAATAATAATAATAATAATAACATATTAATATTAATAATAAAGATAATAGCAAAAATAATAATAATGATAATAAAATTGAATTAAAAAAATATAATAGGGCTTTGGCCTTCAATATAAATAATAATAAAAACATGAATAATAATAATAATAATAATAACAGTAATATGAATACTAATAATAATAATAGCATATATATTTGAATAAATGAAATAAAATAAATTAAAGCTTGTAAAAATTTGGAAAAGGGTTGAGAGGGTCTAGGGTTCAACCTTAGACTGGTGGTTACAGGCAGCACTAGCAATGGTGCACGATGGCGGGGGCGGTGGCTGAAAAAAGAGAAGAAAAGGAGAAAAGTTGAAGGGTGGGAACAAAATAGGGAGAATGAAGGTGGAAATAAAGATGATTGTGATTTTGTAGAAGGAGAGGAACAGAATGGAGGTGGTGGTGCAGCCAAAGTTGGCGGCGCATGACGGTGACGTTGGTGGCCGAATGGGGAAGAAGGAGAGAAAGAGAGGGGGAGAGGGAGGGAGAGGAAAAGAAAGGTAGGGTAAGGTAGAGGAGGGTCTGCAGAACAGAATGGGAGGTGAAAGGAGCGGCGGCAGCGGCGGAAGTGGTGGCTAATGGTGGTTTGAAAGCCAACAGAGATGAAGGAAGGGCTGGTTGGGAAGAAAACTTTGCATAGCCGGGGTGGCTTGTGCAGGGATAATCAAGGAATAAGGGTGGCATAGTTAGTTAGAGGGTGACACAAGGATGAGTTGGGTGGGCAGAGAGGGCGGCGAAGTTAACCAGAGGCAGCAAAAATGACATCTAAAAGGGCAGCGGCGACAAGGTCGGGAAATTCTAGGTAAGATTCAAAAGCTCGATACAAGGCAACGTAATGGGGGTATTTATAGAGAAAAGAAGAGAGGGTAAGGTTTTGTGGGTTGGAAAAGGGATAAGCAAGTAGGGTTAGGGTTCGCAGACGGAAACAAAGCTGGCAAAATTCAAATTGGGGCAGTGGGTTGTGCGTAGAAAAAGAAGGGTCGTGCACGAAAAGGAAGGGAGATGGTTTGGATCAGCGTGGCCGAAGAGTCAGGTGGAAGAGAGAGGAAGGAAAACGGCCGGTCAAAAAGGTCGAAACCGGTAGTGAAAAACCAGGGACGGGTGGAGTTGTTGTAGGTCGTCGGTGTCGGGGAAGGAGGAAGGAAGAAAAAGAAGGAAAAAGGCGGCTGGATCGAACAGCCGGAAAAGAAAAGAAAGAAAATAAAATAGGGGAGACCGGGCAGGCGACGAGGAAGTGCTTAATTGAAACGCTATGTTTAGGGCGGAAAAAGCATAAAATGCAGCATAGAGAAGGAAGGAAGAAGGAGGAAGGCCACGTGGGCTTCGTCGCGCCGAAGGAAAGGAAGGAGGGAGGGAGGACTTGGGCAGCTAAGCTGGCCCAGGTCAAGGAAGGTAAGGAAGAAAAAGAAAAGAAAAGAAAGAAAAAGAAAGGAAAAAGGTAAAAGGGGAAAAGAAAAATAGTGGGTTGGGTTAATTAAATTAATTAGGATATTTAGGATATTTAAAAATAATAATATTTAAGTGAAATAATATTTAAATTCCTTTTTAGGCAAATTTAAGATTTTTGAAAGATGTTCCATACATTTCATTTTAATTAGCAAAACACCCTAACTTTCTTCAATTAAATTATTTATAAAATTCATGTTAATTTGGAACTATTTTCTCCTTCTTATTTTAAATAAAATAATTAATTTAATTTAATTTCTAAAATAAATCCTTAATTAGCTAAAATACCCAAATTTCTCCCAATTAAAATACTTATAAATTTCTTCTTGATTTACCATAATTAATTTCCTTTTATTTTAATAAAAATATTTTATTTAATAAAATTTTCTAATAAACCCTTATTTAACTGTAATTTTTAAAATTAGAAAATTTTGGGAGCATTTCATTAAACTTTTTAGATTATAATCAAGAAAAACTATTATATTTTCATCCAATCTACTTATAAATAAACTATTGTCTTCTTTATCATTTTATCAAAATTAGGGAAGAATCTTTCTTTATTTATATTCAAACACCATCCATGATTTCACCATTTCTTTTTGTTATTTCCTTCAAGCAAGTACCTTTTTGTTAGCCACTAAGATTGCATAGAATTTTATCAAGAATATTTGATAATAAATTCCAACCTTTACCTTCCATCCCCATCATCTTATCAAATTGAAGGAGTGTTCAAGAATCTTTTTAATACATGAAGAAGTAATTTTCAACATTGATTGAATTTGTGTCAAGAGAAACTTTAGAAAATAATTCAGGTGGGGTGAAGAAGTATCAATGAAGACTATGCATGATACTCTTTATCAACTTGCAGTAAGTGTACATGCAGCAAATGCACAATTGCGGAAACTCCTTTCTATTCAAATCCAACTTCAAAGGTTAGAATCAAGGGTAGCCGACCAAGAGACTCATCAACACATGCACAACACCATAGAAGCTATAAATGATCGAGTAGAGGGCATGGTGAAAAGCAAAATCAAAGATCAAGGTGGCCATATCAATACTTGAATGGAGCATGAAGAGAGAGATCAAGAGAATGGATCAAATGAACTTAGCCACAACCAAAGAGGCTATGAAAATTATCAACCAAGGTACAACCATTTTGTAGATAAAGGTATATAACTCAACCTTCTTTTTTTTCGGTGAATAAGATGTTGAGTTATTTTTTGAATGGTTGCATTAAATTGAAACAATATTTGAGTTTAGAGTGTATGATGATGAACACATTTGTAAATTAGCAACTCCCAAATTCCAAAATTTTTCTAGGGTTTGGTATGATAACCTTTAGAGAATATGTGAGAGGTAAGATAAAAGTAAAATCAAGTTTTGGAAAAAGTTAAAGAAACACCTAAGCAAAAAGAAAAAAAAGTATACCTATAGAGTATGAGAAAGATATGCATATCCAATCGAATACTCTTAGGCAATGACTTCTTAATGTAGAGAAATACACTTGGAAAATTTAAAAACTAGCACTTTTATGTGATATTAATAAACAAAAGAACAAAAGTGTGCTAGATACTTAGGTGGTCTTAATAACATGATTAGGGGAAACGTTGAAATATTTGCCTATGATTCTCTTGATGATTTAACTAAGTTGGCATAAAAGTGTGAAGGGCAAAATAATTATACCAAAGCCTATCATAATACAAGTGCTTCAACTACTACATCTAAAAAAACTTATTCTAATAGATCTACATCAAACCTCGGGACACATATCTATTCAGATAATGATAAAAAGATTAATCCTAACCAAGATGATAAGGTTAAAACTTAATTTAATGAAATGTCTACTAAGGAATGTTTCAAATTTAAAGGATATGGTCATTTTTCTAGGGAATGTCCTAATCAAAGATTTTTAACATTGTGTGAAATTGAGAGCATGGAACCATGTATTGATGATGATGAGCTAAAAACTAAATCTAATGATGATGTTGTAAATATGTAAGATGAGGATGGAAATCCTTGTTTTTTTTACTTCAAAGGGAATCACAAATAGAACCTGATGATTAATCTACATAAAGAGATATAATTTTTAAAACTAAGTGTAGAATTGGTGATAAGGTTTGTAGGGTCATTATTAGTATTGGTTTGTGCACTAATGTTGTTAGTTAAAAAATGGTGAAAAAACTAGGGTTAGTGACTACTATATTTTCTAAACCATATTCATTGTAATGACTTAATAAGGAAAAGGGAGCTAAGTTTACTAAAATTACTTTTTGCATTAGTGATTAGATGAGGTACTATGTGATGTTTTGCTTAGGGATATTTTTGGTATTTTAGAAGGAAGACCATAGAAATATGATACAAATACAACTCATGATGGTTTAACTAATGAATATGTGGTAATTAAGGATAAAAAGAAATATAAGTTGAAACCATCTCAATGTGATTATATACAACCACCTGAGGTTGAAAAGTTATTATTCTTACATGAATGGAAAATGATTAATTACATTGAGGAGGAGGGTGTTTGTTATTCCTTAATAGCTAAATAATATTTGGCTGGGGAGAAAAAGTTGATTCAAACTTTACTAGTTTTCTTGATTAGTATAGTGATGTATTTCTAGATGATTTATCTCTTAGAATATCAACTGTTAGGGGTATAGTGCATGCTGTTAATTTAATTCTTAGAATATCTTTACCTAATAGGCCTACTTGTTGATGTAATCTAGACGAAGTTAAGGAATTATAAAGACAAATTCAAGAGCTAATAAATAAAGGTTATGTATAATACCCCAAATTAAGCGGAGAGTTATATGGATTGATTTGGCAAATTTTATCAATATGATATACCATCCTTTTGGTGATTCCATATTAAGAACTCCACAATTAAGCATGCTGGTTTTAGAGTAATTTTTAGTATGGTTAATGCTCCTAAGAAGTTTCAAATTTTTTCTAAAAATTTCTTGGGAAGTATATGAGTGAGGATAAAGTGCATTGAAAGGACTTGTGTTGATCTGCAAGGGCCAGCAAACCAATTTGAAAGAACTCTATTGTATCCCTTGTGTGGTTATATCAACTTAGGATATTATATATGGTATTTGAGCAAAACCTTAACCATGATTTGAACTTAGAAGAGCTAGTTAGTCACCTAGTATGACAATTCTTGAGATACAAATATATTGACACAATTAGTGGTCGAGGTGCAATGAAGACATTGCGTTCATTGAGTGAGGGTGAATGTAATTAACTAAATTGAGTGGAGTATTATAATGATTGATCTAGATACTTATATAAACATGATATACCATCCTTTTAGTGATTCCATCCTAAGCATTCCATAGTTAAGTGTTCGGATTGTGGACCAATTTTTATGATGGGTGACCTTCCTAGGAAGTTTTTAAAATTTTCTAAAAATTTCTCAAGAAGCACCTGTGCTAGGATAAAGTGTTATAAATGGATTCATGTTGATTTTAAGGGCCAACCAATCAATCCAAAAACAATTTAGGGTAGCTCCCGTGTGTTATATTGACTCAAGGTGTACATCATGTGAGGTAGAGTATGAGTCCTTGTTGTTTACATGCCTTATTAGTTCCTAAAAAAGATGATACTAGGCACATAGATTCTAGAGCAGTGAATAATATCGCTATCAAATTTCTTTTCCCACGCTTAGAATTGATGCATATAGCAAGAATGAGCATGATAATCTTCCATATTTAAGGAAACTATATGATAAACTAAGGGAAATTGAGTTATATGGAAAATTGGAAAAGTTTATATTTATGCTTCTAAATAGAGTTTTTTTCTTGGATATATTATTAGTGTTGAGGGTATTAAAGTTGATCCTATAAAGATACAATCTTTTCAAGAGTAGCCTATTCATAAAGATATACATCAAGTAAGAAGTTTTCATGGGTTAGCTACCTTTTATAGGAAATTTATTAAATATTTCTCTACTATAGTTGTATCTATTACTGAACTCATGAAAAAAAGAGAATTCATTTGAGGTAATGAAGTTGCTAAAGCCTTTAATTCTCTTAAAGATAAATTGTGCCATGCTCTTATATTATGTATTCTAAATTTTGACTTACTCTTTGAGGTAACTTGTGATGTGAGGGGGGTAGGTATTGAAATTCTTTCTCAAGAATAAAGACTTGTAGCATAATTTAGTGAAAAACTAAATAGTGTTAGATTGAGGTATTCTACATATGACATGTAATTATTTGCCATCATACGAAGTTTAAAGACATGGAGTAATTATTTGAGGCCAGCACCCTTTTTATTACATTATAATCATGAAAGTTTTAAATATTTAGATGTTCAAAAGAAAATAAGACCTAGACATGCAAAGTGGGTAAAATTCTTACAATCCTCTGTATTCTTTGTCATATACTTGGATGGAAAAGAAAATATAGTGGCTGATGCTCTTTCTAGAAGATCTATATTACTTATCATGTTTGTTGCGAAATTGTTATGTTTTGAAATGATAAAAGAAATGTATCCTAATGATGAAGATTTTCATGAAGAATATCAAGCATGTACAAAAAATGTAAAAAAGTGGTAATTATATAATATAAGATGGATTTTTATTCAAAATTAATAGACATTGTGTACCAAGGTCAAATACAAGGGATTTAATTATTAAAGAGGTATATGAAGGCACTACTGCAAGCTATTTTGGTACTTAGAAAATATTAGAGATATTATAAGAAAGTTTTTATTGGCCACGCATGATAAGGGGTGTATAAATTTTAGTAAAATGATGTGTTATTCGTAAAAAGAGTAAAAAATTTGTTTCATAAAGTTTTATATATACTATTACCGATGCTTAGTTAACCATAAGGTTTCCTAGAACACAAATAGTTAAATATTCTTTTATGGTTATGGTAGGTAGGTTTTTAAAACTGGCTCAATTTATTCTATGCAAAAAAACTAATAATGCTACACATGTTGTTGATTTGTATTTCAAATATATTATGAAACTACATGGCATACCGGAAATTATTGTTTTAGACAGGGATGTGAAGTTTCTTAATTTCTTTTGGAAAACATTGTGGCACATGTTAGGCACTAAGTTATTATTTTGTAATTTACATCATCCACAAATTAATTGAAAAGATAAAGTTACTAACTATACTCTTGGCACTTTATTAAGAGGATTGACAAGTAAAAGTACTAGATATAGGGATATTAAATTAGCTTACTCAGAGTTTGCTTATACTAGAAGTCCTTCAAGTACTACACGTTCGAGTCCATTTGTAGTTGTGTATGGGGTGAATCCTTATATACTAATTGAGATGGTACCATTATAGAAAGGTGAACATAAAATCTATGAGGCTAAGGAACGAGTAGAGTTATTCCAAAAGTTTCATCAACAAATCAAGGGTGACATTGAATAAGACAATGCATGATATCAAAAATAAACTAATAAACATCACACTCAACAAGTATTTTATCTTAGTGATCTAGTGTGGTTAAATTTACATAAAGAAATATTTATAAATCTAAGAAAACATAAGATAATGTCAAGATCCTTCTTATATTTGGATAAACTACTTATGAACTTGAACTTCTTGAATTATATGACAGACTTTTAAGGAAATTTAATGTTTTTGATTTTTCTCCTTACTTTTGTGTTGCCAATTTGAGGAAAATTTCTTCTCAATTTGAGGAGAATTTTAATACCCCGTATTTTTAAAATCCAGATTTATTAAGTTTAATGATTTTATTAGCGTAATTTGATGTAAACCATTAATTATTTTAATTTCGATTCGTTTTATGGATTTGTCAATGATTTCGAATTCATAATTGAATGTAATTAATCATTTTCGGGAAGTAATATTTTATCGATGTTTTAATTAATTGAATGTAATATTTCCAGGAAGTTTAAATTAAAAATATTTTCGGAACTTATTTAAGAATTTTCTTTTTGAAATTAATTTTCTTCCGTTCTACGCTTTTTAGTTTGCGGAAAACCGATTTCAGAAATTATTAAAATTAGTCTTGATTTATTAGAATTTGACTTAAATATTTTATTATAGGTTTTTAAATATTATTTCAGGGTCTTATAATGTATTTCCGTAAATAATATAAATTTTTACGTTCGATGGTAAATTCTTCCGAAAATGTTTCCGAAATTCTTTATATAGCTTTTTATTAATTTTAAGCCTTCGGATCGTTTCAAAATAATTTTTATTTAATAAATTTTAGATAAAATCTTCCAATATTAATTTTTAAGTTTTTAATATTTTATTTGATACTTGTTTTTGTAAAAAAAAAAACTATCGGGACCCCGAGCCCCCCTCTCTTCTTTTTCTTTCTCTCTTCCCTTTCCCGGCTCCCTTTCTCCCGGTCCCCTGCACCCCGAAACCCTAGCCTCCCTCGCCCCTCTCCATCTCCCCAGCTCCTCCTCTCTGCCCCTCTGTCGTCGATCATCGACCTCCAACCGCCGGCCACCACCGTCGGCCGCTGTAGCAGCAACAACCACTAGCAGAAATGCGTGGACAGTAGCAGCGGCGACAGAGCGCAGCAGCAATGAGCCGCACAGCTCGCGCTACCGCCAGGTCACCGGGGAGCTCGGGCGATCACTGGCGAGCAGTCCTTGGCCCCCGACGAAGCTTTCCTGGCCTCCCCTTACCCCGATTTGTTGATTTTCGTTTGGTATAATTTCCGAAAAACCCTAACCTTGTTTTGATTAATTGGGTATGAATTAGCTTATAAAAAGCTAAATTGATTGTTTTTTTATGTATGTATATGTTGTAAGATTGATTTGGATAGGTTAATTGTATGGTTATGTTGAGATTTTGGAAAATTTGGATTTTTAGTCGGGTTATGCCCAAATTTTTCGGATTCGCTCGTTTTTGCAGTTTTGGATAAATTAATTATACAATATGTTTTAAAATGTATCCAATTTCATTTTGGATCCATCAATTTGAGAAATTTATGTAGGTTTTATCGGAATTTGATTCCTAGGTCAAATTTTGAGTGTAATGAAATTGGGTCGTATAATTGAGACATTCCGCTCAATTGATTTTATAATACCGTTAAAAATGTATTTAATTTTATATTGGAAGTGTTGATTTGGGAAAATTGTGCGTAATTGATTGGAATTGGATTTTTAGGTCAAAACTCCCGCGGATTTAAATTGGTTTGGGTAATCGGGTTATTTTATTCAATTGATTATATAAATTACATTATAATATGTTTAATTACATTTTCGAACTGTCAATTGATATATTTTGGCAAGGATTGATCGGAATTGCGTTTCGAGCTCAAAAACCCTAATTGTGCTAAATGGTGTATTTCTTTTATTGGTTTTGAGCAATTGACTATTTCGTATGTTATAAAATGTGTTTAATTGCATTTCTAAACATTCAATTTGATTTAATTTATGGAATTTTAACAAATTGTATTTTTGGGCCTAAAACCCTAGATTTTAAGTGAGATTATGAGATTCGTTATTTGTATAGTTGTTTTGCGAAAATTAAATTTATAAAAGTAGTTGAAATGATCCTAATTGTATTCAAATACATTTAATTAGGATTAATTTATTTGAATTACCTGAGTTTATGTCGTGGGCTTTAAAACCCTAATTTTGAAAATTGACCATCTGGAATTGATTTATCGGAAGATCGTTTTGTTGAAATTGACTGTCTAGATTTATCTAAAATTAGTTTAATTGTGTTTTAAAACTATCAATTTGAGTTAATCAAAGTGATTTGGCGGATTTGTGGTTTAAGCATTAAAATCCCTAATTTTCGGGGATGATTTTATAAAATTGATTTTGCTATGTGTATTTTATCTAATCGATTTCTGTCTTTGGGTTTTAAATCATTTGATTTATATTTTAATCTTAAATCTTAATAGAGCTATGCTCTTGAGTCCTGAGTTTTGGACATGTTTTCCAAGAAAGGTCGTTTGTCTGGATTTTGTTATAATATATGAATTATTGATTGATAAAATAGTTCTAACTTAGTTTTCGATTTCTATCGGATCTAGGAAAGCTTTCTAGTGGATCCACGAGCTAGGGATCTCTCTTATCTCGCTTAGCTAGCTTCGGATCCAGGTAAGTCTCTACTTACCTCTACTTATGGGTGTTTAGTAAGGACGAAGCTAATGGCCTTGTGCTATGTGTGACGTGGATGTGTTGAATGTTCTGTATGCCATGCTATGCCATGTATTATATGATTTGTGCATAACTTGTCATATGTGTAGCGCAACTTGGAGATTGAGGTATGTTGTATGTGCTCCCATGATATGAGCATGACATGTATATGTATGATGTTTATGATGTATTATATTATGGCCCTCTAGGACCTGCATATTAGGATAAACGGTAATATGAGTTGGGAACCATCATGGGAGTCTTGAAGTTTGTATGATGGTATTAATGTTCCATGGTGGTCCTAATGTTGTATGGTGGTATTAGCGATTTTATGGAGGTATTATTATTGTATGGTGGTATTAATATTGTATGGTGGTATTAGTGATTTTATGGAGGTATTAATATTGTATGGTGGTATTAGGGTTTTATGGTGGTATTAGTGATTTTATGGAGGTATTAAAATTGTATGGTGGTATTAGAGTTTGTATGGTGGTATTTGTGATTTTATGGAGGTATTAATGTTGTATGGTGGTATTAGGGTTTGTATGGTGGTATTAGTGATTTTATGGAGGTATTAATATTGTATGGTGGTATTAGGGTTTGTATGGTGGTATTTGTGATTTTATGGAGGTATTAATATTGTATGGTGGTATTAGGGTTTGTATGGTGGTATTAGTGATTGCATAGTGGTGTTAATGGCTTATGGTGGTATTAGGGTTTGCATGGTGGTGTTATGGTTTGCATGGTGGTATTAATGTTGGTATGGTGGTATTAGGGTTTGCATGGTGGAGTTAGGGTTTTGCATGGGAGTTAATGATTGTACGGTATTAGGGTTTGGAGTAATTAACTCTGGGATGTTGTGATTAAGTAGGGTTGGAGTAACTAGTCGTGATTGTTGAGGATAATTCAGGTTTGGGATGACTAAGTATGGGGGTTATGGTGAAATGGAGATAAGAGTGGCTAACCATGGTTGGTGTGGACAACTAGGGTTGGTTATGGTTGCTTAGAGTTGTTCGGTGTTATCATGTGTTTTTATTGATTAAAGTGTGGTTATGAATGTGGGTTTTTATTAGTTGTGATGAGTATAGTATAAAGAGAATGATTTATGCATGTCAAGGGTGTGATGTGATTCAATAAGACACGAATACGACATTAATTACGTAAAGCGAAAGACTGATGAGCCCGACCCAGTCTGGTCCATCGGTTAGAATAGTGGCCAGAGGCGTTTTGCCCTGGGTGTTTATTTCCGGTCCACCGGTTATAATAGTGGTCAGAGGCGTTCTGCCCTGAGTGTTTATTCTGGTCCACCGGCTATAATAGTGGGGGATTCGGGCTCGACAGACCCAAACGAATAAGTTAATCCACAGGAAAGATACTAAGTACTTACAGCGAAACACCATGTGAGTCGGGGCCATGATCCGGTCCACCGGCTATAATAGTGGATCAGAGGCGTTTTGCCCTGTGCGCTTATTTTTCGGTCCACCGGCTATAATAGTGGTCAGAGGCGTACTGCCCTGTATGTTTATTTCCGGTCCACCGGCTATAATAGTGGGGCTTCCGCGCTCACATGGATTAATGAAGAATGCTTTGAATGAATATGAATGAAGTAATCCATGGGAAAATACTAAGTACTTACAGTGAAACACCATGTAAGTCGGGGCCAGTCCGGTCCACCGGTAAGAATAGTGGTCAGAGGCGTTCTGCCCTGTGTGTTTATTTCCGGTCCACCGGCTATAATAGTGGTCAGAGGCGTTCTGCCCTGAGTGTTGATTTTCGGTCCACCGGCTATAATAGTGGGGCTCCCGCACTTACATCGATTATTAAAGAAAATGTGTGGAATGAACCTATTATTAATGAGAATAAAGAATAAGTCTAATTGGACCATGGCCAGCTTTTATTATCTGTATTGCTACATGCTGCTTACGTGAGTATGCCACGTGTTGAGTTTTAATAATATGGATTATTCCTACCTGAGGCGTATGAGCCACTTTGTATTTCGGTTATACCACGCTTATATGTTAGATGAGATATCACGTATGTTTTATATGTTACTCTAGGTGTATGGTAAGATTTATGCTGTGGGTTGTGAATATGCATGATATTGTATTAACGTGTTGTACCCGAATTTAATATGCACTTGATGATATCTCTCCTAAGATAGGGTAGTGGGACTTACTCAGTATTGGACCCGTACTGATACTACACTGGTTGAATGGGTCCTGTGATGGTCCACCGATGGTGGGGAGCAGACCTCTTGTGCAGGTTTAAGATCGGATACTGTGTTGGGGTGGAAGCCTTGACTTGAGTGAGTAGGCAATCCGGATATTGATCCTTCGGAATTTATTTTTGTTTAGCTATATTTTGTATTACGTTCTTGTTTCGAGAAAAATATTCTGAGGTTGTAATCCCAAATCGTATTCTAACCTCTGTTTGACTTACCTCTTATTAAGGATTTATGTTAAATGTCGTCTTGCGTTTTTTTGATACTTCGTACTAAATGTTGATCGGATTTAGCCTTAGCACTTAGTATCGGAACGGTAGGAGTGAACCGGTCTGGTACTAAGTGTGGCAGTAATACCCCTGAGTTTACGGTTTTATCCTTTGCTTCCGCTAAACATCTGGATTTAAACGAAATTTTTTAGTAGTAAATTTGGGGGTGTTACAAGAATAATTGTGGAACATACATAGGTGATCCTCAAGAAGATAGTGATTTGGAATACTTGATTATGGAAGTGATCACATTATGTATCTTTTATCATAATACTATTACTAAACTTAATAATGTTACTTTAAGTCATTCTCGGTGGCATGTAACATATTTTCAAGATAAAGATCAAATCATATAAGACATCAAGATACATAAAATTTTTATATGTTATAAGCTATTACAAAATAAGCTATTATGCATGAAAGTCAACTCTACCAGTCATGAAGGCCTAGTCAACATTTAAGTCAACATTTTTATTTTGATTAGGATTATTGTTAGTTGTATTCATATACTAATTAGATTACTTTGTTTGTAATAGTCTTTATTGATTTATGCATTATATAAGACATAATACATTACTAATTCTAGTCTATGTGCTATTTAGCCTTTCGTATGCAATGTGGCCAAATTACTATAGTAGTAAGCAATATCCTATGCCTATATGTACATGATGTCAATAACCCTTGTAGCTTGTTGATGTTTGAGTATATTGAAATATACTACAAGTAATTCACTTGGTTAATTTTTTCTTTGTGATTGAATAGTCCTTTCTAAGACTACTTAGAGTAATCTTCGATAGGTGATATTCAAAGTTAAGTTCTTGTTGAGTTTTGTATAATTTCTTGCTTAAATATCTTCATTCCTTCTTATAATTTGGACAACCCTTGGTCCTATCTCATTTCAATCACACGAATCTCCATCCTCTTTGAAGAATTGTGTTAAAGGATGAAGATAAGTAATAAGAATTACGTGTTTCATTTATTCATGGGGTAATATTTTTAATGAATAACATACTTCCATGACTTTAATTACTTTTTTTTTTTGGAATAACCCCAAATTTAAATCTAAAAAAAATTATTTTATTGGAAGAAAATTACAAAAAATATTGGGTGTTGCACTACAATCAATATAGAGAGAGGTATGAATAATACCTAACTTGTGCTAATTGCAAGGTCAAACCAACTTACACATAAAGATTAGGTGTGATCAACACTTATTCTCAGGTAGATACTAAAACCCTCAAAAACCAATGGAAGAAAAAAAAAGAGATTTATATACAAAGGAATTTTTTTAAAATGCTTGAAGTGTCAAAAGAGACCTCAAGAACCAAACATAAAAGTAATCAAGGGACACCAGATTCAACTCTCCAACCTGATTCTAAGCTACCACTGAAACCTTCAACCACTTGAAAGTGAAAGTTTTATTACGACTTATTTGTACTAAGTAAATTACAAAGCCTCCAAAGAAGTTGTCTATCCACATTGTACCAAAAATACAAATAATAATAAAAACACATGCTTGAAGCACAATGCATGTAATAGCAAGGATAGATAATAATCAAAAAACTCAATACATACCAAGTTCATCAAATAAATTTACTTTTTGGTTTTTTAATTTACTTGAGGCTTAAGGATCAACTTAGGGACATTGACATTCACTCAGTTATACTAGCACAACAAGGTAACAAAATAGCTTTATTCATCCTAGGTCATATAATATTTAAGTATCAATACCCTCTAAAAATTTAAGAGAACTAATTAGAGTAGATATAGGGCCTTGCTAGGGTGTACTATGACACACCAATAAAAAAATCAGAATAAGGGCTAAACTCCTCCTTATAGGGTAGTTATCTTTAGGGATCAATAAATCCTAAACTCAATCAATTCCACTTTAAGTGTAAATATTTTTCGAGACAAACACAAATGTCTTAGAGTGAAAAAAATCCAATATCCATGCTTAACCATTTTCCTTTACTTTTAATTATTTAATTTAACTTTAAGCTCACCAAATAAAGCTAAGTCAATGTCAATACTAAGGTTAAAGCTAAAAATCTATTAAGGTTAATCTATTCTAATTATTCACCTTTAGGAGTGGTTTTTCCAAAATGACTAAAGTACACTTCAAAACCTTAGTTTCCAATTTTTATCCAGTTTATTACCAAATTTATTTTTATAGGATATTTGTCATTAAAAGGCTAAAGTATAATAATTAAAAATAATTTATCATATAAGTAAATATCAAATTATAACAAAAAAAATATTACCCCTAGGCATGGACATAAAATAATACATATATAGAACTTTAGCATGCAATTATAGCATATCTTAATATTCATAACAATTCCATGTAAATTTTTTAGATAAGGATTATGATATGTAAGAAAAATTATATTTTTAACCCTATAACAAGTTATAAAAAATCATCACAATTTAATTATATTTGTGCTCTAACATTAACATGTTATGCGTTCATGTAACACCCCCAAAATTCACTAGTGAAATATATTGTTTTATTAAAAGATTAGCGGAAGTAAAATAACAAACTATGAATTTTGGGGATATTACCGCCACACTTAGTACCAAACTAGTTTACTCATACCATTCCAGTACCAAGTGCTAAGGCTAAAGAACAAAATATCAATTGCTAGAAATTCAAACTATTTTTAAATTAGAGTAGCGTAAGTAAATAAAAACTAGAATTAAATTAAATAGTCGATTTCTATCAACTTTTTAGCTTTATTATTTATATATAAACCATCATAATAATACAAATAATAATAGCACTTTTAATATTTAACCTCATAAAATAATAATTTATAAGAATAGATTCCACCAATGGTGGTTACAAGAACAAAAATTACATTTAAACCAGACATTAGGAGAGGGAGGATGAAACCCTGAAAGTCCAGATAATCCTTACGCTCTTTCCCGGTGCCCACTTGAATATCACCTAAAAATGCACCTGCAAGGGACACTACCCATTGAATAGGCAGGGGGCCCACGAATTGAACCCTTCGGTACTATGGTATTGAGTAACCCTTTAAAAACACACTTTAAAGCAGGCCCGCAATGTAACACATGATATACCACTATACCCATACCTAACAACAGGTGTAAACATAATAATTAGATCCATGCATCCACATACTTGACAAGTCAATAAGATATTAATGGTGCATACATATATATTCACTTTTGTACATTTGCATACTTAATGAGTCTATCAAATATTGATAGGTCATAATGAACGGTTGATACTTTTAGGGCCTTAAAGCCATTAGTCCATCATTAATCAATCATCTCGGAGTATAAATGTCCATGTGAGTGTGGGAACCCTACTATTATAGCCGGTGGACCGGAATACATATAGGGCAGAACGCTCCTAACTACTATTATTTGTCGGTGGACCAGTATCCGGGGCAAAATGTTCCTGGACACTATTATTCGGTATTGGAAAGGTTCTAGCCCCGACTCACAAGGTGTTCCACCGTAAGTGATTAGTGTTTTCCCCATGTCTTATCATTATTACGTTTGGTTTTCTGAGCATGAAATCCTCCACTATTATAGTCGGTGGATTGGAAATCATGCAGGGAAAAATGCTCCTACCCACTATTATTCACCGGTGGATCGGTCTCTAGGGTACGCCAGCTCCTGGCCACTATTATTTGCTGGTGGACTGGTCTGGATCCGGCTCAACAGTCTTCCTCTTTAAGTGATTAGTGACTTATCCGTATCTTATTCAAAAGCATTTCACCCTTGACATGCATGCCACTGACCTCTACTTCTATCCTCTCGAGAGGGCCCATCTCATATCTTGAAACCTTTATGCCTCTTATCACACCCTGACATCCATTCCCTTTTATATCTACTCATAAAGAAAACCCTACTCTTAAGGGTGTGAGTTGAGGCCCACTCACCACCTTACCTAGGGTTTCTCCAAATACCCTAATTTGGGCCTATGTGACCCATCCTTCCCTGCCTTACACATCCTAAGCTATTTCAACACCCCACACGTCACTACCCTTAGATCCAACCTTCACTTTCTACTCCACTCATTCTCTTTTATTTTTATTATTTTATTTTTCTTTTTCCACCTTCTCAAATTAGGGTTTCTTCCCAAACTCTAGCTCGGTCTCCTATCCACCCTTATAGTATCCCACGTACTATTTTCACCCGAAGCCTCCAGTCACCCAAACAAAGCTTTTATTACCTTCCTCACGTCCCAAGGCAACTTTCTATACGTAAAGTTTGTGCCCATGCGAACTCTAACTATCCCATGCAAACCCTAGATTCTCCCACTCTTTCAATTTATGTAAGTCCCCTTTTATTCATCCACTCATGGCTCATGGATTATTTGGGTCATTCCTACCTACGTTAGCCAACTTACTTCCCCTTGGTTATCATACTTTCCCATTTTTCCTTTTTCATCCTTCTATCCCACATTACTGCATTAAATATCCTAGCACGCATGTCCTAGAGGGTCACATCACATAACATCGTACACACAAAAAATATAATCATCGTCCACATGCCATAAGGAAGTCACATAAGCATATATTCACTCCTAATTGCACTGTAAATGATTAATAATTAAGCATAAAGTATACAATATGGTATAACACATGGCGCACAAGGTACATAACACACACATAGTTGTTCTTAGCCACATCAACCCAAGTCACGTTTCCGACATTCCTCTCCTTAGTAGTTGTAGACATCTAATGTTTTTCTTAATGTTTCATATCTTCTTTATGGTACTCTTGGTTAACAACCTGCAATCTGATAATCAATCCAACAACAAAACAGCTTAAGCCATGCATTTTTTCTTCTCTAAAGTGATACATTTTGATGTTGAAGTGCCTAGTCTTTCGTGAAAACCGAGATTATTTGATGTTGCAATCGCATCTGGGTTGTCTACATGAATATGTGTTGGCTCATTTTGCTTCATATGCATTTTGCTTCATATGCAGTTCAGCAAGTATTTTTCCTAATCCAAATTGCTTGGTTTGTTGTTGCATTAACTACTACATATTTTGCCTATGTTCTACTTTGTGTTTATCATATCCTTCTTCTACGAGAACCGTGAAAAAATTCTTGATCCAAACCTGAAACAAATCCTACTGTATTTCTCATCATTGAATAAACCTTCAAGATTACTGTCAGAAGAACCATAACACATAAATTGTTAATGATAAGAATTTTTGCACCGATTTCTTGTGCCCTTGATGATATTATAATATACTTTTGGCAGTTAGAAAGTGCACTTCACTGCATGAATCTTGAAAGCAAGCTTGCTGCATACAGTATGTTGGACAGGTGGATGTAATGTACATCAAGTGATCAATCAAACTCTTGTATTGGCTTTCATCAACTTTTTCTGCTCCATCGTCAAGCAACTAATCAAAGGTTTGGAAGTTGTTCATCAATTCTGTTGTGCTGACCCTAGGAACTTGTTACATTAGACCTTCAACAAGTATAATGCCTCCCAGTAAGTTGATAGATGAGATTTATTGATTATTTTCATGTCTAAAAGTATCATTTATCCCTCATTAATTCTATTAGATTTAATCTTTTCGTCGAGTTTTCCTCCTTTGAATAAATTTTACAGGAAAGAAAAGAATTGAAGAAATTCAAGGAGAAATTAATGAAAAGAAGAAATCAAGTAGAGAAGACATCAAGAAATGTTGAATCAAGGAGAGCAAAGTTGGAAAGGGAAAAAATACATCAAGAGAAGCTAAGCTGAAACTTTGAAAGGAATTGAGTGGAAAGATCAAAAACACGGGGGTCCCGTGTTTCATAAACACGGACCGTGTTATTTATCCTGGATATCGATCTTTAAATCCTTGTCAGCAGAGCTGTTGGAGGAAAACACGGGGGTCCCGTGTTTCTAAAACACGGACCGTATTTTCATTTAAAAACGTGTAACTGTCCGCGCGACTTGTTTCTGATAAATTTTATCTGAGAAGAGAGTTCGGGACAGAAGGGAAGGATCGAAAAACATTTGGAATGTATTTTTCTTCCTTTATTCCTTTAGAACATACATGTAATGCACAATTCCAACTTATGATCTTCTTGAATTCTATTGATGATTTGACATTCTGCACTTCAATTGATAAGTTTCTTCTATTCCTTTATAAATTTCAGTATCTTCGTTTTTGCTGAATCTAAGTTGTTTTTCTGTAAGTTTATTTGTGTTCACTACATTATTATCTAATTGTTGCAAGAATAGAATTTGTGAATGCATTGTTGTTATCAATTTCCAAAACCTTTGTGTAATTGTATGAATTGTGAATATGCAGAAATTTGAGTAATTAGAACAGCGTAAGATGAATTCAGGTTGGAATTATAACCTAATTACCATTTTATACTTTAAATGTTTGATTCTAGATGAGGTTTAATTGAATTAATGGATTGAATTGAATGATTCCATATCATAGATTAAGATTCTTGAACTAATTAGATTGATCACCTATTTGGTTTAGAACTTGATCTTTGCTAAGACAATGAAATTAACCCGTATTTGTTAATTAAACTTGTCTATAGTAGCAAAAAGATTAATTATTAATCTTATCCATTAATTGGTGCAATTGCATGATCCGAGCTTTTGTGATTATGATTGTAGTTGGCTGCTTCCCATTCATAATGTTACCATTAATTGAATCTAGTGTTCTTGACCTAGATTATTAAATGGGTACAAAAATAAATTGAGAGCATATTCAGTTTATTAAGGTTAAGAGGAAGTATGGGAATTTGTTATCATGAGTTTCCTAAGTCAACATTAAATTGTTTAGAATCATTCTTCTTATTTGAATGTATGGCATTTTAATTCCATCAATAATTCATTCCTCCCCTAATTTTCAATTATTGATCAAGATTTAGTACAATTGAATTTAGTATAAGAATAAATGAAATTGTATAAACGGGGTTATAACATCAATAGCAAAATTAGTGATTAAAATGTCATTCCTTGTGGGTTCGACTCCTTCTTTCCATATACTACATATTTGGGATTTAGGATTTATTTATTAAATTTGTTGTACATACAACAGTGCATCAAATTTTTGGCGCCGTTGCCGGGGAATTGGCAATTATAATCTCTAGTTTTGTTGTTGTTTTGGTTTCTTATTTTAGTTTTTGATAAATTCTTCACGTGAACTCATCTAATCTTTCATTGTGTGAAATCTTCAGGCATTCACAATTGAGATCATTTGCAATCGAGCATCAAGGACAAATTATTCCAGCCATAGATCCAAACTCATCTTCTCCAATTGCAGCTAGGACGAGAAGGAAATTGGAACAAGCTAGTCAAATTCCATTACCTTTTGAAGAAAGTTCCACAAATTTGGGAGAAGACAGTATAGAGGATTTGTGTAGTACACCTTGCTACATTAATCCACCGATGGCGGATCGAACTCTCAAGGAGCTAGCTGCTCCTGTCTTCAACCCTAATCTTTTATGCATTAATTATCCTGCTGATAATGATACTTATGAAATCAAACCTGGATTAATACGAGCCTTACCTATTTTTACAGGTTTTAGAGACAACAATTCCATGAGTTCAGGCTGTTTCACCAACCCAAATAAATTTCTCAAGGAATTCCATATAGCTTGTTCTGGTATGAAACCGAATGGAGTAAGTGTAGAACAACTTAAACTCAAAGCTTTTCCTTTTTCTTTAGCTGATGCTGCTAAGGAATGGTTATATGATCTACCAGCAAGCTCAGTAAATACTTGGACTGATATGCAAAAGGTTTTCCTTGAAAAATATTTCCCTTCATCAAGAGCAACTAATATAAGAAAGGAAATATGTGGTATTAGGCAAGATGGAGGAGAATCTTTACATGAATATTGGGAACGTTTCAAGAAATTGTGTGGTAGTTGTTCTAATCATCAAATTAGTGAACAATTATTAATACAATATTTTTACAAAGGTTTATCTCCTATGGATCGCAATATGATAGATGCTGCTAGTGGTGGTGCTTTAGTTGATAAAACACCCATCGAAGATAAAAAGGTTGATTGCTAATATGGCATCTAACTCTCAATATTGTAATAGGGGTAATACTTCTATGTCTCAACAGGTGAAAGAAACCAATATTGCTGAATTAAAAACGCAAGTTTCGAATTTGACAGCTCTTGTGGAAAGAGTTGTAGGAGAAAAGATTCCTGCCAAGGTATGTGGAATTTGTCCTTTTACTGGTCATCCAACTGACATGTGTCCTACTTTCCAAGAAGAACAACAAGTAAACGCTATTGGAGGACAACCATTACCAAAAAGGAATGATCCATTTGCTCCAACATATAATCCTGGATGGAAGGATCACCCGAATCTAAGGTATGGAAATGCTCAACAAAGTGGTAGCTCATATTTCCGACCACAGATGTATCAAAATTAGCAAGGAGCAAATCCACCTCTCGAGTTTTTCCAAATTCCACCAAATCAGCAAAGACCACCATTTCAACCGATGCCTCCACCACAAGTTCCACAACATTCGGGGGGTATGCCTTTGGAAGATTTGGTAAAATCTTTAGCTACCAATACCTTACAATTCCAATAAGAGACCAGAAATGGTATTAAGAATTTGGAAAATCAAGTGAGTCAACTAGCAGATTCCCTTGGAAAAATGCAAGCACAAGGCTCTTCAAAATTTCCTAGCTAGACTAAAAGAAATTCTAAGGAAAATGCTAGTGCTATCACAACTCGCAGTGGAAAACAATTGTCAGATTCCCTTGGAAAAGTGAGTGAAGAAGATGACACAAGTAAAGAGACAGATGAAATAATGGCTGAAGAAGAAATAAGTGAAGATTCACAACAAACGATGAAGAGTAAGTCACATTCTCCTATAAAATTTCCTACTCCTTTTCCTAGCAGGTTGGCCAAAAACAAGAAGGTAAATCATGACAAGGAGATATTTGACATATTCAAGAAAGTAGAAGTTAACCTTCCTCTCATTGATGCGATCAAACAAGTACCCAGATATGCAAAATTCATTAATAATTTGTGTACAACCAAAAGTAAACTTAATGAGAATGAGAAGGTAAGTGTGGGAGAAAATGTATCAGTAATATTGCAAAGAAAGCTTCCACCAAAGTGCAAAGATCCAGGTATTTTCACTATACCTTGCAAAATTGGAAACACGAGGTATGAAAAATGCATGCTTGACTTAGGTGCTTCAATAAATGTCATGACTTTATCTATATTTAACACCCTAAGTCTAGGTACTTTAAAGAAAACTCGTGTTGTTATCCAATTGGCTGATAGATCTAACACATATCCTGAAGGGGTGATTGAAGATGTCTTAGTTCAGGTTAATGAGTTGGTTTTTCCTGCAGATTTTTATGTGTTAGATATGCAAGATAATGGTTTATTTAACTCCTCTCCTATATTGTTAGGGAGACCATTCCTGAAAGCTTCAAAAACAAAAATTGATGTCCACGATGGAGTGTTAACCATGGAATTTGACGGTGAAGTTATTAAGTTTAACATATATGATTTCATGAAATATCCTGCAAATGGTGAAGAGGTATCTATGATTGATGTCATTGAAAATTTAAATAAAATGGTGTACCAACTTTCTTCATCTAATCCTTTGGAAATAACTTTGACAAAAGGCATAGAAACTGAAAAATTAGAAGAATTGAACAAATTTTATGACGTTGAGGAAGAAATCAATGAGGTAGTGGCCGCTTTGGGAACATGTCCGAGTAGAATTGGAAAATTTGTGGATTTACCATTGACAATGGATAGACCTATACATTCCATAGAACAACCACCTAAAGTGGAGTTGAAGCTTTTACCTGACCATCTCAAATATGCATTCTTAGGAGATAAGAATACCCTTCCGGTTATCATATCTAGTGAACTAACATCTCAACAAGAAGAAAAATTGGTAAATGTGTTGAAGAAATACAAATCAGCTTTGGGATGGACAGTTGCTGATATTAAGGGTATTAGTCCTTCAGTTTGTATGCATCGGATTTTAATGGAAGAAAATGTGAAGCTAAGTAGACAAGTGCAACGTAGGTTGAATCCGATAATGATGGAAGTTGTGAAGAAAGAGGTTTTAAAATTGCTAAGTGTAGGAGTCATATACCCAATTTCTGATAGTAGTTGGGTAAGTTCGCTTCAGGTTGTCCTAAAGAAAACAGGAATAACAGTAGTGGAGAATGATAAAGGAGAGATGGTTCCTACTAGAGTTCAAAATGGTTGGAGGGTATGTGTTGATTATAGAAAGCTGAACTCCATGACTAGGAAAGATCATTTTCCTTTACCATTTATGGATCAAATATTAGAACGGCTAGCGGGTCACGCTTATTATTGTTTTCTTGATGGTTATTCTGGATATGTGCAGGTTCCCATAGCTCTAGAAGATCAAGAGAAAACTACATTTACATGTCCCTACGGTACGTTTGCGTATCGATGTATGCCATTTGGATTGTGTAACGCTCCAGCTACATTTCAAAGGTGTATGGTAAGTATATTTTCCGAATATCTGGAGAAAATTATCGAAGTATTGATGGATAATTTCAATATTCATGGAGATACTTTTGAAGAATGTCTAGGTAATTTGACCCTTATCTTGAAAAGATGTTTGGAAACAAATCTTGTACTAAACTCTGAAAAATGCCATTTTATGGTCCAACAAGGAATAGTTTTGGGACATGTTATTTCAGCCAAAGGAATTGAAGTAGATAAAGCAAAACTTGATCTTATTTCTTCATTACCTTATTCATCAACTGTCAAAGATGTGCGATCATTTTTAGGGCATGCCGGGTTTTACCGCCAATTTATCAAGGATTTTTCTAAAATAGCCCAACCATTATGCAAGCTTCTTCAAAAATAAAAGGAATTTCAATTTGATGACGCATGCCAGAAATCATTTGACTATTTAAAGGAAAAATTGATAAGTGCACCCATTCTTCAACTACCTGATTGGAATTTCCCATTTGAATTGATGTGTGATGCATATAACTTTGCTGTTGGTGCGGTGTTAGGTCAACGAATTGGGAAAGAGCCACACGTGATATATTATTCCTCACGCACATTGAATGAAGCTCAGCTTGACTATACAACTACTGAAAAGGAGCTTCTTGCTATTGTCTTTGCTTTGGATAAATTTCGTTCTTATCTGTTAGGAACTGAAATAATTATATATTCTGATCATGCAGCGTTGAAATATTTGTTAGCAAAGAAAGAGGCAAAACCACGACTGATTAGATGGATTATTCTACTCCAAGAATTCAATATACGCATTAAAGATAAGAAAGGAACCGAAAACGGAGTAGCAGATCATCTAAGTTGGTTAATCAGAGAAGTTGAAGTTGAAGTACCTATCAATGAAGCATTTCCAGACGAGCAACTTCATGTCATTGGGAATGAGATACCATGGTATGCTGACATGGTAAATTTTCTAGTAGCTAAGGTATTTCCCTCACACTTTACAAAAGCACATAAAGATAGAATGAAAAGTCAGGCAAAATATTTTGTATGGGACGATCCATACTTGTGGAAACAATGTGCCGATCAAATCATTAGAAGATGTATTCCTGATAGTGAGGTTTTGTCTATTTTACACTTTTGTCACAGTTATGCTTGTGGGGGACACTTTGGTCCCAAACGAACAGCTTATAAAGTTTTAGAGAGTGGATTCTTTTGGCCTACATTGTTTAGGAATGCTCATGAATTTTGTAAGACGTATGAAAATTGTCAAAAAACTGGTGGATTAGGTCTTAGAAATGAAATGCCACAAACTCCTATCATAGCATGCAAAATCTTTGATGTTTGGGGTATGGATTTTATGAGACCCTTTCCATCTTCTTTTGGATTCAAATACATTCTCGTTGCTATTGATTATGTATCAAAATGGGTGGAGGCTAAGGCCACCCGTACTGATGATGCTAAGGTTTTTGCAGAATTTCTTCGAACTAACATTTTTGCAAGGTTTGGCGTACCAAGAGCCATCATTAACGACAAAGGTTCACACTTCTGCAACAGAACCATAGAAGCTCTATTAAAGAAATACCATGTGACACATCGAATATCTACAGCATATCATCCACAAACTAATGGTCAGGCTGAGGTATCCAACCAGAAAATCAAATCAATCTTGGAAAAAATGGTGAAACCAACAAGAAAGGATTGGAGCTTACATCTTAATGATGCTCTCTAGGCTTATTGTACAGCTTTCAAGACTCCAATTGGTATGTCTCCATATCGTCTGGTGTACGGTAAGCCTTGTCATCTACCAGTTGAGTTAGAACATAAAGCTTTTTGGGCCGTAAAGAAGTGTAACATGGAATTAATTGAAGTTGGAAGACATAGGCGACTCCAACTACAAGAATTGGAAGAAATCAGAAATGATGCTTTTGAAACTGCATTGAGATATAAAGATAGAACTAAGGCAACTCATGATAAGCTCATTCTTAGAAAGAGTTTTGAAATTGGTCCAAAAGTTTTATTATATCATTCTCGATTGAAGTTGTTTCCAGGAAAATTGAGGTCAAGATGGATCGGCCCGTTTGTTGTGACTAATGTGTTTTCTCATGGTGCAGTTGAAATTAAGAGTGAGAAAACAGGAAAGATGTGGAATGTCAATGGACACCGCCTCAAACCTTACTACGAAGGACATCAAGTGCACAATTTGGAAGTGGTTGATCTTACCACTCCCAATTATGAGAACTGAATGACTCGCATTTGGTCACTTGGGAAACACCCAAGTGTTGTATATAAGTTTTTTGTACCTCGTACTTTTCTTTTTACATATTTGGTATGAATTTGAATGTACATAATGTGTATATGTGTAAAAAAACACGGGGGGCCGTATTTGTGAACACGGCCGGTGTTTTTCTCTCTGCAGGAAAATTTCAGAATTCCAGAGAGCTCCAAAATTAACACCGGGGGGGCGTATTTGTGAACACGACCCGTGTTTTTCTCTCTGCAGGAAAATTTTAGAATTCTAGAGAGCTCCAAAATTAACACGGGGGGGGGGGGGGGCATATTTGTGAACACGGCCCGTGTTTTTCTCTCTGCAGGAAAATTTCAGAATTCCAGAGAGCTCCAAAATTAACACAGGGGGTCATGTTTGTGAATAGGCCCGTGTTTTTCTCTCTGTAGGAAAATTTCAAAATTCCAGAGACCTCCAAAATTAACACGGGGGGTCCGTATTTCTAAACATGGCCCGTGTTTCTTCCTTTGCAGAAAAATTTCAGAATTCCAGAGAGTTTAAAAAATAACACGGGGGTCCGTATTTCTAAACACGGCCCGTGTTTCCTTTTAGTCAGCAACAGAACGCTTATCATTTAACACGGGGGTACCGTATTTCTGAAATACGGTCCTTGTTTCTTTCCAGTAGCCTTTTTCTCCCCCGTGTTTCCAGATCTAAAAAAACACGGCCCTTTGTTCTCTTCTCTCCATACCTTCGTAGCGATCTTCTGTGTATCTTCCCCTTCGAAATCATCCATTTTTCTTACTCAAATATTCAAATCTTAGCAACTTCCACTCCATTACCATTCCATTTTCTCTCTCGACCTTAGATTTCTTTTCTCTGCGATTTTTGTGTTGTTTCACTACAGAAACAGGCGACATTATTC
This sequence comes from Tamarix austromongolica, assembly GCA_039764185.1. NCBI lineage: Eukaryota > Viridiplantae > Streptophyta > Magnoliopsida > Caryophyllales > Tamaricaceae > Tamarix > Tamarix austromongolica. The sequence goes on from CM077817.1 coordinate 75,162,045, forward strand.
GTGTAAAACCCTAATTTCAATTTGAGCATAATCTCAACCATTTTCTGGAAATAACCTTAGGGTTTTCATGGCATTTGATATTCAACTATCATTCCTCTGATTTCTGAATTTTTGTAGCTTGTTTTCACACAATTAAGGTAAGTAACTCTTCCCTATCTTGCAGCAATGTGATTCAGCTTCCCTGTTTTTGATTACATATGCCGATACAATGTGATTGGAAATTTGGTGAAATTGTTCCATAATTTGCACTATTACAAAACTGGGTGAATAATATGGTTAAGGCATATGTATGCATTCAGTGAGTATTGTTATAATTATCATTGCAGCCTAATCACATTCTTCAAGAGTAACATTATGTATATGTTGTACTTTCAAGTTTAAGACATTGCTTCTTAAATTCAAAGTGGTAATTTTTGTGTAGATGGCACCAAAAAAGAAGCAGCGTGCTGAAGGCGAAACTTCAAGGTCCCGATCATCACCAACTCAAGCAAGACAACGACGTAATCAACCCAACAATTTAGGTATAATTTTTACTACACCCGAACAACAACAAAGGTACGATTACTTGTCTCAAAGGCGTATTACTAGCACTCGATATTTGGATGATGGCTATTTGCATACATTAGGTATTCATAATCAAGTCATGCGCATGCTTGAAACTATAGGCTTGCAAAACTTTGTCTATTGTACGAGTCATACCTATAGGGGCTTGACTTTAGAATTTTTGAGTACTTTTGAACTGTGTGCTAAAGTTGGTGACATTGGTGATACTAAAAATAATCAAGGGTATGTTTCTTTTTGCCTTTTTAATGAAGATAGGCAATTAGCAGTGCATGAACTTGCCCACATTTTCATGTTGCCTTCACAGGGATTCAGATTCATTTTACCCTGGTTCTATGCCAACAATTTTTTCGCTAAAATAGGTGATATAGCGAATATGCCTACTCCCGATACCTTCCGCATTTCTGAAGCCAAATCCTCTAGGATTTTTAACCTAGTCTTCCGATACATTCAAAGGCTTTTGGCTACTACCATCTTTGGGAGGGGAGATAGTACCGGGGTGGTTCGTTCAATTGAAATTTTCTTTCTCTACTCTATGCTTGAACACTACTCTCTTGATACTGCCTATTTCATTGCAAAACAATTTCAAAGGGTCGGTAATTCCAAACAGGGAGACATTGTTATCAGTGGTTTAATTGCTACCATCTTTGTAAGTTTGGACATACCCATTCCTGAAGATATGCCCATTGAGGCCATGAGCACCCGCATTGATATCGAACATTGCCGCCTTACGCATCTTAATGAGCGTAGGAGTAATGCGTGGTACCTTTCTTATCAGGGACATGTTTTCTTTCCTCTTCCTAACCCAACGAAAACCGACCCTTTAAACCCATTGAACTGGCAGCCTAGTGAGGATGATGATAACCCTGCCCTATTAGCCATCGAACATCCTATTCCGTCTCATGGTGCCCATCCACCACCACCACCACCCCGATCCCAAGCCAGCTCTTCTTCCACCTCGACTTTTGTCCCCGAATGGCATCTCCAATTTTAAAATCAAGTGTATTCCCAATTGGATTCCATTCGCCATAACCAAACTCAGATGATGGAGATGATGAAGAATCTCTATGATTTCCATCTCGGGAGCCGAGACCCACCTCCACCTCCCTCTTGAAACCTATTCTTCATCTTTCTTTTGCATTTGTTCATTAGGGACAATGAACATAATAAGTAAGGGGGTGCATTAGTATTCGTAGGCTTGTGATTATTCTTAAGTAGAAATAGTTAGTAAATGTTATATATGTATGCTAAGTGGTAGTTAGTTAATTTATTCCTATCTACTTTACGTACTAGTTTTCTGCACTTTAAAAAAAAACAGGAAGTATTAGATTTGAGTAATCTATATACGAAGTAAAACAAAGTATGGGACTGAATTATTTTAAAAAAGGATAATCTTATACTTATTGTATGTTTTGATCAACATCTTTTGAAACCTTAAAGATAGAAATTGAAGATGTGATAACAGTGAAGGAAAGAAAGTTAGAATGATTAGACATCAAATCATGCATTGACTAGGAATAGGATGAAATGAAATTCAAAATTGGTGGAGATAACATTGTGAGCGCTTGAGCCTAACCTTTGGATACATTGCTTATCCAAAATATATTTCTCTTTCGTGTGTGTTCTCCAATGATATGTGAAACTAGAATTTGCCATTACTTCTCTTCAAGACTGCATAGAACTTTAGGATATTTGAAAATGATAAAGGCACTCTTTTTTCTTTGTTAGCTACAAGACCAAATAGCCCACCTTGAAAATTGTTATCCATTGCATAACCCCTTTGAGCCTAAAGACCTGTTCTATTGATATAACATTTATTAACAACTAATCTCCATATGTATTTTCCTTCCTTACTCTACGACTAGTGGAGCAAAAAAAAAATATATATATTATTATTTTTAAGGATAAAATATTTTGATAGATGAGAGAAAATTTAAGCGTGGGGGTGTGGATATCATATATATATTTTAAAAAAAATAAAAAAAGGGGGAAGTGAAGTAAAAGAGAAAAGAAGGAATTGTGGTTTAATTGAAATAAAGAAATTGCTTCTCTAGTTGGTAGAGTCTAGCTACACTACCAAAAATTCTATCCCACCTTAGAACCCTAGCCCCATTACAACCTAATTTAAGACCTTTTGATTCTTATATAATTTAGTTCTTTTTAGCGGTGGCAAATTGAGAATAATGGAAAACATATGGGCGATCATTTTCATTTGAAGAGAATTTGAGAGTAAACACATCATACCCTACACCAAAGAGTGAGCGTTTCCACATCCCGAAAGTAAGAATTTACCAATTTGAATTTCATTAATCTTAATCTAAATTGCATTATGAGATACTAATTATTATAATTTTCATTCCTTAACCGTTTGAGCATTTGATAAGACTGTTTTTAAGGTGATTTAAGATGTGATCCAAAAATATTTTTATCATTCATATTTCATGATTTACAAGTATTTTTCAGTCCCAGTCCAAGTTGAACTTCGTACATGAATAATTCCAATCTAATAAATCTTGTGTTCCGTAACCTATTTCTCTTGCGTTTCTTGATGTATTCATGTGTATGTTATGATATTGCTCGAGGACAAGCAATAATTCAAGCATGGAGGTATTTGATAGATGAGATTTATTGATTATTTTCATGTCTAAAAGTATCATTTATCCCTCATTAATTCTATTAGATTTAATCTTTTCGTTGGGTTTTTCTCCTTTGAATAAATTTTACAGGAAAGAAAAGAATTGAAGAAATTCAAGGATAAATCAATGAAAAGAAGAAATCAAATAGAGAACACATCAAGAAATGTTGAATCAAGGAGAGAAAAGTTGGAAAGGGAACAAATACATCAAGACAAGCTAAGCTGAAACTTTCAAAGGAATTGAGTGGAAAGATCAAAAACACGGGGGTCCTGTGTTTCATAAACACGGACCGTGTTATTTATCCCGGATATTGATCTTTAAATCCTTGTCAGTAGAGCAGTTGGAGGAAAACACGGGGGTCCCGTGTTTCTAAAACACGGATCGTATTTTCATTTAAAAACGTGTAACTGTCTGCGCGACTTGTTTCTGATAAATTTTATCTGAGAAGAGAGTTCGGGACAGAAGGGAAGGATCGAAAAACATTTGGAATGTATTTTTCTTCCTTTATTCCTTTAGAACATACATGTAATGCACAATTCCAACTTATGATCTTCTTGAATTCTATTGATGATTTGACATTCTGCACTTCAATTGATAAGTTTCTTCTATTCCTTTATAAATTTCAGTATCTTCGTTTTTGCTGAATCTAAGTTGTTTTTCTGTAAGTTTATTTGTGTTCACTACATTATTATCTAATTGTTGCAAGAATAGAATTTGTGAATGCATTGTTGTTATCAATTTCCAAAACCTTTGTGTAATTGTATGAATTGTGAATATGCAGAAATTTGAGTAATTAGAACAGGGTAAGATCAATTGAGGATGGAATTATAACCTAATTACCATTTTATACTTTAAATGTTTGATTCTAGATGAGGTTTAATTGAATTAATGGATTGAATTGAATGATTCCATATCATAGATTAAGATTCTTGAACTAATTAGATTGATCACCTATTTGGTTTAGAACTTGATCTTTGCTAAGACAATGAAATTAACCCGTATTTGTTAATTAAACTTGTCTATAGTAGCAAAAAGATTAATTATTAATCTTATCCATTAATTGGTGCAATTGCATGATCCGAGCTTTTGTGATTATGATTGTAGTTGGCTGCTTCCCATTCATAATGTTACCATTAATTGAATCTAGTATTCTTGACCTAGATTATTAAATGGGTACAAAAATAAATTGAGAGCACATTCAGTTTATTAAGGTTAAGAGGAAGTATGGGAATTTGTTATCATGAGTTTCCTAAGTCAACATTAAATTGTTTAGAATCATTCTTCTTATTTGAATGTATGGCATTTTAATTCCATCAATAATTCATTCCTCCCCTAATTGTCAATTATTGATCAAGATTTAGTACAATTGAATTTAGTATAAGAATCAATGAAATTGTATAAACGGGGTTATAACATCAATAGCAAAATTAGTGATTAAAATTTCATTCCTTGTGGGTTCGACTCCTTCTTTCCATATACTACGTATTTGGGATTTAGGATTTATTTATTAAATTTATTGTACATACAACAGTGCATCATAAGTCTTACAAATAACCTATTATAAAAGCACATGCTACACCCAACTCGTATGTTTTACGTCCGTTCATTACTCCTAGAGCAAGGAACATCATGATTATATCCAAGTGATGCTGCTAGAGCAAGAGTTCTTAAGAAATCCGCTACAAACACTTGAGAACACCCTTTCACAACCAAATGGTCTTTATATCTATTTTCCTTAACCATCTGCATTCACTTTGGTTATGCAAACCACTTTGACTCCAACAAACTTTTAATAGGCTATTGGTTTATAATACTTATTGGGGTTGTGGCACAAAGAGGCAGATAAGGGGTAGCCTTGGGTATAGTTGGATACTTCGTTGCTCAAGCAAGAGGGAAACATCATTGTTGATATATTATTGAATAGCTTTCCAATTTGATGACAGTATTGCTTATATTATATGTAGTACTACTAAGATGTCTAGTTATTGGCATAATAATAATTATGTTAGTTGGATTTGGGGAGGGTGAGTCATTAGATTCTTTGATAGTTTATTACACGTCTGTTATTATAGAGTAATCTAGAACTCAAAGCTCTATTATATATAGAGGCTATGCAATTAAATCTTGGTCGTTTTTGCAATCATAGTGTTGCAGTATCGAACTGTTGTATCACGGTCGTCACAGTGTGAATTTTTTTTATATTTCACTTCATACTTTAATTCTTATTTCTTTTTTATTTAAATATTATTATTCAATAAATTAGTGTTTTATATTATGTTAGAATCATTTAAATGACTCATTAGATGTTAAATTATTTTAATAACACTATATTTGCCTTAGAATGAATACAATATGTGTTATTTAGTGGTAGTTATGAAATTAATGAATATTAAAACTTTATTCTTGTTATTTTTTTAACTAGGTAGAGAGCTCCCATAATATTTTCTTGAATTTCCTATCATGAGTTGGGTTTGAAGGGTGGAAAATAAGATTATGGGGGTTGGACAACTAAGCTCTAGCCAAAACCATGGGGTTGCATCAACAGTTAGGACATGCAGAGCTTCACTAGTGAATATTCAGGTTTTCAAAGCCTTATTAGGTGTAGGTTTATAGGAATCTTGGAAAGTAAAGAATGACTTACTATATTCAAATATGAGAGTGAACTAGCATATATTCATTAAGATTGTTGCTACAATTATTTCTTCTAGATGTTTCCATCTAGATAGGAATATGTTGGTTACTTGTATTATATAGATAAGTTCTATAACTCTATCGTCTTAGTTTTATGGTTTAATAATCATTCAAAAAAAATAATAGTAATTTTAATCCACTAAAAAATAACAATAATTTATTACAAATCTAATAGAAAATTAATAACAAAAAATTATCAAAAACTAAAATGTTGAATAAAATATTCTACAATGACTACCACCAAACAGAATATCATGGAGGATCTTCATAATAGTCATCTTGTTAGTTTGATCTATATTAAGTACTATAGCCATTGTGAACACCTCCTATATTTATTGTTCCAAAATTGCAAATCCCACCTTGAAATTGTGGATGTTGTGTTCACAAATAAGAACTATTATCTATTGATGACTATGTGTCATGTTGAGATGAGTTTCAATTTTAGTTTAGATGATGATAGTATTAATTTAGATTTAGATTTTGTGGATGTCCTAATGGTATCCTAATACTTACATAGTTATCATAGTAGAAGGAAGTTCGATAATCATAATATGGATTTTATCCTCTATCTCTCTTTCTCTCTCTAGCCCACTAGATGTGCTTTGGTAATAGCCCAAGTAATAAAAATAACCATATTATCCATGTGTAGTTATATGAAACATAGATTCAAAAGGTTGATGAAACTTTTATCAAATTGATGAAATGTAACCCGAGTGAGTTGAGGGGAAACCATTAGTGATTCCACAACCTCTTCTACCTAGTCCACAAGTTGGTTGATCATCATCACCTCCATGAAAAACAGAGTTGTTATGTTCATATAATTGAATGTTGTCATATTTACAAGTACCTCCTCCTCTTACTCCATCACCACCACCACTATTATCATAGATGGCATCATTATTGTCACTCACTCTCAAATGAGAATAATGAGATAAGCCATATGGTTCATCTTTAGCTAGTGAGTCATAATCAACACCATATTTGATTAGAGGATCTTCTCTTGGTTATGGTAATACTATATCCTTGATATTTATTACCATTGGTGTCGGTATCATTTTCATCTAAGCCATTCTATGAAGATGTTGGATTATGTTTATGCCTAACATCAAGCAAGGAATCCTCTAGTTCTTCTTGCCTAGGATCCAGATGATCATCTTTATGAAATATATTATCCAAATTAATTGGGTTATATTATTTTTCCAACTTACCTTAGCTCTTTCTTGTAAAGCCTCTTATTTTTAGCCTCATGTTGTAATGGACATATACAAGAATGTTCAATTTTCTATATCTTAACCTATTTTCTATATTTTATGTGCATCATACTAAAACTATTCTAGTTTCTTTCACATTCTAATACATAGGTAGTAATGCTTAAGACTTCTATGACAATCTTTTTGAGATATGGAGCAGAACCTCTATATAAATTCTATCATTAAGCTAGAATCATAATATTTTATAATTATTTTAAATGTATAAATAATAAGATAATAAAAACCAATTATAAAATACTAAAACAACATAAGATAAATACCTAACCGGATTGGTGAATTTGATAGCCATTTGTGTGAAAATATCACTAAAATCTTCTTGTTTTAGATTATATATCTCTAACTATACATTAAATTTTAAAAAATAATTCATCATCATTATTTTGTACAAGAAAGTGTAGTGCATGTTTACCGTACTAAGAGCTCAAATCTAATTATCAATGTTTGGTTTAAGCCTCTATATAACTTTCTTCACCCCTCTCATAACTTATTTATCCCTTTCTAATATCATAATCATGTCTTTCATATGCAAATTGAGGGTTGAGAAAATATCCTTTTGAAATTCACATGTAAATAAAGTAATAATTTGGTAATATATATTTGCATTAAGATTGTTAAATAAAATATAAATGTTGCATGAAATTTATGCTGAAGTTGAAAGTTCCATCTATAGTCAATAATATGACAATAACATTCCTAATATTGACAATTATACTAGATTTCCAACTTTGCTCTCTTTATCGCTTCATAGAGAAATCATATTGTTAGCTTCCCATCTCCATCCACTAATCTTAGAACCTTCACTAGATGTTCTTACACCTTAATAAAATCATTATCCTTGGCCCAAAACTTTCTTCCTTTGCTTGTGAGTTAACGAATAATGTCTCAAACTTGGGTCCCATGAATGTCATTGATTTGACCATATGATACACATTCACTATTCTTACTCCCATATTTTTTAAGGCTACTCTTTTGCTTGCCAATACTCTCTAGCACAATGATATTGGTGGAAAATGTTGTTATGCTTGGTTGAAGAAGTTGTCAATCATTTGTGAATTGCAACATGCTAGCCACCACCTTATCATATCTATATATGAATTGGGTGATAATTTGAGCCATTTGAAATAATTTATGAAATATTATTTTTGTTAGAAATATTAGCTAATATGATATCTATATAATTTTTCCAATAAAGATGTGAGAACTCTTGCATCAATTTATTACTTCTAGCCTTGATTGCAACATTATTTTCTATTGCTAATTGTACAACTATCTTAGGACCAACTTCCTCAACCACCTCTTTCATTAACCTAAGAATATTGGTAGCATCAATAGACTTGTAGAAAACTATCCCAGCATTTAAGTAAATCAAAAGGTTAATAAGGTGCATTTGAGTTAGTCCAGTCCATCCATCACACATTATAGTTACTCCCCATTGCTTCCATTATGGTAACAAAGATTCAATCTATTTCTTTGGCGACTAATTTTCTTCTTAGAGATATACCTCTGCAAGCTCATAAGCATTGGGTAGTGGCACACGTTATCCTACTTCACAAATAGTTATCATCAAAGGCTTTGTAAATGGGGATTCTATTACACTGAATTACACCTTATTATTCGTAATCCATTATCCCCATGTCTTTATAAACTTTCCTTTGAGCATTTTAAATTCCTTTTTACCTAGATTGATTTTGGTTTATTTCATCTTTTGATACTCCTTGTAGAGAAGCATCCATAGCTCCCAACATTTTGCCAAGAGTCGATAAGGGTACATATCCATATAATCTATGCCTTCCTCTTATAATTATAATTAGGCTAGATAAGGGACCCATTAGTCGAGGAGGTTGTTGATGATTATTTCCACCTTAATGATGATCCACCCTATATAAGTTTTTCTTATACTGTAAATCTGCTTTGAACCTACTCCTTAAACCACTTGAAAATGTATTCCTTCTTCATCTCCATATTCACCATTGAATGTTATTCTTGTAATTTCTTCTTCGACGATAAGATATCTTTTTCTTTTCTCCACCTTATTCTTTTTCATTGTTTTGCAACAATTGTTCCATATTTTTTTTAACATAGATTGAAACATTATCACATTTACAATATTACCCTTAGTATGATCTAAATGCTCTTTTAGTTATGTGATTCCTCCATTAATAACTTTTTTACAAAAAAAGTACACTTAATTTTTATCTCACTTCTATCCACGTACTTCCCAAAATTCCATGCAACATCTATACTTGGATTATCATGACCAAGAACAACATCACTACTTTTTCAATGAGACATTTTAATTAAATTGAATACCAAATATGTAATACCCCATTTTTCAAAACCATAATTATAAATTAATAATCGTATGTTTAATTTTGATTAATATAATTAGAGGGTTTAATTTTGAGGGTTATTATTTTTTATATTATTTTGAGGGTTTAAGTATAATTTTAATCAAGTTAAAATTTGGATAGAATTTATATTATTCAATTTAATCCTAATTATACCCATAAATCTTATTTTAAATTATTTTATTAATAATATTTTGATCCGTAATCTAAAAATAAATTTATAAAATTTAATTCCAATTATTTTACTTTTTTTGACCCTTTTTAAACCTATCCTAATTCGGATAACTTTTCCCGAACTCTTTTTATATCCGATATTTTAATCTATCTAAATTAAACCTAAAATTAAGTAAATAAATTTATATCTTATTAACTTACCCCTACTCTACCCTCTGCCTGCCCCAAATATCTTTTCCAAATATTTTTCTGTCCCATCTGTCCATTTTATACACACATATCCATGTTACATACTTACACACTTTGCACACTTATACACATGTACGCACGCACATGTCACAACACCTCATAGCTCCCCTCTCCCTATTTCGTTCAGTAATCCCACCCGACCAAACAACACCCCTACTCCCTTCTTTGCATGCACACAATCACACACGCAACCCTTCCCTCTCCTCTTGTTACATTCGACACCTTCCTCGAGCCCCATCCAAACAAAGCACTATATTATATACTTACACACACGATGCACACCACCCCAAACAAACACCTCCCTCTTTTTCTCTCGGCTAACCCCAGCTCCTCCCTCATCTTCTTTCTCCTTCTTCCTGCCCCAAGCTCTCGTCCAGCACACCCATCCCAGCCCTCCCATCCGGTAACACCACCACTCCCTCACCAAACCAACACCACCCAGTGCACCATCTCCGCTTTTTCCTGTTCGATTTTCCTTCTCCTTCTCTAGCTCCCTCTCTTCCTCTGCTCGACCAGAAGAAGCACACGTAACATTTCCCTCTTTCTCTATTTTGTTCAAACTTTTCCCTGCAGCACCAACCGCCACCATCGCCATGCAACGTGTCACCCTCAATTTAGTAGAGTCGTCACCCAACCCTCTGCAGCCTTCCCTCCTCCCCTCTGCATCTCCCCATCGCCTAGCCTCTGCACCGTGCACCCAACCCTTTGTAGCCCCTGTCTTTCTCCCATCGAACCCACCGCCAAGCAGCCACAACACCATCGACCCCGACGCAACAACTCCACCCTTGACCAGTTGTCGCCCTACCTTCCCCGTAACCCCAGCCCTCTGCGCCACCCAAAACCCAACCCTTTCAATCTCTAGCGCAACCTCCCAGAAACCTATCACCCATCCCCAGTCTGCAGCGCCAACCTACACACATCTCCCTACCTCACCCCTCGCAGCACCCCGGCCATCTCTCCCACCCCTACCGGCCAACCTCCCAGCTGCCCTTCATTTTTCACGCGTGCATGGCTCACACTTCATGCGTAGTGTGATTTGTGTTTAATTTAAAAAAAATGATATTGGTACCCATTTTAAGTGTAAGGGTATTTTAGTAATTTTAAAAAAATAAATATTTTTTATATTATAATTATTATTTTACTTGATAGATATTAATTCAATAATTTTAGTATTATTTTTAGGTACGAAAGGTTGATTAGCGGGATCTGATAACTTTAGTAGGATATCGTTATTTTTGCGTTTAAGCTGGAATTCAGGTAACCATTATACCCTACTAAAATTATAAATATTGCGTGATAGCACATTAGGATTTTGGGTGTACGAAATATGTTAAATGTAATTTATTATGATATAATTATGTATTATTAATTGTTATCATGAAAATTAGAAAAATAAGCATGTTATCTCATATAAAATATATCGAGTATGAATGTGCGAACAAAATGAATACTATGTCAGAAAAATAATTTATATGATAACTATGTATAAAATAATAGGTTGAGTATGGTTAAATATAATTATGGATTAATTATTATGGATGTGTGCCCTAGGGACAATTTAGTCATTTTTATGTACTATGATATTTATCTTGAAAATCATATCTAATATGTATTAGCTGTTGTTGAGTATGTGAGTATGTGTTTTTGATGGATTAAAGGTGTGAAAAAGGATTTTATGTGCAAAATTATGTATAAAGGCAAAATGGTCAGTTGACATATCTGATAATTTAAATTGTGTAATGAATAATTTGTTTATGGTGTTTTAGCCTTTTCGTGGCAAATGAATAAATTAAAATGGAATTTGTGTTTAAATAGATGATAATCTAGAAATTTTGGTCTTAAGGGTATTTTGGTCTTTTTCGGCCTAAAGTGTCCAGATGTGAATAATTGAGCCTAGTATGACCTTAGTATATTTTAATATTGGCATCGATGTTGACCTTGATTATGGTTTCTTGGATGATAGGTGTAACACCTCCAAATTTACACAATTTTTTTAAAACAAAACACTACCTATAAATTAAAACCGTAAATTCTGGGAATGTAACCGCCACACTTAGTACCAGACCGGTTCACTCCTACCGTTTCAGTACCAAGTGCTAAGGCTAAGAAAATAGCTCATAATATTAATAATAATTCAAATTCATAATCACGGGAATTTGGTACGCGTAAGTTTTTATTCAATCCAAAATACGAGAGTAGTTTTTCAGGAAAAAGAAATAACTACAATCATAAAATTGTTTATGAAGCATTTAACATAATTAAAAGAAACTGGAAATAAAATCTCGATGGAAAACCAGCCACACTACTTCGAAACTGATTCGGCCCAATCATCACTCAGTCCCATCCGATGTCCCATAGACATCAATAGCATCAAAATAAACATCTCCTACCTGCAGCAAGTCAGATGGGTCTTCTACTCGTGGGAATGAGCAACACCCATGAAACGGGTGATCAGTACGCTACGTACTGAGTAAGGTAACTGAGCACTAAGGCCAACACATAAAATCACATAAACCATGTATAGGAATAAAAGAACGTAAAGCCCAACATGATCACATAATAATGAACAATCATTTGGTTAGATACATAAAGGCCCAATCAAAATCCAAATTAATTGTTTAATTAATCTTTTATCGGGAGTCAATACACACCGTGCCTTTTATCAATTCCATGTAAGTATAAGAACACCCCACTATTTTAGCCGGTGGGCTGGCCACTTGTGGGACAAAGTCCACACCACTATTATTCGCCGGTGGATCGGTTACTTGCGGGACAATAGTCCGCACCACTATTCCTTACCGGTGGATCGGCTGGTTCCTGCTCACATGGTGTTCCACTATAAGTAATTAGTATCTTTTAAAAGCCTTAGTAATTATGGTTTGTGTTTATTGAGCTCGAGTCACCCCACTATTATTGCCGGTGGGCCAGTCACTTCCGGGACGAAGTCCACACCACTATTATTCACCGGTGGATCGGTCACTTATAGGGTAAAAACCCTAACTACTATTCCTAACTGGTGGATCGGCTGGACCTGGCTCAATAATATTTCACTTTAAATGGTTAGTGTCTTAAGTATCTTATTCAAACTTTCACCTTGGACGTGCATGACTAACTCCATGCAAACCCTAGCTCCCATGCACCCCTAGCTCCACATACACTACACTTCTATGCAACCCTAACTCCAATGCAAACCCTAGCTCCACGTAAGCCACCCTTCCATGCAAACCCTAACTCCCATGCAATATACCACACTTCCACGCAACCCTAATACTACCATGCAATGTACCACATTTCCATGTAACCCTAATATTACCATGCAACATACCACCTTCCATGCAACCCTAATATTGCCATGCAACGTACCGCACTTCCATGCAACCCTAATATTGCCATGTAACGTACCACACTTCCATGCAACCCTAATATTTCCATGTAACGTACCGCACTTCCATGCAACCCTAATATTGCCATGTAACGTACCATACTTCCATGCAACCCTAATATTGCCATGCAACATTAATAACATTGTACGAACCCTAACATGCATGTCTTAAGGCCACATCGCATATTATCACATATAAATAAAACACATACCATATAACAACCCAAGATCGTACGTGAACTCCACATCATATCATATATAACATAATTAATAATGATAACATAGAGTACATGGCATATGAAGCACATAATGCATATAAACATACAAACGGCCTTAGCACCCCTTACCTAAAACGACACTGGTCTTGGTGCACGCTCCTATTCCACTTGAGGGGCTTGAATGGGTTCACCTGTTATATAAAATTACACTAGAATTAGGCTCCTTTATAAAATTTTATTATTCTCTAACTTATTCTAAGATTTAGTTTTTAATTAAAATAATATTACACAATAATTAATTATACAAAATATTACTTAAGAATACAACTAATTTACTATTTCCATTCGAAAAAGGGTGGTGATATAAGGGTTTCCACCCTTCACCAAAATAGTAACGATAATAATAATAATAATAATAATAATAATAATAATAATAATAATAATAATAATAATAATAATAATAATAATAATAATAATAATAATAATAATAATAATAATAATAAATTATAATATTATTAATGATACTTTTATTAGTAAAAATTGATATTAATAATACCAAAATTCTTAAAAATTAAAAGATGGTTTTCGAACCACTCCAATTTAATAATAATACCATTCAAAATTGTACTAATGATATTAAAGTTATATACACTTATAATATAAAGTTAATAAAGATGATAATAATAATAATAATAATATAATTAGAAAAAATGTTAAAAATGTTAAAAATGTTAATAATATTAATAAAAAGTAAAAGTGTGATGCTTAATTAGAATTTTTTTTGTCTCTGCCCCTCCTGAAATAATTACAACATTAATTAAATAGTTACACTAATGATAATAATATTAATAATAATTTTAAACATGTAATAATTCCATTAAATAAGCAAAAGTTTGAGAATAATAAGTTATCTTACTCAATAATACTCCTAGACCTGTCAAAAAAATTTAGAAATTAAAGTACAATTGATAACAATAACAATAATAATTATAATAATAATAATAATTAAAATCGAATTAACATTAAAAATTTGGATAAAAGCATAATAATTATCAATAAATTGAAAGCAAGTATTTAAAAGGTCTAGGGTTTCACCTTGAGTTGGTGGGTATGGGTGGCACCGGCGGTGGTTCCCGGAGGTGGCCAAAAAATGGATCTAAGAGAGGTAAAAATGAAGAAAAAGAGGGAAGGGGAAATGAGAAAAATAAAATAAGCTTATGGTTCGGTGGAGGAGACTTAGCAGGAGATATTGGGTGGTTTATAGGGTGGCAGAAGTGGTGTATGTGGCGGCGGACGGTGGTTTAAGGTTTCGGGGTAAAAATATTCTGGCGAGATGAGCAGCAAACTTTGCACGGTTATGGAGGCCTATGCAAGAAGATTCGCAGGTTTAAAATGGTTTAGTTAGCTAGAGGGAATTGCAACAAAAAATTTGGAATGTGGTGGTGGCGCTGAGGTTGGCTATCATCGTCAAAAGATGTGTCTGAAGTCGCGGTGGCGGGCGGTTCTCACTTAGGGTTTCGAGAAAGAAGAAGCTTCACAAACATCCACAACTAGGCTATTTATAGAGGTCATATTGGTTATTAGGGTTTTGGGGGTTGCTTGGATGGTATTGAATGCTAGGGTTTTGGTGACCGGTGGTAGAATTTGGCCGGCGATTGTTTGGGTCGGGGTCGAAGTTTCGCGAAGCAAAAGAGAGGGAATGAGCGAGAGTTGAGGATAATCGATCATTCCAAGTCAATGTGCGAGTCAAGAGGGAGAAAAATAGAGGTGAATTAGTCGATCAGAGTCCTCGTAGCCGACACCACCATTTTTTAGGGTAGGAGTTGCAGCAACGTCGACGGAGGAGAGGGGAGGAGGAAGGAAGGAGGGAGGGGGTGAACCGTTTGGTTGGGAGAGAAAATAAAAAGAAGAGAACCGTGCCGGTCGCGCTGGTTAGATTGGCCATTAAATGGGATGCAGCGTCTCGTTCGGAAACGAGTCAAAACATGAGGTTTAAATGCTGCATGAAGGAGGCACGACGCTGAGCCATGGAGAAAGGAGAAGAAGAGGTGAATTGGGCTGCGCCAAGCCCAACCGGCGGGAGAGAAAAAAGAGAAAGAAAGAAAAGAAAGAAAAAGGAGGAAAGAAAAAGAAAAAGGAAAATTTAAGGTTTTTTGTTTAAGTAAATTAATTTTAATAATTTAGATATCTAAAATAAAACATTTATTAAAAATATTAAATTTTCTTTTTAGGCTAATTTAGGGTTTTTAAATTATTTTTCCTAAATTCCTTTTTAATTAACAAAAATCCTAGTTTTTCCTTTATAAAAATATTCATAAGTTCCTATTAATTTGCCCTTAATAAATCCCTCTTATTCTAAATAAAATAATAAATTAAATTAATTTTCCAATAAATCCTTATTTAATAATATATCAAAATAAATAATTTTGGGGCATTTTAATAGGAAATAAGCAAAAACAATTAAGTATGGAAACTGGATTTATCCGTCTTATATGTCATTTTGTGGCCACCTTAATTAAATACTAATACTTAAAGTGAAACACCTCGAGATCGGAAATGGTGGCTCCTAGGGTTTGCTACCCTAAGGACGTGGTTTAGCCCACGGTTGATATTGGATTTTTGCTGGTGTGCCTTAGTGCCCCAGTCAAACCCTACATCTTACTCTATTCTATTATGAGGACTAATAAGGGGTATGCATACTTATGGATTAGGTGTCCTTATCGGTAAGGCATTGTGTTACCTTAGCGTACCAGTACAATCAGAGTACATTTGCGTCCTTAGGTTGATAGTTAGTAGGTTACTGTGTTGTCTTGTTGTGCTGGTATGACCGATTACCTTTGTGTCTTCAGGTTGATTGATCTCCCATCGAGAAAGTAAATAAAAATGGAAATGATATGATTTGATGGAAATAACGATTATTGGATTATTTTGTAGCAACGTTTGTGCCTACCTGTGGTTTCGGTAGTAGCCTTCATGCCTACCTGAGGTTTCGGTAGTAGCCTTCGTGCTTACCTGTGCTTTTAGTTGTAGCCTTCGTGCCTACCTGAGGTTTTCTATGGTTTTGGTAGTAGCCTTCGTGCCTACCTATGGTTTCGGCTATGGCTTTGGTAGTAGCCTTCGTGCCTACCTGAGGTTTTCTGTGTTTTAGGTAGCAATCTTTGTGCCTACCTATGGATTTGGTAGCAGCCTTCGTGCCTACCTATGTCTATTTTATGTCTCTGATCACACCTGTGATATTATGGATCTTATTATGTTGTACCTATAAGTATACCTAGGATGATATGAATCTTAGTAAATTATACCTGTGAACACACCTGTGACGTATGTGATTGTTTGGGATTTATTCTGAGACATGATTTATGCTGAAGTTGGGTTTTAATTATTACTCAGAGAGTATTTCTGGGATGTTCAATAATAAGCTTGGCTGTTTCAAATGAACGAATATGACTAGTACGTGACCTTGATGGAATTTGATTATCTAATTGATTATTGTATCTCAATCGCTGTATGTATATGTATATGTATTATACCATGTTAATTGTATGCATTGCATGTGTTCCATGTTAATTTATCATATTAGTTTGGTATAAAGGGTTGCTCAGTACCATAGTAATGAAGGGTTTATTTTCGTGGGCCCCTACCTATTCAATGGGCAGTAGACTTTGTAGGTCAACCTCTGAGCTTAGTCAAATACTGATATTTAAGATTTGGGAGCTTAGGACTATCCGATATTTCTTTTACAATCTTATTTCTGGTTGTATTTGGACCCTCATGTCCTCCTATAATTTCTCTCTCGAAATTCGTAAACTGCTAATGTCATTTTTAATTAACAATATTTATCTAACGTTCTCTCTATCCTGATTTCTATAATCATGATATTAATTTAAGCGGATTAATGATTTTAGCCTTAGCACTTGGTATGAGAATGGTAGAGGAAACCAAACATGTACCAAGTGTGGCGGTAACTCTACAAACCAAAATTTTTCAGTTGTAAATTTTGGGGTATTACAAAATACATATATGATTGTAATTAGTATTAAAGTAGTTATTTATAGTGAACAACTATTATTTGAAAATAAATTATTTATTATCTTATATTTAGATAGATTTATAATACATTAAAACTATATTAATTATTATTCATTACTCGACTAAATAAATAAAACTATAATAATTGTATAAATAAATTAATATGAACATTACTTGAATAATGGTGTGATATTATTGATAATATATTATTACTATGTTATATTAATACATATTTATAATAAATTATTTAACTAATGGTATTAAGTTATTGATAATAAATTATTATCATCATTATTATTATTATTATAAATCAAAACTATAACCAATATTATGAATTGATCTTAGTCATGCACTAAATAAAGTAAAATTAACATTACTTGATTAACTACATTAAATTATTGATAAAAAGTTATGAGTATGTTATATTTATATAGATTTATAATAAAATAAAACTATAAAATTGTTATTCATTAGTCTCAGTCATGTACTAAATAAATTAAAGTCAAAATTACTTGATTAATGGTATTAAATTATTGATAAAAAAAATGTTATTATGTTGTGTTTATATAGATTTATAATAAATTTGAACTATCACAATTGTTATCCATTAATCTTATTCATGCACTTAATAAATTAATATTAACATTACTTAACTATTGGTATTCAATTCTTGATAATGAATTATTTTTTGTTATATTTATATAAATTTATCATTTATTAAAACTATAATAATTCTTATCTATTAATCATAGTCATGTACTAAATATATTATAATTAATATTAATTGAGTAATGGTATTAAAATATTTACAATGAATTATTATTATTTTATATTTATAGAGATTTATCATAAATTAAAACTATAACAAATGATATACATTTGTCTAGGTTATGTACTAAATAAATTAATATTAACATTACTTGGTTAATGGTATTAAATTGATAATAAATTATTATTATTATTATTATTATTATTATTATTATTATTACATGTCTATAAATATAATAAATTTAAAATATAAATTTTTTTTATCCATTAGTCCTATTCATGTACTGAATAAATTAAAATCACTACTGCTCAACTAATTATATTAAATTATTGATAATAAATTACTATTAGATTATATATATGAATATTTATAATAAATCAAAATTATAACAATTGTTATCCATTAGTATTATTTATATACTAAATAAATTAATATTAACACCACTTAAGTCTTAACTAATGTTATTTATCCAAAAGACATATGATGATTTAATATATATAAAAAAAGAGGGAAAACTAAACTTTAATTTAATAAAACAAAATGATACAAGAAATCTATTGAGTACAACTAAATAATATTAGGATAGGGCTTTTTTCTTAAATCCAAGTCTAAGAATTCAAATAAGATTCACCACTCATGACTTCAAGAATTCAACTAAGTTCACAGGTGAAAAAACCACATTCATGCTTCAATCTTCACAAAAAACCCACACTACACTATCCATGTCTATAGTAACCACACCACTCTGATGTTTAAACACGGCCAACTGAATGAAAAGCCGCAAGTGATGAGGAATGATGAATTGTGGATACAACCAGACAGTGATGACAATAGAAGAGCAAGGGAGAGCAAAGACAATGGCACCTTGCTACTAGCTCCACACACAACTATATCTAGGTCTTTTTTAGGTCAATAAACATTTTATGCTTCATATCTCCACCTCTTTATTTTCCCATATTTATAATCAAATTTAGCTCTATTATTGTTGTTTTCATTGATTCGTAGATGTGAAATTTACTTTCCCCCTCCCTTTTTCTTCCACTTTTTCTTTTGGTGATGGCGGCATAAACACTTTTGATTTTGGTGATGGTGATAGAAGGGATGGGTATAGGACGGGATAGATGGAAACTAGATCCATAACTATTATGTGTTAGATTTTTGATAAGATTTAAATTACTAATAATTATAATTTATTTGTAATAAATATCAACAACCAATTTATTGATGTGATGAAATAATATTTGTAGTAATTTGGTCCTTTTGTGTAGCACAAACCTAAAATCTTTAAAATAACAAGTGATTTACTAAATTAGAATCACTATTTTATGGTCTAGGCTAGGGTGTTAGAAAGGGGAGGAAAAAATTAATTTGTGAAGAATGTGTGGAGGTTTTGAGGTCCTTGAATTCCTAGTAGTCTATCTGTATCTCATTTTTCTTGAATACACATGATTTCCACAACTGGTACTTATGAATTGGTATCAAAGCCTCAGTCATACGATAGATTGTGTTGATCTAATGCATTCAACCTTGAATTGGATATTTGATATTATGGAACAAATCATTCAACTACTAGATAAATACACATATTCAAGAGGTATTGTATTGTAGAACAAATGGTTGAAATTGATGAGGATGCTAATTCTCTAGTGCTTACTATTGAGAAGCATATGGATGAGGGAAAGTTAGATATGTTTAACCTGAGAACTAGATTAGAAATTGTGGGAAAGCCTTAGGTTGGATGTGATGATGCTAAAAGACTATCCCAGATGGACAATCAATCGAGAGTAATGGAGAAGGCATTTAAAGAAGGCCAAATATTGATATTTTTATCCATCAAAGAAGACGATAACTTTCTAATTGAAAATTTTCTTGGGTTATGCAATTAGGTTGACCCAAGCTCAGTGGCACATGGTGACCTTAGTCTAAAGTGCATAGCATACATAATTTTAATTTATTGAATATTTCCCCTCCTATTCTATTAATGCCCCTCCCTCTAAGTTAAAAGTTGAGTTCTACCACCAACCAACCTAATTGGAAGTTGTAAAACACATATGCCAACTTGAATAAATTTTCCATTGACCAACGACCATCCAAGTTAATGCACCTTATTAATGAAACATTTTAGAGGTATGGATAAAAGGATTTATACTTTAGGTGCAGAGTGAAGTACAAACCAGTCTATAATTATAACAAACAAATGTAGATATTGTTGTTGATGGGCGCTTCATACCTCAAAAGGTCACTAGAGAGTGTTGAAGACACAAGGGAGCCACCTGTCCCACCCTAACTTCTCACTAAGCGAATTATGTGTAGCACTTAGCCTTTTCCCACTCCTTGGATGACTAAGTCAACCTTTCACTTCAAGAGAACTTACTATTGAGTAAGGGAAATTTGTATATTACAAAGCCTTAAACACTCACAAAGGAACATACAAGAGAGTTTGAAAGAATGAGATCTTCATTAAGAGCTTCCAACTAATTGATGGTGGAAATAAGACCCCTCATCCCCTATTTATAGTTGAGGACTCCTCCTCCTTCCAACCCGAGCAATATTCTAGAGAGGGTGTAATCCCCCGGATTTTTAAAACCCTATATTTTAATAGATAAATTTTATTTTGGATAAATTAGCTTTTAAATATTTTAATTTAAATTTTTTATGGATTTCTGAGTATATGAAAGTTGGTATAAATATTTTAATAAATTAAAATAAATATTTTGTTATTTTATCATACTCTTATTATTTAAATAATTTTCCAAATTATTATTTTACTAAAATTATCCCTTTTAAATCCTTGAATTTAAATTAAATTGTTAAATAAATTTATTACCCAAAAATATTTTACCTTATTATTTATAAATTAAATTATTTTAATTAAAACAAATTTTCCTTTCCCTTTTTCCCTTTTTCCTTCTTCTCCCTTTTCTTTCTTTTTCTTTCTCCTTCCTTGAGCCGTCGGCCTGCCCTCTCCCTCCTCGGCGCTTGGGCCTGGCCCAATTCTTTTTTTTCTTCTCCCGTGCGTAGCCTGGCCACCCCTCCTCCTTTCTTTTATTTCTTTTCTTCGACCGGGCCGGCTCTTTCTTTTCTTCGACCGGTCCGCCCGTCACACACAGCCCCCAGCCCCCGACACTCCCTCCTTCTTCCTTCGTCTTCTTCCTCCATCACCGGTGAGATTTTTGCCGCCCGACCTATTGCTCCCCCTTCCCCATTGACCTCCCTTGTCTCCCTCCCTCTCCTTCTCGTCGTTTTCCGGCCATACCGGTCCCACCACCCTTGTCTCCCTCTCTTCTCCCTCTCCCTGCCGCCTCTCTTCTTCTCCCTCTCCCTGCAGCCCCCATTCCCCTACCACCCTACCGACATCCCTCGAGCCACCCTATCCCTTCCCTTCTCTTCCTCTTCTATTTATTCCTCCTTCCCTGCCCATTCTGCATTTTATCGAGCCTCCCCCATGCCCCCGAACTTCTCCTTTTCTCCCATTATTCTCCTCCCTTCTCTCCCCCTATTTTGTTTTGCCGCCGCCGCTCCGCCACTTCCGCCGCCTCAACCACCACCTGCACCACCTCTTGCCACCCTCCGCCTCACCCTTGAACCATCATGGTCCCCATCGAGCCACCTCGCAGCCCCATCCTCTCTCCTCTCTTCTTTTCTCTCCCTTTCACCCCTTCTCGGCAACCACCCTGTGCAGCCCCCATCTGCCACCGTTCCGCCGTCAATTCCGCCACCTAAGCCATCATAATAATCCCTGCAACCTCCTCTACCACCCCTAATCCTCCTTTGGTCGAAACCGTAACCCGAATGCCTTCTTTTTCCCTCCCCATTTTCCTTCCTCGCTAGCTTTTCACCTCGACCCCCACTTCGGTCGCCGCCTTCGCAGCCTTGTTGCCACCGCCTACGCCGCCCTTAGCCACCTTGAACCCATCCTCGACAACCACCTACACCCCCTGTAACACCCCCAAATTTCACTCCTGAAAAAAAATTTGAAAGATTAAAGCGGAAGCTAGGAGCGAATTTTGGGAAATGTTACCGCCACATCTAACACAAAATAAATGTCAACCATCCATCTCATATTAGATGCAAGGCTAAAACCTGTCAACAATTAATTCCGAATTTTAAAAGTACAATAACGTTACGATAAATTAAGAGTCAATTAGAAAATCCTTGGAAATTTAAATACAACACTTGTAATTTCGAAAGATGAATACAATTAAACAAAACAAATCTCGAAGAATAAATATCTGGATCGCCTACTCACTCAAGTCAAGCCTTCCACCCCAAAATAGTAATCGATCAAACCTGCATAGGAAGTCTACTCCCCACCATTGGTGGATCATCACAGGACCCATTCAATCAAGGTAGTATTAGTATGGGTCCAATACTGAGTAAGGGCGCTGGTGCGCTAAGGCCAAGTATACAATCATACCATATAGCACACTTAGCACAATCATATGGACAACATGCAATAACCCGCAAGATAAGGTCGGAATACTTTTCCAGTGACTTATTCGTTATTCTCATTAATGATAATAAGTCCATTTCACACATTCTTCAATAATCCATGTGAGCCCGGGAGCCCCACTATTATAGCCGGTGGACCGAAAATAAAAACACAGGGCAGGACGTCTCTGACCACTATTCTTACCGGTGGACCGGACTGGCCCCACCTCACATGATGTTTCACTATAAGTACTTAGTATTTTTCCCGTGGTTTAACTTATTTACTTTGGTTCTATCGAGCCGAGGCCCCCACTATTATAGCCGGTGGACCGAAAATAAACGCATAAGGCAGAACGCCTCTGACCACTATTATAGCCGGTGGACTAGAACGAAAAGCATAGGATAGAACGCCTCTGACCACTATTATAGCCGGTGGACCGGAACGAAACGCACAGGGAAGAACGCCTCTGACCACTATTATAGTTGGTGGACCGAAACAAAACGCACAGGGTAGAACGCCTCTGACCACTATTATAGCCGGTGGACCGGAACGAAACGCACAGGGCAGAACGCCTCTGACCAGTATTATAGCCGGTGGATCGGAACGAAACAAACAGGGTAGAATGCCTTTGACCACTATTCTAACTGGTGGACCGGACTAGGCTCGGCTCAACAGTCTTTCACTTTACGTTATTAGTGTCTTATCCGTGTCTTATTGAATCACATCGCACCCTTGACATGCATGTGGTTGATACTCTACTTCTTTCCCCTCTAGAAGGATCGTCCCATATGTTGAGACTCGTACCTCTTCTCACACCCGACATCCATCCCCCGTAGAATTGGGCATAGTAGCATATAGTAAGGCACAGTCTCAAAGAATATAGGCCATCCCAACACATATGATATCGACTTCGCATGGCCTCATCCCTCTAGGGTTCCTCCTCGGAGACCCTAATCGGACCTATGTGGCCCAACTCCTTCTTACTTACCCAAACGTTACTTTGTTCTCTATCTCGCACCTCATTTTTATTAGGAAATTCCCCAAATGTATTACTTTATCTCCCAAGTTCACGTGTAACCGACAAAACCCTAGCTGGCCACCCCAAACTCTAGTTGACCACGCCAACCCTAGTTGGTCGCGCCAAACCCTAGCACTTTACTTCCTCAACGGTCGTGCGCGCGAGGAGGAAGAAGAAGGTGTCCGGACCGGCGGTCCGGGAGAAAGAAAAGAAGGGGGGAGACCGGCCGGTTCGGCAACGGTCAAAAGATCCTACCAAAACGCGGCATTTTGGGTGATTTATAGACAAAATGCGGCGTCGAGTATAGCTGGAGGCGACCGTTACTTTCATTAATCGGGGCGCAGCGTTTCGGCAAAGTGAGGGGCCAAACGCTGCGTTTCACTGTGCGAGGGAGGGTCGAGCAGCACTGGGCCCGGGAGAAGGAGAGGAAGAAAGGGGGTTGGGCCGGGGCTGGCCCAACGGCGAGAAAAGGGGGGAGAAGAAAAAGGAAAAAGGAAGAAAAGGAGGAAAAATCTATTTATGTTATTTTATTTTAGTATTTTATTTTATATAAATGTTTAGAGTATTTACCTTAGGTACTTAGAGTAAGAATATTTAAATAATTAAATAAAATATTTATCCTCCTTTTTAGGATAATTTAGGGTCCCAAAATTATATATAAATATTTGTATAAAGAAACCCTTGTAATTTATCTCAAAATTCCTATTAGCTTGCCCTACAAAATCCTTTTTAATTTATAAAGAGTAATATATTAAATAAATTCTCCAATAATCCTTATTTAATAACTTATTTCCCAAAATAATTAATTCTAGGGTATTTCATCACTACCCCCTTAAAAACAGACTTCGTCCCCGAAGTCTCTTGCAGCTCCCTAGGGTTAGGGTTAAGGTCAAGAAGTACTAAACAGATACCATAGAAAAATTGCTAACACTTATAAACTACCCCCTTAAGAAAAAGGTTAACTAAGAAGGCTTTCCGTCTCTAACTAAGGCCACAATCGGAGGATAACTGAGTATAATTGCCAAAGAGAGTACCACCAAAATCCCTAAACCAGCAAGTGGGGAAGGCCTAGCCTTAACAACCATGAAGCACCCATAATGGATAAGGATGCATTCGAATTAGAAGAAGTAAGTTTTGGAAGGGAAGGCATGGTAATCGTACCTGGAGATACATCAAACTGGCGGTTGGTCCCTATCCTATCAATCGCGTTCAGGCGTCCTCCCGACTGACTTCCTTTCTGAGGGAAGGGTCTGGATCCTTGACGTATTCCCCTAGCGTCTCGACCCTGAGCATTGGTTAGAGCAGGTGTTCGTTGGTAAGCCTGTTGTTGGGGCGCTGCATCTCCCTCCTACGGTGCCTGTCGAGGTGGGTAATGTAGAGTATGCGGCGGTCCTCGACACTCGAAAGCCCTGTGGCCCCATTTGCCACAGTTCAGGCATGTGATAAGCCTGCCTTCACAATCTCGACCCGGGTGGCTGCGACCACAACGTCGGCACGCGAATCCTCCCCGAGGTACTTGGCCCCTACTATGGTCTCTCGGTGGTGGTCTTCTTGGCCCCTCTGTGCGTGGATGGTTTTTGCTCCCCGAATCATGTCCCTCAAGCTTCTTCTTTCCGAGGATAGCGGTCTGCTCCTGAACTAGGGTGGCGGCAAGGCAAGCACGCTCGTAAAGTGTCACCAGATCAGTGAACGGTATCGCGCCCATTATTCTACGGATACCGAAGTTCAGCCCTTGCTCGAACTGGAAAACCACGGTGGCCTCATTAGCTGCAATCCCCGGGGCGAAGCGCAATAGCTCGGTGAAGCGAGCATAGTACTGGCGCACGGTCATGGATCCCTGCGTGAGCTGCATAAACTCCCGCATCTTATCAAACTCTCCGGGTAGAACCTAGCCCGGAGAGCAGTCTTGAATGCCTCCCAATTCTCCGGGGAACCATCCCGGGCTTGATATTCCACCCACCAGGCGTCAGCCACGCCTCTTAGGAAGTAGGCGGCTATGCCGGGCTGGCGAATTGCCGGACAACCCACCTCCTCGAACGTGCGGTCCATGTCTCTGATCCATCTTTCGAGGACCATGGGGTCCTCCTCTCCAGGGTAAGTGGGTGGATGGTGTCCGGTGACTCTCCTGAGCCAATCCTCTCCCGCACCCTACGGTTGGTGGTTGCGCTGGATGAACTCCATGAATGCCCCAATGGCATCCTCCAAGCGGGTTGCGTGCCCGTTCCTCGTCATCGATAGCTACAAGGGAAGGAGGCAAGGTTAGAAACGGGACCACTGGTTTTGTAAAAATCGTGGTGCACTACTACCCCCTTAAAAGGGAAAGTACTAAGAATTCAACTTCCTCATAACTAGGGTTACGACCCAGAGATAACTAAATACTCCACGGTTACCTTAATCATTCTGGGAATATCACTAACCTACCCTTCGATTCCTCACTTGAGCCGGACCCGGAAGCTTTAAAACAGAGAAGGTTTATCTGGGTGTGGAAAATACTTTAAAATCGGTTAAAAACGCTGTAATACGATATGTTCCGAAAACAAAAGAGCGTGTCCGAATGGATCAACCGCTCTGATACCAACTTGTAACACCCCCAAATTTACTATTGAAAAATTTCGTTTAAATCAAAGGTTTTAGCGGAAGTGAAAGAATTAAAACCGTAAACTCAGGGGTATTACCGCCACACTTAGTACCAGACCGGTTCACTCCTACCACTCCGATACTAAGTGCTAAGGCTAAGCTAAACCATCGTCAAAACATAAGTACGTAGTTAACATAGGTCATTCACGAAAACACGAGTTAACATCAGTTAGGATATCGTTTAGGAATACAACTTAGAGTACGGTTTAAGATTACAACTTAAAAACGCGAATCACAAAACATAAAGCGTAGTACGAAATACAGTTAAATAAAGAAAATATGAAGTCTAAAGGTAGAAACGGAATTCGGCCAACTCGTTCTCGATCCCCAAGTCAGGTTAGGCTCAACGCTCTGCCCCACCCGATGCCTCGTAGGTATCATAGGCATCAAAGACATGGTCTCCTACCTACACAAGATCAGAGGGATCTTCTGCTCGTGGGAATGAGCAGCACCCATGAAATGGGTGATCAGTACGCTACGTATTGAGTAAGGTAACAGACACGCTAAGGCCCACACACAAAGATACATAACATAGTAGACATAGCATATATACGTAGATAGAATGCAATAACACATATAACAACACAGGTTACGAACCAGATATCACTTTTCTTTTATCAGGTCTCTGATTATAATCGATCATCGTCTTATCCAGACCATGTGAGTGCGGGAACCCCACTATTATAGCCGGTGGAACGGTCGCGAGGGCCATGCCCTGCCACTATTATAGCCGGTGGACCGGTCTGGCCCCAACTCACAAGGTATTCCACTGTAACTATCTGTATCTTTCCCATGTCTTATCACTTTTACCTTTCGAGTTTGTTGAGCACGAAATCCCCCACTATCATAGTCGGGGTAACGGTCGCGAGGGCTTATTCCCTGCCACTATTATAGCCGGTGGAACGGTTGCGAGGGTCATGCCCTGCCACTATTATAGCCGGTGGACCGGTCTGAGTTCGGCTCAACATCTTTCTCTGTAAGTCGTTAGTGTCTTAATGTATCTTATTCGAGGGCATATCTTTTGCCATGCAATGCCAGAGATCACATCAAGACTGAAGACATATTCATACTATCACATACTAATGAGAACACAAGTACACGTCTTGTTTCCAAGCCACATTACCCACGGAACAAGTTAGATAACGACATTTAAAACACAACACATAATTCATATAAAGCATCCACGGCACGTAGGATACAGGTCACACATCCAGTCTTAGCTATATCCTTGCTCGGTTTAGGTTACCAAGCTATCTCCTACACTTATATTAGGCCACTAAACACCCTTGGTAATTATCATACTTAACATATTTCTCGCACTGGAAACCCAAATCATGACCCTCAGACTCAACTCTCCCACATACCTCACTCTACCTCATTTATTCTTATTATTTTCTTTTTCTTTTTCCACCTTCTTAAATTAGGGTTTCTTTCCCAAGCCCTAGTTGGTCCCTATGTACCCTTATTTTATTCCACGTACTATTTTTCATCCCGAGCCTCCAAACTCCCAAACAAACTTTCCATTACCTTTCCTACGCCCCAAGGTAACTTTCCATACGTAAGGTTCGCCCCCATGCGGACCTTAACCACCCCATGCAAACCCTAACACTTCCACCATGCCAACTCTATCATTCCCATGCAAACCCTAGTTTCCCCAGGCAACTTTACTTTCTTCCACCCCCTACTTATTTAATTCCCCCTTTTCCCATCCATTTACTAATCATAAATTGCCTAGGTCATTCTTACCTGCGTTAGCCGACGTACTTCCCTTTGGTTATCCTAGTCGCTTATCTTTCTCTTTCAAACCCCCACTCCACAACTCCTCATCAAAACACCTAGCAAGCATGTCACATCACACCACATCATCCTTGTACCATACCATATTAGTACATATAGACAAGAGTACGAAAACATACCTCGGTTCCATGCTGCGCTACATAAATACACAGATAATATACATATTATAGCACACAACCGCATAAGGAATACAAGGCAGGTAAAGCATACAATACACACAGTTGGCCTTAGCCTCGTCCTTACCTAACACAACACCGGTCTTGGAGCACGCTCCTACGCCTCCTCCGGGTGTCGACTTGACTCGCCTATAAGAGGGAAAACTGGGGTTACTTTTCCTCCGACCAAAACACTATTCTTTTCTACCTTACCCCTATTCTTTACCTTACCATTAGGGCTAAGAATAGTAATATTACTTTTATAAGTGAAGTATGGTCAATATTCTTAAGTAGTTAATCATGCTACTACTAATAAATGTAGCTACAATAATTTAAAGTAATTTTAATAATATTTATTATTAATGGTAGTAGTTCAATGTTACTAATAGTAATGATAGTAGTAATAATAATAGTAATAATAATAATAATGATAGTAATAGTAATGATAATAATAATAATAATAATAATAATAATAATGATAACCATGATAATAATGATAATAGTAATACTAGCAATAATAATAACGATCATGATATTAAAATAAAATACTAAAGGTATGGGTCACTAGTATTGGTAAGACCAATAGTTATAAATGTTTCAAGGTTAGGTTAAATAATAATAATAATAATAATAATAATAATAACAATAATAACAATAATAATAATAGTAATAATAATAATAGTAATAATAATAATAATAGTACTAATAATAATAATAATAATAATAACAATAAGAATAATAGTAAGAGCAATATTAATAACGCTACTAAAAATAATTAGCATTTGTATAATAAAGGTTTAGGGGTTGGGGAGTTTAGAGAACTACCTAGGGTGTTGGTGGCACACGTGGCGGCGGCGGCAGCGGCGTAGGGGGAGAAGGAAGGTGGAGAGGTGGTGGAGGGGAAAGGAAGGGAAAAGAGGGCTTGGTAGGGGAAACAGGAGGTCTAGGGAGGTTGGGGAAGCTCCCTTGGTGGTTTTAGGAGGCAGAGGGGGTGCTGGGAGTGGCGGCAAGGCGGTGGGCGGCGGATCGAAGGGTGGCAGGGTTTGGAGTTAGCTTGGTCGGGATGGGTGCTTTGCACGCCTGGGGCAGTGCGTGCAGAGCAAACCGAGGGATGAGGGAGGCTTGGGTAGGTGGAGGGTGATGCGGGGAAGGGTTTCGGGGGTGGTTCGAGTGGCAGCGACGGGACGGTGATCTGAAGAGGGGGCGGCACAAAAATGATTTCTAGGCTTAATTTTCGAAAGAGCCCGACGATGGGGCTCGTGGGGTATTTATAGGCTCAAATTGGGGGGGGAATCGAGAGAGGGGACAAAGGAGGATAGGTCAGGCGGTGTTTGGGCACGCCGGCCGGCAGGGGCGGCCATCGCAGGTCTGCCATGGCAGACCTCTGCGCTGATCGGGAAAAAGGGAAGAAAAGGCGCGAGCTGGCCTAGGGAGTATTGGGGTGTAGGCTGGTCGAGAGAGGGTGGCCGGCAGGGCAGAAAAGGGAAGGCGGCGTGCAGGCGGCGCGCAGGCGGCCGATGTAGGTGGGCGGCGTGTTGTAGGTCGTGCGCGCGAGGAGGAAGAAGAAGGTGGCCGGACCGGCGGTCCGGGAGAACAAAAAGAAGGGGGGAGACCGGCCGATTCGGCAACGATCAAAAGATCCTACCAAAACGCGGCATTATGGGTGATTTATGGACAAAATGCGGCCTCGAATATAGCAGGAGGCGACCGTTACTTTCATTAATCGGGGCGCAGCATTTCGGCAAAGTGAGGGGCGAAACGCTGCGTTTCACTATGCGAGGGAGGGTCGAGTAGCACTGGGCCACGGGAGAAGGAGAGGAAGAAAGGGGGTTGGGCCGAGGCTGGCCCAACGGCGAGAAAAGGGGGGGAGAAGAAAAAGGAAAAAGGAAGAAAAGGAGGAAAAATTTATTTATGTTATTTTATTTTAGTATTTTATTTTATATAAATGTTTAGAGTATTTACCTTAGGTACTTAGAGTAAGAATATTTAAATAATTAAATAAAATATTTATCCTCCTTTTTAGGATAATTTAGGGTCCCAAAATTATATATAAATATTTGTATAAAGATACCCTTGTAATTTATCTCAAAATTCCTATTAGCTTGCCCTACAAAATCCTTTTTAATTTATAAAGAGTAATATATTAAATAAATTCTCCAATAATCCTTATTTAATAACTTATTTCCCAAAATAATTAATTCTAGGGTATTTCACTTAGAGCACGCTCCTCTAACTCCTTAGGGCTCGGATCGGGGTCACCTATGAAAAGGGGAAAAAGCTAAGTATTAGTTTCCCTTATAAATACTATCAACCCTTATTCTAGTTTAAGGTTAAGGTTCTTATCCCTAGTAGGGGTGTTGTATAAAACTAGGGTTGTTGCTCTAAATTATTATGCTAAGTATTACTCATTGATATATCTTTAGTTTCAAAACTCATTGTTACACTTATATCATTAGACCCGTTAGTTCCATCTTTATAACATTAGTGTTTGCTAGACATAGTAAAATAGTGATAATAATAGTAATAATAAAACTAATAATAGTGACACTAATGTTTATAGTGATATAAACCCTAGCGTTTTTATGGCTAAGTCTAATAATAGTGTTAGGGTTAAAATAATAATATACTAATTACAATACCAACAAGTAAAATATTCCTAAAGATGATAATGATAAAAATTTGTATATTTTTGAATAGTAACAATATAAGGGTTCAAATGTTTTTGGTCACAATAATAGGAATAATAATAATAATAGTAGTAAAGATAAAGAAAATAACAAACCATGGCTAGCGTTAGTATTATTAGTAAAGATAATAGTGAGGTTAGTAGTAGCAATAATAGTAAATAAGGGAAGTCTTAATCACATTAGCCCTAAAGTCTTAGACCAATATTAATGATAATAGTATTATTGGTTAGGAAAATCATAAGGTTAGGTTAAGTAATAGTAATAATAGTAATGATAATAATAATAATAACAAAGGAGGTAACTATATTAACACTAAGTTGTTAGTAATAATAATAATGATAATATCATTAGCAGTATTAATAGAATAATGGTAATAATAATAATAATAATAATAATAATGAAAGTAATAATAATAATGATGATGATATTAAGTATAATATCATTAATAGTAGTTAAAATTTAATAACATTTATAAAAAGGAGATATTAGGGTTTGGGTAAGTTGGAAACAACCTACGGTCGGTGGTGGTCCGACGGCGGCGCGTGGTGGCGACGGCGGCGACGATGGAGGAGGAGAAGAGAGGAAAAGATGGAGGTGGTGGTTAGATGGGAGGAGAAAAGGGGGAGTTTGATGTGGGGGAGGAGACAGCAGGGAGAGGGGAGTGGAATGAGGGGGGTGGCGTGAGAAAGGTGGCGGCGCGCGGTGGTAGATGCGGCAGCCGAAAGTGGTGGAGAGGGAGGCAGGGAGTAAGGATGGTATGGGCAGGTAGGGGAGGACCTGCTGGTCACTTTGGGAGGTGGAACGGGGGTTAATTACGGCGGAGGTGGCGGCAGAGGGTGGCGCAAGGCGGCGGTGGCGTTTTTTGGGGTAGCACCTTTGCACGATTGTGGTGGCTCGTGCGAATCAAGAAGGGCAGCGGTAGTTGTTTGATTGCGTGGAAAGTGGCACAAGGAGGAGTTTGGCGGGTAGCGGTGGTTTCGGCGGTGGCTGGAGGCGGCGGAAATGGCGTCTGTTCTGGGGGAAACGGAACAGGGTTTCAACAAGGTCTAAAGGGAGGGACTTGTTGTGGCCATTCGGGAGGGGGTATTTATAGGCCATGGGGGGAGGAAAACGACGAAGGGAAGGGAGGTGGCACGTAGGGCAGGTGCGGCAGGTGGCCGGCCGGCGATGGCAGCGTCTCGTGCCCTACGATTTGCAGGGTACGTTTGGCTGTTTTCTGGAAAAAGGAAGGGGTGGCAGGACGTGTGAGGGTGTGTTGGGTCGAATTGGGGAAGAAAGGGATGGAAATGGCAGGGGGAGGACGCCGGATGGCAGGCGGTAGTAGGTGGGAGGTGACAGGCAGCAGGCGGCAGGCGATAGGCGCAGACCTGCGCGGGAGGGGAGGAAGAAGATGACTCTTGGACCGGCGGTCCAGGAGGAAAAGAAAATAGGGGAAACCGGCCGGTTTGGCAACGGATATAAAATCCGTAAGTCAAACGCGGCGTATTGGGGGTTTTGGGAGGAAAACACAGCGTCGCATTGTAGGCAGGCAATGGTCATAAGGTCGTTTAGCGTGACGCGGCGTTTCGACGGCTCTGAGGGCAAAACGCAGCGTATTGGGCGCACGGCGGCCAGCAGACGACGGTAGGCCACGAAAAGGAAGGAAGAAAGGTTGGGCCGCGGGAAGAAAAGTCCAACCGACGGGGAAAAGAGAAAAAAAAGGAAAAGAAAGAAAGGAAAAGGAAGGAAAAGAAAAAGAAAAAGGTTTATTTAGGGTTTTGGATTTTGCATAAATTATTTAGAATATTCTTGGGCTATTTAGAATATTAATATTTATAAAATATTAAATAAATTCCCTTATTGCTTAGTTTAGACTATTTTAGATAAATTTCCTTAACCTCCATACTAATTAGGAAAAACCCAAATTTTCTTTCAATTAAACTCTTTATTATTTTCCTCTTAATTTACCTTAATTAATTCTCTACATTTTAAGTAAATAAATTTATATGCTTAATTTCCCTACTAATTCGTTATTTGGCCAAAATTTCAAAATTTAGGATTTTGGGGTATTTCACCCCCTCTCCACTTCTGCACATTCCCTTGCCCCAAATCCTCCCCCAACCACCTTCTTTTCTAGCCCCAAACAACCAACCCGAAAATACCCATTTTCCCTAATTCCACCACCTTCGAGCCCCTCTTTTTTATTCTTCTCTACATGCAGCTCCTACTGCATGGGCAGTATGAGCTTCTGCCCTCTTTGGTTTACTTGTTTAATATTTTTTAAGGTATAAAAATATTTTAGTTTAATTATTTTAGTAATTAAGTGTTATAAGCCTTATGATTTGGTTTTTATCTTTTCTAATCTAATGAGTCTTGAATTATTTTAGGTATTGGTTTTGATAAATCAAATCTTGAACCTTAAACCGGGATACCGATATGGTTTGTTTTGGTGGAAATCGAGGTAACCATTAAATCCCGCTTAAATGCATGGATTAACGTATGTTAGCACATTAGGCATTTTTAATGCGTATTATGTTTAATATATGTTGTCTAGTATATTATATATGTTTTCTTGAGTTGGTTGATGAAAAGGAAGTATGATAGATTATGTTCCATGTTTGGAAATATTGTTTAGGGTAGAAGTTGGTTATTAATGAAAATGTTAAGTATTATCCATGTTTTATTATGGTATTGTGATATTTATTGCATGATTAGTATTTTGTGAGCCTTAGTGAATTTTATTAATGTATCTTGTACACGGTTATGGTCTAGAATATATATATGGGTGCTAATAATGTTACATTAATTATAAGAATTGAAGATGAGGGATTAAAGTTAATATTTTATGTAGTAATAATAATAATTTAATACAAGTGAAGTAATAAGAGGTAAGATGGTAAATTTGTAAGTGAAAGGATAAATTGGTAATTTTGAATTAAAAGGGGAATTTGGTAATTTTGTAATTAAAGGGGAAAATAGTAATTTTGTGAATAAATGGTAAAATAGTAATTTGTGATTAAATGATAAAATGGTAATTTTGTAAGAATAGGGCAAAATGGTAATTTTATAATAAAAGGTTAAAGTTGAAATTTTGTAATAAATGGGCAAAATGGAAATTTTATCATAAAAGGGCAATTTGGTAATTTTGAAATAAAAGGGTAACTTGGTAAATTGTAATAAAAATGATAATTTTGTAATTTTGTAATAAAATGGTAAAATTGTAATTTTATAATTAGAGGGTAAAATAGTAATATTGTGATAACGAGCAGAATGGTAATTTGAAAATTAAAATAGGTAAGATCGTAATTTCATAATTAAGGATAAATGGAAATTTTATAAGTAAAAGGGTGATATGGTAATTTTGGGAGTTAAGCGGGTAAAATGGTAAATTTGAAGGTGAAGGGGTAAAATGGTAATTTGTATATCAAAGGGGTAAAAGTGGAAATTGGAAAGGATTAAATTGGTAATTATAATAATTGAGAAGGGTAAAAATAATAATTTAAATAACTGAAGGGTAATTTGATGATTTAATAATGGAGAAGGGTAAAATTGTAAATATGATAAATGTGAGGGGTAATTTGGTAATTTGACCAACTAGAGGGTATTTTGGTAATTATGATCATATAAAAGGGTAATTTGGTAATTTAACCAACTAGAGGAGTAATTTGGTAATTAGGATAATGAACGGGGGTAATTTGACCAACTAATGGGTGACTTGTTAATTATAATAAAGGAAATGGATAAATTGATAATCTAACAAACTAAATGGGAAATATATTAAGTGTAACGATTATAAAGGGCGTTTGGTGGCCTAATTTATGTGAAAGATAGCTCGGTAACCTAAACCGAGTAAGGGTGTAGCTAAAGTCGAATGTGTGCTATATGTCCTACATGCCTTATATAATTTTTATGTCGAGATCTATATGTTGCTATTTTAATTGTCTCACGTGTGGTATGGCTTGGAACCAAGGTGTGTTCATGTGCCCTTTTTGGTATGTGCTGATATGGATATGCTATATTTTATGATGTGATGTGATGTGGCCCTTAGGGACATGCATGCTAGGGTAATTAATGTGGTAATCAGGTATGGAGGCATGAAAAAGAGTAATGAGAGAGAAAGATGACCAAAGGGAAGTAAGTTGGCTAATGTAGGTATGGGAGAAACTTGGGTTTGCATGGGATAGTTAGAGTCTGCATGGGGGCAGACTTTACGTATGGAAAGTTACCTCGGGATGTGAGGAAGATAACAGAAGTGTCATTTGGGTGTTTGGGAGCTTCGGGCGAAAATTAGTACGTGGGACGGTATAAGGGTGCGTAGGAGACCAAACTAGGGTTTAGGAAGAAACCCTAATGTGAGAAGGTGAAAAAATAAAAAGAAAATAATATAAGTAAAAGAGAATGAGCGGGGTAGAAAGTGTGGATTGGATCTAAGGGTCGTGACGTGTGGGGTGTTGAAATAGTTGGGATGTGTACGATGGAGAAGGATGGGCCACATAGGCCCGAGTTAGGGTTTTGGAGAAAATCGAGTTAGGAGGTGTAGAAGTCTCAAGATATGGGGCGGGCCCTCCTGGGAGGATAAGTGTGGATATAGTTAGCCATGCATGTCAAGGGTGAAATACTTCCGAATAAGATACGTTTAAGACACTAATCACTTAAAGAGGAAGATGTTGAGCCGGGCCCAGACCGGTCCACCGGCGAATAATAGTGGCCAGGAGCCGGGATGCCCTGGAGACCGAACCACCGGCGAATAATAGTGACCAGGAGCATTTTGCCCTGTATATATTTCCGGTCCACCGGCTATAATAGTGGGGGATTTTTTACTCAGCAAACCAAACGTAAAATTGATAAGATATGGGAAAGATACTAATCACTTATAGTGGAATACCTTGTGAGTCGGGGCCAGACCGCTCCACCAGCGAATAATAGTGGCCAGGAGCGTTTTGCCCTGTATATATATTTCCGGTCCACCGGCTATAATAGTGGGGTTCCCGCACTCACATGGACATTTAAAATCTGAGATGATTGATTAATGATAGACTAATGGCCTTAAGGCCCTAAAGTATCGATTATTCATTATGGCCTATTAATATTCGGTTAACTTGTTAAGTATGCGAATGGACAAAGGTGAATGTTACGTATACACCATTAATATGTGATTGACCGGTTGAATACGTGAATGTATGGATCTGATTGTTATATTTACACGTGTTGTTATGAACGGATATCCTAGTATATCATGTGTGACATTGCGTGCCTGTTTTTAAGTGCGTTTTTAAAGGGTTACTCAGTACCATAGTACTAAAGGGTTCCCTTCATGGGGGCCCTGCCTATTCAATGGGCAGTGCCCCTTTTAGGTCGTGTTCGGTGTTATTCAAGTGGGTTATCGGGAAAGAGCGTAAGGTACTATCCGGAAAATTCTAGGGTTTTGATTTATCTCTTTTAACTACTAATTAATTGTTATTTTGTAACCACTGTTGGTTGATTTTACTCTCGTAAATTATTTACTGCGCTTCTCTGATTTATATATACTTCAGTTTCTTGCAAAGTTGTATTTTACCTTTTTAGCCTTAACACTTCGTATTGGAACGGTAGGAGTGAACCGGTCCGGTACTAAGTGTGGCGGTAATACTCCCAAAGTTCACGGTTTATTAATTTGCTTCCGCTAATTTTCTTTTAATTAAATAAAATTTTTCAGTAGTGAATTTTGGGGGTGTTACAGAGGGTTAGATCATTATTCCTCTATAGTGCTCCATTGGAACACACTATATGAATCTAGATTGTTCTATAAAAGTGTTTATAAAATAGGATGGTTCTGGAGACATCACCTTCAAGAACCATCAAGACGAGTATTGAACTCCTACACATTCTACATGTATCTATACATAACTACATTATTCTAAAATGTTCTAGAATATTCCATAAAAATAAGAGTACTTAAAGCAGTCCATGACAACCTCCCTCACCTGAGCCATCGTCGCCCTCGATGATGACAGGAGTCAAGTATGGAATAATTACATCATTAAATTGCCACAAGTCTTCTACCTTATCCTAACTATCCTCACTTAGATAGCCTCTTCCATTCAACCAATTACTTCTTTTACTTGGTCATGCTAGGCCTTTTGATTATATGATCATCTAGGATCTTCTCAATCTCCTAATAAAGAGAAATCACATTTGTGGGAGGAGCGTGCTTGGACTCTTTTCTTGAAGGGTCTTATTTGCCTTCATGATAGGGCTTTAGTAAGCTCACATAGAATACTAGATGCACCTTGATCTTGGATGGAAATGCAATCTGATAGAATACATTTTCCACCTCCTTTAAGATAGGATAGGGCCCTTCATATCTCCTTACTAAGCCATTGTGAACTTGGTGATATGCATTGAATACTTGTGGGGACAACTTCACCGTCACAAAGTTTCCCTCCTTGAACTTCAAAGGCATTTTATTCTTGGATTTCCACTTTTTCATCTTTCTTAAAGCTTTCTCCATGTGTTCCTTGGCAAGATCAAGTTGTTCTTCCCATCCATGCACAAAGGATTGTGTTATAGGTCTACTCCCCTTGTATCCCTTAGCCACTATGTACAAAGTGAGGGGTTAGTGTCCCATGACCAACTTGAATGGGCTATGTCCAGAGGACTCACTTCTTTGAAGATTATAAAATAATTGAGCCGCATAAATCAACTTAGTTCAATCATTTTTATTTCCACTCATATAGTGCCTTAGGTATATTTCCACCAAGGTATTTACCCTTTCCTTTACCCATCCGTCTATGGATGAAAGCTTGTGGAAAAATGAAGCTTAGACCCCATAATTTTAAACAACTCCCTCTAAAACTTTATAGTGAAGTGAGGATCCATATCACTTATAATGGTCTTAGGCAAACCTCAATACTTCACCACATTCTTGAAGAATATCTAAGCACACAAGTCTATCGTATAATCCCTTGGAGATAGAGATGAACATTCCATATTTCCTTAGCCTATTAACCACCACCATTATTGATTCATGTCCTTTGGATTTTGGGAGTGCTAAGATGAACCCCATTAAGACACTCTTATAAGGTCTTTTAGGAATGGGTAAGGAATCTAGCAATCCTGTGAGAGACCTTTGCTCATTCTTATCTTGTTGGAAAATAAGACAAGTCCTCACATATCCTTCCATGTTGTCTAGATTCTATGGCTAATAGTAAGCATCTTTAATAAGAGCAAGGTTTCATCTCATACCTGGGTATCCGACCCATTTAAAATTGTGGCACTCCTTCATTAGGTCCTACCATAGGTTCCAAGATTTAGGTATTTAGAGATGGTTTCCCACGATGTAGAGTAGCTCATCTTGCTCCTAGAATCTCAAAGTCTTCCCTTCCTTTACCATATCCATTAAGCTCTTAGTAACTGTGTCATCCATCATTCCTTACTTGACTTGGTCCAGGATGTCTCCCATAGGATCGTTGATGCTTACAAGCATTACCTTGCCGCTTAGTGCATCACCCACCATGTTAGTACTTCCAAGCTTGTAGTCCATCTTATAGTTGAATTTTACTAGGAAGTCTTACCAACAAGATTACTTGGGACTTAGATTCTTTTGGTTTTGGAAGTAAATTGTTTCCAAATTATCAATCTTGATTACAAACCTACTTCTAAGAAGGTAGTAGCTCCATACTCGCAAGAAGTGGATGATGGCAGTCATTTCCTTGTCATGCACTGGATACCGCTTCTCTATATCATTCATTATGCGGATCTCAAAAGCTATTGGATGCCTATCTTGTCTAATAACTCCTTTAATAGCAAACTGGGAGGAATCCATATGCACCTCAAATTCTTTAGAGTTATTGAGTTAGCACAAAACCCTTATCACGACCTTCTTCAAGTTTTCAAATATCTTTACACACTCCTCATCCCAACTCTATGGGATCTTCTTCTTTATTTAATTTGTGAGCTTGTGGCCCTTCCCAATTAATTTACCAAGCTAAGGAAACTTAAGAGTTTAGACAAATTATTTGGGTCTTCCCATTCTTGAATAGCCCGGACATTGGCTATATCCATCCCAATCTTTCCATCCTTGATATATTGGCCTAGAAACTTTGCTTTAGGGTGAGAAAATGATCACTTATCCTTCTTCACATAGAACTCATTCTCCCTTAGGAGTTAGTAGGCCTTCCTCAATTGCTCAACATGGTCTTCCAACATCTCACTATAGATCATCATATCATCTACGTAAACCACCACAAACTTATCCAAGTAGGGATAGAATTTCTTAGTCATTAGAGTAAAAAAAAGTTGTTGGGGGAATTTGTGAAAACAAAAGGAATAGAAACAAATTAATAGGAATTATACCTTGTTACACATGCAATCTTAGTCCCATATCCTTTGAAAATTCTCACTTGCCAATATCCCAACCGCAAATCCATCTTGGTTTAGTATCTCGCCTTCCTAAGCTAATAAAATAAGTTATCCATCAAGCGTATCAAATACTTGTTATTCACCGTGATCTTATTAAGTGCCTAGTGATCCACAAACATGTGATAAGGGCTATCTTTTTTCTTCTAGAATAATACAGGGGCACTATAAAAAGCTTGGATAGATGAACGAACCCAACATCAAGTAAATCCTTCAACTATTTATTTAATTCCTCCAACTCTTGTGGGCTCATTTGATAAGGAATCTTTGAGGGTGGATTAGCTCCTATTTCTAACTCAATATCATGGTCCATCTTCTTCATAGGTGGAAGCTTCTTAGGTAGCTCAATTGGCATCGTGTCTTTAAACTCATAAAGGACTTATTGTGACTTTAAACTCATAAAGGACCTATAATGTCTCCTTAGGCACCTCCATGGGTTGTGTGTATTCCTCTTCAACAACCAAAGCCAAATAGAAGAATTCCTCCCTTTTAAATCCCTTAGATAATTGTATAGTAGAAAGAGAGTGAGACTTTACCTTGGCTTATGCTAAAGGCACAACATATCTCTTCTTCCTCTTTGTGATGTGCTAGCACTATCCCTTGAGAAGGTAAATGGCTTCCACATCCATGAAATCCATCCTAAGTTCATGCCATAGGCATCTATCTCAATCACTATAAAGTTCACCCTTCCTTCCTATGAATAAAGGGTGATGAGAACTCCATATTCTACACCGACAATGGGCTTAACTTTAGAGTTTACTTGTAATACCTCCACATTTTTGTATGATGATTTAATGATAATTTTGTCGAATTTTAGAACCTTGATTTTGATTTAATATTATGATTTGGTTTTGGATAAAATTTGATTTGAAATCATGTTGATTTAGTTGGAAATATGTTAGTTGATGTTGATACATGTTTTAATAAGGCTAAGAATGATTTATATGAAAGAATCTGCATGAAATCTAATATTTATGTTTTATTAGGGCTAATTGATCGACAAGTTAGGTCAGATTCCTTGAATGGATCTTAGAACATTTGATCGATTAACCCAACCCAACTACCATTATGATTGTAGAGACCTTGGTCTTGCCCTCCACTTAAATCCAATGATCGGTTTAGCAAAACTAATCGGCTGGTCTATGAGTAGTTGACTAAGTAGCCCAAACCAATCGATCAATTTGAGGAAAGCACATTATGGTTGAGTCAAACTAATCAATTGGATTTCCTCAAACTCATTAATTAGTTGGGCTCGAATGATCGACTCATTTTATTGGTTTTCTTAATTTTCTTCTTTTTTGTTTGGTTATGCTTTGAGGTTATATTTGGAACTATACCATGGTTATTAATGAGACGAAATACATATTTTATCATAAACTATTATCCTAATTAAAAGATCAATATGGATCATGAATTATGATATACTCTATGAATAATGAAAGGACTAAATGAGTGTTTCACTGATGATAAGTGAGGCTATTGAGAAAGAGTAATGAAACTCAGCTTGAACTATAATTAAATATAATGGTGGTTATGAATTATGTCAGCCAAGGACAAATGAAAAACCCACATTGTTGGAAAAATGGAAAGAAAAAGGGTAATGTAGATTAACATGGTAGGTGGTGTTGTTTACTTTGTATAGGCCTTGTATGATCACCCATTTTTATGAATAAATTACTAATAATGTGAAGTATAAGAAAGTTGAGTTGAGTATGGGATCCTCGATTAACTATTAGGGGTTAGTTTGGCTTTGGGCTTTTCCTTCGGGTGGGATCATGGGAGATCTCAGTGCCTTACCAACATTAAATACTGATAATGTATTAGGGGTATTGATACTAAAGGATCTAATTACCTGGGTGGTTGGTTTTAGCCTAGACTTATGCCTATATTTGTTGGCTTTTGCCTAAACTTATTTTCTTTTGGTGATTAACTTTGGCCTAAACTTTATGTCCCTTATTTAGATAAGCTTCCATGGTATGTGAATACATGGGGTAGTGCACACTCCATCGCTCGATGTTAAAAAAATATGGGTGGAAAATATTGGTTGATAATTATGAATGGTGACCAAGTGAATGGTTAATGATTGGTTAAGAAATAGAAGTAATGATATGATTGAGAAAAATAAATAAAGTTGATTTATGCACATGACTAATTGGTTATGGAAAGGAATATTGATTGAGTGATTAACATATCTCATACATGGATATATGAATAGCATATCCGAAAGGAATTAGATAATTGAAAATAACCCTAAGGGTTGCTTGGATACTCTTTATTATTACTTGTGTTAGTGCTGAGATAACAATGGTAAATATAAGCATGATGTATTCTACTATGCTAGAGTTGTATATGATGTCATGTCTTTATACACTTTTACCTTTATATATAATCTTATCATGATGCATGCTACAGCTTATATTCATATATGGTTAGTTAGCCTACTTGTAAGCATTGAGGGAGAAACTTGGCTTACTCAGTATGCATTGTACTGATGTGACTATTTGCTCGATCACCTACTCATTCCCACGAGTAGAGGATCATGTGCAAGTCTTTAGGAGCTAGTAAATGGCCTACTTTAGTTGTGTCAAGGCTTGAGAGTAAGGAAATCCGAAAGATTTTGGTGAGGTCCATGGAAAACCATGGTTTTAATTTGGGTATCATCCCTAAATTATTTTTGTAACCCCATATTCTATTCACATGTATTTTGTATGATTTAATCGGAACACATTAGGTCCTCTACTAAAAACACACTTCGAAGTTGTTTAAATTAAATTTTTATTTTTCCCACTTTGTTGTTTTAAATGTTTTGATTGGTTTAGCCTTGTATCTGATATGGGGTAGGTGGAAAATGTCTATCTTATGTTAGGTACAACAGTAATACCCCATTTTTAATAGGTGTTTTATGATTCCACAATTGTTTTAACAAAAATATTTGGTAGTAAAAATGGCGGTGTTACATTACTACCTTCATTCTTCCTTCATCCTTACTGACCTCAAGCTCCATCCTTTATGCGTCCTTAGGACTAAGGAAGTTATGTGATGCTCTTGTGCCTACCAAGTCATTACTTGTCACACCTTTCACTCATACCACCACATACAACAACCCCTTTAGGCTGCTCCTTTGGCTTGGAGTTGATGGAGTTAAGTAGGGTGAGACTCCATATAAGTATCACTCTAATTATGTTTCTGTCTTTAGGTGGAAGCCATAGCATTCAATTCTTTCTTTCTAGGGAAATCTCACAGAAAATGGTTACTACCACACGTAAAAGATTCACATTTATACTTAGAGAAATCCTTACCTCCATGCTCACTCTCCTCATCTTTTCCCTTAGAGTCATGGTACTCAGAACTAGTCTTGTGGGACTTATGTCCCCTACCTTTATTCAAACCATCCTTTTAGCCCTTTTCCTTCCTCTATGACTTGTACTTGATCAAGGACTCCACCTTTTGATAGGATTCAAGGAGGTCTTAAACTTTCATCCTCCTTACCTTTTATTCAACCCAAGATTATAACCCACCCATGAAATATGACAACCGTTTCTTCTTATGCACGTCACACAACATGGTATATTCCCTAAGATAAAGGGTATGTTAAGTAATTTGTATGTTATCATCACGTAAATGGGTGGCAGAAAAGTACCTTTCAATGCCATAAAGGAAGTTGTCAATCTCCTTTGCATTCCTTGAACCCTTATATTTGTGAGGTCAGGGTGTATCCAACATAGGAATAGACCCCCTTGAGCTTCTAGCATCGACCAAGATTGCTTCATTGCATCGAGTAAAATCCTCCTCAGCACTTGTAAGCCTCTCCTTTAGATCTATGTTCTAGGTTACAAGTTGATTGGTTTAGTCCAACATCTCATCCATGAGTTTCTTGGTGGAATCTACCTTCTCTTCACTAAGTTAGATAATAATAAAAACATTCACCTACCTATGCACCTAATCTTAGTTGGGTAAGGCATCCACATCCTTCTCCAACCCATCCACCCTTCCCTTCAAGCTGGATATATCTTCTTGGTAAGCCTGAACAAATCTATTCATCATCTCCATAGCACCCTCTAAGTTGGTAGCAGGACTATTAGAGGTGACCTTACCTTTCCTCTTTTTCTCAACATTAGAAACTTGGGTGACTTGTGAAGTTGTGGTATTTTGGGCCATAGAAACTCCTCTTGGTTAATCCCTCACGTAATCATGGTCTAATACCACCTATCACACTTTGATTTCTCCCTAAACCAACTGTATGTGGCACTTAGAATTTTTCCACTTTTTAGATAACTACTTCAACCTTTCACTTCAAGAGAAAATACTATTGAGCAAGGGAACCTTGCCTAACATATAGCAATAATCTTTCACAAAGGTACAGACAAGAGAGTTTGAGAGAATAAGAGCTTTATTGAGAGAATTTTTGAAAGCTTCCAACTTGTGGATGGTGGAAATGAGACCCTCATCCCCTATTTTTAGTTGAGGCATCTTTCTTCTCCTATTCCAATGAAAATTCTAGAGTGGGCAAGATCATTGTCCCTCTAAAATGCTCCATTTAAACATACTTGGCTAATTTAGAGCATTCCATACGAGTTTGTACAAAAGAGGATGGCTTGAAAGAGATCCCCTACTACAACCATCAAGATAAGTGTAGAAACCTCCTACATCTTCTACATGTATTTATATATATAAATTATTCTAGAATATTCTGCAAATTTGAGAGTAATCAAAGCGGGCTATGACACACTTCCTTTAAAAGATTAGGCGCGGGCCTCTTATTTTACCCTTGAACCTCATCATCACTTGCTTTTGCATATGATATTCTTATCAATTTTTATATGTTCTTTTACTCCTTTAACATCATATGGTGAACACGGACGAATAGAATATACAATTTCTAACAAGATTGATGAGACACTCACTTCTTACCTCAATTTATTTTATGTCACTAGTGCTTATATCAAAGATAGCATATTGACTCCATTATATGGTTATGTAGGAAGCTATGAAAAGGAGAAAAAAGAGTTTGATAGAATATTAAGGTATGTGTTTACCATGAAACTTACCCTTTCCCTTCTAAAATTGAGAGAATACAAGATTATAGGTGAA
The DNA here is from genome assembly GCA_039764185.1 of Tamarix austromongolica. Lineage (NCBI taxonomy): Eukaryota > Viridiplantae > Streptophyta > Magnoliopsida > Caryophyllales > Tamaricaceae > Tamarix > Tamarix austromongolica. The sequence continues at coordinate 75,206,566 of CM077817.1, forward strand.
ACTGAATTTCTATGGTAACGCAAGTCTTCATACAATGTGTTTAATGGAATTTCCAAACGAAATATAGTTTTGCTGCGTGCCATTTCTAGTGGATATTTTAGTTGATCATGCTATGAGGAAGTTGTAATGTTTTTGGTTGAGTGAGCTATGTGCAATCAAGGTTAATTTTGATGACACTCCTTCTGTTTCATTCTATTCTTTATACATTATGAGTGCTAGGAATATACCTATATGTGATAATTGTATTTGGGTTAAGTGATACTTTGCTAATCTAATCATTAGAAGTTGGAGTATTGGTGTATTGATTTTGATAAGGGTGAAAACATTGGGAGGACATATAGCAAAAAGTCATCTTACTTCCTAGGAGTTAGATATCCATAATTCATGACCTGTACATAATTTCACTCTACCTTCATGTAATACGCTGCATTTTTTAAATTCAATTTTATTAAGCTTAAATATGTTGTTATTGTCATTTCATGAAAATATTTAATTATTTTAATTCTAACTCATTTTATGAATTTATTAACGATTTTGACTTCATATTATAATTTAATTAATCACTATCATTAAGGATCATTATATATAAATTTATTCATGACCAAGATTTTATTATATTCATATAATTTTGATTTCCATTTAAAAATATGTATTTCCATTCTTTCTCGTATTTTGAATTTTAATATTTTATATTCGTTTTGTATTATGACTTCTTCATGTAATTACGACTTTATTGTGGAGTTATATTTCATTAAAAAGTAAATTATTTAAATTATAAAACTCCATTTATAATAGCAAAATAATTTTAATGATTTTATCAACAGTAAATATTTTTCATTTTGAAATTATCTATTTTTCAAAAGTCGTTAAGATCTTTAAAAAGTTTAAATTAAAAACATTTTTGTATCTTATTTATGATTTTCTTCTAAAATTAATTTTTTTTTCATTTTACCCTTCTTAGTTTGCAGAGGAACATTTTTAAAAATTATTTAAATTAATTCTGATATTTTAGAATTTGATTTAAATATTTTCTTATACGGATTTAAATATTTTTTAAGGTCTTATTATATATTTTTGTAAATAATATAAATATTTTCTTTCATTAGTATTTTTTTCTAAATTTTTTTTCAAAATTCTTTAAATAGCTTTCATATTAATTTTATACATTTGGATCCTTACAAAAGTGTTTTCGTTAAATGAGTATAAAATAAAATTTATCTGTATATATTTTTTTAGGTATATGATACCATCTTATATATGTGTATATTTGTAATGAAAAAAAAACCATCACTGACCGACCCCCTTTCCTTTTCCTTTTGTTCTCTCTCCCTCTTTTCTTTCTCTTCTCTCTCTCTCTCTCTCTCTCTCTCTCCTCGTCGTGTTTTTTTCTTCTACCCCCTAACCTTCCTCCTACTTACTCCTTCTTCAACCACCATACCAGCCATGATCATCCATCATTGCAAAAACACCGACCTTCTCTCCCCATTTTCGTTGTTGCCATCCTTCAATGCACAACTGCGATAGCATCCACAACAATGAAGGGTAGAAGCAATGATGGGTAACAGCGGGTTGTGCCGCCGAACCAATCACCTTCTTTCCACCGTGAGTCGAGATAGTCTCTGATGAGTGGTCTTTGACCTCTGATGGAGCTTTCCCGATCTTCACCTGTCCCAATTTACTAATTTAGTGTGGTAAATTTCAGAAACCCTAAATTTTGTTTTGAGTAGTTTTGTATGAATTAGCGTATGATAAACTAAATTAGGTTTTTAATTATGTGTGTGTGTGTGTGTGTGTGTTGTATGATTGATTTAGAGAGGTTAATTGTAGTGTGTGTGGTTGATTTTTGAAAATTGGAATTTCAACCCAATTATCCCAAGATTTTTTGGATTCATCCGATTAAGCTATTTTTGATAAATTAATTATATAATATGATATAAAATGTATCTAACTTCATATTGGAATTGTTAATTTGAGAAATTTATGTGTAATTAATCAGAATTTGATTTATAGGTCAAAATCTGTATGTAACGAAATTGAATTGCATAACAAGTTGTTTCATTCAATTGATTTAATTTTATGTTGGAAGTGTAAATTTGGAAAAAACTGTATGAAATCTATTAGAATTGGATTTTTAGATCAAAACTATTGAGAATCTAAATTGAATTGTATAATTGAGTTATTTTATTAAATTAATTATATAATCTACATTATAATACATATAATTGCAATTCTGAACCGTCAATTTAAGTATTATAAAGAGAATTAACCGGATTAGCATCCCGAAATTAAAAACCCTAATTATGTTAAATTAGGTATTTATTTTATTATTTTTGCTTAATTAATTATATAATATGTTATAAAATATGTCTAATGGTATTTTTAAGCATTTAATTTAAATAAATTAATAATATTTAATTAAAGTGCATTTTTAGGCCTAGAACTCTAGATTTTAAATGAAATTATAAAACAGGTTTTGTATAGTTGTTTTTCTAAAATTGAATTTATAGAATTAGTTGAAATGACCTTAATTGTATTTTAACACCTTTGATTGGAATTAATTAATTTCAATTGTTCGAGTTTGTGTTTTGGGCTTTAAAACCCTAATTTTGGGAAACGGTTATTGTAACACCCCAAAATTAACTATTTTTTTTGCGGAAGAAATTACAATAGAAATACTTAAATCAAAACCCGTGAATTCTGGGGATGTTACCGCCACACTTAGTACCAGATTGGTTCTTTCCGACCGTCCCAATACTAAGTGCTAAGGCTAAAGAAAAGATCAACATTTAAACTTAAACCAATAGTTCATAAGGAACTAGAAAGAATCATACATCAAAATCAGAGTACGCATAAAGCTAATAGTAAGATAGAAATCAGAGTGCGAAATCAAAGAGGATAAATACTCAATACAAGGTAATAAATTAAAGAGGATAAATCGATACAAAAGAAATAATGAAAGGAAATAGAATCGCATAAAGACTGAAATATGGCCACAACTCTCTCGAACTTTGAGCCAAAACATGCTCAACACTCAACCCCGCCGGATGTCTTGCCCACCTACACAAAGTCAGAAGGGCATACTACTTGTGGGAATGAGCAGCACCTATGAAAAAGAGTGATCAGTACGCTACGTACTGAGTAAGGTAACCAAGCACTAAGGCCAACACATAATAGCACATAGAGAATGCAAAATAATAATAAAGCATAAGACCAACATGATAACATAATGCATATGACCATTCAGGTAAAAGTATAGAGGCCCAATTATAGTCCAGATTAATTTTTAAATTAATCTCTAATCAGAACTCATTTCACACCATACTTTTTATCAAGTCAATGCGAGTACGGGAACCCCACTATTATAGCTGGTGGACCGGAAACACATAGAGCATCATGCCCTAACCACTATTATACCCGATGGACCGAAAACGCACAGGGTATAAAGCTCCTGACCACTATTACTCGCCGGTGGACTGGTATGGCCCCTTCTCGCATGGTGTTCCACTACAAGTACTTAGTGTCTTTCCTATATCTTGGTACAAATATGTTGAGTTTTGTTGAGCACAGGATCCCTCACTATTATAATCGGTGGACCGGAAACACACAGGTACAAAGCCTGACCACTATTATAGCCGGTGGACCAGAAATACATAGGGCATCATGCCCTAACCATTATTATTCGTCGGTGGACCGGTCTAGGCCCAGCTCAACATTTTCTACTTTACGTGATTAATGTTTTTAGTATCTTATTCAGAAGCTTTCACCCTGGACATGCATGAATCATCACACATCACAAATCACAATTACACTTTAATCACCAATTACACATGATACGACAAAAACCCTAAGAAGCCGCACCAAACCCTAATTAACCACAACAAACCATAGTTAACCACTCCAAACCCTATTTAACCATAACAACCATAATTAGCCATTTCAAACCTTAGTTAACCATAACAAACCACAATTAGCCACTCCAAACCCTAGCTTAGTCTCCTATGTACCCAGATAGTGCACCACGTACTATTTTCTGTCCAAAGTGTTTGATCACCCAAACAACGCTTACATTACTATCCTCACATCCCAAATCAACTTTTCATACGTAAATTTCACTCTCATGCAGACTTTACACACCCCATGCAACCTTTCGAATTTTTCATGCAGAACCCTAAGTCCATCCATACAAAACCCTAAATTATTTCATACAAAACCCAAGATTCCATCCTATAAAACCCTAAATTCAATCCACACAAAACCAAAGATTCATTCATACCAAACCCTAGATTCAAACCATATAAAAATAAAGATTCCTCCATATAAAACCAGGGATTCATCCATACCAACCCTAAATTCAATCCATACCAAACCAAAGATTCATCATTACCAAACCCTAAATTCCAACCATATAAAACCAAAGGTTCATCCATACAAAACCCTTACTTCAATTCATACGAAACCAAAGATTCATCCATATAAAACCATAAATTAGATTCTCCCATATAACATTATATATTAGATTCTCCCATACAACATCATAAATTAGATTCTCCCATATAACACCATAAATTAAATTCTCCCACATAACACCATAAATTAGATTCTCCCATACAAACCATAAATTAGATTCTCCCATATAAAACCATAAATTATATCCTCTCACATGAAACCCTAAATTTCCCATTTTTTTCTTCCACTCAGGAATCATTTAAATACTTAGGTTAACTCACATCACTTAGTCAACTTCTTTTCCCATCCTCCTTTTTCATCCTTTCTCCCACACAAACTACATCAAAATTCTCACATGCATGTCTTTCAGGGTCACAACACATATCATCACATATACATAATACATATGTCATACAAATACATAAAAACATACTTCAACTCCACATCATACCACATACGACATAATTAATAAAGATAAACATAGGATACATAGCATGCGAAGCACATAATGCATATAAACACACAAGAGGCCTTAGTAACACCCTTACCTAAAACAACACCGGTCTTAGAGCATGCTCCTACGCCTCCTTAGGGCTTTGACCAAATGATAACATATTAATGGAAATAATATTAACAAATTTCTAACTTTGCTAAAGATATAGACATAATAGAAATATTATAAAAGTTGATAATATAGGGTTAAAGAATTTACCCTAATAATAATAATGATACTAAAATAATAATAATAGCAAAGATACTAAAAATAATATCAATGAGAATATAAATAACAATAATAATAATAATAGTAACAATAATAATAATAAAAGGATATTATTCAAAAATAAAGTAAAATAAAGGCTTCGGCCCCTTTACTAAAATAATACTAATAATGACATTAGTGGAATAAATAATAAAATTTAATAATAATAATAATAATAATAATAATAATGGTAATAATAACAATAATAATAATAATAATAGCAAAACTAATAGTAAAGTAATTGTAATACTAATAATGAAATAATAATAATAGTAATTCAAAATAGTAATAAAAAATACTATAGGGCTTCAGCCCTCGACAGAAATAATAATCAAAACATTAATACTAATAATAATAATACATATTAAAAATAGAAATATTAATAATAAAAAATAGTATTTATATTCAAATAAATGAAATAAAATAAATTAAGGCTTAAAAAATAGGAAAAAGGGTTGAGAGTGTATAGGGTTCAACCTTAGGCTGGTGGGGATAGGCGGCACCGGCGGTGGTTCACGGCGGTGGCGGAGATGGCACGAAAAAGAGAAGAAAAGGGTAAAAGTTGAATGCTAGGAAAAAGATAGGGAGAATTAGGGTGAGGTATGGAGTGTTTAGGGTTTCCAGGAGGAGAGGGACATAATGATGGAGGTGGCGCAGCCAAAGGTGGCGGCGCACAGCGGCGGTGGTGGTGGCCGAATGGGAGAGAGGGAGAAATAGGAAAGGAGAGGTAGGGGAAGGTAAAAGGTGATCTGTAGAACATTTTAGAAGGTGAAAGAAGCGGCGGCGGCGGTGGAAGAGGTGGTTAAAGGTGGTTCAAAGGGTGGCGGAGATAGAAAAATAGGTTGATCGAGAAGGCTACTTCGCATAGCTGGGGTGGCTAGTGCAGGAATAATTGAGAGATATGGGATGTTTGGCTAGCTAGAGGGCAGTGTAAGAAAGATTTTGGTAGGCAGAGTAGGTGGCAGCATTGACCGACGGCTGTAGAGCTGGCATCTAAAGTGGCGACGGTGAAAAGGGTCATTTTTCTGGGTAGGAATTAAAAGCTCCACACAGGATTGTTATGGGGGTATTTATAGAGTGTAAATGAGAGGTTAGGGTCTGTGGATTGGCTAGAGAGTTGGGAAAGTAGGGTTAGGGATTCTGGCGGTGTTATTTGGCCGGTGGCAGCAATTTTTGGGGGATGGGGTTGACTGGCTGGGAGAGGGAGAAATGTGCGAGGAGAGGGGGAGTTAGTTGGGAGAAAATGTCGAAGAGTCAGCAGGGGAGAGAGAGGATCGAAACGGCCGGTCAAAGGAGGCGAAAAACTAGAGCATAGGGGAGGCGGGAATGGTGTAGGTGCTAGACGACGTCGACGGGGAAGAAGGGAGAAGAAGATGGGGGTGCTGGACCAGCGGTCCAGAAGAAAAAGAAAGGAAGGAAAAGGAGGAAAGAACCAGGTGGTCGGGTGATCATTAAAATGGGGGTGCAAACGCAACATTCAAGGAAAACAACACACAAAACACGGCGTTGGGAGAGGGCAGGAGAATCCAGCCGCACGGACTGGGCGGTGCTATAGGAAAGGAAGGAGAGATGGGGACCGGGCCACTAGGCTGGCCACATTCGAGGAGGAGAAAAAAGAAAAAGAAAAGAAGAAGAAAGAAGAAGAAAGAAAAAGAAAGAAAAAGGAAAAAGGGAAAAAGGAAAAGAGAAAAATAATTAGGTTAGGGCCAATTAAATTAATCTAAATATTTAGGATATTTAAAAATAAAAATATTTAAATAAAATAATATTTAAATTCCTTTTTAAGCTAAATTAGGATTTTTTTAAAAGATTTTCCATAAATTCCAATTTAATCAGCAAAACACCCTAATTTTCTTCAATTAAATTATTTATAAAATTCATATTAATTTGAAACTATTTTCTCCTTGTTATTTTAAATAAAATAATTTATTTAATTAATTTCCAAAATAATATCCTTAATTAGCAAAAATACCCAAAATTCTCCTAATTAAAAATAATTATAAATTTATTCTTAATTTACCCTAATTAATTTCCTTTTATTTTAAAAAAATAATTTATTTAATTAATTTTCATAATAAAACCACATTTAAATATAATTTTTAAAATTAGAAATTTTCGGGGCATTTCAATTATTTTAAATTGGATACTTGTAAGATTATTTTCTTAAAATTGATTGTCTAGATTTATTTAAAATTAGTTTAATTGTATTATTAATCTATCAATTTGAGGTAATCAGAGTTAATTAGTTGGTTTGCAATTCAAGCTTAGAAACCCTAATTTTCAGAGATAGTTTATGAAAATGATTTGCTTATGTTTCTTTTTACCTAATAGATTACTAGACTTGATTTAAAATCATATAAATTGTATTTTTTTTTCGGGTTGGATTAGTTATCTGAAAATAGTTGGTTTTTCTCTTTGGTAATAAAACTTAATTAGTAAGTTATTTTCAATAAAATTAAGTTACACTCTATTGTCCTTTCCTCAATTTTCCAAATCAATTTGAAATTCCCTAAGCGATATGTGTTGAACCCAATTTGGTTAAATTTTAATTTTAAATCTTAATATAGTACATTGGTGAGTCTTAGGTTTTGGACACATTTTCTAAGAAATATTGTTTGTGTTTCTCTTTATTGATTAAATTTTAATACTTAAATTGTTAATCGGTAAGGTAGTTTGTAACATAGCATTACGATTTCTATCCGCGATCTAGGAAAACATTCTCGTAGATTGTCAAGATCTCAATATCTATCTCTCTCTTTCTTTCTCAATTTGCTTAGATAGCTTTAGATTTAGGTAAATCAGTACTTATATAGTAGAATCAGGTATATATGTCTTCTTGAAGTGGAAGATGATGAGTACGCTTTATGATTATTTAAGTATGACAAGTGTATATTATGCTTTTGTGTGGTAATTCTATGCATGTATGAGTCTATAAATTCAAAGTGAACATATGTTGGTATGCCTCTTGAATATTTTCTATGTTAGAATATGTGAAGGGTTGAGCATGTGGTTAACATATTCTATTAATTATGAAATATTTGATGATTTTAGAGTATGTTCTAAAGTGTGTAAATTATAATTAGTTTAGAAAACCATATCCTTGGTTGAGTATGGATTGAAATTAGATTTTGTGTGGGATTTAATAGGTTTTTTGTTGATTTGATCAATGATGATTTTGTTTAGTAAAGTTTTTCATTTGTCATATGCCATTGGATATATCCCTGTGGGATTTTATCCTCTTAGTATAAATGTTGTATGAATTTTAGTTGGACAGATTTTAGCCTTGCATTTAGTATAAGATAGATCATGAAAATTTATCTTATGTTAGGTGGGTAGTAAAATTTTCCATTTTCTATTTTAGCTTCTACATTATTCATTTAAAAAAAATTAAGAGTGCATTTTGGGGGTGTTACACTACAAATCCTATGAAAGAATTGATACAATGGAAGAAACTCTCAAACTTTAAGGCTTAAAGGGAAGAATTTGACATTTTTAATGGACATTTTCCTTCTTTTCACCTTAAGGATAAGGTGAAATTTAGGTAGGTGGTATTGTAATCCCCCAAAAATTTCAAAAACCTATATTTTAATAAATGACTTTACTTGAAATAAAATTATCTTGTAAAATTATTTATTTCAATTATTTTATGGATTTTAGAGTATATAAATTTGGATAAGATAATTTAATAAATTTAAAAATAAATATTTTACTATTTTCATATTATTGTATTTAAATAATTTTCAAAACCAATATTTTACCAACCTTACCCTTTTTAAACTAATATATTAGATTATAATGAATTAAATTATTAAATTAAATAATTTATCAAGAATATTACATTTTATGATTTTATAAATTAATTTACCTTATTTTCCCTATTTTTCCATTTTCCTTTTTACCCTTTTTCTCAATTTTCCTTTTCTCCTCTCCTTTTTCCTATTTTTCCCCCTTGGGCCGCCCGGCCTGCCTTCCTCTCCCCCCCTCCTTGCGCGTTGGGCCAGGCCCGCTCCTTCCTCCCCTATCCCTCGCGTGCCCACCCAGCCGCAACCTTCTTTTCCCCTTGGACCGGCCGGCTTGCCTTATTTTCTTTTCCTCTGCTGGTCCACCCGCCATCCCTTTCTTCTTCTCCTCTCTTCTTCTCCTATGCTCGACCAGCGCCCCCATGTTTGCCACCACCAAGCTGCCCTGCAACTGCCGCCACCTACCTCCCTCTACCTCTCTCTCTCTTCCCCCGTCATTTTCTTTCCTTTTTTGAGCCAAACCGGCTCTTGGACCACACCCCGCATGCTTCCCCCCTTTCCTTCTTCTCCCCTCTCTTTCCCCCTGCCAACCGACACCCTTGCCACCACTGCAGCACCGATCGGCCGCTTGCTCCCCCTCTCTTCTCCCTCTTCTTTTTCTTCATCTCCCCAGCCCTTCGTTTCCCCATTATTTTGAACCATCATCCCCTTCCCGAGCTCCCTCCTCTCTCCTTCCTCCTTCCCCATTTTCTCCCCCGGTCTTTGATCAACGCCGCCCGCCGCCGCTTGAACCACCAAGCCCAACCCCTGCGCCACCTTCTGCCACCACCTACTACCACCCTGCACCCCCACGCTGCCCCTCGAGCCCTACACTTCCTCCCTTCTCCACCCCTTTTCTTTTTCTCCCCAGTTTTCCCCCTTACCACTGAGCCACCTGCAACCGCCATTTCCGCCGCCGTCCGGCCACTTCTGTCGCCACCCAACCCACCGTTCGAAACCCCGAAACCCCCTCTACAACCGCTATGCCTTAGTTGGCCGAAAACAACCCTTGCACCCCTCCATTTTTCCCTCTCCTTTTCCTTTATTCACAACCCCTTTCCCTCGACCCATCTTGGTAGCCAACTTCGCCGCCTCGCCGCCGCCGTCTCCGCCGCCTTACACCACCGTTAAACCACCCTTAGCCTCCACCTACACCCCCTCTTCACTTCTGCACCATTCCCTTGCCTTGAAACCTCCCCCAACCACCTTCTTTTCTAGCCTAAATACCCTAACCCGAAAATAATAGATTTTGCTTCCTCCACCCCCCCTCCCTTCGAACCCTTCCACCCCTTATTTTTGTGAGCCAAGCATGATATATAAATGGTTTTGTACATTTATTGAAAGAAAAAGGGAAATGCATGATAGCTTTGTGCCATGTGTAGGTATGATAATTAAGGAAAAGGTTGATTATTGATGGAAATGTTAAATGCTTGTTTATGATGTATTATGTTGCTAAGGAATGAATGATATTATTTTCTAAGGGTATTCTAGTAATTATGGTTATGAAGTATGTGATCTAATGTATGTAGTTGCTAATGAGTATTATGTTGATTAATGACAAGTTGGTGGACTTAGATGATAAGAATAATATCATTATTTTATGTAGTGATGGTAAATTCATAAAAATGGTGAATAAAGGGGTTGAGTGGAAATTTTATAAGTAAAGGGTAATTTGGTAATTTAAAAAGAAAGGGGTTAAATGATAATTCATAAGTAAAAGGATAAAATTGTAAGTTGTGAGAAAGAAGGGTAATATGGTAATTTTTGGAGAAAAGGGTAAAGCCGTAATTTTCGAGGTAGAGGGGCAAAATCGTAATTTCATAAGTGGTAATATGGTAAATTTTATAAGTGAATGGCGACACGGTAATTTTGTTAGTGAGGAGTATTATGGTAATTTTGTGAGTAAAAGGTTAATATGGTAATTTTGGAAAAGAAGGGCAAAATGGTAATTTAGTAAGGAAAGATAAAAATGATAATTTTGGATGTAAAAGGGTAAGATAGTAATTTGAAAAGAAAAAGGGGTATTATGGTAATTTTATAAGTAAAAGGGGTATAGTGGTAATTTTCATAAATAAAATGATATTATGGTAATTTGAAAGTAAGGGGTAGAAGGGTAATTTTGTAAATAAAAGGATATTATGGTAAACTTGAGAGTAAGGGGTAACTTGGTAATTATGATAACGACAAAAGATAATTTAGTAATTAAATTATGATTGTAGAAGGGCAATTGGATAAGTATGATACTAGAGAAGGGTAATTTGGTAAATTAACCAATTAAAGGGCATTATGGTATTTTTAATAAAGGAGAAGGGTAATATAGTAATATAAATATTGAGAAGGGTAAATTAATAATTATGATTATGAAGAAGGGTAAATTAATATTGGTAATTATGAAGAAGGGTGATTTGGGATTCATGATAGTTAAAAAGGGTAAAATGGCAATTAAAATAATTGAGAGGGGTAAAATGGTAATTATGATAAAGGAGAAGGGCAATTTAGTAATTATCCCACTAAAGGGGCAATTTGATGACTTAGCCAATTAAATGATAAAGTGATAATTATTTAACCAACTAAAGGGGCAAAATAGTAATCATGATAAGGAAGGAGGGTAATTTAGTAATTATAACAAAGGAGAAGGGCGATTTGGTAATATAACCAACCAAATGGGAAATATGATAAGTGTAGAAATTATGAGGGGTGAATGGTGATCTAAAAAGGGTATGAGATAATTTGGTAATCTAAATTGGACAAAGGGTAATTTGGTAATTATGTAACCTAAAGGGTAATATGGTAATTTGGCAAGTAAGGAATGGATACTTAACAATTATATAAGTAAAGGGGCAAATGAGTAATTTGCACCTAACATGTCTTTGAGATTGTGGAACATTATAATATGATTCAAATAATGCTGATTAGCCAAGTAGGAGTATTAGTATGGCCTTAATGGTTTCTCTGTGATATCCTGGATAATCTTTTGAATAAGAAACTATTAATGATATCAGAACGATTGAAAGTGAATAAGTATCGGATTATTGTGCTTTTCGTGATCACTTTAATAAAGACACTATTACTTAAAGTGAAAGACCTCGAGATTGGGAATGGTGACTCCCTAGGGGTCGCTACCCTAAGGACGTGGTTTAGTCCACGATTATTCTGGTATTTGCTGGTGTGACTTTGTGCCCCAGCCAGGCCCTATATCTTACTCTTTCTAGCTCTACGGACCTAGTTAGGGGGTATGCATACTTATGGATTAGGTGTCCTTGTCGGTAGGGTACTGAGTTAGTTTTATGCACCAGTACGACCAGGGTACATTTGTGTCCTTAGGTTCGTGGTTGAAGGGTACTGAGTAGCTGATATGCACCGGTACAACCAGTGTACCTTTGTATCCCGGGTTATTGATCTCCCGTTCGAGGCAAATAAATATGATTGATGTGCGGATTAAAGAAAGGAAAGATACTATTGTTGAAAGTGGAATATTAATGAGTCGGGCCCAGATGATTATGATATTGAGTACCGGTCCACCGGTTATAATAGTGGTCAGGAGCGTTGTGCCCTAGATGATGATTCTTATATATCCCGGTCCACTGGTTATAATAGTGGCCAAGAGCGTTGTGCCTTGGATGATGATTCTTTATATATCCCGATCCACCGGTTATAATAGTTGCCAGGAGTGTTGTGCCCTGGATGATGAGTTTATATGTATTCCAGCCCACCGGCAATAATAGTGGGGGTCCCGAGCTCAATAAAATCAGTTATGTATGTGAATAAGATTATGGAAAAATACTAATCACTTATAGTGGAACACCATGTGAGTCGGAGCCAGACCGGTCCACCGGCAAATAATAGTGGTCAGTTGCATTCTGCCCTGTGTGTTTACCTTTCGGTCCACCGGCAATAATAGTGGTCAGAGGCGTTCTGCCATGTGTGTTTACTTCCGGTCCATCGGCTATAATAGTGGGGTTCTCATACTCACATGGATATAAAATATGAGATTGATGGAATGATGACGGAATAATGGCTTAAGGCCCGAATGTATTGATCTTACACTATGACATGGCTTAAGGCCCAAAGTATCGATCGTGACTTATAAATTATTATGTATGTCATTGTTATGTATGCATCTCTCATTATTTATGTGTGTAGCTTGCATTATGTGCCGTATGCGGGTCTATCTTTAAGTGTGGTATTAAAGGGTTACTCAGTACCGTAGTACTGAAGGGATTCCCTTTATGGGCCCCCTGCCTATTCAATGGGCAGTGCCCTTGCAGGTCTTTTCAGGTGCTACTCAAGTGGGCTACGAGAAAGAGAGTAAGGAGTTATCCGGTATCACCAGGGTTTTCTCTTTCTCTTTAAATTCCTGGTTTTAATGTTATGTTGTTACTGTAACCACCATTGGTGGATTTTATTCCTGTAAATGATTTGACGCGCTACTCTAATTTAAGTATGTGAATTTCTTGCAAATTTACTCTGATTTACGTATGTTGAATTTCATGCAAATCGTATTTCATTTTTCTTTAGCCTTAGCACTTAGTACTGGAACGGTATGAGTGAACCGGCCTGGTACTAAGTGTGGTGGTAATACTCCCAAAGTTCACGTTTCATTAATTTGCTTCCACAATTATCTTTTAATAAAACGAAATTTTTCAGTAGTGAATTTTGGGGGTGTTACAGGTATTGATAACTGATAGGTCCATAATCAAATATACCCATGTGAGGAGGAGAAAGAAATGAGAAGGCCTTACTATTATGGCTAGTTCAATCTAATTTTATTATCATGATCCGTTATTATTTTTCTATTAGCGATTCAAGGGTATATTTTTAATTACTTAATATGAGTTTGTTTTTCTATTAGAGGACCTGAAGGTAATAGGACATGCTATCCTTTTCTGTTTTGGTTGTTAATTGAGTTAGAGGTTAGAGAGTTGTGCCCACCTTTATTAGTAATTAGGGAAAAAGGAGATAGGTTTGGAATTAGGTGGATTGGGAGGGCACTATGACCTCATTGCAATTATCATTCTGTTTTATTAATCTATCATTTAACCCTCCTCTCTCTCAATTTAATTCTTTACTTATTATTTGCTTAATATTGTTATCTGATTAGTCGGTACCTAACATTTTAGCATCAGAGCAATATATGACCAGGGAATATGGGTCAAAAAAATTGGAAGTATTGGAGGAGAAACTAGTGGTCATCTAGGAGGGATGGTAGAAGGAGATAAAGACTATTAGGAAGGATACAAGGATATTACCATCACTTGAGAAAGCCATGGAGGAAATTAGAAAGCTGCTAGGGAAATTGTTACAACAAGGAAACGGGGATCCTTCGTTTACTAATCCATGATATAGGAAAACCAATAAGGCACAAGAACTGGACTCGACTACTCCAACTGGATTTAAGGGATCTCCTTATGTATACAATCATCACTTTGATTACTGCTCCATAAGGTGGCTAGAATTTCCCACATTCAATGATGCTAACCCAGACCATTGAATTTTTCAAGTTAAATGGTTTTTTTAATTTAAATCAAATAAATCAAGCTGAGAAGCTAAAGGTATTATTCATCGCCATGGAAGGCAAGGCTCTAGTGTGGTTCTAGTATATGAAAGGGAGGAGATTTGTGACTTGGAAGGGATCCAAATAGACATACATCACCTAAATTCATTTGAAACATGAGGGATCCTTGTGTGAGAAATTTCTCTCTAGTCGGTAGACTTCATTAAGACTTTCAAGCTCCTCAATGCTCCTCTACAAGGTTGATTGACAAAGGAAATATTGGAAAGAACCTTCCCCAATGGGTTGAAGCTAGAAATCAAAGCTCAAAGTATAAATGGTGAAGCCCAAGGGAATGATGGAGTTAATAGGGAAGACCCAAAAAGTAGAGGATAATAACAAGGTGATCTAAGCTTATGTTCAAACCAAAAGAATTAGTAGCCACAAAAAACCAAGTTCGCCAAACATAATTTACTAGCAAGTCAACCGGTTAAGATAACTAGACACGAATGGGAAACCAATCGAGTTCAAGGGATATCGTAAGGGGATAGCAAGCACCTAGGTTCAAGAAATTGATAGATTCCAAGCTCTAGTACTGTCATGAATGGGTTATTTATTATAAGTACGATGAGTGATTTTCTAGGTCATGTTTGCACAAACCAGATGTTGCAACTTCTTGTGCTTGATGATTCACAAGTTTCCATTGAAGAAGAGGATACACCACTAGAGGAATTGGACACAAAATGGGTTCTAGCTAAACTCTCTATCAATTTGGTTGTAAGTTTTACTTCACCTTGAACTATAAAGTTGAAGGGGATAACTAAAAGGGAGCCATTTGTGGTGTTAGTAGACTACGGGGAAACTCATAACTTTGTTGCATGTGAGTTGGTTAGAAAAATATATCTACCATTATCCAAGACAACAAAGTATATGGTTCTCATAGGGTCATAAAGTTCAATACAAATAGAGGCATTTATAAAGGGGTAGGTGTAACACCCCAAAATTCACTACCGAAAATTATCATTTTATTTAATATTTAACATAAGTAATTAAATCAAAACTTGTGAATTTTAGGAATGTTACTGTTGTGATCAGTATAAGCTCGGCCCCCGGCCGTTCCCATACTAACCTCAAGGCTAAAGGAAATTTAACAACCATCATAATTAAAACTCAAAGCAAGGCTCTAATAAAGCATTAAAACAGTCATAAGATAGAAATCAGAGTGCATGAAAAAGAGTTACAATCCATAATACATAGTTAAAATTCCTTAAAAGGAATAAGGTTTACAAAATGATAAAAGTTAAGTCTGGAAAATTCAATACAGAATAGAAGAACATAAGGAGGAATTCCAGCCACATCGCTCGATCCCCGCGCTAAGTCCATGCTCAACACTCAGCCTTGCCCAATGCCTCGTAAGCATCGAAGGCATAAAAAATAGCATTATCGACATGCACAAAGTTAGAGGGGCCTTCTGCTCGTGGGAATGAGTAGCACCCATGAAACAGGTGGTCAGTACACTGTGTATTGAGCAAGGTGACCATGCACTAAGTCCAACACACAAAGACACATAATACAAGCATGATAACATAGTAGCATACAATCATTTCACATAAGTAAAGGCTAAGTTGTTGAAATGCCCCGAAAATTTCTAATTTTATAAACTACATTTAAAGGATATTTATTATAAGAATTATTTAAATAAATTATTTTTAAATTGAATTAATTAGGGCAAATCAAGAAGAAATTTATAAGTATTTTTATTAGAAGAGAATTTGGGTAATTTAGCTAATTAAGCATTTTATTTTGAAAATTAATTAAATAAATTATTTTATTTAAAATAAGAAGGAGACAATAGTTTCAAATTAATATTAATTTTATAAATAATTTAATTAGAGAAAATTAGGATGTTTTGCTAATTAAAAAGGAATTTATGGAAAATCTTTTAAAAGTCCTAATTTAGCCTAAAAAGGGATTTAAATAATATTTTATTTAAATATTATCATTTTTAAATATTCCAAATATTCTAATTAATTTAATTGAGCCAACCCACTATTTTTATTTTTCCTTTTTCCCTTTTTTTTCCTTCCTTTTCTTTTTCTTTTTCTTTTCCTTCTTCTCCCCGAACTAGGCCAGCCCAGCGGCCCAGTCTTTCTTTTCTTCTTCCTCCTCGGCCCAACCCACGCGACCGGCGTCCTTACCATCCCCCTCCCCGCGCCGCGTTTTGATGGTTTTTCCATCAGGACGCAACGTTTCATTAAACGTTACCTGCGTCCTTCGTCCGTCGTTCCCGGGCTGCGTTTTGTTTATTGTTTCATAAAAACGCATCATTTCATTAAATGACTTACCCCTCGCGCCGACCGCCCGGTCTCCCTCCCTTTTTCTTTCTTTCTTCCCCGCGAACCGGTCCAGCCCCCCCCCATCTCCTCCCTTCTTCTTCCCCGACGTCGCCGCTGCTGCAACTCCTGCGCCCGATAATGGCGTCGACGGCTACGCGGAACTTGACCGACCGAGTCACCTCTATTTTTCTTCCTCTCGGCTCGCACATGAGCTTGGTTTAATCAATTATCCTTAACTCTCGCTCATTCTCTCTCTCTGGCTTCGCGAACCTTCGACCCAACCCAAGCAATCGCCGGCCGATTTCTCACGCCGGCCACCCAAACCCATCCCTCCGACCTCCAAAACCCTAATAACCCATCTAAAGTCTATAAATAGCCCAGTCGTGGATGGTTTTGAAGCTTTTTCTTTCCCGAAACCCTAAGTAAGAAACCCAACCACCGCCGATTCAGACGCCCCGTCCGCCGTCGATAGTCAACCTCAACGTCACCTCTACATTCCAAACTCTTCCCTGAAACTCCATCTAGCTAACTAAACCATTATCAACCTTCGATTCTTCTTGCATGGGCCTCCATAACTGTGCAAAGTTTGCTATCCATTTAGCCAGAAATTTTACCCCGAAACCTTAAGCCACCATCCGCCGCCACATTCGCCACTTCTACCACCCTTTAAACCACCCAATATCTCCTTATAAGTCTCCTCCACCGAACCATAAGCTTATTTTATTTTTCTCCTTTTCCCTTCCCTCTTTTTATTCATTTTCACCCCTCTTAGACCACTTTTCCGGCCACCTCCGGGAACCACCGCCGGTGCCACCAATACCCTCCAACTCAAGGTAAAACCCTAGAACTTTTAAATACTTACTTTCGATTTATTGATAATTATTATGCTTTTATTCTAATTTTTAATGCTAATTCGAGTTTAATTATTATTATTATAATTATTATTATTGTTGTTATCAACTTTATTTTAATTTCTAAACTTGGTTGATAGGTCGGGGAGTATTATTGAGTAAGATAAATTATTATTCTCGAATTTTGCCTATTTAATGTAATTATTACATGTTTAATAATATTATTATTAATATAATTAATATTATTATTGTTAGTATAATCATTTATTTGATACTGCAATTATTTCAGGAGAAGTAGAAACCTAAAATTTTAATTAAGTCTCGTAGCTTTGCCTTTTATTATTATTTTTAGCATTTTTAACATTATTACTAATTATATTATTATTATTAACCATATTAACTTTATATAATAAGTATATGTATAATATTAATATCTTTTTACATTTCAAATAGTATTATCATTAAATGGGGAGGTTTCGAAATCCACTTTGTAAATTTAAGGCTTAGATTATTATTATTATTAAGTTTTCTATTAATATTACTACTATTAGTAATAATCTGTTATTATTAAAATTATTATTATAATAAATATTATTATTATTATTACCTTTACTAACTTTATTTCGGTAAAGGGTAGAAACCCTTATATCACCTTTTTACTTTAAATTATAATAGTATGTATTAATGTTTTAGTGGTTTTGGGCATAATTAATTAAGAATCAAGACTTAAGATAAATTAGAAACTAATAGTAGTTTAGGAAGGAAGCTAATCCTAGTATTTCTTCCCCATAATAGGTGAGCCCAATCAAATCCCTCAAGTGGAATAGGAGCGTGCTCCAAGACCGGTGTCATTTTAGGTAAGGAGTGCTAAGGCCATTTATGTGCTTATGTATATTATGTGTTTCGCATGTTATGTATCTAATGTTTATTATAATTAAATATTTTATATGTGGTATGACTTGGAGTTGAAGTATGTTGTGCATTGTATGTGTATTAATTATGTATGATGATATGTGTTGTGTATGTGAGGAAGTCGATGTGGTTTGTGTGAGAGGAAGGATGAAAAAGGAGGATGGGGAAAGAAGTTGACTAAGGGAAGTGAGTTGACCTAAATTTTATGGTTTTATAAGGAATAATCTAGTTTATGATACTATTTGGGAGAATGTAATTTATAATATTATATGGGAGAATTTAAGTTATGATTTGATTGGGAGAGTTAATTTATAATTTATTTGGGAGAATTTAGTTTACGATGTTATTTGGGAGAATGTAATTTATAATATTATATGGGAGAATTTAAGTTATGATTTGATTGGGAGAGTTAATTTATAATTTGTTTGGGAGAATCTAATTCATGATGTTATTTGGGAAAACGTAATTTATGATATTATATGGGGGAATCTAATTTATGATTTGCTTGGGGAAATTCAATTTATAGTTTTCCTTGGGAGATTCTAATTTATGATTTTATGTGGAAGAATCTTTATGGCTTGAATTTAGGGTTTGGTATGGAAGAATCTTTACGGTTTGAATTTAGGGTTTGGAATGGGTGAATCTTTGATTTTGGTTGGATTGAATTTATGGTTTTGTATGACGGAATCTAGGGTTTACCTGGTGGTATTAATGGATGTATGTTGGTATTAAGGTTTGTATGGTGGTAATTATAGTTGTTTGGTGGTATTAGGTCTACATGGTGGTATTGATGGTTGAATGGCGGTATTAGGGTTTGCATGGTTGAATTTAGGGTTTCACGTGGAATTTTAGGGTTGCATGAAAAAGGTTCGAAGGTTTGCATGGGGGGATTAATGTTTGCATGGGTATGAAATTTACGTGTAGAAAGTTAATTTAGGATGTAAGGAAGGTAATGTAAGTGTTGTTTGGGTGTTTGAGCACTTGGGATGGAAAATAGCACGTGGAACAAATTAAGGGTACGGAGGACACTGAATTAGGGTTTGGAGTGGTTAACTATGGATTTTGAGGCTGCTTAGAGTTTTGGCTTATCACGTGTATTTGGTAATTAAAGTGTAATTATGGAATTTTATGATTTGTGATGTGTGGTGATTTATGCATGTATGGTGAAAGTTTCTGCATAAGATACTTAAGACATTAATCATTTAAAGTGGAAGATTGTTGAGCCGAGTCCAGACCAATCCACCGGTCAGAAACAGTGGTTAGGGTTTAACCCTATGTGTGACCGATCCACCGGTAATAATAGTGGTGAGGACTTTGTCCCGCAAGTGTCTGGCCCACCGAAAATAATAGTGGGGTGACTCGAGCTCAATAAAAATAAATCATAGTTGCCAAATGCTTAAAAGATACTAATTACTTACAATGGAACACCATGTGAGCAGGAACCAGACCGATCCACCGGTCAGGAATAGTGGTGTGGACTTTGTCCCGCAAGTGACCGATCCACCGGCGAATAATAGTAGTGTGGACTTTGTCCCGCAAGTGACCAGCCCACCGGCAATAATAGTGGGGTGTTCCTGTACTTACATGGATTGATAAAAGACATGGTGTGTATCGACTTCTGATAAAAGATTAATTAAGTAATTAATCTGGATTATTAGGCCTTTATACTTTTACCTGGTTGATCATATGCATTTATGATTGTATTCTTCTATTTTTATGCATGGCTTATGTGTTTACGTGTTGGCCTTAGTGATCAAGTCACCTTACTCAGTACTGGACCCGTACTGATACTACCTTGGTTGATGGGTCCTGTGATGATCCACCGATGGTGGGGAGCAGACCTCTTGTGCAGGTTTAAGATCAGAGACTATTTTGGGGTGGCAGGCCTGATTTGAGTGAGTAGGCAATCCGAAATTTGACCCATCGGGTTTTATCTTGTTTAAATGTATTTCTATTTGGAAGTTACAAGTATTAATAAACGTTTATGCGTACTCTGATTTTGTTGTATGATCTTTCGAGTTCTTTTATGAATTGTTAATTTGAATTTAACGTAAATCTTTTCTTTAGCCTTAGCACTTGGTACTGGAACGGTCGGAGAGAATCGATCTGGTACTAAGTGTGGCGGTAACATTCCCAGAATTCACAGGTTTTAAGTGTTTCTATCTTAATTGCTTCCGTTTTAAAAAAAAAATTAGTGAATTTTGTGGTGTTACAGTTGTAATCTAGATAAACTAATTATTTGTTTTCTAATCAATACTCATTTCATACCATGGTTTTTATCAATCCATGCGAGTACAGGAACCCCACTATTATAGTTGGTGGATTGGTCACTTGCAAGGAAGAATGCACATGGCCACTATTATATGATGGTGGATCAGTCTCTAGGGAAAGAGGCTCCTAGCCACTATTATGCTGGTGGATCGGTCTGGCTCCGACTCTCATAGTGTTCCACTATAAGTACTTAGCGTCTTTATGCGTCATATCAAACTTAGGGTTTGGTTTATTGAGCTCGGGATCCCCCACTATTATAGGCGGTGGATTAGTCACTTACGAGGCATAACGCACTTGACCACTATTATATGCCGGTGGATCGGTCTCCAAGGCACCCCGACACCTGGCTACTATTATGCCAGTAGATCAGTCTGGGCCTAGCTCAATAATCTTCCACTTTAAATGATTATTGTTTTACTATGTCTTATTCCACAAGCTTCACTCTAGACATGCATGACCAACTCCATCTACGCTTATCCTCCCAGGAGGGCCCGTCCCATATCTTGAGACTTTTGCACTTCCTAACTCACCCCAACATCCTTCCCTTATTCCTCTTACTCACACTGGAGGCCCAACTCCTAAGTGTGTGGGTCAAGGCCCACTACTTTAAACCTCCAAGTCCACTCATAGTCTTACCCTTGGGTTTTCTCTAGAAACATATTTCGGGCCTATGTGGCATGTCCTTCTCTGCCCCACACAATGAAGGTCGTTTAACACCCCACACATCACAACCCTTAGAATCAACCCTCATCATCTCACTTTACTCATCCAAATACACGTGTTACCACAAAACCCTAGGTGGCCACATTAAACCCTAGCATCCTCCTTTCCACATGTCACCCCTCCATTTCTCACCTTCCACTCTTGCTTTCCCATGATACCCATGCTTGCTCCACACATGACAATCCTCCATCTTCATCTCATACTCTACTTACCTTCATTTATTTTTCCTTTTTATCACCTTCTCAGATTAGGGTTTCCTCCCAAACCCTAGCTCAATCTCCTATGCACCTTTATATTGTCCCACGTATTATTTTTCACCCAAAGCCTCCAATCACCCAAACAACTCTTCCCCATTACCCTCCTCACATGCCAAGGTAACTTTCTATACGTAAAGTTAGTCCCCATGAAAATTCCATGCATCCCATGCAAACCCTCAAAAATTTTATGCGAAACCCTAGATTTCACATGCAAACCCTAGATTATCCTATGCAACCCTAGATTCTCCCATGCAAACCTTAGATTCTTCCATACGACCTGAGATTCTCCCATGCAACCTTAGATTCTCCTATGCAAAACTTAGATTCTTCCATATAACCCTATATTATCCCATACAAAATTCACCCGCTCTTTTGTTTTGTTCATAGTCCCTTTTATTTTTCCTCTTATAGATCATGGGATATTTAGGTCAATCCCACATTCCTTAATTAACATATTTCTCCTTGATCAACTTACTTCCCCTTGGTTCACTTACTTTCCCATTTTCCTTCTTCATCCTTACACCCCATATCAATACATTAAATATCCTAGCATGCATGTCCTAAAAGGCTATATCACATCACATCACAATTCACAGCACAAACATATTGTACACATGACATAAGAGAACACAAAAGAATACCTCAACTCTAAGCTATGCTATACATAAAATAGTTAGAAAAACAACACAAAATACACAACATATCATTATACGTGGCATCTAAGGCATATAAGACATATAGCACATATAAGGCCTTAGCTACACCTTTACCTAGCACGTCACTAGTCTTGGAGCACGCTCATATGCCTCCTTAGGGTTTTGACTAATTTCACCTACAAGAAGGAAAAACTAAGGATTAGTTTCCCTCCTACCAAAAATACTATTATTTCCTATTTTATTCTAAGATTAGGGTTATTATTAGTAAATGAAGCTTTACAAGTGAAAAATAGAGTTTTTATCCTCAACTTAGCCCACTAGATTATTACTAGTTAAACTAGGTTTATGTTAATATTTATAGTCATATTTATATTATTAAATATAATAGATTTATTTCTTCTAATAATAGTACTAACACTAGCTATAGCAAAAATAGTGGTATTAATAAGAATAGTAATACTAATACTCATAGTAATAGAAACCCTAGTATTTTTAGGGCTAAGGCTAATAATCGTATTACAGATAAAATAATAATATAATAATAGTAATGCTAATAAAATACTAATATTGCTAAGGATAATAATAATAATAATAATAATAATATTTTAAATAATGATAATATAAGAGTTTGAATATTTTTGCCATAATAATGATAGAAATAATAACAACAACAACAATAATAATAATATATTAATAATGTTAATAATAAAGGCATTAGGAATAATATTAGTAATATTTGAATAATAAATAATAATAATATTATTATTATTTTTTTTAAGGATTGAGTGTTCTTCTTTTATAGCAATAAAATAATAACATGCCAAATCTAGTATCAATAATAATAATAATAATAATAATAATAATCAAAATAATAGTAAAATAGGGTTTCAACCCCTTAATAATAATAAGATTAATATTCCGAGGCTATAAATAATAATAATAATAATAATAATAATAACAATAATGATGATGATGATGATGATGATAATTATAACATAATAATAATAATAACAATAATGATGATGATGATGATGATAATGATAACATAATAATAATAATAATAATAATAATAATAATAATAATAATGATATAATACAAATAAAAAGAATAAAGCTTGCAAAAATAGGACATAGTGGTTAAGAGGGGTTAGGATACCACCTAGGGTTGGTGGTAATCGGCAGCACCGGCAGCGGCATACGGCTATGGCGGTGGGAAAAGAGGGATAAAAGGGAAATATTCGAGTGTTGGGAATAGGAAAGTGGGAATGAGGGTGGAATTTGAGGTGGTAGTGGATGCCCAAGTGGAGAGGGTTGGAGTGGTGGTGGTGGCACAGGCGGCAGTGCTGTGGTGGCCGAGGTTGGTAGAGAGGGAGGAAGGGGAAAAGGAGGGTAGGAAGAGGTAGAGGAAGGTCTGTAGGTAATTTTGGGAGGTGTAAGGGGTGGTGGTCGCAGCGGGAGTGGCGGTGGCTAAGATGAGGATGGTTGGGGAGTGTACTTTGCAAGACCAGAGTGGCTCATGCAGGGCAAATCGAAAGTGTTGGAGGGTGATGTAAGGAGAAGTTTGGTAGGTGGCTCGGGCGGCGACGATAAGAGGAGATAGAACTCTAGGTTGAGAAAAAAAGGGTGAATGGGGGTGGTAGAGGGGTAATTATAGGCTAAGAATTAGGGGAAGGAGAGAGGGGGAGTGATGGAGGTCGATGGTATGCATGAAGGACACCGGCCGACGACCCAATGGCCGGAGAAGGTTTACAACGTTTGCAGGTCAGGTTGCTCGAGAAGGGAAAAATGGGAGGAGAGAGAGCCACACTAGAGGAGAGAGAGAGGCTATGATTGGATGGAAGAGAGAGAGGGAGTGTTAGGGAAGAGAATGGGGTGGTGGCTTGGCGTGCAGTGGCACAGGGGCCATGTGGCTGCACTAGAAAGTGGGAAGGTCAGGCACGAGGAGAAAGAGGGAGTCACGAGAGGAGGGAAAGAAGAAAGGGGTGTGCCATGGACCGGCGGTCAAGGGAAAGAAAAAAATAAAGGAGAACTAGCCGGCTAGGGGAGAATAGGGTGCGACACGTGAGCCTAGGCCACCCAAGAGGAAAGGGGAAGGTTGGGCCGCCGAGCTGGGCTGGCCTAGGTTGGGGGGAAGGAGAAGAAAAGAAGAAGGAAGAGGGAAAGAAGAAAAAAGAAAAAAGAAAGAAAAGAAAATTAGGTGGGTTAGAGTATTTAAAATATTTTTGTATTTTTAGATATTTAAAAATAATATTATTTTAATAAAATAATAATTAAATTCCCTTTCTAGGTTAGTTTAGGATTTTTAAAATATTTTGCCTAAATTCCATTTTAATTAGCAAAATACCCTAAATTTTTCTAATTAAATTATTTATAAATTTCCTCTTGATTTTGCCTTAATTTCTTCCTCTTATTTTAATAAAATAATTTAATTAATTAATTTTTCTGATAAATTCTTTATTAGCTATAATTCCTAAAATTAGAATTTTTGGGGGGTATTTCAGTAGCATTTTCATTACCAGAGGTGGAAGTTTTTAAAGATTTCCTACCTTTGGAATTAGGGAACACTAGCCTAATATTGGTGATGCATCGGTTGGAAAATTTGGGAGTTATATAGATAAATTAGAAGTTTATTTTGATGAAGTTTCATGCGGGGAGTACACTAATAACACTAAGGGGGATGCAGAATCTTGTAAATCTTTGGTTTCACTAAAGGCACTTATCACACCTTGTAGGAGATAGACCATGGAATATTGTTGGAATTTTATGCTCTGCAAGTTGAAATTGGTTTAACTGATATTTAGGCACCGATTGAAGTTGTGGTGAACCAATTTCCAAAGGTAATAAAGGCACTAGAAGTGTTACCTCCACCTTGAGAACTAGATCATAAAATTCCCCTATTTCTATAGGTTGTGTTGTGAGCATATGACATTACTGGTACCCACAAATATAGAATCGTGATATTGAACAATTGGTTGGGGAGATGTCAATAGTAGGAGTGATTATACCAAGCCACAATCCTTTTCCTAGCCCATACTGTAGGTCAAAAAGAGGAATGGTAATTGGTGTTTTTATGTGGATTACTAGTCCCTAAATAAAGCTAAAGTGCCCAAAAAATTTATGATCTTGATAGTAAACAAACTATTGGATGAATTGCATGAGGCATCAATTTTTCAAAGATGGATATCAAATCAAGATATCATCAGATCAAAGTACACTTGGATGATGTGCTAAGAAAAAATTTTGTATGCATGAGGGGAATCATGAGTTCTTGGTAATGTCTTTTAGGTTTAAAAATATTTTGGGTGCCTTTAAGGGGTTGATGAACAAGGTAATCCCCCCCTAAGCCCATATATTTGTATTCGTTTTCTTTGATGACATACTAGTGTACAATCCTTCTATGGAAACTCATGTCCAACACCTCACCTTAGTTTTTGAGGTCTTTAAGGTTCATTCCTTATTGATAAACATTAGGAAGTGTGTGTTTAGATAATTAGAGCTTGAATATCTAGGGCACATCATCTCCTCAGAGGGAGTGGTTACAGATCCCACCAAGATTTGGTGTATTAAGGACTGGCCAGAACCTAAGAACTTGAGGGAATTGAGGGGTTTTTTAGGTTTAAAAAGTTAGTACCATAGGTTTGTACATCACTATAGGCACATTGATTCCCCACTCACTACTTAATTAAGGAAAGATTATTTTGGAAGCAATGCAAAAGCTCAGGAGGCCTTTGTAAAGCTTAAGGAGGTTATGATGATGGTACCCATTTTGGGTCTCCCAAAATTTAATGATCCATTCATAATGGGAACTAATGTTTTAGGGATTAGGATTGGGGCTATTTAGATGCAATGGCAGCACCCAATTGATATTTTTTCAAGTTATGGGGTAGAGCAGCACCCAATTAATGGTTCAACAATGACTCTATTACCTCATAAGATGGAAGCTTAATATAATAACATACCATAAAAGTTTGAAGTCTTTGTTCAAGCAATGAATAATTTTAGTAGAGCAACTAAAATGGGTCTTTAAATCTTGGGTTACCAACTTGAAATTGACTAAAACCTGGGTGAGAAAATAAGGCTACAAACACCTTATCAAGAGTGGAAATGACAGTTTCGTTAGCTACATTCTCTACTTCCTAGATTGAGAAATGGAGCACCCTTCAATTAGGAATTGATGTAATCCTAGTTTATGGGAATTTTAAGACTAGGTCGCCACAATGTGAAGATGTGGATAGGTACTGACTAATTCAAGGGAGCTAGATTTATGGCCATATTAAGACCAAGTTGCCGCATGGGCCTATCACCTATCAATACCATGTATTTTAATTTGCAAGTTTAACATTAAATCTACAATTACTAAATGAATTTCATGATGGTGAAATGGGGGGACATTTTTTATTACTAAAGACTTATCACCAACTGGCTAGAGAGGCATACTAAGCTGGTACGAGAAAGAAAATATAGGAGTTTGTGGTATAGTGTGTCATTTGTCATCAACACAAATACCTTCCTATGAGTCTAGCAGGTCTATTTCAACTGCTACACATTCCATAATAAATTTGGAAACATATATTACTTGACTTTGTGTAATACCTCTATGATACCCTATAACCCCAATTTAGGAATTAAAAATAAAATAAGAGTTAATGGGTGAGATTTAATTAAATATGTCATTTTTCATAAAATAATAATATTATAATAAAAATAATTAAGATTAGAAAGGAGAAAAATAATGTAGGATCAAATTATTGAAGGTTAGAATAAGTTACTAAACTAAAATAAATTTTAAATAAATTATAATAATAATTTCTAAATTAATAAAAAAATTAATTATTTATTTTTACTAATCTTACTATTCATATAATTTTAAAAAAAAATCCCAAACACCCCCAACTACCTCATTTTTTTCTTTTCCCTTTTTCTCCTTTTCTTTTTCTTTCTTTCTTTTTCTTCTTTTCTTTCTTTTTTTCCTCCCTCGCTGATCTAGGCCCCACCCAACGTGGCCCAACCCTCTCCTTCCCTCCTCCTCTCCTTTCCTTCCTCATGTGGCCCACTCCCTCTTTTGTTTTTTTCCTCCTATGAGGCCCAACACGGCCCCCCCGTTCTTCCTTTTCTCTCCCTTTCTTTTTCCTCCCTTTCCTTTTCTACCCTCCCCTCTTAGCTCCTGCTTGAGACCAGCAGACACCGCTGCCATTTTCACAACTCCCCTTCTCTTTTCTCACTCTTCCATTCCTCTTTTGACCATGAATAGCATGCAGATGGCATGTCCAATGCATTGTCCCCCTTCTTATGCACGTCCCTCTCCCTTACCTAACCCCACCCCTTGTGAACCTTCCACCTTTGCAGAGCTCCACCGCCTGCCACCGCCAGTCGGCAGCCACCCACTCCTCCCTTTGTCCTCCTTCATCCCTTGTCCTCTTCTCCCTCCTCTATTCCTATAAAATCCCCCTCACCCTCTTCTCCCATATCTTTTCTACCATGATTCCCTCTGTCTCCCTTCTCATGTTGCCTTTTAAGATACCGTTGTCGTCATCATGCCTTGCTACCATCCCAACTTCCACCCTTCCTATTCTCTACACCACCCCCCACCAAACGATACCTTCCCCTACCCTTAACTCTCTCTCCTTCTCTCTCTCTCCACCTGTTCAAAGTAGGTAGCTTGATCTGCTCTTTTACACCCTTCGTTGTCCCTTACGCCGCCACCACAACCTCCACTACCTCACTCTCTACTTAGAAAACATCCCCTACCTTCCCACACCCCCCCTTTTCCTTTTCTCACCCTCCTTCCTCCTCCTTCCCTCTCCTTCACTCTAGGCCGCCGCCGTCGCCATCGTAAGACACCACCACGTCCACCATAACTCTTTATGTCCTAAAAACCCTACCACCCAAGAAAATAGTGCTTTCCTCCCCTTTTCCAACCCTAAAATCCCACATTTTCTATCACCACCACCCTTGTGCCACAACCGCCACCGCCCTAGCCTGTCACTCCCTCTTAAGTTGTGCCCATAATCCTTGTATTTATTTATCATGATTATTTTAAATATTTTACCATTATTAACCTTATTATTATTATTATTATTATTATTATTATTATTATTACTACTACTACTACTACTACTACTACTACTATTAATCTTATCACTTAAACTTGGTTAGGAAAAATAAAAGAAAAAGGAAAAAGGAATAGGAAGAAAGTTTTATATTTAGTGTTCCATTTTTATAGGTTGTGATGATTCGTGCTTCAAGATCGGTGTCCTATTACGTATAGATATGTTTAAGGCTAGGATTTGCTATAATTGTGTGCTCATGGGTGTAATGATATAGTTTGTGTATTATATGTGAATGTGGACTAAAATGTGTAGTGAAGCTTGCTTTACGTGGAGTTAAGGTAAGTTGTGTGCAATTTATGATAGGTGTGATATGGGTGATATAACTTGTATTTTATGACATGATATGCATGCTAGGAGGCCTTAGGTGGTATTGTAAGATTGTGGGAATCTAAAATAAATAAAGAGGCTAGCGTGAATAGAAAGAAGTGGGAAAAAACCTATGTACCTTATGACCTATGATTAAATATTGCATGGGAATTGTAAGGCTTACATGGGGTGGTTAGTCTTTGCATGGGAGAAAATTTTACATAGTGAAGGAAGAGTACTTTGGGTGACTGAAATCACTGGGGGAAAAGATAGTACGTGGATTGGTAGAAGTGTACATGGGAGCTTAATTAGGGTTCTGTTTTGGGAAAACCCCTAAGTAAGGCAGTGTTGTGAGAGGTTGATAGTGGTTGGTTGGAATTAGCATTGAGATTATAAGGGTGTTTATAAAGGGTGTGAGTCAAGTGGAAAGAAGGATGGAGTGTGTGTGTGATGGGATGGTGTAAAAGAAAAGAGGACTATTAGGATTTTGGGGTGGCCAACTAAGGTGTATTAAACCCATGTGGAAATTAGAGAATAGGGTTATGATGCTTGGCGTGGGCTGAGTGGAGCATTGGCGTTAGATTCAAAAGGGAGTATAGGCTATGTATGGAAAAGTGAAGCTAAGGCCACATATGCCAGCTTAGGGTTTTCAAGGGAAAAACCCTAGTAAATGATGGTGAGCCTAGGTGGAGAAATAGGAAAGTAGGCCTTGATCCACATGCGTGGGGGCTTTATATTCATAGTAAGTAAGGTGGAAAGTGAGAAAGAGGTCTTAGAGTGTCAAGGGGTGTACAGGTCCCAAGCTAAGGAACCGAGTTATTTAGGAAGTCTGGGGTGGAAGTATGGTAGTGAGTCAGGAGTCCTGGGAGCATGCGTGTCTAGTTGGGGTTAGTTGTAGAATAAGACATGAAGAAAACACTAACTACTTAAAGTAAAAGATTATTGAGCTTGGATAAGGTTAGAATATTTTTTGGTCCATCAACTATAATAGTTGTCAGCACATTTTACCTTGGAGTAGTATTTTTAACCCACTGGCTATAATAGTGGGGGTTCCAAGCTCGATAGACCAAACCTTGTATGGTAATAAATCTTGAAACATATACTAACAACTTATAGTAGAACACCATGTGGGTCAGGGCCAAGTTAGATGGATTTCTGGGACGCTGGCTATAATAGTGGCCAGGTACATTTTGTCTTGGAGTATCATTTCCGATCCACTAGCTATAATAGTGAGTTTCTCATACTCACATGGATATAATTCGAGAGATGTGTAAAGATGAAGTTAATGGCCTAAATATTAATAATGGTGATTAATCTAAATGGCATACTACATGCAACATCTTTCCTTTCATGTTATGCATTATCTCAGTCATATGGTTACCTTACTCAGTATGTAGCATACTAATCACCCTTTTCATGGGTGCTGCTCATTTCCACTAGCAGTGGCCCCTCCTAAGTCTGTGCAGGTAAGTTATGATGCTTTTGATGACTTCGATGCCTATAATGCCTTAGGTGAGATTGAGTGATGACTAGTTGTACCTACTTTGGAGTTTGAGAGGGTGATCTTCGGACTTATCCTTATCCATTTTACTAACGTTTTTATCTCCCCCATAGTGGGCATGTTTGTATTTAATGTCCTTTCTATATTAACTTTGGCGTCTACGTGCTTTAGTTTTAGTTATGAAATGTTAAGCTTTTTGGTTTTATTTAATTATTCATGTTAATACTGTTAGTCCCTTAGCTTTATGGTTAGTATGGGATTGGCCACGGATCAATCTTGATCACGGCAGTAGCATCCCCCCCCCCTTTTTAGTGTATGGTTTTATACAAGCAAAAAATTTTAACTATAAATTTTGGGGGTGTTACAACCCCATCCAAAAATGAATCAAATTATATCTAAAATTATTTTGATATATAATAAATGAGTATTGGTTTTGACTTGAGCTTGAAATTTAAATAAAAATGTGAATTTTAGGTGTACCGATTGATAGGTTTATATAACCGATCAACTGGTTTGCCTGTGATTTTATATCTATTTTTAATTTTGATTCAACTTTCTCTCTAATGATTAAGAAAAATTCTTATTCGACATTGATTATGTCAATAATCATGTTGTAGTGCTCTAGTATTATCTTCACATTAATTAGATCACTCCATGATTTTAATTAACAAAATTTTCCCAAAAAGCCACTTTTAGAGGGAAGCCTCCTTTTTCCTTCTCTATCACCTCTCCTTCTCTCGTCTAGTAGATGGATTAGTGATTTTTGGCTTTTTGCACTCTTCCCTAACTTGCCAAACAACTACCATGCCCATCTTTAACTGCACTCAACCCCCTCCACCCCATCAAGTCATCCCTCACTTCTTAGCTTGCCCACACTCAATCTTACTTATCTAATCCCTCTTTTCTCTAAAAATGTTGACTAGCTTGCTCCTATTCTTCTCATGTGTTGATCCATTATCATTCCTCACTTGTGTTATTTCTCTCTTATCCCTTATGTTTGAGGAAATTTCACTTAGTGTTGAGCACCCTTCTATTTTCATCTCATATTCCTTCTGCTAAGAAAAATAAAGATCCTCTCTCATTTTCTCCGTTGAATTGTGCAAGCATTGTGTTCATTTTTCTTCTTCTAATATTTTTCTTAGTTCTCTCTTGTTTTATATAAGCAAGTAATAATTAAGGTTGATAAAATTTAGAGATTTCAGCTTCTATTTTAACACCCCATTTTAAATAAAAAGGTAGTGTTTTGAGTTTCTCTTCTTCTTTTGATTTTCTTAGTTTTAATAAAGTTTTGGAAGAGGATTTTAATGGTTTTACTTTGATTCTCTTAGGAATCAAAGTTCTAATAGATAGACCATCTGGTAAGAGTTTTGTGCTAGAAGAATTGTTCTAAGGTAAGGCATTCTTATCTATAACATAATTACATTTTTGTGGTATAATGGGTTTTCATGCTTAGTGTTTGTATGAGTATGATCTTACTGTGTTTCATGTTATGAGCATGTGGTATGATTCTCATCAAGTGACGTTCAGATTCTCTAATTTTAAGTATAAAATGGTTTGTTTAAGCATAATTTGTTAAAATGTGTATATTACTATGTGTCCATGTGATTCTATGTGTGCAACATGTATTTTTATGTGTGTTTCAAAATAAGAGCATGCTAGGATTAATTTGGATTTGTGTGTGTTTCACAAGCTTGGGTTGTGTTTTACCTAGACCAATCGATAGGTTCCTCGAACCAATCGACTACTTTTGTAAGTAGTCGAGTAGTTTGGAATGTTGGATCGATTGGTTGTGAGATTAGTCAATTAGTTTGGTAAACCAGTCGACTGGTCTTGATGAACAATCGATTGGTTAGTCAAACCCATCAACTGGTGTCCCTACAAACCAAGGTGGTTTGGTCTCTACTTAGACGCATCAACCGATTAGACCAAACCAATCGACCAGTTACTATGACCAGTCGATTAGTTGGTCAAACCCATTGATAGATTTTTCTACAAGCCAAAATGGGTTGGCATTTGCTTAGACCCATCGACCAGTTCAACCAAATCAATCTAATGGTTCACATGAACAATCAACCGATGAGGCTAACCAATCGATTAGTGGTTTGGTGTTTCTTTGGTATAGGTCAGTTATGACCAGACTAGTTGACTACTTTGAGGACCGATCGACTCGTCCAACTAGAAGTCGTTTGGTTTGTTGTGATTCACTATGTTTATCTTGGGCCTTTTGTGTTGATACTTCCATATATTTTCAACATTTTAGTCATGATTTCCACTATGGTTAATCTGATTTAATATGAATCACTATAATGGTATTTGAGACTTGATTTTTTAGTTAAGTTTTGTGTTATCTCTAAACACTAATTGGTGGCTTTTATGCCTTGTGGTTGAGTTTGGTGTTATCTTTAAGCACCTAAGGGTTGCTTAATGCCTTGTGATGTGTTTGGTGTATCACTTTGAAACACCCAATTGGCTAAATAATGAATTTTAATAGTGTTTGGTGTTATCACTTGGAAACACCCAATTTGGTTATGTGTTGATTTTGGTATGATTTGTGATATCACTTATATATAAATTAATGGTTTAAGATTTCATTCGAACCTTTTTCTCTGGATCTCGGGGTAGATACCAGGAGTTAGCAGGTGGGTCACCCTTGGGTATATTCTTTCACTCGGCACCTATTTCCTTCTTTACGATATTACGGTCGATAGGAGGGTATATGCAAATCTTTGACGTATCGTGTTTTGGTGTGGAAGGCCGGCATGGCATCGATGTCCAATATGGGTGGGTGAGGTATCCCAGTACAAGCTTCCTAGCACTTCGTATTGTCTATTGCTTAGGTCAGTGTGGTATCCTAAATTTTTAGCCTTGGTAGAGAAGACATGCAAGATATAGTGGGTGAGGTATTCCAGTACAAGCCCCTTTAGTGTACTTTGGCTACGTGTGGGTATGGTATCCCAATTTTTGTGGTAGGTGAAATTAAAGTGTAGTAGGTGTGGTATCCTCGAAGAAATCCCATTCAATGTATCTTGACCTCTTATTATGGGTGTGGTATCCTATTGTGATTATCTTTTGCTGCCATGACTTTTGTTCATGGTGGAGAACTGGGTGTGGTCGAATGAACTATCTTACTGACCGAAACTTGTGTGGTCACTAAAGGAAGAATTCTAATATGGTTTATACTTTATGCATCACATGTATTACTATATTCCTATACTTCCATGATTTCCATGCAAGCATGCTATGTTGTATCCGAGTTTAATTGATATGTTATCATCATGCTATTATGTGACTCCAATGTACTGCATGAGCCTTCCTAGTTCTAGGTACTACACTTATGTAGTCACTATGATGATCTGACTTCTAGTCTGGGGAGCAAAGGACAATTTGTCGGGTTATAGAGTATGCTAAGGATAATGTG
The DNA here is from genome assembly GCA_039764185.1 of Tamarix austromongolica. NCBI lineage: Eukaryota > Viridiplantae > Streptophyta > Magnoliopsida > Caryophyllales > Tamaricaceae > Tamarix > Tamarix austromongolica. Next base: position 75,240,382 of record CM077817.1, read on the forward strand.
GGTCATTACTTGGGGCTCGAGATTTAGGAATGTACCTAAAAGTTAGACTAACCAATTATTAGTATTTTTCCCACCATGTTAAGATTTTTGTATTTTTGATTATTTAAACTTTTGGATCTTATTCTTGTATTTAATCTTATAAACTATCATATCAATTCTATATATGATATGGCTATTGTCTTTATTTTTGTGTATGGACACATTATTATGATCATGCATTCTTTGTTCCTTGTTCCGTTTTGCCTTGCATCAGACATAAGTTAGGTGATGATCGCACCTCTCTCAAATTTGAAGTGGCTGTAACATTTCTTGGTTTTTCTTTTCAAATCGCTTCTACATTGTCTTAAAAATGAAATTTTCTAGTTCAAAATTTAGGGTGTTACACTTTATGGAGAGATTTCCATTTTTGAAGGATCATAGCTACATCTTGGTTGCAGTAAAATGATTATTGAAGTATGCCCACTTCATACTACTAAAACATCCATTCATAGCACATACTATAGTAGGGGTATTTATAAGAGAAATTGTCAAGTTGCATAGAATTCCTAGTTCTATTACACCTGATTGGGATAAGGTATTATTCATCTGTATTTTTTGGAAGTAGATATTTAATATGCAAAGGACAACACTTAAACTTAGCTTGTCCTACCATCTATAGCTAGATGGACAAACAGAGGTCATTAACCACATTTTGGAAACTTACATTATTTTGCTTGTGACAAGCCTAAATGGTAGGTGAAGTGGGTACCATGAGTCAAATATTGGTATAATATATCCTTTCATTCATCCATACGAACCATACCCTTTGCTATTATGTATGGGCGAGATCCTCCATAGTTTTTATGATATGAGATTGGGGGAAGCCTATTTGTTGTAGAGGAACAAGAGTTGTGGGACAGAGACATAGCTTTAGAGTAGTTAAAACAACACTTATAGTAGGCTTAGAAGATAATGAAGGTTCATGCTAATAAGATGAGGAGGGAGAACAACTTTGAAGTTGGTAGTTGGGTGTTTGTAAAACTCAAGTCATATTGGCATAGATTTTTAGTAAAGAGGATGAATGAGAAGCTTTATCCATGTTATATTGGCCCATACTAGATTTTAGCTAAAGTGGGGCTAGTTTCCTATTGTCTCAAGTTACTAGATTTAGCATCCATCCAAAAGATTCTTCATATATCTATGCTTAAGACTGTAGTAGGTGAAGGATTTGGTTACAACACAAATGAAGTGGCAAGTGGAACCAAAGTATGTGCTCAACATGAGGTACATCACCAAGGTGGTATTATAGGTTTTGAGAAAATGGAAATGGTTACCTAAATTTAAGGCACCTTGGGAAGTGAAATAACCCTAAAGGGGGTGAATAAGGTTTAACAGAATGGAGATAGAAAAAAATATGATCAATGTAGAGTGTTTTATGAGCAAATTACTCTCTACATGCACTACCAAAATGTTCTCCATTTTGGATTTTGAAATAATGACATTTTTTATTGATCATCACTATTCTCTTGGTTTATGAGTCCTATAATCTCATTGACCTTATAAGAGATGATTTACAACTTAACCAATTTATCATCTCTAAACTCACCAAAAGACTTTGAAATTAATTTTGTCAGGTGGTTTTACAATCTTTATTATGATGATAAAAAAAACATATTTAAGGGTTTAACCTACTTGTTTTATTGTCTATGGACTACGACAATATGACAAACCACACTTACTCAAACTAACCACAAGTGAAAACCTTAAAAGAGCAATTAAATTTCAACACTTACTCAAGTATTCTCTCAAGCATAAGATTTAAGAAAATAATAAAGTTACAAGCATAAGAGAAGATTATAGATGCTTAAAGACTCAAAATCATAAGGTTTATTTATTGAGTATTAGGTATAATCTTTTAAGGTTGATTTGAATAATTTCATCTTTGTTTTTATCTACTAGAATATTTTAAAATCTTCCTCACAACTTCTTTCATGTAAATTCTCAGTTAGTTTTAAATTCCAAATCATTTTCAAATAGTTTTGCAAAACTTTAATTTTAGTCAGAACTAATCTTTGGCTTTCATAATCAATTGGTTTTTTTTATTTGAATTCTAAGTTGTTTTATATTTCAAATCATTTTCAAAGCGTTTTACAAAACCTTAATTTTAGTCAGAACCATTCTTTTTGTTATCGATTGATTTGTATTTTCAATCTAGAACCTTAACTTTTGAAAATCCCCATCGACTGGTTCTTTAAGGACTTTTTCTATGAAAAAAGTTATTTAGGTTCAACGTAAACACATTAAATGGTTTTCCATAAACTAATCAACTATTTCATAAGTAGATTAATGGTTAAAGTTGGTGCACAATAAGTTTTGCTTAAGCTTGAACACATTGGCTGATTTTTCAAAATCCATTGTTTAGTTTTTTAGCTTTGCTGACTAGGTCATAATTTGAATTGTTTGCAAAATTGTTTTTGATCCAACTTAAACACATCAAATGGTTTCCCAATCAAGTCACTGCTCAACCATTTGATAGGTTTTCAATATATTTAAAAACTAAAAATATGTAGCATAAACTTATCAACTGGTTACTACAATAGTAATATTTTTGTATGGGGCTTGAACATAACCTTTTATCTTGTTAAACCAATTGATTGACTAGTTATATTCATCAATCGATTGATACTCTAAACTAATCTATTAGTTAACATTAAATGCTAACTATTCTACCCATGATTTGTGAACCTTTTTTTGCTCCAACTAATTGGCTCATGGTATATAAAGAACTAATTGGGTCTAATTAAAAAAATGGAACTCCAATTCACTGCACAATTAATTCTTACTCCTTTATGTAATTAATTTTCAAATGCGCACTCAAGTCTAAATTTGTTGAGAATTTATTAAAAGTTCTTCCTCACTCAACTTAGCTAGAATTTGTTATTTCATTGTAATATTTGACTCTTATAGTTACATTACATCCACAAAATTATATTCACACTTTAAGATTTATAATCTTGTGAGAATTATTATAATAACAAATACCATTCATCAAAATTTGTTGTAAAAGATAGTGAGAGTGTCTATCATTCTTTAAGAGATTCTGAGTATAGAATCTAGAGAAGATAAATATGTTATGTTGTAAATCTATGCTATAGAAGTCATTGGAGTTATAGATCAATAAAATCTAAAAGGGAGAGCCTTTTGGCAGTGGAGGTAAAAATAAATAAATAAATAAATTTTGGTTGTCTTAAATCACTATAAATTGTGTATCAAACTTTTCTTTTTTAATTCCATTCCATTCAACGCTATTCACCCGAGGATAATTTTCACAAAAGGTATAAGAAAAAATATAATTTAACATTGTTCTAATAACACCACTACTAAGGAGTTATACATGAATCCTTCAGTAAGAGAGAACAAGAAAGAAAAAATTGATAACACTTACCCAAGCAAACATCAAGTAAAAAGCAACCAGAGCAAGGTAATATAATTCATTAGACTACAAGAATGAAAAAATACATCATAGAATAAACTAAGAAAAGGAATGAATAATCAAACATGAAATGACACAATAAGCATCAAGATCATATATATAAAAAGAAAAAGGAATTAATATATCCATGATAAAATGTTAACTACATCAACGTATAGTTGGAACCAAACACATGGGGGAAATAAGAACTCAAACATATTTGTTGAAATTGGACGTAATAGAAGTTATAAACCTAATAAAATTAGAATCCATTTATCTGTCACACTCATGAGAAAATGTGTGCTTAACAGCCAGAACTAAACTCGCAAAATAGTGACATCATTATTGATTTCCAATAATATTTTAGGAAAAATATAATGTTTTTTTACTACATGGAAAATTTTAAGTCAATTAATATATTAGACATGCTTGAGCTTCACAAAACTAATGGTATGTATTCTCAAGGAAATGATAACATTGTTGTATAGTACATCTCATTTCTTACAATTTATGGCTATTTCAACACGATGCTACAAAATGTCCAATTCGACTTTACTCCATCATTGAATATGTGCCATAGATAAAAATCACATCTTAAATTCTTGTATCCTAGAGCCCAACATATATTTCTCAAAAATACAAAAAATGATCTTAATTCAAAGTAGTTGATTCATTGATCATAGGAGCCTTTACTTTGTAAACCCTTATTGGTGAGAATTATAAGTGTTGCAGGACCACCACCACTAAATGCAGTAAAAAAATTAGAAATTAGTAATTATTATTAGGAATAAAAATGTTTAACATACTTGGTAACTAGATATCATGGCAGGCTTATTGCCACTAATATAATAGTTAGTTACCATACTTATCTAATATAACATGGACGATATTATCTCATTCATTATTGCATTTAATATAATTTAATTTGGTTACCAAGCTAAAAGATAAGCTCTTATGGAAACTTTAGAGTAGATAAGTACCATTCTCTTAAATAAAGGATTACGCTAGCAGAAGAATAATAGTCAGTTCTAAGTTGTTGCAAACTCTCTTCCTCCCACTAACCCATAGCTAAGTTCTTCCTCTCTCTACCCTTGAGGTAGTTGGATTCCCTCATCCCCTAAAATCCCTTCTTATTCTTCCAAAATTATGATGAGATCAACTATAACAACCTTATTGATGCAATAAACTTTGTATCGATGTATGACTCATAGTCGTAACCCAAGTCCTTTGTTAACCAATTTGAAGAAAGGTTGAGGTTTTAGAGGATAAACCTTCTTCCTATGAATCCCAAGTATAAGAGTGTTATTTAGACATAAGATTGAGTCGATCTCTATTTACTATTATATTATTTTCCATTATTAGTCTAGGTTTCAAAATTATTTTTTTTATAGTCCATGTTTTAGTTGTTTTAGCTACAAATAGGTAATTATATACTTTATTATTTTCATACTTGAGTTAATAAAGTGTTTTATGTAGGTTTGAGAAAAAATAACATAACAAGGGGACTATTTATGGGAGAGGGATTTAAGAGGAAGGTTGAGAAACAAACTTTAGTGCTTAAAGAAGTGTGAGCATGAAGGAATTGGGGAGAAAGTTAAGGTATCACTCAATAGTTGATTATCCATTCAAGACTAGAAATAACATTCATACTAAGTTCATATATATAGGCCTACATGTATCTGATAAACGGAAATTACTACTTCCTTCATGACTCTATCCTATAATAGTAGGATAGGTTTCTATTTTAGTATGTCCCAAAATTTAGTCACAAATTTTCTTTTGTTAAATATAATACCCCTAATTATTTTGCAATGGAAAAATAAATCTATCCCTAAAATAATTCATGTTTTCAATTTCCAATATGGAGATAAATAAATAAAATATATAATAAAAAATATCATTAATTATCTAAATAAGCCTATTTTTATGAGATAGACGGAGTAAAAGAAATATAACTTTCCTTAACACATGATATAATATCATCTACGAAGAATTTATACATATTCTTGAATCCTAGGGTATATTCTAAGATAATAAATCATAATAAGATATTATCTTATATTATTCTCTAAATAAAACCCTCTCTATCCCATGAAATAAACTTATTTAGATTTGCACAAATATTAAGAAATCATAACTAATTTCATTTTTGTGGCACATTTTACTATGTATTCTCCGTATTTATGCTCACAATGGAAATCATTGACATTAATTATTGCACAAAAATTATACTTCCATTATCAATTAGTAAAGGGCATCATAGAAATTAAACAGAATAAACACATAAACCAATCTATGTTCCAAGAAAAACTAAAATAGAAGCCTAACCACATGCCATATGTGCTCATTCTTCCCCTCACTCATGAGTCATTACAATCCATACATTTAACTTGCTTAATTTGTAGAAATTAGTTCCATCATTGCATATATTCCCTCATCATTTTCCCTCAACCAACCAAACTCTACCACTTGTGATTCACACACTTACTCCTTATTCTATGCCCTGCCACATCACACCATATTCTCTTGGCCCTCACATGCTTGTGAATTGTGGCCAAATACACACCACCTTATTTATCTATATCCCACCATATATTTTAAAATCATCGCAAATCCACACCTCCAATAACCATCATCTTCCACCTAGCATACATCAATGAAACAGGCAACCCCTTTACCCTTTTCCTTGCTACGTGCATATGCAACATCAAAGACTTTCAAATATGATGCACACAATTGTCTACAAAAATCATGGTACAAGCGCACAAATTATTTCTGCACATAGCATTTTGGCATGAGTTTTACTTAGGACCGATCTATCTCTTCTTCTTCCTTATTAGTTCATGGCTTCCTCTTTATGTTCATCCTTCATTGAAGCCATCTTTGAAGCTCTCAAGAAATCAACAATAATTATGTTTGGTTATCTTTCTTGTCTATGGATTCTATCTCTTTTGGTTTGAGTTATATCTTAAATATGATTCTTACAAGGTTTTGTTTTGTTTTAATGTCATTTTCAAGGTGTTTTGGTATGGTATTGATGATGTGAGTTATTCTCATTTTTAAGGCCAATCTCTAAATTTCTAAGAAAAGGTAAAATCTAATTAGCTTGTGCTTAAACATGACATGAGGTTGTTTATTATTGATAAGCTTTATATATCATGTTAATAAGTTCTTTTAATCATAAGAATTATTATAATTTATTATGAGAAGACTTTAACACAAAAATGATTAAGAGAAACATAAATTTTGTGTTTTTGGGACCACCAAATTTGCGGTAACTTGCATGTAAAATATGTTATAATTAACTCAATGTTATAATGCAAATACGGTGTCACATTAAAGTTTAAGATTGTGTTTAATCTTAGTTAATCCTCAACTAAACCAAGATAAAAGTCATTAATTTCTTACAAATTCATTAGTGTAATTATTGAAGAGCACTTTGAATATTTATAAAGAACACAAAGAAGAACATTCAAATTAAAACTCTTAAACTTAATATTTATAAAGAACATAAAGAAGAACATTCAAATTAAATCACTAACCCAAATAACAACCTTTTATATATGAAATTGCTTATAAAATGTTAATAAATATTATGAAATTATTAAATCAAACTAAAAAAAACATTTACATGCCCAAAATCTAAAAGGTTGAGACATACACAAAATTAGTAGAAATTTACAACTTTACATACTTGTGAGATTTTTGTCATAACTTTTTTTATGCACTTACATTTTTTAAATCCGAAAGATGCTTAAAATGGTCAAATATAAAATATGTGAATAGTAGAATTCAATCACTAATCATTGATCATTTACTTTGACTTTAACTTTAACTTTGTCCATTTATCATCCTCCATGAATAGGAATTTTTCCAAATTGATATACAACCTTGATTTGTGTTTCCAAACTCAAATATATGATATATTTTGGCCAATTTTCCACTAAAAGGGGTTTTTGGGGTTACAAGTGGTTCTTTTAAAGTATGTTAACCAATGCAATTCTATGTTTGGGTTATGTTTGGTGATAGCTTATGAAACACACATGGCATTTTAATTGTTTTGGTGTTGGAAATTATTCACAAGTCTTCAGACTTTAGTATTATAGCCATAATAACTCATGTGTTGAGATTGCGTAGCTGTGATGACTCATGTGTTGAGATTGTCTAATCTTGAGATTGACTCGCTATCATGGCTCGTGTGTTGAGATTACCTATCCACGATGGCTCATGTGTTGGGTGTTTAGCCGTCATGACTCATGTGTTGTATGTTTAGCAGTCATGGCTCAGAGCCACTCCATTTTATGCATTATTTCCTGGCTGAGATGGCCAAGCCTAAACATCCCCCTGAGAGCCTATTCGAGGCTAAGCATTCCTTAGAGTCTACTTAATGTTTTAGATGGGGTTGAACATCCCCTAAGAGCTTATTTAGGGTTAAGTATTCCCTAAGAGCCCACTCAGGGCTAAACATTCCCCTAAGAGCTTGTTCAAAGATGAACAACCTCTTACTTTTGTTCAAAATTTTTGGTTATCTTGGCAAAAGACCATGTGTGGCAGGTGTGTACATCTCGGTTACCTTTTCTTGTGTGTACAGCACAGGTGTGTACAACCCATATGTTTAAATGGTATGTTACCATCTAATGACAAATATGTGGCTCTTACTTTAGCAATGGTATCAAAAATATTGTATTTTAGATGTGTGTAACAAATCTCATATGCACTTCTTTAGGAAATTACATGGTATTATTTGCACTAGGAAGCTCAGAAGTGCCAACATGCATAAATATAATGTGTGGTACCATGTGATTACGTAAGTTCTATTTTAAGTACTTATAGGAGCTAGATTTTACTAAGTACATACTAACATTATTTGTGGCATAATGATTAACGTTGTTAAAAGCATAATTCTTAAGCTCTTATTTAGTCACTAATTAAGTGGTAGCAAGTACTAAGTAACAAGCAACACAATTTATCAATGACATAAATTTTAAAAAAATGTTGTTATATGAACTATGCATGCAACAAAGCTAATAACACCATAGAAGAAAATTGAAAAGATAATTATGAACTATATAGAAATCAGTAAATAAATAAATTTAAGATATTTGCTTTACTCTATATATGAATTTTAGATTTTTCGTCAGTATCTTTCTTTCAAATAATTAACTTAACTAATATCTCACTCATGCTTCATTTGCATAAGTTGATGCTCCATATATATAGTATGTACAAAATAATATGATTAATGTTTATAGTTAGAGAAGGAATATAGTGAGAATAAGATGAAGAATAGATTTTAAGGTAAATAGATAAAAAAAACTAAAATTAGAATATAGAATTATAAAATTCTACCTAAGATTGTAAGATTCTAATAATCCTACTACTTTAATATTCTGCCTAGAATTGTGGATTGTTTAGTAACATTTAGATCCTAGAATCATGAGATCCAGATTAGAAGTTTAACGGTAATAACTATAATAAACCCTACTCATTTGAGGGAGCGGTAAACATTGTTTTGCGTGCTATCATTCCTTGTGAAATCTGATCTGGGGCAGCGACATTAGTTATTGTTTAGGCTACCACACCTATATTCCTATAATATTTCCTTGTAGCTATTTTCACAAGTTCATTTGTAAAGTTAAATTGGTTAATGCCTTTTGGTTTATGTTTCAATCTCTACCTTATTTTAAAGAGTTTCTCACTATCTAAATTATCGAATAGTAAGCCTCATATTAGCCTCGAGTTAGGTGTCAACTACACTTGATCCTTGAGGTATGAGTGTACCTTTAGCCTTGTACCCAACATAAGGTAAGTAATAGTTATATATTCTTTATATTGAATATGGCGGTATTATCCTATATTTTCTACATTTCTCCTGCAAACTCTTTTCCAAAACTAAAATTTTCTAGTGGTAAAAATGAAGATGCTACAATTACAAAGCCTATAAGACCCTTTAGTGTTGGAATTAAAATAAAATATTGTCTGATACACCAATATAACCACAACATGTATCGAATTTTTGGTTTGCTAATATGCAAAATGTCCGATACATGAAGGATAAATAAAATCCCATGCATATCAACTGATATGATACGTTTTGACTTATATATCCTAATATTTATCAAGAATATTCTAATATTCGCCAATACTTAACGATATTTATCATAGGAAAAAAAAACACATTGTGATAATTGTGAAATACAAAATATTGTTTATGACACTCTAATACTGTAACATCGCAAATGTGACCACAACTACTATTTATTGGCTAGTGCTAGGTTACGATCTCGTTATTTTAGATAACTATAATTATTCTTCTCTTTCACTAATGTAATCTCAATGGACTGTAAATTTTTAAACTGAATTGAATGAGGCAGAAATGAGAGCTCATTAATTACTCTTCTTTTCTCCTAAGATTGACATACAATTTAGTTTGTGCCCCCAAATTCTTACCTTCCCTTAATTAATCTTTGAAATTATTCATTGGTTGTGTTGGATTGAATTTCCAATTATTCCACTCTCAATTTTGTGATTTGTGTGTATTTTTGTAGTTCGGGCATAGGTTTGTTCGATCAACAATCCATTCATGAATCCTCTTAACCAAAGGTTTATCACTTATGCCCTATCCATTAATCCACATTTAGGCAAGGAATCACATGGCAGCAAAGATAAATTTAGTGGGAAAAGGCTTCCAACTTTAGATTTGCTCGCAATCGTCTTCCTCAGTTGTTGACCCTACAATTGACAACCACATTTCAAGAGTTCTACCATACAAATAATGTTAACTAATTAACCATCAAAGATAATATTACCTGTGAGACTAGGACAGATAAAGACATTGGTTAAAGATGAAGAAATATCATCAGTGGCTATTATAAGTAAATATTTTCATCAACATTATGAATCCTGAGATTATTAGAAATACTTGGTGACATTAGTAAAGAAAGGGGTATTGTTTCTTATAAGGTGAGAAGAGGTGGAAAAGGGTTACTTGAGAGTCATTAAATAAAGAATGTTGACATAATCATTTGTTGAGCCTTTTTGGGAGTCAAAGTTTAATGCTACATTCACAAAATTACTAAGAGTAGAAGAACCAATTGCCAAGGTTATTGCAGATCCTTTGGAGAGCCTTGTTGGCCATTCTTTGATAATATGACCATCCTTTCTGCAGTAACTGTAGAATCTATTTGGGCAGTTGGAAGAAAAATGATCATATTTTTTGCAAGAAAAACATAGAACCCACATATCTTTTGGCTTGATTTTGGCTGCATACACCGCTGGAACAAAGGTTGCCATTTGTTTATTGTCCCATATTATTCTAAGAGAGATAACTTTGTTCCTCATAAAATAGATTACTAAAGCATACATCTATCCGGGGTAAATGGTACTGGTTCACGAGATTGGAACAAACACCTTTAAATTAAAATCTTAGCTTCATTAGAAATTTATGGCGTTCAGTAATTTTGTGAACTGATTGTACAGGACTTGGACCTTCAAAGAACTAAGTTTTCATATATTATGGCATTATATTCAGTCCAAAGATTCATGAAATGACAATAAGTTCGTAGATAGAAAGACTGTCAAGGATTATTTCGTGTTCAAGAGCAGTCATTAAGAGTATCACATATAGGCTACAGTCTAAAAGGGTCAGAGTTTGAGGATGGCATTAGGATCAACAGAGCCAATAATCTGCGCCTTGACTTTAGCATCTTTATCCTCCCATTTAACGCATACATCCTTGTGTTTGTCTTTGTTAGGATCAGGATTGATACCATCAACATGACTCCACAAGTCCTTTCCTTTAACAAATATCTGGAACTAGAATGTCCAGGCTTAGTAATTCTTGCCATTAAGACTAATCAATAAGACATCGACATGAGGCTGGCAACAATGTGGTCACGACTCATGAAGAACCATTTCCAGACTAGGAATGAACCCTTCCTCCCCCCCCCCCCAAAAAAAGACTAAAAACTAAAAACTTGATCTGGACCAAGACATACGACAATAGATGGGTAAAGTGACCAAGTCAGTAGCGACGCGACAGCTAGGTAAAGTGACAAGATCACCGACCTGAAATATGAACAACTAAATCAACAAAAAAAAATAGAGATAGTCAGACACAAATGAAATAAGCATATGATTTTTGGATAGTTTGTAAAATCCAAACATGATTATAGCAGAACATATATGTTGTTTGAAAGTTTCATTTGAATCCTTAACAAAATTTGAAAGCAATGCAGACAATGAACCAATGAGAAATGTGCCTCATATATCATTTCTTATTTTCCTTCTTTTGCTGAAGAGAGGCACTTTGGGCATTGGATTTGTTTGACTTTCATATGAAGAAAGGAATTTACAGTTTGCCCATTGACATTATTCCATGTAGAATGCCACTGTTACCACCCAAGACAGGAAGCAGCGCAAACAAAAGACCTACAGCACAATCCTGAAGAATATTTGGCGAAACAATGACTAAATACACATCAAGTAATTGATAAACCACTGGTTAGGTTTACTTATGCAAGGAGGAAGAAAAGGTTGGAGTAAGGGTGGAAGTGAGCCGGGAAGAGGGTTCAAGGCTGAAATTATTTAGGGACCGATTAGCAATTGTTCTCTATCTATTTCTGTTTTAAATTCTGTTATTCCTTTTGCTGAGTCATAGGGTCTGTTAGGATTTTGCTGACGTATTTTGGAGGCTACGGTTTTCCTTTGGACAGGAGTCGGGCTACTTATAGGAATGACGGGGGCTAAGTAGGAGGGGAGGAAAAACAGAGTGCAGAGAGGGAGGTTCCAAGGTCCTCGAAACCTTGGCTAGACTTTGTAACTTCCTGATCTATTATATATAAAAATTATCCCTACGCATATTCATTATATTGGCTGGGAAGTGTGTTGTTCACTGATCGTAACAGTGGTATCAGAGCAGTGCGATTCTGAGGATAATGGCCAAGAAGAATGATCACACAGAGGAGAGATTGTCATCACTCCAGGAAGAAGTCTTGAAGAGTAGAGGAGAGATTCAAAGGATACCAGCGATGGAAGATCGGTTGGGCTCCATAGAGAAGGTGATGCAGGAAATGGCTGAACAGCTGGCCGTATTAGCTCGAATCAACAGGCCCAGCTCATCAAACCAGGAGACGGGACAGCAGCTAGGGAGGGAGGCAACACCAGTACCCCCGAGTGTGGTCAGGATCGAATCGGAAGGTAGAAGTGAGACCCGACCCTTTCGACAGCTTGATCTTCCTGTGTTCGATGGAACCGATCCGGATGGGTGGATCTTCAGGGTTGAGAGGTACTTTGGAATTAACCAGTTAACGGAGAGGGAGAAGTTGGAGGCTGTGGCGGTAGCAATGGAGGGCAAAGCCTTAGCCTGGTTCCAGTACACCGACGACTGCAAGGGGTTCGAAAACTGGCAGAATTTCAAGGAGGCATGTCTGCTTCGCTTCCGATCGCGCCATGAAGGATCAATCTGTGAGAAATTCTTAGCAGTGAAGCAGGAAACAACAGTGGAGGACTTTCTGGAACAGTTCGAAATCCTAGCCTCTCCGTTACAGGGAAGACTGTCGGGGGAGGTGCTAGAGAGCACTTTCCTTAACGGGCTGAAGCCTCAGATTAAGGCAGAGGTAAGGATGATGAGGCCCAATGGGCTGATGGAGATTATGGAGGCAGCCAGAATGGTTGAGGATAAAAACAAAGTGGTGCAATCTGGATGGGTCAAGTCTGGAGGCCCAAGTGGGGGAAGTCGAGCTCCTCACCCGTCGAACAGCACTGGGAACTCTTCTAGACTTTTCAACGGGCCACCTCTCAGTCGGCCGATTGCGCCTGCGCTACCAGCCAAGGGAGACACCGGATCCGGCAGCAGACTCGCCGGGGGATGGCGACTGACTGACGACGAGCTCCAGAGACGAAGGGACAAGGGGCTGTGTTTCAAGTGTGGAGAGAAGTTCGGGCCAGGGCATGTCTGCAGAAATCGAAGGTTGCAGGTAATGTTAGTCGAAGGGGCCCACGTACCTGAGATGGCCGAAGAGGAGGTCGAACCTGCAGCGGCAGAGGAGGAGGACGACGGGGCTTTAAATGGGTTGGTAGAGTTATCCATGAACTCTGTGGTGGGCATCACCACCCCGAACACCATGAAGCTGCGCGGGGAGATAGGTAGTGTGCCGGTGGTTGTTCTCATCGACTGTGGAGCAACTCACAACTTTATTGCTCTCAAGATGGTAAAACAGCTGCAGATTCCAATAACCTCGACGGCTGCTTATGGAGTGTTAATGGGAACGGGAAATTCAGTCACGACCGAAGGGATATGCAGGGGAATTCAGGTGTCGATACAGGGGATTGAGGTAATTGAGGATTTTCTCCCTTTGGAACTGGGCAGTGCAGACCTTATTTTGGGAATGCAATGGCTGGAAAAATTGGGGCTGAAACACATCAATTGGAGGAAGCTGGAAATGAAGTTTATGCTGGGGCAGACAGCGGTGACTCTCAGAGGGGACTTGAGCTTATGCCAATCACAAACGTCCCTAAGATCACTGATTAAAATGGTGAAAAAAGGGGACCAGGCAGTACTGATAGAATGCAATGCGCTGGGGGATGACACAGGAATATACCCGACTTGCCCCGACAGAGAAGGGGCCATCACAGAAGTGATCCAGCAATTTGCCGATGTCCTGCAGCCTCCGCAGGGACTGCCACCTCCCCGGGAACTGGACCATCGGATTGAGTTAAAGCCGGGCACCACTCCGGTTAATGTGCGGCCTTATAGATACCCGCACTTTCAGAAGAATGAGATAGAAAAGCTGGTTCGAGAGATGCTGGCAACTGGAATCATTAGACCAAGTCGCAGCCCATTTTCAAGCCCGGTCTTGTTGGTACGCAAGAAGGATGGAGGGTGGCGCTTTTGTGTGGATTATAGGGCTCTAAATCGGGTGACAGTGGCTGATAAATTCCCCATCCCTGTAATTGATGAGCTACTGGACGAATTACATGGAGCTGCTGTTTTTTCGAAGCTAGACTTGAAGTCGGGATACCATCAAATAAGGGTCAGACCCGAGGACATCCCTAAAATAGCATTTAGAACCCACGAGGGACATTACGAATTTCTAGTAATGCCCTTTGGCTTAACTAACGCCCCAGCCACTTTTCAAGCCTTGATGAATAGGGTGTTCCAACCTTATTTACGTAAGTTCGTATTAGTATTCTTTGACGACATTTTGATATATAGCCATTCTATGGAGGAGCATTTGGGGCACTTAGAGGTGGTCTTCAAGGAGTTGAGGAGACACTCCCTCTTTATTAACGAAAAAAAATGTGTGTTTGGGCAGGGAGAACTGGAGTACCTGGGACATATCATTTCAGCCCAGGGAGTGGCAGCAGACCCCTCAAAGTTGCAGGCCATGAAGGAGTGGCCGGTTCCTAGGAATGTTCGAGAACTAAGGGGATTCTTGGGCCTCACAGGCTATTACCGGAAATTCGTTCTCAACTATGGGCAGATTGCAGCCCCATTAACAGATCAGCTAAAGAAGGATAATTTCAAGTGGTCCACGGAGGCACAGCAGGCATTTGAAACCCTAAAACAGGCCATGATATCGGTGCCAGTTTTAGCTCTCCTTGATTTTAGCAAGCCATTCATCGTGGAGACGGATGCATCCGGGGTTGGGCTGGGGGCTGTTTTGATGCAAGATCACAGGCCCATAGCCTTTTACAGTCAAGTCCTGGGGCAACAAGCTCGAAAAAAATCCATTTATGAAAGGGAGTTGATGGCAATGGTTTTGGCAATTCAGAAATGGCGCCACTACCTTCTAGGACAACGGTTCACTGTAAGGACGGACCAGAAAAGTCTAAAATTTTTACTTGAGCAGAGGGTAATCCCGGAGGAGCAACAGAAATGGGTTACCAAATTATGGAGTTATAACTTTGAAGTTGAGTACAAGCCAGGGTGTGAAAATAAGGCAGCGGACGCCCTGTCCCGGCTCACCGGAGGCCCTCAATTACTCACCCTGTCAGCTACGTGGATAAAGGATTGGGGGGTCCTGCAACAGGAGGTGGATCAGGATCAGATGTTGGGTCCAATCAAACAGGAACTGAGGCTGACTTCATAGGGTAAAGAAGGGTACCAATTGGTCCAAGGCAACCTGTTTTACAAAGGGCGGTTAGTGTTACCCAAGAATTCCACCTTTATACCACTGTTTTTGCAAGAATTTCATGGTGGCGCGATGGGTGGCCATGGTGGAGGGCTAAAAACTTATAAAAGGTTAGCTCAGGAAGTATGCTGGCCAAAAATGAGAGAGCAAGTGCAGAAGTTTGTAGCAGAGTGCTCTGTCTGCCAACAAAATAAAGCTATAAATCTGTCCCCAGCTGGGCTCCTTCAGCCCTTGCCTATTCCGGCCAAAGTCTGGGAAGACATAACAATGGACTTCATTGAAGCTGTGCCGCGTTCCCAAGGGTATGACTGTGTTTTGGTGGTGGTAGATAGACTCACCAAGTATAACCACTTTATTCCCCTAAAGCATCCGTTCACTGCAAGAGGGGTAGCTGCCATATTTGTGAAAGAGGTAGTCCGTCTCCATGGAATTCCTCGCTCTATTGTGTCTGACCGGGACAAGGTATTCCTTAGCAACTTTTGGAGTGAATTATTTAAGCTGCAGGGGACTGCTTTGAATTATAGTACTGCTTATCACCCACAATCGGATGGGCAGTCAGAGGTGGTCAATAGAGGCCTTGAGACTTATTTGCGCTGTTTTATTGGGGACAAACCAAAGTGCTGGGCTAATTGGGTAGCTTGGGCTGAATATTGGTATAACACTTCATACCACTCTTCGATACATACGACTCCTTTCAAGGCATTATATGGAAGAGACCCACCCCCCTTGGTGCGGTATGAATGGGGTACAGCCAATCTTGCAGCTGTGGATGAGGAACTCCAGGAAAGAGATTTAATCCTGGAAGAGCTCAAACACCAATTAGGAAGGGCACAACAGCACATGAAAAGCTCTGCAGATCAGAAGCGAAGGGAGGTGTTTCTGGACATTGGTGACTGGGTTTATGTCAAACTACGACCTTATCGTCACAAGTCCTTGGCTAAACGCCTCAATGAGAAGTTATCACCCCGTTATTTCGGACCTTATCAGGTTATGGCTAAGGTAGGGCAGGTGGCATACCGACTGCAATTGCCAACTACCACTCCTATTCATCCAGTGTTTCACGTTTCTATGCTGAAGCCTGCTCTTGGAAAGGGTCAGCAGCCTCAGCCATTCCCAGCAGCCCTCACTGAAGACTTAGAATGGAGAGTCAATCCTGAATCGGTTCAGGATTTGAGGTATAATGCCAAGGGACAATTAGAAGTACTCATCAAGTGGCAGGGACTTCCAGAATTTGAAGCTTCTTGGGAAAGTTTTGACGTCATGCATGCCCAATTTCCTGACTTTCACCTTGAGGACAAGGTGAAACTTTTGGGGGGGAGTAATGATAAACCACTGGTTAGGTTTACTTATGCAAGGAGGAAGAAAAGGTTGGAGTAAGGGTGGAAGTGAGCCGGGAAGAGGGTTCAAGGCTGAAATTATTTAGGGACCGATTAGCAATTGTTCTCTATCTATTTCTGTTTTAAATTCTGTTATTCCTTTTGCTGAGTCATAGGGTCTGTTAGGATTTTGCTGACGTATTTTGGAGGCTACGGTTTTCCTTTGGACAGGAGTCGGGCTACTTATAGGAATGAGGGGGGCTAAGTAGGAGGGGAGGAAAAACAGAGTGCAGAGAGGGAGGTTCCAAGGTCCTCGAAACCTTGGCTAGACTTTGTAACTTCCTGATCTATTATATATAAAAATTATCCCTACGCATATTCATTATATTGGCTGGGAAGTGTGTTGTTCACTGATCGTAACAGTAATCAACCCATGTCAATAATTTTTCCAGATGAGTATTAGTTAATCTTTCACCTGAAATATCAGTGTACAATTAGTTACTTGACCATGAAGAGCACTGGTGCAATTTTTTTCGGCCAAATATTTTACCACCGAAGAAAATATGCAAGCAGATGCAAATAATTAATGACTCTGGAACCACAGCGTGACAAGGAAATTTAAGACAGGATAGTCAAAAGAAATACCACAGCAGTAGATGACATAGACAAGAAAAAACCAACAAATACACCCTCTGACAATTTTGCCCCACATATCTATAGCAAAAAATCAACACATCAATGTGGCATCAGTTCTGTGAATTCAAGGCTTCTCAGAAAGCCAGGATCAAGGGGAACGGAAAACAGTAATTGAAAGGAGCTATACCATGGCTGTTATTCCTTACAAAGACATAAATATGATGATTTGGAGCAGTCCTCCAAAAACAGAAACCAACCCAACTGCTTTTAACTGCAGCAAAGAGCCATATCAAACATCCTCTAAGAGATTAATGAACCTGAGGATGACAGCAAAACAAACTAGCACGCAGATCCAGTATAAAATTTTGGAAACAAAGGATACCTTTAACATAGAGAACGTCCTAAAGAAAAAAGAAGACAACACCAAATTGCGTCAGTCTCTCCCTGCATAAAAATTAACGTCATGCAAAAAGGACATTCTCTCACTACAGATCACGTGACTTCTTGGACAGTTGACTCAAATATCAAGTGAAACATTTTGCTGGCATCTTTCCCCCTCTTAAAACAGACAACAGGGAAAACAACTTGTTTTCTTAGGACATATATTAATCATTTAGGGCAGGAATTGCAGTATAGATGAGAAAAGCAGCAAGAAATTATATCATGCAAAAGTTTCTAGGAATTGAATTCATACAATCAATATCAAGAAACATCTCAATGATGTAAGGAATTTTTTAAAATAACAATAATAAAAAGGATGTGTGGCGCGTATAGAATACTAGTTGTCATTTGGTGTTTTAGTTGTATAAAATTTAAATCGACAACTCGAGGACTTCAAAGGATTTTCTCCAAAGATTCAGGAATCACCGAAGGAGAATTAGATACACACCTATTTATCTTAAATAAAGATTTCATGGATGATTGATACCAATGTTTTGCTTGTCATAGTTAATAAATTTAAGTTGTCAAAAGACGAAAAGAAAAAGATAAAACTACACAGCAAATATAAGGGAGGGAATGATTGTGTAAAGGAATCAAAAAAGGTAATTTTCCACAAAACTAACATCCAACAAATACTGAAAACCCCTTCCATGTATACATATCCATACTTTGTTCATGGGAATCATGCAGATTATTAAGTACATACCTGACCCATTTCGCTGACATATTTTAGGCCCCCTGGTCCAACCACTGAGCCAGCAAGAAGGTAGCCAACAATGGCCTATTTAGCGAGACAATTTGAGATCACTCTGAAAAGCATATTGAATATCCATCATGAGTTCAACATATATGCAAACGCAAGAGAATATCAATCTTCAAGATGACACCGAAAACAAAAAGACTAATAAGGTGACTTGATATTCCAGGTCAATAAAAAACTAAAATGGCAAACAGATCAATACACACCGGTTGTCCTAAACATGAAAATAGGATTCCACCAATTGCTGCAGAGACAATTAGCACAACTAAGTCTGAAATTAACCTGTCCAGCGTTGGGAGAGAGGGAAGGGTCATAACATCAAGGGAAATAAAAATAAAATAAAATAAAAGAACATCACCTAAGTGCGTTACTTATATATGAGTAATCTGACAGTGATGCATGAAGGATGTGTGAAACATATTTAGAAAAAAACCTGATCAACTTGAAGAATTGGGTACTTATATTTTTTGTTAGACGTCACAAGCACATTATCCTGACAACAAGAAGCACATCAGTCATTTGAAAAGCACCAAACGATATTGTCAAGGACACCTGAAGGAATTGTAAATGTCTCCATCACAAGGTTCAGAATCTTGAAGCACCTTTGTATCTATTATGGTAGCCATATCTTCAGAATCTTCATTTCCCAAGGAAAAAACATCTTGAATCAAGAAAGGTTTGGTTTCACAATATTAAAATATATATATATATATATCTTGATGGTATGAAAAGCAAGCCCATAACACAAGACAAGCCAAAACCAAAATAAATAAATGAATTTGAACCACAAATAAGCAATCATATAATGGCACAGAACACATTGAATCAGGTACAATGTGCAATAATAATATTATGTTAGTTTTCTTGTCATTCCTTTGCATCACTTGTGACATTTTTGGGCTAGTCATGAGTAATCATAGCAACAGTCTCTAACACAGCCTGCAGTATATAATTATTAGATTCTTATCTCATAAAAGTATATGAGTTCAGCAAATTAATCAACAATTGAATCCATATTATCTAGCATAATGACAAGCATGATCATGAAATGTGGATCAAATCACCAAAACACTGTTCAGGATACCAGTTTAGCAATCCTAACTCAAAACTTAATGTGTGTACGTGCACAAATTACCAACATAAGATGCTAGGAAACGATCTATAATACATCAAGCCGTACAGAAGAACAAGATAATTTTAACAAACAAGAATAACTGGATGAGAAAAGATACCTGCAAGACTTGGGAATGTGACGGTGACCTTTGACCAAAGGTTGATAAAAGTTCATAGTGAACGATCAGCACATTCACCTCACATGATGGGACTAATGGCTTTATGATTATCAGTTTTGCTAGCAATAACCCTAGCTATTGATAAGTATTTAATTTCATTCCCACATAATTATTAATTTAGGAATGAATATCAAATACACAAGTTGTCGAGTGTTATTAAATGCTAAATATATCTATTTTGACCATAGCCCTTAGGGTTATTATTATCATTTTTCTCTCATTACAAGGATTGGAATATAGATGATGCAATCACTGCAATATTGCAAGTCTTTTTTCTTTTTCCCAAAATCTCTCTCATAAACCTAAAGTCTTAGCATTGGATTTTACCCAAACATCCCTCAAATTCTCATTAACTCAACTCCAAAATTCCAAGTACAACTTAAGACCGTATATATAGGCCAAACTATTATCAAAACCTCACATGATAAAGTCTAAATGAAATCATATCAAACCAAATATTCTATAAAATAGTTTTAGATATTCTGATGCAATGGGACCTCTAGAAGGAAATGGATACATGAAGCCACGAACCTCCTTTCTAATAGTTTAGGCTCAAACTTCTAACTCAAGGGTGAGGAGGCACAAACATTACATCATTCTCCCCTACTAAAGAAAAGTTTGACCCCAACCTTCAAACCAACAAAGATCAAAGGTGCCTAAATCTTCACCTTCATCCCCAAAACACTCAGATGGGTCCACAACATTTTTCACTTAATCATCCTAATCTTATTAGCAATTATCGGCGAGCTGGACAATGCTCATAAATGTGGCCATGCTTTCATTAACATAGAACCATTGGACTTGGGGGAGGACCTAAGCAAACTAGTAAATCAACTATAAAACTTCCTAAAGGACCGCTACCAATAGTTAGCCTTGTTATCCGCATTCCAAGCAAATGAGAGAGTGAATGAAAGCATCTACCCTTCACCTTGAATTGAATATCTTTACAAAGACCTCCAATGTATTTGATAGCTCATTGGACAGAATTTTCCTATAAAACACATCTTGCAGCAAGCCTATGAAACTATCTATTGTATGCCTCAACATACCACCATACATAGATAGCTAGTAAAACCTAAGGTACAAATCTTGCAAGTAGTTGAAAGGTGTGAATTTGAGAACCACATAGCTTACCCCAATCCCAACTAGATCAAGCATGTGGAATCTATGTTGACAATTTGGGTTGCTCTACCACATACAAGCATACTCAATTACTTCATTCAATCAACAAACTTTCTAGTATCAGAGGTATCATGGCAAAGAGATACCATGCTTTGACAATTTCATGATAAGAGCATGTAACACCTAGTCTCCCTTCTAAGGATGGAAGGAACAAATAGGGTTGGTTTTTTAGCCCTTTTTGTCTCAACACCACAGCCAACACATAGCTTCCCCTTTAGGCTTATACCTCAGTAACCTTGGCATGGGGGCATATCACAAAGATCAATAGTGTTACAAGCTAGATGATGATTTGAAAGACTAAGCCAAAAGACTTAGAACAACTCAACTAAGTTTTGGGCACATAACATAGAACCATAACCAAGTGTTGGGCACTTAAGAGGTGCACACCTACTACATTATTCTAATGATATAGGGCCTGGGGGAGCTATTTTACAAATTCATGGGTTTTGAAATCTATTCATGCAAGCTCAAGGAAAAATGGGTTAGGCAGCGGGGCTTAGGCACCTCCAATAAGGCAAAAGGTATGGGTGTTGATCCTAGCATAGGTTAGCTTGAGAATTATAGTGGCACTCCAAAAAAGAGGTTATGTAGTAGCTTAAGACACATTAAGCACAATGTATGCGAGGCTTAGGCATAGAACCCAAGCAACACCTAGCATTGGTGTACTAGTGCACCATGGTTGTATTCTCAAATGGTTAGTTTTGGTGCAAAACACAGAAGACATAGTCTAAGGGATCCAACTTCAAAAAGCCCCAATGCTCCACAAAAAGACTTAAAGGAAGGCTTGAACCCCAACAGGCACCAGAATCCTTGAGCACCAAATGAATAAGCATCAACGAGTTTATAGGTGCAAACCAAACCAAACCAAACAATTATAACTGTCATCTTATTTCAAGGATACATTTGAAAAATCTTTGTAAGTGTTACACCCTCAAAAATCACAGTTGAAAATTTTCATTTAATTAAAACAATCGCAAGCACAAGGGTGCTACCGCAATGATCAGCACAAGACTGGCCCCCAGCCAGTCTCATACCAACCACAAGGCTAAGAAATAATTTTCACAAATCATTACACTAATTAAGACATGGAACTGTAAAAATTCAAAATATTTATAATAAAGAGAAGTCAGAGTGGGAAATTAAAGCGTTAATTCAAAATTGAAAACAGATAAAAGTCAAGCCCCCAAGGGAAAAAAGTGACACAAGGATAAAGTAAAACTAGAAAATATAGAGAATCCGGTCAGCACTTGCTCTCAGCCCTAAGTAAGGCCCAACGGTCAACACAGCCCCACCCGACACATCCAGTGCGTCATAGGCATCGAACATGGTACCTCTGACCTGCACAAACTCAAAAGGGGCCTCTATTAGTGGGAATGCACAGTATCCATAAAACGAGTGATCGATACGCTATGTACTGAGCAAGGTAATCATATGGGTAAGGCCATGCAAGATAATAGACAAGTAAGGCATATAATGTATAATTCAGGTTCATATCATCAATCTAGACTTAGACTAATATTTTTGTCTTACACATTTCTCATATTAATTCCACAAGAGTAAGGAAACCCCACTATTATAACGGTGGACCGGAATCACTCCACAAGACAACGTGCCTAACCACTATTATAGCAGGTGGACCGGAAAATTATCCTCACTGGCCTCGACTTACGTGATATTCTACTGTAAGTAATTAGTATCTTTCCATAACTTATTACCATATAAAGTTTGGTTTATCGAGCCCGAAATCCCCCACTATTATAGCCAATGGATCGAAAAAATATCCTCACTCGCCCCAGCTTGATAATCTTTCACTTTAAGTGTTTAGTGTTTTATTTGCATCTTATTTCACACACAATCCAAACTAGACATGCATGACCCACTAGACTTCCCATGCTCACCCATTTATTCTCAATTCTCCAGAAACCTTGTCCCATATCTTGGAACCTTTACACAACCTATAACCCTAAGACTTCCTCTCCATCTTTTCCCACTCACTATGAGAAACCCAAAACTCTTTTGTACATGGTTCAAGGCTCACTCGTCATACTCTATTTTAACTCCTCATTGCTCTCTAGGGTTTCCCTCTAAAACCCTAATTTGCCCTATATGGACTTACTTCCCCTCATCCTACACAACCCATACTCTTCCTTACTACCAAAACCATCACTTCCCTCGAACCACACCCGACATCACAACCTCACTACCCAACTCCCACACATAATTCACATGATCATAGAAACCACTCCGCAAAACCCTAGTACTCTTCCTTTCTTTTGTGTCCCCCCCTCAACACCCAAACATCTTTTCTTACTTGGCTTACCTTTCCTTCATATGATACCTCTTTCATCCTTTATTCCCCATTCTAACTGTTTCCATTAGTTTTTCCTTCCTTGCACACTTATCTCACTTAGGGTTTCCTTCAAAAACCCTAGTCAAGTCCCCCATGCATCCTTACACCAACCCATGTATTATTTTTCACATATGGATCCCAATCACCCAAACAATTCTTCTCTTACCTTACTTAACCCTTAAGTCAACTTTTTCCATGTAAAGGTCATCCCCATGCAAAGGCTAACCATCCCATGCCACCCTACACTCCCTATGCATGTTTTGGTCCATTCCCTTGATGTGATCCCATTATTCCTCCTTTTGTCCACCTGTAGGTCATAAGATATTTAGGCTATCCTTAACACCCTCTAATCAACTCACTTTCCTCACTCTTCATTTCTCTCACAACCACATCACACTATTTAAGGCTTCCTATCATGCATGTCATGAAGGGAAATATTACATAAACACATTCCAAGTACCAGTAACAATACCGTATTACACATGTCATAAAACACATGCAACTTACCTTAGCTCCATACTTAGCAAGCTACACTACAAGAACATAGTCCATAATATATAAGGCACACACACATAAAATCAATACACATAACACATATTACACACACATTAAGCCTTAACCATATTCTTACCTAAAACGACACCGGGCTTGGAGCATGCTCCTACACCTCCTTAGGGGTCGGACTTGGTTCACCTATAAGAGGGGAAATACTAGGGTTAACTTCCCTCTTATTAACGTTTTTATTATTTCCTACTTACCTTTATTATATCCTAGTATTAGGAATAATAATAAAAATAGTAGCTTTAGTAGTAAAGTTAAGGATATTACCCTTAAAATGGTTAATCATGCAATAATTAACCAAAATAGGTTTAGGTAGTTGTATTAGTCAATGATAAGATATTATGAACAATATTAGCAATAATAATGATAATAACTTTAATAATAATAATAATAAGGATAAGGATAAGGATAATAAGAATAATAATAATAATGATGATAAGGATAACGATAATAATAATAATAATAATGACGATGAGGAGGATGATGATAATAATAATAAGATTAGAATAATAATTACATTAAATAAATTATACTTAAAGGCTAAGAAGGGTTAGGGCACAACCTAGTGAAGGTGGCAACTAAGCGGCACACGGCGATAATGTTGGTGGAAGTGGTGGTTTGGAGAAGGTGGTCTTTTAAGGATTGAAGAGAGAGAGTGGGATGGTGGTTGCAGTGGTGGTGGACTCTCTGGGTGAGAGGGTTGGAGTGGTGGTGGTGGCACAGCAAGGGTGGCTACACAAGTGGTGGTGCTTGTGGTGGCCAAGGGTGGTGAAAAAAGGAGGGAGGATGAAGGAGAGGGAGAAAGCGAGAAGGGAAGGTGGGGGAGGCTTTGATGGGTTTATTGGGTGGTAGGGGAGGCAATGATTGCAGCATAAGAGGCGGTGCACAATGGCAAGGGGGCGGCAATGGGTGCAAAAGGGCAGGTTGAACAGCCAAATTTGTACGGCTAGGGTGGCTCGTGTAGGGGGTACCAGTGATGGTGAGTAGTTTGGTTTGGTGGAGGTAATGTAGGGGAGGGTTTGGGAGGTTTTCGAGCGGCGGTGTTGCACGGTGGCAGTCGGGGCAACGTTTGAAATGGTGGCGGCAAAAATGTGCTGAAGTTTCTAGGCAAGGGAAAGAAAGCCAGATGGGATTGGTACGGGGTATTTATAAGACAATGGAGGGAGGATAAGATAAAGGGGGAAGAGGACAAGGGGGCAGGGAGGCAAGGCTCGCCTGCCAGCAATAGCAGGCCGGTACTAACCTACAAATTATAGGGTGCAAGTCGGCAAAGGGAGAGAAGGGAAAGGGGAAGGGGCACGCGTGGAAGGAGGTACATGCAGGTTGGGGTTGGGAAGGGAAAGGAAAAGGACGGGGGAGAGAGGGGGGAGGTGTAGGCCAGTAGAGGAAGGATGGTGACGGAGTTACAGACTGACCTGCAACTCGAGGATGGGGAGAAGGGAGGAGGACGAAGAAAGGTCAGACCGACCGGTCTAGAGGAAAAGAAAAGAAAGAAAAAGAGGGAGAGAACCGGCGGGCGAGGAAAAACCAAAGGAAGGCAAACTGGGCTGCGCAGGGAGAGAAGAGAGGGAGGGGGAAGTTGGGTCGAGCATGGCCCAATCAGGGAAGGAAAAGGAGAAAGGAGTAAAAGAGGGAAGAAAAAGGAAAAATATGTTGGTAGGGGTATTTAGGATACTTTGGCATTTTGGAATATTTAATAATAATTATTAAATTTCTTTTTATATTAATTTAGAATATTTTGGGTAATTGTTCCTAAATTCTATTTTTAACTAGCAAAATATTCTAATCTTCCCCATTAAATGCTTTATTATTCTCCTCTTTTTTTGCCTTAAATACTGCCCTTATTTTAATAAAATAATATATTTAATTAATTTTCCTAATAAGTCCCTATTTTATCATAATTTCTTAAATTAGGATTTTGGAGTATTACAGTAAGTTGTTACCATACAATTAAATATCGGTCACGATATACAATATCGGCTGATATTTATTGAATTTTAGGCTAGTTAATACGCGAAATGAGTGATATGCGATATGTTTAGAATTTCACGCATTTATCGGCTATATATCAATTATTAGTCGATATTTGCTAATATTTTACTAATATTTACTGATATATGCTAATTTTTATTGTCAAAAAATTAACAAAACAATTACGCCACAACAACTGCGACATATAAAATATCATTCGCAACACTTTGATACCGCGACACCACAACCACAACTGTAATCACGACCTTGATCGCAACCGCAATTTTATTACTTGGTCACTACAATCAAAATGTCCCAATAGAACCAATCCCTAATGCACACCACAAGCACAAGATGCACGACCCGTGAAGCTAAGAAGATCTAAGCTCCCCATAAAAGCAATAAATGCCTCACTCACACTAAAAGACGTGTGTGTTGGCCACAAACAAACATAGAGGCTTCAAAAGAGACATTAAACCATAAAGGAATTTGAATGACAAGGCACGACACTCCAAAAGGGCTTGATCCTTAGCCACAAGGATATCATGGTCATCTATAAACACTCTTGGTTAACTTTACAAAGGCATAGAACAAAGCTTTAGTACTTGTCACTTACAAGTAAGGTTGCAAATGAGTGAGTAGGATTGCAAGCTAACTTGGCTCAGTTCAATAAAAGTGTGGCTCTACTTGTTTGTTTAATTAAATAAACCAAACTCGAGCATTATATTTAGGCTCGTTTATTAAACTAGCCAGCTTACCTCAGCTAATTTGTTCACAAACCGACTCATGTGAGACTTTTTTTAAAGATCATATATAAGTAGTAGTACTCTTTATACATTAGTATTGTTTATGTATTCATATACAACAATTAGTTTTATTATATATTATGTTATATATAATCTAGTTAACCGTGAAGAATATAAGAATTCATATTATAATCTTAAAATCGGTAAAAAAAAAAAGCTTTTATAAGTATAAGTCAAAGTTGATAATCGCGTTTCTATTAAAATAAATTAAGACAACTCTATATATTTAAATTACTAGAGACGACTAGACTCATTTGATAACTTATGAGCCAGCTCGTCTCATTTAAATGCTCATGAACCATCTCGGCTCATTTTTTAACACTTTCAAGCTCGCCTCATTTACAACCCTACTTATAAGTGCATCTAAGCCTTTGTATACTTGTACACCAATTTGCAATAAGAGAAAGGTAGGGTTCAAGTGCCCCTCTACGGCTTCTACGCTCCTATCTTGTATTTTATTGCATTTATATTCTATTCTTACATCTACTAATGGTCCCCAAGTAGAGTCAAATAGCCTAGTTAGGGTTGAGTTTTTAATGCTATCATGATGCAATCAAAAAAATTAATGCTCATAATTATGTTGTGATGATTTGTTATCAAAGCACAAATGATCTTAATAGACAACGATTTAAATTCTCCACAAGTATTGAAAAGGAACAAGAGTAGCATTGTGCATACTAATGAAACAATCAATTGAGTTGAGACCTTCTTGGGCATTCCCTCACTCAGTGAAGACACTACTTGCCCGAAAAAGGTATGCTTAATAACATTTCCCTTTAGATTGGTAGTTAGATCAGAACATGTAACTTGCTTGTTGCCCCCAGTAATGATTTTAAGTTGGTAATGGACCTCCAATGTTTTTTAATCAAGCTAAAGTCATTATTATTCCTCATCTTAGTGGTGATGTAATAGACAATGAAAAGGAATTGTGCTATATGAAGGCTTTGAATCATGACTAGGTGGTGGAAAAGAAAAGAAATGTTGACCTGTTATCAGCATTGTAAGTTAAAAGGGGGTTTTAGGAAGGTTGTGAAACATATATTGCTACGTTGGTTAAGTTAAAGGGAAGATAGATTCATGCAAGCCCCTAACCAGATGGTTGTGTTTTGGAAGAATTCAAAGATGTCATGCCCTCTAAGTTATCAAACGATCTTCCATCAAAGTGAATAGTGCATGGAAAAAAGTATCAACCAATATAAACAAGTCTACTGATACACAACACGTCTGATATGCAACACAAAAATAAAAATTCATGTGCATGTGTATCAGTTGATCTTACATACATTGACTAATATTTACCAATATACCTTGATATTTACTAATATTTTCCAACAATAACTAATATTCACTAATTTATTAATGTGAAAAAATAATGAAAAATTACACCACAATAGTAGTGACAAAATATTTATTTTTCACGACACTTTGATGCCAAGATACCACTATCACAAATGCAATCACAATTGTGGTTTTATTACTTGGAGCAGTGAACCATTGAATTGAGTGGGAGCAAGGCTGTAGAGCCCCATCTCGGTCACCTTATCATATGGGTCCGTTAAGTTGGCAGAATTAAAGAAGAAACTCGATGAATTGCTAGAGCTCAGTTTGATCTAACCCTCCAGAGCTTCCTAAGGTGCACTAATTCTTTTTTAATGGAAACAAGATTGGTCCCTTCAAATGTGTATTAACTACTGTGCCCTCAACAAAGTTGCAATCACAAATGAATATCTAATTACTAGAGTAGATGATTTATTTGATCATTTTTCCAAAGCAATAAGCTTTAGTAAATTAGATCTGCATTCTAGGTATTTGCAAGTGAGGATTAACCAAGAAGATGATGAAAAAACAACTTGTGTTACTCGACATGGTTCATATTTCATGTAATGCCCTTTGGGCTAACAAATGCTCAAATAACCTTTATAACCATATGAATAATGTGTTCTATAAGTACATTAATGAGTTTTTGGTTGTTTACTTGGGTGATATTGTTATATCTAACCAGACTCGAGAAAGGAATGTTCAACTCTTGAAGAAGGTGTTTTCCAAGTTTCAGGAAAATTAGATGTAAAGTAGTGTTTGAAAAAGCCTAAGGGGCACCTAGGCGATAGGGGCCCTAAAGTCTAAGTGCAAGGCGAAGGTGCATGCCTAGGTGATGTGAGTTGCCAAATTACTCAAAAAAGCTATAAAATAATCAAATGACTAAGTTTTCAGAAAATGCTTATACTTGTGGCATAAAATGCTTAGAGTTGTGGCATAAAACTAATATTTTTGTGGTTCTTTTATCAAAAACATCTCAATTGAGATGTTGTTGGGGTTAAGTAGCAAGTAAGGCTAATTTTTTGTGCTAATATGATGGGCCATGCTTTTGGATGAGCTAGGAAGACTACTACAGGTTTATATCTTTGTTTATAATATTGACATTTGCTCAACTTAACTCTTTCCAATATACCTAAGACATATTAAATGCATGGCTTCAAGTCTTGGTTCCTTTTATATGCGTTGATTTGTTGAATATGCACACATAAGCAAACACATTAGATACCAATATCCGTTTGTTATCATAAAAAAATAGTATAACAACATTGCTTAACCTTTGAGGTTAACATCATCCTTCTTAAGATCAAGTAAAGCAAGTACACAACAAGGACTCATATTCTTCCTCTAATACCCTGAATTTTAGCTAATACTAATCCTAAATAATTAATATCTTAACCTAATTTTTATCTCAAAAAATTAATAGTTTACCTTACTATAATTCAGTAATCCTAAATCTTAACTTGACCTTAATCTTTATTCCAAATCGTTAATATTATTTTTAAACCTAAAAATAACCCCGGATGGTTGATAATTAAACTATCCTAATACCCTAGCCTTAATACTCTAATCTCACCTTGACCATCTTCTCTTTCTTTTCCCCTTCTTCATGCGTGAAACATAACCCCCTCCATAACCTACACTTTACCCTTACCATCATCCATGTCAGTGCTTATAGGTTTGCCTTGAAAATTTTGCCCGATAGTTCCTCACTCCCTATTTCTCTTTCTATGCACAACATACATATATACATACACCCACAAGTGTTGGGCATTTTTCTTCTACCCTTCCTTGTTTTTCTCTGCCACCGAGTTCCACCACCATTAATCACCTTCATTTGCAAACTTCATTTAGATAACTCAAACTAGCGGGGTGCTCAGCTCTCCATCCTTAACTCTAAGATGTTGGCTAGCATGGCTAAAGCTTGAGGAGTTTCATTTTCCTCAACCCCTTTCTACTTCCCTGTATCCTTGATGGAAGAGCTCGAGTCGCCTAGTTCCAAGTATTGATCTAACTTCCCTGCTATATAGCCCATCCATTTTATGGAATCTATCCTCTCCACCAATTTCACACTCTCACTTCGAGCCTCTCTCCTGTTGATCCCCCACTCTTCCCGCATCTTCGCAAATTTTTCTTCCAGCATTTCCACCTTGTTGGGAGCCATGCATCTTTGTTTGTTTTGGGGAATTAAACTTTGCTCTAATACGAGATTAGTATAATTAGAACCTAAATTGAAGAATAGAGGGAATTATTTTATAAATCTTAGAGGATTGTAACATCCAAGCTATATGAGGATCTAGATTGGTATGATCGGAACTTAAATCAAAGAACAGAGGGAATTGTTTAATAAATCTTAGAGGATTGTAATATCCAAGCTATATGAGGACCTAGAACCTCTTACCAGACGCTAATCTCCACTCTCTCTCTTTCCCTCCTCTCCATATACTGCCCATATCTTCCCCTAACCGACTCGTAATAACCAGTAATATTAAGGAAATCAAGGAAAAAAGATACTCTAAATAATAGACTCAATAACTAAAAGAAATAACAAAATTGGTTGACTCAGCATAGCTTCACTCAACTGTATACAACCTTAATTTCCCTCCTGTGCAGCCACATGGTATGAACCGATAATCCTTCTTCTGCCCTCTACCCAGTATGATTTCCCAACCCACCCTGATTCGAGAATTGTAAATGAAACAATGGAGAATTCAAATTAGTGACATTCAATAGCCAGAATAATACCTAGTTTGAGCAATTCGAGAGGCTCAATCTCTCCTATTACATTCCAGATTCTTCCTGCCCTCTCGGTCCCCTTTCTCCCCTCTTTTATACCAGTGTCTATAACTGTCTAAGGCTACCCTCCCCGCTCACTCTCTGCCACCTCATCACTGTCTGTTAACTGAATTACAGAGTATTCCCTCCTTACCCCTGCCTCTCTTTCTCGCATAAGTGACCCTTACCTGTGCTCTAGGGAGACTAATTACATTGTTCATTGCATTACCCCCCTCCCAAAGTTTCACCTTGTCCTCAAGGTGGAAAGCAGGGAACCTCTCCTGTATGACAGCTGCATCTTCCCAAGTGGCTTCGAATGCTGGAAGATCCTTCCACTTGATTAATACCTCCTTCTTTGCTGTTTGCCCCCTGGTAATCGTGCGGATGTCCAAAAGTCCTTCTGGCTGGACTACTAGCTCCATGTCTGTGGACATTTGTGCTGGAATTGTTGGAGAGACCTGAGTGGCACCAATAGCTCTGCGAAGCTGAGACACATGAAATACAGGATGTATTTTAGACGTGGGCGGGAGACTGAGCTTGTAAGCCACCTGCCCCACTTTCTGAATAATCTGAAAGGGGCCATAAAATCGGGCTGCTAGCTTTTCATAGGGGCGTTTAGCCAATGACTGTTGCCTATACGGCTGCAGTTTCAGATACACTTGATCGCCCACTTCAAAGGACTCCTCTTTTCTCTTTCTGTCTGCAGTAGCCTTCATCCTCTGCTGTGTCTTAAGGAGGTTCAGACGCAATTCATCCAATACTGCTTCTCGTTCCAGCAGATACTCTTCTATACTATCCACTGCTGTATGTCCTCTTCCCAACTTCAAGACATGAGGAGGATCCCTTCCATATAGCACCTTGAAGGGCGACATTTTAGTGGAGAGATGAGGAGAAGTGTTGTAGGAAAATTCAGCCCAATGAAGCCATTGTGACCATTTCCTAAGCTGTCCTGCAACAAAGCACCTTAAGTAAGCTTCCAGTCCCTTGTTGACTACTTCTGTCTGGCCATCAGTTTGGGGATGGTAGGCTGTGCTTCGTCTCAACTCCGTTCCTTGCAGACGGAATAGCTCTGTCCAGAATTTGCTCATGAAAATTCTATCCCTGTCTGTCACAATGGATGAGGGAAATCCATGGAGCCGCACCACTTCTTTGATAAATAATTCAGCGACTGACAAGGCACTGAAGGGGTGTCTCAGCCCCAAAAAATGGGCATACTTAGAAAGTCGATCAACCACCACCAGGATAGTGTCCACTCCCTTTGACATGGGTAATCCTTCCACAAAATCCATGCTTATCTCATCCCAAACCATTGAAGGTAGGGGTAGGGGTTGAAGTAACCCTGAAGGGTGCTGAGTTGAGGCTTTCTGTTGTTGGCAGATTGGACAACTCCTGACATAGGCAGCCACCTCCTTTCTCATGCCTTGCCAATACCAATCTGAGGCCATTCGTAAATAGGTTTTCAGATCTCCTGCATGACCACCAACAGGGGAATCATGGTATTCTTTTAGCAGCATAGGAATTGAAGAGGAGGATTTAGGAATAACATAACGTCCCTTGTACATCAATCTGCCCTCCACTACATGGAACCCCACATGTTGCTTCTCCCCGGTTTCTAATTCCCTTTTAATTTGTTGGAGCATGGAATCAGCAGCTACCTCCTGTGTTAATGTATCCCACATCACTCCTTGAGTAGTAACGAGGGCTCCACACTCCACTTCCCCTTCAGTCTTGCGGGATAAGGCGTCAGCTACCCTGTTAGCAACCCCAAGCTTGTATTGTATCTCAAAGTCAAACCCCAGCAGTTTGCTAACCCACTTTTGGTAATTTGCCCCTATCTCCCTTTGCTGCATAATATACCTTAGGCTCTGCTGGTCAGTCCTTACCAAGAAATGTCTGCCTAGCAAATAATGCTTCCATTTCTGTATGGATAGGCAGATGGCCATTAGCTCCCTTTCATACACAGATTTCAGCTGATTTCTGGGGCCCAGAAGTCGGCTAAAATAAGCAATGGGCTGGTGATCCTGCATTAATACCGCCCCAATTCCATAACCTGAAGCATCCGATTCCACTACAAAAGTTTTCTGGAAGTTGGGCATTGCCAGCACTGGGGCAGTCACCATTGCTGCTTTGAGGGTTTCAAATGCGTGTGTAGCTTGCTCTGTCCACCCATAACTGTCTTTTTTGAGTTGATCTGTGAGGGGTTGTGCAATTTGAGCATACCGTGCCACAAACTTCCTGTAATACCCGGTGAGTCCCAGGAATCCCCTGAGTTCCCTCAGACTCTTTGGGGTCTGCCATTCAACTATAGCCTTTACCTTATCCCTGTCCATTGCTACCCCCTTATTAGAGATCACATGTCCCAGGTAGGCTACTTCGGCCTTCCCAAATTCACACTTCTTGATATTTGCAAACAATGTATGTTCCCTCAAAGTTTTTAACACTACCCTCACATGATCCACATGTTCTGCCTGGGTGGTGCTATAGATTAGGATATCATCGAAAAACACCAACACAAACCTCCTCAGGTAGGGTCTAAAGACATCATTCATGAGGGACTGAAATGTGGCTGGGGCATTGGTCAGTCCGAAGGGCATGACCAGGAACTCATAGTGCCCTTCATGGGTCCTAAAGGCTGTTTTATGAATATCCTCAGGTCTAACTCGGATTTGATGATAGCCAGCCTTCAAGTCTAACTTAGTGAACATGGCAGCTCCCTGCAATTCATCCAGTAGCTCATCAATGACTGGGATGGGGTATTTATCTGGCACCGTCTCCTTATTGAGAGCCCTATAATCCACACAGAATCTCCATGACCCATTCTTCTTCTTGACCAGTAATACAGGGCTCGAGAAGGCACTTGTGGACGGTTGGATTATGCCTGCCTCCAGCATCTCTCTGATAAGTCTTTCAATTTCATCCTTCTGAAATTGAGGGTATCGATAGGGCCTCACTCCAACTGGGTTGCTGCCTTCCTTGAGTATTATCGAATGCTCATGTCCCCTCTGAGGTGGCAGCCCTTCTGGTTTGGCAAATACCTCTTGAAATTCCGCCACAGTGGATTCCAGGAACCCCGGTATTGAAGGCTCTGTTTTTGGTTCCCCTTCTACCTGGTTCAATTCTAACCAGATTCCTCCCCCTTCCTTGCGCAGAATCCTTATCATGGCCTTCAGGGAAATTTTAGCTCTAGTCAGGGACGGGTCCCCCTTCAAACAGATAGCCTCCCCTCCCTGTTGGAAACACATTTCTTGTGTCTTCCAATTGGTCACCACCGAACCCAGCTTTTCAAGCCACTGCACGCCTAATATCAACTCTGAATTTCCCAACCCGAGGGGTAAAAAATCCTCTATCACTCTTACCCCTCCCTCCAATTCTAATTGTATTCCCTTGCAGACTCCCGATCCTTTTACAGCCTCACCATTACCCAGAGATACGCCAAATCCTTGCGAAGGCGTGATAGAGATTTGCAATTCCTTAATGGTGGCTAAGGAAATGAAATTGTGGGTGGCACCTGGGTCGATCATCACTATCACCTCACGTCCCCCAATTCTTCCCTTCAGCTTCATTGTCTTTGGGTTACTTAGGCCAATTACCGAATTCAATGAGACTTCCGTTGGGACCTCCTCCGATGGTGGCAATGAGAGCTCCCCGTGCCCTTGGTCCTCTTCTTCTTCCTCTCCATCCTCCTCGTCCACCAGCAGTACACTCAGCTCCTTTTTCCGGCACCTGTGCCCGATACTCCATTTATCATCACAACGGTAACCGAGCCCCTTGGCTCTCTTCTCTTGCAGCTCCTTCTCGGTCAATCTTTTGACCTCGCCTATGGGTTTGGTAGTAGGGGCTGGGACCGTTGGGCTACTGGCCGAAGAGTGGGTCTCGCTAAGGTTCGCAGCCCAACTCCTGGGTGGGGCGTGGTTCGTGAATCCCCCACTACCTTGGAATCCAGAAGAGGCCACTCGATTGTAAAAGGAATAAGGCCCAGATCTAACAGGCCCGTTATAACTCTTCTTTCCCCCATTCACTCGGTTTCGCTCCTCGATCCGGACCGCCAAGTCCATGGCCTGGTCTAGATTGAGGGGGTTCAGCAACCGGATCTCGGCCTTTATCTCCTCTTTCAGCCCATTGATGAATTGGCCCAATAAAAGGCTCTCAGGAATGTCGTTCAAAGGGGCCGCCGTCTCGATGAACTTCCGTCGATACTCCACCACTGTCGACACTTGAGCTGTCGCCAGCCACTGCTCGTGGAGTGAGCCGGCGTTTGCCGGTCGGAATTGTTGAAGCACCAGCTCCTTTAGTTCCATCCAGGACTTTATCGGCCGGCGTCTATTTTCCCACTGGTACCACCTTAATGCGTCGCCTTCCATGGCTACCACCGCCGC
Source organism: Tamarix austromongolica (assembly GCA_039764185.1). Taxonomy (NCBI): domain Eukaryota; kingdom Viridiplantae; phylum Streptophyta; class Magnoliopsida; order Caryophyllales; family Tamaricaceae; genus Tamarix; species Tamarix austromongolica. Next base: position 75,275,747 of record CM077817.1, read on the forward strand.
CTCCAGCTTCTCCTCCTCATTCAAGTGGTAGAAGGAGAAATACTTCTCTCCTCTCAGGATCCATCCGTCGGGATCACTACCTTCAAATGGTGGCATGTCCAATTTTCGGTATCGCCATCCCCCACCTCCACCTGTAAATCCTCGACTCGCTCCCCAGTCCCCGGGAACTCCCCCCGATCCTGCACCTCCATTGCTCCCCTCTCCTGGAATTCCTCCTCGGATCCCCTCATTGATCCATGCCGGCGGCGCCTCATGGTTTTCGCGAATGCCCATCATCCTCTCCTCCAGTCTGTTCGCCACTGCTTGAAGCTCTTCTCCCTGTTTCTTTCCCGCCTTCTGGAGATCCTCCGTTAGCTGCTCCATCAAAGCTTGCTTCATCGCTCCCATCGCCCGTTCCACTATTGCTGACACTTTCTCAGAGACGAATTCCTCTAAGAAAGTCATCCGTTCCTCCAGGGACTCCATTCTCTGGTTCGCAAAAGGGGCCATGGATCGGTAAGCTCTGATACCAATTTGGTATGAACCGATAATCCTTCTTCTGCCCTCTACCCAGTATGATTTCCCAACCCACCCTGATTCGAGAATTGTAAATGAAACAATGGAGAATTCAAATTAGTGACATTCAATAGCCAGAATAATACCTAGTTTGAGCAATTCGAGAGGCTCAATCTCTCCTATTACATTCCAGATTCTTCCTGCCCTCTCGGTCCCCTTTCTCCCCTCTTTTATACCAGTGTCTATAACTGTCTAAGGCTACCCTCCCCGCTCACTCTCTGCCACCTCATCACTGTCTGTTAACTGAATTACAGAGTATTCCCTCCTTACCCCTGCCTCTCTTTCTCGCATAAGTGACCCTTACCTGTGCTCTAGGGAGACTAATTACATTGTTCATTGCACCACACTTCCTCTCCCTTCGACGTGTTCTTCCTTACATAAGTGTGTTTAATGAGGGGCTTATCAATACTGCCCTCCCAAGGTTTCAACTTTTCCTCAAGGTGGAAGTTAGGGAATTGTTCATTGATGATCTCAATTTTTTCCCATAACACTTCAAAGAAAGGTAGTTCATGCAATTGAATCAGAACTTTAAGCTACCCTTTTTTGTTGTACCTGACCCCTTATACTGCTTCTAGCCGTGCTCTCCATTCCAAATCATCAGTGAGGATATCAGGAATAGGTTGAGCTAGTTGTCCTGCCCCTAAAGCCCTCTTCAGCATAGAAATGTGAAAGATTGGGTGTATTGATATGGATGCTGGCAATTCCAAGTAGTAAGCCACACTACCCACTCTTGATTTCACTTGGTAGGGGCCAAATTATAATGGTGAGAGATTCTCCTTGCTCCTTTTGGCCAGTGACTTCTTTATATAAGGTCTAAGTTTCACATATACCTACTCTCCAATTGCCAGCTCCATGTCACACCTCCTCTTATCTACTATGACCTTTATCTTCTACTGAGATCAAATCTCGAGCCCTGGGTTCCTCATCCACAGCTGCCACTGAAGCAATTCTTCCCTCATACCTGATCAGAGGAAGGGGTGCTCTTTTTATATACTAGTGTGAAAGGTGTAATGTGAATAGCTGTATCGAAGTGTTGTACCAATATTCTGCCCATGGAACCCATCTCACACAATGCTTGGGCTACTCCCCTACAAAACACTGAAGGTATGATTCAATAGTTCTCTTCACCACCTCATATTGTTCATCTGTTTGGGGGTGGTAGGCCAAACTTTGATTAAGCATAGTCCCCTACAACCTAAACATATCTACCCAAAAATGGCTAATAAAAACCTTATCCTTGTTCGAGACAATCGAACACGGCATCCCATGGAGGCAAACTACTTCTTTAACAAATATAGTAGCTATGTTTATAGCTGTGAAGGGATTCCTTAGGGGAATGAAATGAGCATATTTGCTCAAGCGATCTACCACCACTAACAAACAATTATACCCTTCCGACTTAGGCAGCCCTTCAATAAAGTTCATTGCAATGTCCTCTTAAAGTTTCTCGGGAATGGGAAGAGGCTGCAACAACCCAGTTGGAGATAGGTTAGATGATTTATTTTATTGACAAACAGCACACTTGGCTACATGCTACTGAATTTGCTTCTTCATACCAAGCCAACAGACCTCCTAAGCAATGCGTTGGTATGTCCTAAGTACCCTTAAGTGTCCTCCAATTTTGCTCCTATGAAATTTTCTAAGAATCAGGGAAATATACCTGGATCCTTCCAGTAAAGCTAGCCTACCTTTAAAAAATAAATGCCCTTGGTGTAGACTGAAGGCCCCTATGTTTTCTGACTTCTGCATCAGGTTTCTCTTCAATGGTCCCAAATGGGGGTCCTTATCCACTTCTACGGTTAACTCCTTCCAGGCCTCCAACTATGTCATAGTCATTACCAACACCGAACCACTGCCTTCCAGCCTTGACAAGGCATCTACTGCCTTGTTAGTATGCCCTGTCTGGTACTCAATATCAAATTGATAGCTCCAAAGTTTTGCAATTCATTTCTACTACCCTTCCGATAATAATCTTTACTCTAAGAGATATTTAAGACTCCTTTGATCCATTCGAATCAAGAACCTTCTTCCCAAGAGGTAATGCCTCCATTTTTGCACAGATAGCATTATGACTATTAATTCCCGCTTATAAACTGATTTAAGGTGCGCTCTTTAGCCGAAGACTTGGCTATAATAGGCAGCAAGTCACTGCTCCTGCATTATGACAGCACTTGTTCCTACCCCTAAAGCATCCAGCTCCACCACAAATGTCTTGGAAAAATCCGGAAGAGCCAACATGGGAACTGAAGTCATAGCTGATTTCGGTGCTTCAAATGCTTGTTGAGCTTGGGAGTTCCAACCGAAATTATCTTTCTTTAGTCGGTCAGACTGGGAGCTGCAATTTGACCATACCCATGGACAAACTTTCGATAATTCCTAGTAAGCCCTAGAAATCTTCTCAATTCTTTGAGATTCTTTGGAACGGGCTAATCCACCATTACCTTCACCTTCCCAGGGTCTGCAGCCACACCTTTAGTTGAAATTATATGGCCTAGGTATTCTAACTCCGTTGGTCCAAAAATGCACTTTTTTCCATTTACAAACAACTCATGTCTCCTTAACACTTCAAATACCATTCTTAAATGCAGTTTATGTTCGGTCATAACTTAAGGACTGAAATCCAGTATGCCATAAAAAATAAATATATAAATAAAACTAACACAAATCTCCTTAAATACGGTTAAAATACCTAGTTCATCAAGTCTTGGAAGGTTGTTGGAGCATTATTTAGCCCAAACGACACTATCCAAAACTCATAATGGCCTTTATGGATTCGGAATGCAGTCTTTTGCACATCAGCTAGGCTTACTCAAATCTAATGATACCCTACACAGAGTTCTAGCTTTGAGAAGACCACCGCCCATGAAGTTCATCCAGTAATTCATCTATCAATGGTATCGGATATTTGTCTGGGATGGTCACCTTGTTTAATGCCATGTAAACTACGTAGAACCATCATCTCCCATCCTTCTTTCTTACTAATAATACCAAACTAGAGAAAGAGTTCCTACTCAACCTAATTATTCCTACTGCTAGCATTTATCCTACAATCTCTCAATTTCATTTTTCTAAGCATGGGGTTATCTAAAGGGTTGGACACTCACCAAAGTTGTCCCTAGTTGCAGATTGATCTAGTGATCCAGCTCTCGTTCAGGGGGTAGACATGTGGGCTTGGCCAAGAGGTTAGAAAACTCCTAAACCAATTCTGATATTACCGCTAGAACAACTAATTGCTCCTTCTTTTTCTCCTCTGCAATTACAGTCAAGCAACATTATAGTAGAACTCCTTGTTTCTACTTGGTCATGGTTTGCAGCATGGCCTTGAGAGATACTCGGGCATAGCATAGACTATGTTCCACCCTTAGAGTCACTAAGGTCAAACCCACATAATATCTCATTACCAATATCTTCCAATTAACCTACATCATTCCCAACATCTCAATCCACTACATCCCCAGAATATTTTCTACACTGCCCAGTTCCAGAGGCAAGAAATCTTCTACAACTTCCACTTCCTGCAACTGCACCCTAACATTCCTGAAGACCCCATTAGTTATAATGGACTTCCCTATTCCCAGCAGCACACCATAACGTGTTGTAGGAGAGAAGGATAGGGAAAGCTTCTTCACCACCTTCCGAGAGATAAAGTTGTGGGTGGCTCCACAATCAATCAAGACAATCACCTTCTCCTCCTTAATTTGCCCATGGAGCGTTATCGTGTGGGGGTTATTGATTCCCACCACCAAATTTAATGGTAGCTCCACTAAGCCTTCCACTTGCCCTATTTCTTCTTCTTCGACATCCAACTCCTACCCAACTATCACTTCTTGTTCCATTTCATCTTCTGCCTCCACCAGGAGCAGCTAGAGTAGTTGATTTCTACACACATGGCCGAAAGTGAATCACTCCTCACACTTGAAGCACAATCCCTTTCCCTTCGTCACTGCAGCTCTTCATCATTGAGTCTACGAGTGCTGGAAGGCTTTCGAACAACCATTTCTACACTCTATTTTACAAGGGCTGCCTTGTTTGGGCCTCTCCCAGCTCCTGCAAGCCCAGTGAGCCTACCCCTAGCATGGGTTGGTATTGTATAGCTACCTAAGCTCCCTACTACTCGTGCCTGATTTCCCCATCCCCTTGTGCTAGCCCGATTATTTCCCAAGACCATCCAATTCTTATATTCCACCATCTGCGCAGCCTCCATGAGCTCAATCAACCCCTTTGGTCTCATCATTTGAACTTCCACTCTGATCTGAGGCTGTAATCCATTGAGGAAAAGACTTTCTAAAATTTCTCTAGTCAATCATCCTTGAAGAGGAGATGTGAGCAATTTGAACTGCTCGATGTAGGCTTCCACTGTCTCCGTTTGTCTCACTGCCATGATTTTTTACACAAAGAACCTTCCTAGCATGATCTAAATCGGGTCAGCAAAGCTTCTTTGAACCCCCGCCAAGAATCGAAGCAGCGACTATCTTCTGCATACAGGAACCAAGCCAGAGTCTTACCTTCCATGGCCATAGCCACCACCTCTAGCTTCTCTGCCTCACATACCTAGTTTAATGTTAAGTACCACTCCACTTTGAAGATCTAGCCATCAGGGTCCAAACCATCAAAGATGGGGAACTCAAGCTAGCGGAGTGTTCAGTTCTCCATCCTTAGCTCTAAGATGTTGGCGAGCATAGCTAAAGCTCGAGGAGTTTCATTTTCCTTGACCACTTTCTGCTTCCCTACATCCCTGATGAAAGAGCTTGAGCCGCTGGGTTTCAAATATTGATCTAACTTCCCTAATATATCGCCCGTCCATATTTCAATGGAATCTATCATTTCCACTAGTTTCAAACTCTTGCTTCGAGCCTCTCTCCTATCGATCCCCCACTCTTCCTGCAACTTCACAAATTTTTCTTCCAACTTTTCCACCTTGCTGGGAGCCATGTGTGTTTGTTTGTTTTGGGGAATTAAACTTTGCTCTGATACCAGATTGGTATGATCAGAACTTAAATCGAAGAACAAAGGGGATTATTTTATAAATCTTAGAGGATCACAACATCAAGGATATATAAGGACCTAGAACCTCCTACCAGACTTTACTCTCCATTGCCTCTCTTTCCCTCCTCCTCCTCCCTATATATTGCCCACATCTTCCCCTAACCGACTCGTAACAACCACTAATATTAAGGAAATTAAGAAACAAGATACTCTAAATAACAAACTCAATAACTGAAAGAAATAATAGAATTGGCTGACTCAACATGGCTTTACTTAGCTGCATATTACCCTAATTTCCCTCCTGTGCAGCCACACTTCCTCTCCCCTTCGACGTGTTCTTCCTTACATAAGTGTGTTTAATGAAGGGCTTATCAGTAAACTCCTACATTTCTTTGTAAAAGCCATTTGTTGCTTCCTTTTGTTAACTTCATAAGCATGTAGGAGTTTACGTAGAAGTCCCCAAATGGTTGTAAGAAGTAGCTCAATTCCAAGATGATTGTGAGATCTTAAGAAAGTAGTAAAGAAGAGGAACATTAAATTGGAATTGTGTTAGTAAAAGAAAGATAAAAACATGTCTAATAAGAGGCAAAGCAATGTTGGAAACTATAATGAAAGAACTAGCCAACCCCACCATGTGGTTTCTACATAAGCATCAGTTTGATCCTATCACAGCCAACCCCACAACGTTGGAAAATAAAAAGAATAAAAGGTGGAGATATTTCAAGAGCCTTTTGATGTCTAAAAATAGGGGGAGAACGGTACCCCCCACCCCCGGCTTTCAAGGGGACATTAGAGAACTATGGCATATAATAAAACCACGGTTACGGTCGCAATTGCAGGTGTGATCACAGTATCGCAATATTGGGATGTCGCAAATGATATTTTATATATTGTGGTTGCCACAGCACGATTTTTTGGTTCTTTTAGACAACATATATCAGCAAATATCAATAAATATCAGCCAATATCGGTAAATATCGACTAATATTAGCCAATATTGGTAAAATATCGGCCGATATCCGAAATTTCGCCGATATTGCAGCAATAAATATGTGATTTTTTAAAACGGCCGCATTTTTAGAATTTTGCGTCACAGCTAACCCAAAAACTACGAAATTACAACCGATACGCAATTGATGTACCGATATTTCATTGTATGAATACAAGTCTTTAGTAAATTACATTATTTACTTATCTAAAGATATTTTATAGTAGGTCGTTATTAAAAGTAAGGATAATTTTAGAAATTTGCAAATAATGATGCGTCAAATCAGCTGAAATAAATTACTAAAATGAAATTAATATGCAGACAAACAGACCCTGCCTAATATGTTTGGGCCACAGGCGTGCGGTATGATTTACGTCAAACTACTATGATTTACGTCAAACTACTTCCAACAATTATTATCTAGATGTGAAAAAATTTTGGACTTGATTCTTAGAGGCTATAGAGAATAGTCAAACTTAAGTATCGGCTTTCAACATTAAAGAACATAGATTTGATATTACTTTATAGTTTTCCAAGATTAGAAGTTAAATTAGCTTGACTAGATCAATATAATCTCTTTGGATAAATTTTAAGTGACAAGCTAAGCTAAATCAAGGTTGTACACAATAAGGCTTATTTATGTATACCCTAACCCTAGGTTGCCTTTATAATATATCTAAGGTCCAACTTGTCATCAAGTCTATCCGAGAAACTATAAAGATAGTCTCACCAAGTGAAGCAAATCAAAATGAAACAATTGCAAACGAAACCACTAATATATTGCTTCATATTTTCCTTAACTACATAACTTTTCATCAATGAGAAAAACTCTTCCAACTACATAGTTTGCTAGTCCAAATCCAATGTAATGGCTCACAAAAGCTCCTTTGATAAGAAGAGAAAACTTATCAATCAAGCATGTTTAAGCTTCAGCTAAAAGTAACATCCTTCATCCTCCTTAGATTCTTAGGTGGCTCATGACAACTTCTCACTCCATTCTTGCTTTATTCATTTGTTATATTAATGAACAAAGACTAATATATATTTCCATACGTAAGTTTGCACAACTGTATGTTAGCCTTTGAGTGGCAATAAAGAAAAACTCAATCATTGAAAAATGATATCTTTTTGTCCTTTATATTACATCTAATGATGGACGGAACTAGGGTGGGAAACGAGGTTGTTAGAATCGAGATTCTACTTAGGATCGATATGAAAGCTGGGATGGGATCATAAAATCAGATCATAGGATCATAACATCCTAAAAAAACCATAAAAATATGAAACTTATATATTTATATGTTTTAAAATACCATATTTTAAATTAAAAGATCACAAGAATTACACTCTTAAGCTCTCATATAGCCACTTATTGAGTTACAGAAACTTACAAATAGCATAAATTATTGAAGTTGTTGTATATATTAAGAAATATATTAAGTCAACAATATCATAAATAAATTGTCAATTGAAATGTGAAAAATACAATAAGATTATGGATAGAGGTAACATACAACTAATTGTGTTCAAAATATAAAATATTGTTAGCCGGAAAAAACATACAAATAATGAAGAAAGTGAATGATAATAAAGGCAACAATGAGAGGACATTATTTTCTATCATTTAAGATAATAAGACCCAAAAAAACATTTATCTTGGCTTTTTAAGTTTTGATGAATCAAGAAAAAGAGGTTTAAAAAAAGAGTTTTAGCTATATGTGCATACGTTTAACCATTATATAAACCATATGTAAAGTGTAAAACAAAACTTATTCACATTATAAAGCTAACATGACCATAAAGAATATTCATTTTATATTCAATAGAATTTAATAATTAATAAAATCATAAAATTTAATATATTCATTTTACTATTTAGATGGAGATTACATTTTTTGTCAATATTTCACATCAACAATCGACTTCATTATTTTAGTGGTATCTCAGTTATATTTTCTTTGTTTCAACTCATTTTTAAATAGTATATGGCCAAAAATCAGAGGATTAAGAAAAAAATATATTTATGGAATAAGAGGAAAAATAAATTTAAAGATAAATTAATAAAATTATAGTTATTGTGTAGCATTATAGGATTCTGTGTAAGATTGTAAAATTCTATTGTAGGATCGTAAGATTCTGTTGTAGGATTATAAAATTCTGACCATAGGATCGTAAGATTATATAACTATTCAATTACGATTCTACCTAGGACAATTAATTATGTTATTATTTTTAGATCGTGGGATTGTAGAATCGTAGGATTGAATCAGGATATGGAAAATGGAGAAACTCCAGGAAACGGGATGGGGAAATAGGAAATGGGAAATGGAGAAATGATTTTAGAACAGGGAAAATTGAGTCGACAGAATTTCCATACAGCAATGTTACAAGCCCATGCATAGACTACAAATGGGTCTCAGATCAATTGTGATGGATGTTTTATGACCCGGGCCGAGTCTTATTTGTATTCTCAAGCCCCAAGTATATTCCAAGCAGTGTCCTCCCTCTTTATATTTTTCTTTGTTAGCCTATAAAGCATGAGTATATTGTATTAATTAGACATAAGTAGTAAATATATAAGCGATCGGTAACAACAACAACTATTTTATTTAGGTTTAAATGATTGGTTTGGATTACTAAGTAAATATTAAAGTTTCAAAACTTTTTCCATGATTCTTGGACTGTCAATTTTTGGCGTCGTGGTTTGTGCAGCGCCTGCGTAAACCTACAGTCAAATCATTGTTTTCAGGATTCTTGGATTGCCATTTTTTGGTTTCTTGGTTTGTGCAGCGCCTGTATATAGATATCCTACATACCCCACGCATAATCATAAACATCCTCCCCTTGCTCACACACTTTTAGCATATGCAAGGGAGAAACAATCAATATGAATTGAAGCATGTGATAAACTAAATAATAATCTAACCTTCAGGCCGATCATTCTCGGAGATCTCCTTCTCCAGCACATGATCGAACATTTATGCAAAACTTCCTTGATTATCACTTGGATTAGAAAGAGTATTACCATAAAATCTTTCTCTAATATCCTGATCGGATATAATGCCGATACAAAATTCAATTGAAATCAACATTAACAATATACAAAACCAAAATTCGAAAAGCCGGTGCTTCGAAATGTAGTTTAAATCCGCCATTGAAGTATCAATGCCCTCTCCTGATGTCGCTGCCGACTTCAATGTTGAAACTTTTGTTGTGTGACATGAAATGAGAGGAAGATGTCAATGGTTTGAGAGGAGTCCGTTGGTTAATAAAGAGGGAAGAGAGAGAGATCTGAAGGACATAGTTGGCGCGAAGTGTGAGAATTTTAAAACGAAGCTGCTTTGTTAAAGCTGAATACGAAGCCTTTCAACCGAGGGCGGGATAAAAATCGAATAATTAAATTCGATAGCGAAAACGAAGAGGTAGTCGGTGACTGATGCCGGCGACGCAGTGCTGTCTTTCGTCGTCAGAAATATTTTTTATTTCGAAAATTTTTTTAAATTAAAATTTATATTAAAATTATTTAATTAATTTTTTATTAAAAAATAATTAATGATTTAAATTAATTAACATAGATAATAATTTTATAAATTTTTTTTTTTTTGATTTTAACAAATTTAATCTATTATTTTAAAAACATATATATAATTTTTTTTTAATATTTTTTGTCGTCTCCATTTTTTAAATTATTAAAAAATAACATTTTTATGTTTTTTTTGTTCATATTTCTGTCCCCCAATGTAGTAGGTACACTAAATGTTTGTCTTTTTCTAATTAAGTAACGATGTTGGTGTAAATATCATAAGTTCTCAACGAGCGAATGCTTTGCCTTTATAGTATCATGTTACAGGTATATTAGAGGAGAATATTTTTCTACTAGATTCATTAATTGTTTATGATGAGAAAAGTAAAAGATATCCGGAATTTATTTGAGGGATTACAAAAAAGGCAATTTTTGTAGCTTTCCTTCCCGTGAAAAAAGGATAACAAAGTTGACAATTGTTGTAAAATTAAGAAATGTTAATTCAAAAAAATACAATCTCTGAGTGTTGTTGTTAATATATTTTCTATTATATATAATTGCAATTGTTTTTCAAAATATAAAGTATTTTCTATAATATAAATATATTAACCCTAAGGTATAGTTGAAATGCTCCAAAAATCCTAATTTTTATTATCTATTATTAAATAAGGTTTTTTATGTTGAAGGTTAATTAAAATAATTTACTTTTATTAAAGTAAGAGGAAGTTAATTAGGGTAAACTAAGAAGAAATTTATAAGTGTTTTAAATGGGAGGAATGGTGGTATTTTAAACTGATTAAGGATTTTATTTTAGAAATTAATTAAATAAATTACTTTATTTAAATTAAGAAGAATAAAATAGTTTTAAATTAATATAAACTTTATAAATAATTTAATTGGAGAAAATTAGAGTGTTTTGTTAATTAAAATGGAATTTAAGAAAATTCTTTCAAAAATCCCTAAATTAACCTAAAAATAGAATTTAATTATTATTTTAATATTTATATTTTATTAAACATCCTAAATTACCCAAATCATACCAATTAATCCAACCACTAATTTCCCTCATTTTTTTCCTTTTTCCTTTTCTTCTTTTTCCCCCTCTTTTTCCATTTCTTTCCTTTCCTTCTCTTCTTTTTTTTCTTCCCCCCCGACTTGGGTCGGCCTGCTAGGCAGACTCTGCACTGACCATTCTCGCCGGACAACCTACCCTAACCCTAACCCCCTACCCTCCCTCAAAGCTTTGTCGTTTCCCGTCCCAATTGGCCTATAAATAGCCCCAACCGCCGCCTAGATCGAGTTCAAAAATCTAAAACCCAAAGAAACCCATCGCGCGCCGCCCCACCTTCAGCCGCCCCTGTCTCCTGCCCTTGCCACCAAAATCCTCCCTGCACCGCCCTCTACACAACCAACCCCCTAGATCTCCCTGCCTTGCCCTGCACGTGCCGCCCTGGCCGTGCGAAATTGCCTCCTCGAAACAGCCTTTTCGACCCTTGCGCCACCTTCGCACCGCCACCGCCGGCCATACCGCCGCTTGCAACACCGTCACCACCCCCCAAAACGACCAGGGGATCCTGCCCTACCACCCTACACCTCCACTTTCCTCTCCCCTAGCCTCCACATCCATTTTCTCCTATTCTCCCTTCCTCCACCATCGGCGCTGCCGCCTACCAGCCAGGTTGCCCAACTCCCTAAACCCTAAATCCTAAATAATTAAATTGATGTTATTAACTACTATTATGACTAATATTAACATTATCATTATTATTACTATATTATTATTATTACTAATACTACCACCCTTATTATTATTACTAGGACCCAACCTTACCCTAAGAACCTCTAATTAATGGTGTTAATTAACTATAAGACCTTGTTATTACTAATATTACTATTATTACCAATGTTATTATTATTATTATTATTGTTATTATTATTATTACTACTACTATCATTATTATTATTATTATGATTATCATATCTGTTACTTTAACTATGACTAACATCATTATTATCTCTATTATTATTATTTTAGTAGTTTTACTAATACTAGTATTATTACTATTAATATTACTATCATTATCGTTATTATTATTAATATGGTCATGGTGGTTATTGTTGTCGATATTATTATTATTATTGTTCTTACCCTTAGTATTATTATTATTACTAATGTTATCAACATTATTATTATCATACTTATTATTATTATTGTTATTATTATTATTATGATTATTACTATCGTTATATTTACCACGCTTGTTACTTTAATTGTTACTACCATCATTCCCATCCTTATTATCATTATTATTTAATACTATTACTTTTAGTACTCCTATTATCACTATCTGCATTACTACTAGTATTATCGTTGTCACTGTTATTATTATTGTTGTTGTTGTTGTTGTTGTTGTTGTTGTTGTTGTTATTATTATCATTATCATTACTGTCATTATCATTATTGTTAGTATTATTATTATTATTACTATCGTTATTGCTATCACCATCATTTTCACTATCGTCATTATTATTATTAGTATTATTATTATGTTATTGTTCTAACTCTTATTATCGTTGTGTTATCCTTATTAATATTTTTAGTATTATTATTGCTATTTGCACTATTATTATTATTATTATCATTACCAATAGTATTGTTGTTATTGTTATTATCATTATTATTATTATTACTATTATTACTATTATTATGATTATCATCAGATCATGGTTGTTGCTATCGTTATTATTATCATTATTATCGTCACCGATACTACTACGATTTCAATTGTTATTATCAACATTATTATCATTATAACCACTATTATTATTAGTAGTAGTATTTTTACTATTATTATTGGTATTAATAATAATATTGTTATTAGTAATATTAAACCCTTTACTTTGATAACTATGGATTTTACTAAGGCGTGTCTAGAATAGTGGTCATTTGCTTGACTATCTTGAGAATAATAATAACCCCACCTTTTAAATTATAAACTATTATTATTAATATCAATTATAGTACTAGGCCAGGATAGGGGTAAGATAGGAAATTATGATAATTCGGGTAGAGGGAGATTGACCCTTAGTAATTATTCCTTATAGGTGAACCGGGTCAAACCCCCCAGGAGGTGTAGGAGCATGCTCCAAGCCCAGCGCCGATTTAGGTAAGGACGTAACTAAGGCCGCCTGTGTGTATTACATGTTTTACTTATCTTGGATGCCTTGTACGGTTTATATGCTATATTATGTATGCTATCTGTTTTACTATGTAGCGCAGCGTGGAACCGAGGTATGTTCTCGTACTCTTGTTTGTATGTGCTAATATGGATATGATGCAAATATGATGTGATGTGACCCTTAGGACATGCTGAAATGCCCCGAAATTTTTTAATTTTATAAAGTATATTTAAATGAGATTTTATTAGAAAGATTTAATTTAATAAATTATTTTTATTAAAATAAAAAGAGAATTAATTAGGGAAAATCTAGAATAAATTTATAAGTGTTTTAATTAGGTGGAATTTTGGTATTTTAACTAGATAAGGATTTTATTTTAGAAATTAATTAAATAAATTATTTTATTTAAAATAAGAATGAGAAAATAATTTTAAATTAATAATAATTTTATAAATTAATTAATTGGAGAAATTTAGTGTGTTTTATTAATTAAAATGGAAATTATGGAAAATCTTTTAAAAGTCCTAATTTAGCCTAAAAAGGGATTTAAATAATATTTTATTTAAATATTATTATTTTTAAATATCCCAAATATTCTAATTAATTTAATTGAGCCAACCCACTATTTTTATTTTTCCCTTTTCCTTTTCTGTTTCTTTTTCTTCTTCTTTTTCTTCTTCTTTTCTTTTTCTTTTCCTTCTTCTCCCCGAACTGGGCCAGCCCGGCGGCCCAGTCTTCTCCTTTTCTTTTCCTTCGGTCCAGCCCGTGCCCGCACGACTTTGCCTCCTTCTGCCGCCCCTCGATGCGCCGCGTTTTACTTCTTTTCCAACTTAAACTCAGCGTTCCATTTAATGCCTCCTCCTGCGTTGCCCGACCGCCTGGTCTGCCCTTCTTTCTTTCTTTTCTTTTCCCCTGGACCGACCGGTCCAGCCCCCATCTCCTTCTTTCTTCTTCCTCCTCTCTCCTCTGTCACCACTACTGCAACTCCTGCGCCCAATAATGGCGGCGACGGCTACGCGGAACTTGACCGACCGATTCACCATTCTTTTTCTTCCTCTTGACTAGCACATTGACTTGGAACGATTAATTATCCTCAACTCTCGCTCGTTCCTTCTCTTTTGGCTCGCGAAATTTCGGCCCCGACCCAAATGAACGCTGGCCGATTTCTGTCACCGGCCATCAAAACCCTAGCAATAAATACCATCCAAGCGACCCCCAAAACCCTAATAATCCATCTAAACTCTATAAATAGCCTAATGGTGGATGTTTTCGAGACTTCTTCTTCTCGAAAACCCTAAGAGAGATCTGCCTGCCACCACCCTATTAGACGACTATCACTCCACCTCCGGCCAACTTCAACACCTTATCTTGCTCCCAATCTCTTCCCTACAATACCCCTAATTAACTAAACTAACCACAACCTTCGATTCATCTTGTACAAGCCTCCATAATTGCACAAAGTTGGTTAGTTGCTTCGATAGAAAATTTCACCCCGAGACGTTGAACCACCTTCCACCACCACATGCGCCGCTTCTAACACCTTCCAAACCAACCATTAACTCCTACTAATTATCCTCTACAACCCCATATAATTATTTTAATTTTCTTCCTCTCCATCACCCATTTTCCTAATTTTTGGCCCCCTTAGATCCATTTTCCGGCCACCTCCGGGAACCATCGCCGGTGCCACCTTCATCCTCCAACTCAAGGTGATGCCATAGACATTTTAAATACTTTATTTCGAATTATTTATAATTATTCTAATTTTAGCCAAAATTTTAGTATTACTTCAACTTTACTTATTATTATTATAATTATTATTATTAGTAATATTGACTGTATTCTAATTTCTAAATTTTGTTTACAGGTCTGGAAGTATTATTTCGTAAGATACAGTAATTATCTCCGCCTTTACCTATTTGCTTAGATTTTTACATAATTGATGTTATTATTAATAATATTTATAATAATAATATTATTAGTATAATTACTTGGTTGATACTGTGATTATTACTGGAAAAACAGATGCCTTAAATTTTAATTATGCCTCGCATTTATAAAATTTATTAACATTATTAACATTTTTCAACATTATTTTAATTATATTACCATTATTACCTTTATTAAAATATAATATCAGTATATATATACATTATTAATTTTATTATCACAATTCTGAATAATATTATGTTTATCATTGTGGGAGGGTTAGAAATCCAACTTTTAATTTTAAGAATTTTGATATCATTAATATCTAATATTCTATTTATAAAAAGTATCATTAATATTATTGTACTTTATTTATATTACTAATTATTCTTATTATTGTTATTATTATCATCATCATAGTTATGATATTATTAAATCTATTTTTTGGAGAAGGGTAGAAACCCTTAGTTTATCACCTTTTCAAAAGAAAATAAGTGAATTAATTATATTAGTTCCTATAGTTAATTATTGAATAGTAAAATGTCATCCTAAAACCAAACCTCGAAATAAGTTAGAATTATATAAGAGAGTCTAATTCTAGTATGCTTTGATATAATAGGAACCCAATCAAATCCCTCAAGTGGAATAGGAGCGTGCATCAAGACCGGTGACGTTTTAGGTAAGGAGTGCTAAGGCCTTTTATGTGCTTATGTGTATTATGCGTTTCGCATGTTATGTATCTAGTGTTTATTATTATTAAATATTTTATATGTGGTATGACTTGGATTTGAAGTATGTTGTGCATGGTATGTGTATTAATTATGTATAATGATATGTGTTGTGTATGTGAGGAATTTGATGTGGTTTGTGTGGGGTAAAGGATGAAAAAGGAGGATGGGGAAAGAGGTTGACCAAGGGAGGTGAGTTGACCTAATTATTTAGTGATTCACGAGTGACAAAATAAAATGGAGAGTTTTAAGGTTTTGTGGGGGAGAATACAATTTATGTTTTACTTGGGAGAAACTAAATTATGATGTTAATTGGGAGAATCTAACTTATGATGTTATCGAATTTATGGTGTGTTTGGGAGAATCTAATTTATGATTTGATTGGGAGAATCTAAATTTATGATTTGTTTGGGGGAATCCAATTTATGGTTTTGCTTGGGAGATTCTAATTTATGATTTTATGTGGGAGAATCTAATCAATTGTAAGGTAAGGATGAATCTTCGGTTTTGTGTGATTTGAATCTAGGGTTTGGTAAGGATGAATATTTGGTTGGTATGGATGGAATTTAGGGTATTGTATGACGGAATCTTGGGTTTGCCTAGTGGTATTAATGGATGTATGTTAGTATTAGGGTTTGTATGATGATATTAAGGTTTGTATGGTGGTAATTATAGTTTTATTGTGGTATTAGGAGTTATATGGTGACATTGATGGTTGTATGGTGGTATTAGGGTTTGCATGATTGAATTTAGGGTTTCACGTGGATTTTTAGGGTCTACATGAAAAAGGTTCAAAGGTTTGCATGGGAAGATTAATGTTTGCATGGGTATGAAATTTACGTGTGAAAAGTTAATTTGGGATGTAGGGAACGTAATGTAAGTGTTGTTTGGGTGTTTGATCACTTGGGATGAAAAATAGCACATGGAGCAAAATAAGGGTGCGGAGGAGACTGGATTATGGTTTGTTGTGGTTAATTGAGGTCTATGGTGGCTGATTAGGGTTTTTGGTGTTATCATGTGTATGTGGTGATTAAGTGTAATTATGATTGTGGAATTTTATGATCTATGATGTGTGATGCATAAAGAGAATGATTTGAGTATATCCAGAATGAAAGCCTCTGAATAAGATACTTAAGATACTAATCATTTAAAGTGGAAGATTATTGAGCCGGGTCCAGACCGATCCACCGGTCAGAAAATAGTGGTTAGGACATGATGTCCTATGTGTAACCGATCCACCAGTAATAATAGTGGTTAGGCTCTGTACCTATGCATTTCCGGCCCACCGGTAATAATAGTGGGGTGACTCGAGCTCAATAAACACAAACCAGAGTTTGCTAAAGATACTTAAAAGATACTAATTACTTACAGTGGAACACCATGTGAGCAGGAACCAGACCGATCCACCGGTCAGGAATAGTGGTGTGGACTTTGTCCCGCAAGTGACCGGCCCACCGGCAATAATAGTGGGGTGTTCCTGTACTTACATGGATTGATAAAAGGCATGGCGTGAAATGAATTCTGATAAGAGATCAATTAAATGATTAATCTGGACTACAATTGGGCCTTTGTACATTTACCCGGTTGATCATATGCATTTATGAATATGTTCTTTTATGTTCTGCATGATTTATGTGTTGGCCTTAGTGATCAAGACACCTTACTCAGTATTGGACCCGTACTGATACTACCTTGGTTGATGGGTCTTGTGATGATCCACTGATGGTGGGGAGCAGACCTCTTGTGCAGGTTTAAGATCAGAGACTGTTTTGGGGTGGCAGGCCTGACTTGAGTGAGTAGGCAATCCGGAATTTGACCCATCGGGTTTTATCTTGTTTAAATGTATTTCTACTTGGAAGTTACAAGTGTTATTTGAAACTTCAAGGATATTGTAACTCTTAATTTCTCGTACTCTGATTTTGTTGTATGATCTTTCGAATCCTTTTATGAATTGTTAATTTGAATTTAACGTAAATATTTTCTTTAGCCTTAGCACTTGGTACTGGAACGGTTGGAGAGAACCGGTCTGGTACTAAGTGTGGCGGTAACATTCCCAGAATTCACAACTTTTAAGTGTTTCTATCTTAATTGCTTCCGTTTTAAAAACAAAATTAGTGAATTTTGGGGTGTTACACATGCATGCTAGGTTATTTGATGAGGTGTTGTGGAATGGGGGCTTGAAAGAAAAAAAATGAGAGATTAAGATAACCAAAGGGAAGTACGTTGGCTAACGTAGGTAAGAATGACCTAGGCAATCTGTGATCCGTAAATGGACGAAAAAAGGGTGAATTAAATAAAATGGAAGAGTGGGGGAAACTGAGGTTATATGGGAGAACTAGGGTTTGCATGGAAATCTTAGGGTTTGGCATGGTAGAGATCGAGGGGTTTGCATGAGGAGGTTAAGGTCCGCATGGGAGCGAACCTTACGTATGGAAAGTTACTTTGGGACGTGGAGAAGGTAATGGAAGGTTTGTTTGGGAGTTTGGAGGCTCGAGGTGGAAAATAGTACGTAGGATAATATAAGGGTACATAGGGACCGACTAGGGTTTGGGGAGGAAACCCTAATTTGAGAAGGTGGAAAAAGAAAAAGGAAATAATAAGAATAAATGAGGAGGAGTGAGGTATGAGGGAGAGTTGAGTCTGAGGATCATGATACGTGGGGCGTTCAAATAGTATGGGTTGTGGGAGACAGAGAAGGAAGGGCCACATAGGGCTATATTAGGGTTTTTGGTGCAAACCCTAGGGTAAATTGGTGAGTATACCTCAGGGTATAAGGTGGTGGGCCCTGACCCACACACCTAGAGGTTGGATTCCGATGTGAGAAATGTGTTAAGTATGATAATTATAAAGGGTGTTTAGTGGCTTAATATAAGTGCAGAAGATAGCTCGGTAACCTAAACCGAGTAAGGGTGTAGCTAAGGCCGAATGTGTGACATATATCCTACGTGCCTTGGATGTTCTATATAATTTATGTGTCGTGTTTTAAATGTCAATATCTTAACTGTTTCATTTGTGGTGTGGCTTGGAATCGAGACGTGTGCATGTGTCCTCATTAGTATGTGATAGTACGAATATGTCATAAGTTATGATGTGATGTGTTGAGGCCCTGTAGCCATGCATGTCAAAGGTGAAATACCCTCGAATAATATACTTTAAGACACTAATCACTTAAAGAGGAATATGTTGAGCCGGACCCAGACCGGTCCTCCGGCTATAATAGTGGCAGGGTATTCTACCCTCGCGACCGTTCCACCGGCTAAAATAGTGGCAGGACATGTACCCTTGTGACTGTTCCACCGACTATAATAGTGGGAGATTCCGCGCTCAACAAACCAAACGCAAAAGTGATAAGACATGGAAAAATACTAATATTTACAGTGGAACACCTTGTGAGTCGGGGCCAGACCAGTCCACCGGCAAATAATAGTGGCAGGGTATGTTACCCTCGTGACCGGTCCACCGGCTATAATAGTGGCAGGGCATGACCCTCATGACCGTTCCATCGGCTATAATAGTGGGGTTCCCGCACTCACAGGGATTGATAAAGACTATGATGTGAATCGATTATAATTATCAGATATATAATGAGAAAGTTATCTGATTCGTAACCAGCATTGTTCATCTGTGTTATTGTTTATTATTTACGAGCTATGTCTACTATGTCATGTATCTCTGTGTATGTGGGCCTTAGTGCGTCTGTTACCTTACTCATTACGTAGCGTACTGATCACGCGTTTCATGGGTGCTGCTCATTCCCACGAGCAGAAGACCCGTCTGAGTTTTGGAGGTAGGGGACGATGTCTGTGACACTTTTAGGGTTGAGAGTTGAGTCTGGATCTAGCTTGGGGGCTGAGAGTGACGTGGCCGGAGAGCATCCTTGTCCTATCTCTTTGTATTATTGTACTTTGTTTATTCCGTTATTTTATGTCCTCTGACATTTGATACTTTTAAATTGTACTTCGAATTGTAACTCTTGACTTTCGCACTCTGATTCCTTAGAACTTATGCTTTACTAATGACTCGTTTTTGGTGTTATTCTTTTTAGCCTTAGCACTTAGTATTGAGTCGGTAGGAGTGAATCGATCTGGTACTAAGTGTGGCGGTAATGCCCCTGAATTACAGTTTTATCTGTTTGCTTCCGCTAAACCTCTTTAAATTAAACAAAATTTTTTAGTAGTAAATTTGGGGGTGTTACAATAATCTCCATGAAAGTATATATAAAATTTAGTTATAAAATTATATTTAGCATCCTTGAATATTCATAAATTAGCTTAATTATCTCTTTTTATATTTCATAGTTGGTTACGTATATGTATATAATGATATCATATGCATAACATATGTATAAAGGCTAAGAGGGAATTATTTTCAATGCTTGAACTTGTTTTGAGCATGTATTAGAAGCTACAAGGGTCATGTTTGCACTACCCTGTAACTTAAGCCATTTAATTCATGTTAATATGTGTGTCTTATTGGGATATAAGTTTGTTTAATCTCGAGTTAATTGTGTGTTTTAAGATTGGTTTATTGAGGTCTGACCTTTGAAGGGAGACTTGGTTACTACATAAACAAGTTGATTAGTTGACCTTTGCTTGGTGATTTTAGGGTTGAAAGAACGAGTTAATGTAACACCCCCAAAATTTACACATTTTTTTAAACAATACTTATAAATTAAAACCGTAAATTCTAGGGATGCTACCGCTATACTTAGTAACAGACCGGTTCACTCCTACCGCTCCAGTACCAAGTGCTAAGACTAAGAAAAATAACTCATAATATTATTAAATAATCAAAATTCATAAATACGGGAATCAAGTACGCATAAGTCTTTACACAATCCAAAATATGAGAGTTAGTTTTTCAAGAAAAAAGAGATGACTACAATAATAAAATTTTTTTCTGAAGTGCTAATCATAAATAAAGAGATAGTAATAATAATCTCAATGGAAAGTTGGCCACATCACTCTGGGAACCAATCCAGCCCAATCATCACTCGACCCCACCTGATATCCCATAGACATCGATAGCATCAAAATAAACATCTCTTACCTACAGCAAGTTAGATGGGCCTTCTACTCGTATGAATGGGCAGCACCCATAAAAGAGGTGATCAGTATACTATGTACTGAGTAAGGTAACCGAGCACTAAGGCTAATGCATAATCACATAAAATCACACAGGATAATATTCAACTTACACTTTCAAGCCCACATATATAATGCATAAGGTCATACAGATAAGTATACAACTTATAAATGATCAAGCCCACACATAAAGGTCCAAACAGTCCAGATTAATTATTTAATTAATCTTTTTATCAGAAGTCGATACACACTATGTCTTTTATCAAATCCATGTAAGTACAGGAACACCCCACTATTATTGTCGGTGGGTTGGTCACTTGCGGGGAAATGTCCACGCCACTATTATTCGCCGGTGGATCGGTCACTTGCGGGACAATAGTCCACACCACTATTCCTTACCGGTGGATCGGCTGGTTCCTACTCACATGGTGTTCCACTATAAGTAATTAATATCTTTTAAATGCCTTAGCAATTCTAGTTTGTGTTTATTGAGCTTGAGTCACCCCATTATTATTGTCGGTGGGCTGGTCACTTGTGGGACAAAGTCCACACCACTATTATTCATCGGTGGATCGGTCACTTGCGGGAAAATAGTCCACGCCATTATTCCTAACCAGTGGATCGGCTGGACCCAGCTCAATAATCGTTCGCTTTAAGTGATTAATGTCTTAAGTATTTTATTCACAAACTTTTGCCCAAACATGCATGATTAACTCCATGCAAACCCTAGCTCCTATGCAAACCCTAGCTCTCATGCAAGCCCTAGCTCCATGCAAACCACACTTCCATGCAAACCCTAACTCACATGCAAACCCTAGCTTCACACAAACCACACTTCTATGCAAACCCTAACTCCCATGCAAACCCTAGCTCCCATGCAAACTCTAGCTCCACATAAACCACACTTCCATGCAAACTCTAACTCCTATGCAACTCCATGCAAAACCCTAACAACATGCGAGCATTGACTCCATGCAAAGCCCGAAATCATGCAAAATTAATACCACATGAAAAACCCTAGTACCATGCAACATTAATACCACATACAAAACCCTAGCACCATGCAACATTAATACCACCATGTTGTTACACTCCTTTTTATTATTTTACCACCCTATCATGCATGTCTTAGGGCCACATAATACCATAATAATAGCACACTCATACACATGATTCTCATGCCACGAGTATTTACATAAAACATACCTCAACTTCCATATCATGCTGCATTCATAATAATTATATAATATACACATAAAATACACAATAAATCATATTACATGGCATGCATGGAATATAATCACATATTATACAAATGACCTTAACACCCCTTACCTAAAATGTCACCGGTCTTGGAGCACGCTCCTATACCTCTTAAGGAATTAGGAACAAATATTAGAATTAGGTTCCCTCCTAAAAATACTATTAGATACTAACTTATCATAAGACTTGGTTTTTAATTAAAATAATACTATACTAAAATTAACTATACAAAATACTACTAAAAATACTAATGTAATTTAAAACGAATGGTGATATAAGGGTTTCTACCCTTCACCAAAATAATGTTCGTAAAGATAATAATAATAGTAGTAGTAGTAGTAGTAGTAGTAGTAGTAGTAGTAGAAATAAAAATAAAAATAATAATAATAATAATAATAATAATAATAATAATAATAATAATAATAATAAAATCCTAAAATTACAAGGTGAGCTTTCGACCCTACCCCAAATAATAAAATTACTATCATGTAATAGTAATAATAATATTAATAATATATATTACTTATAATATTAAAAATAATAAAGATAATAATAATAATAGTAAAAATATTAATAATAGTACTAAAGATATAAGGGTGCGAGACCTAATTAAAATTTAAGGTCTCGTCCCCCTTAAAATAATTAACATTAATAATAAAATAATTATACTAATGATAATAATATTAATAATAGTATTAATAATTATAATAACTTATAATAATTCATATAAATTCCTAAAATTTGAAACTAACAATCTAATTAACTCAAGAATAATCTCCACCCTGCCAACAAAATTTATCAATAATATTACATCTAACAACAACAACAACAACAACAATAATAATAATAATTATTATTATATTCGAATAAATGCTAAAATTTGGAATAAAAGTAGAATAAATTACAATAAATAGAAAAGAAGGGCTGAGAAGGTCTAGGGTTTCACCTTGAGTTGGCGAGGATGGGTGGCACCGGCGGTGGCCAAAAAAGAGGGATAAAAGGGGAAAAGATGAAGAAAAAGAGGGGAGGAGAAGGAGAAAAAGGAGGTTATGGTTCAGTGGAGGAGAATTAGTAGAAGTTTTTAGGTGGTGCAGAAGGTAGTAGAAGTGGCGGATGTGATGGTGGATGGTGGTTTAAAGGTTGCGGGGTAAATTATTTTTCAAGATCGACAGGAAACTTCGCACGGCTATGGTAGCTCGTGCAAGAAGACTTGAAGGAGGTGGAGAGCTTAGTTAGCTAGAGTGAAGTGCAGTGTAGGGAAGACTTTGGGAGGTAGAGGTGGCAGCGAAGTTGGCTAACGGCAGCGAATGGCTCGTCTGAAGTCACAGTGGCAAACAACTAGCTCTTAGGGTTTTAGGGAGAAGAAGTTTCGAAATCACACCAATCGAGGCTATTTATAGAGTTTAAAAGGAATGATAGGGTTTTGGGGGTTGGTAGGAGGGTATTTTATGTGGGGTTTAGGGCAGCAACGACGGTAATTGGCCAGTGAAAGTTTTGGTCGGGTCAAACCTTCACAAAGAAAAAGAGAGAAATTGAGTGAGAGATAAGGGAAAATGGTTATACCAAACCAATCTGCGAGTCAAGAGGGAGATAATGAGGGGAGAAATGGCCGGTCAAAACCTGCATGGTCGGTGATGCCATTTTTGGACCTTCGAAAATGCAGGTCAACGACGGAGCTGAAGGAGGAAGAAGGAAGGGTTGAATCGGGCGGCCGAGGAAAAGAAAGAAAAGGGAAGAACCGGCCAGCTGGCAACAGTTATAATTCCGTTAAACCAAACTTGGTATCCCGAGGAAAAAATACATAAAATGCAGCGTCTGGCTGCCGTAGGAAAGGAGAAAAGAAACGACGCTGGGCCGCGGAAGAAAGAAGAAAGGAAAATGGATTTGGGCCGCGTCCAGTCCCAATCCCATGAGAGAGGAAAAGAAAAGGAAGAAAAGGAAGAAAAAGAAAGAAAAGAAAGAAAAAGGAGGAAAGAAAAAGGAAAAAGGAAAATTTAAGTGGTTTGGGTTTAAATAAATTAATTAGAATGTTTTGGGTATTTAGAAAAAATATTTAATTAAAATAATATTAAATTTCCTTTTTAGGCTAAATTTAGGGTTTTAAAAATATTTCTCCTAAATTCCTTTTTAATTAGCAAAAAGCCTAATTTTTCTTTTATAAAAATATTTATAAATTCTTATTAATTTGCCCTAAATAAATCCTTCTTATTCCAAATAAATTAATTAATTAAATTAATTCCCTAATAAATCCTTATTTAATTATATTTCCTAAAATAAATATTTCTGGGGCATTTTAGTTAACTAGTTTTATCAAACCACTAACTAGTTTGTTTGACTTGAAAGTTCTTGTGCCTGATTTCATTCAAATATTTTCCAAATGCCCTTAAAACTAAGTATTGCTTTTAAGAATTTGTATCATCCTTTATTCAAATGTTTATCACTTGAAATTGGATTGGGAATCAAATATGCAAAAGAGTTCATTTTTCCTTTATCTTCTTCTTCCTCTTCCCTAAGAATGGTAGATTATCTATGCGATATATATGTATAATCATCTATAAAGCTTATGATTCTATTTGAGGTTTTTTTTTATCTCTTTTCCTCATTCCTTGATAACCAAAGCTAACCTTGGGCATGAAGACACTTCTTGTGCACACCATTTTAGGTCAGCTCAATTTTAGTTCAAAATTTTCCCATCAATCTATTTAAGGGTCAGAGGAATTTTTTTTATCATTATTAAACCTCT
This sequence comes from Tamarix austromongolica, assembly GCA_039764185.1. Lineage (NCBI taxonomy): Eukaryota > Viridiplantae > Streptophyta > Magnoliopsida > Caryophyllales > Tamaricaceae > Tamarix > Tamarix austromongolica. The sequence goes on from CM077817.1 coordinate 75,300,726, forward strand.
CAAGCCATCCTCTAAAACCCTGGCTCTATTTTCCCTCTTCTTCACTCATCTCTCCTCTTGTTTTGAATATTCCTATCTAATTTAACATCCTTCCTCTTTGCTCCACCAAACTTCCCCTCCCAAACTTCTTCATTTTCTATCCATCTCTACTTATTTAATGTAACAACCCAAAATTTCACAGTTGAAATTTTTTGTTTGCACAGAAACTATGCACTAAAATAAGGGGTGTTATCACCGTAATTGGAGCAAGATTGACCCCCTACCAATCTCATACCAACCAGAAGGCTAGAAAATTTAAAAGACATTAATTTGAGTAGAAGATAAAACCACAATGTTTCTAACAATTCATAACTAAAACAAAGTGTGCGATATAAGAGTCAATACAGGAATAGAAAACAAGTGCAGTAACAATGCCCCTATGTGGGGAAGAAAATGATAAATAAAACGATAAGAAAGATAGAAATAGGTGAGTTCGGACAACACTCTCTCTAAAACGCCCCAAAACCTCATTTTTAAGAATTTTAGTTAAATAAGGATTTATTAGGAAAATTGATTAAATAAAATATTTTTATTAAATTAAAAGGGAATTAAATAGGGTAAATCAAGAAGAAAATAATAAATATTTTAATTAAAAAAATTTAGGTATTTTGCTAATTAAAATAAAATTTAGGGGAAATATTTCAAAAATCTTAAATTATCCTAAAAAGAAAATTAAATATTATTTTATTTAAAAGTTATTATTTTTAAATATCCCAATTACTAAAATAATTCAAATATCCCGACCCACCTATTTTTCCTTCTTCCTTTTTCCTTTTCTTTCTTTCTTTTCCTTCCTTTTTCTTTTCTTTTCTTTCTTTTTCTTCTCTTCTTTCTCTTCTTTTCCCCCGATTGGGCCTACCTTCTCGCAGCCCGTTTCTTTTCCTTATCTTTTCTCTTTTGGCGGCCTAGGACCCAGAATGTTGAGTTTGGTTGTCTTTTTAATTGTCGTTTCCCGAGCCGACTTTCTTTTTTTTCTTTTCTTTCCTAGATTGCTGGCCCACACACCCTTATTTTATTCTCCTTCTTCCTTCCTTCCTTCCTTCGTTGTCGAATTGCAACTCCTTCCCCATTCCCTGGTTTTTTTCCGCTGATCACACCTTTGACCCGTTGTTTCGCTTCCCTATCTCCTCCCCCTAACTCGCCAGTCAACATAGCCCAACCCACTCCCCTCTCTTCTTGCATGATCTTCCCTTTTCCCCTAGTCAACCACATGCCATGATGCAGTCGTGCACCGGCCTGTCGTCGCTACCAACGAACCCTAACCCTATCTGCCCTATTCTCTTATCGTCTCACACACCTTACCTCTCATTTAAGACCTATAAATAACCCCTACCTAGCCTAGAATCGAACCTTTCTTGAAAACCCAAACTTTCTTTCCTCATGCATTGCCGCCACTTCAGACGCCTCTTCCACTACCATCGTCTAACGCCAATGTTCGAACCACCCTTGGAACCACTCCCTGCACCGCCCTCTAGCTAACTACATCGCCCTTCTCCCTCAATTTTCCCTGCATGAGCCACCCTGGCCGTGCAAAATAGCCTCCTTTACTAGCCCTTCCTTCCACAACCGCCGCCCTTTACACCACCATTTACGCTGCCACCACTGCCCCTTACACCTCCCAAAAACACCTGCAGACCCTCCTCTATATCCCCTACTCTTCTTTTCCTCTTCCTCCCTCTCCTCCTCTCTTTTTCTTCTTCTTCCACTTTTAGCCACCACTACAGTCGTCGTGAGCCGCCGCTAGTGGCTGCACCACAGCCGTGAGCCGCCGCTAGTGGCTACACCGCCACCCTCATTCTAATCCTCTCCATCTAAACAGTCACAAACACCCATACTTCCACCCTCATTCTCCCTCTCCTTTTTCCATCCCTAAACTTTTCCTCTTTTCTTCTCTTTTTCCAGCCACTGCCGTGCACCACCGCCAGTGCCGCTTGTCACCACCAACCTAAGGTGGAACCCTAAACCCTCTCCACCCTTTTAACCATTTATTCAAGCTTTATTTATTTCATTTCAATTATTCAAATTTATTATTATTATTATTACTACTACTACTACTACTATTATTATTATTAATATTATTCTTATCATATTATTATTTTTAGTATCATTATTATTATTAGGGTAAAGTCTTCAAATCTTATATTATCAACTTTTACAATAATACTATTATTTCTTATATCTTTAGCAAAACTAGTAACTAGTTAATGTCATTATTATTAATATATTATTATTTTATCAAAAACCCTAATTATAGAATAAATTAGGAAATAATAGTATTTTTAGTAAGAGGGAACCTAATCTTTAGTTTTTCTCTCTTATAGGTAAGATGTCAAAGCCCCAAGGAGGTGTAGGAGCGTACTCCAAGACCGATGTCATTTTAGGTAAGGGTGTAGCTAGGTTCGCTTGTAAGTAATGTGTTTTACATGCCTTGTGTGCCATGTGCCATGATATATGATGTATTTTATGTGTATTGTTATAACTAATATATGTGCAGTATGATTTGGAGTTGAGGTATGTTCATGTGTCATTTTATGGCATGTGTATTATATGTAAGTTGTGATTATGGTGTGATATGATGTGGCCCTTTAAGACATGCATGCTAGGTTATGAAATATGATGATATGGGGTTGACCTAAGGGTTGCATGACCTTGAGCGGAGGAATCTAGCGTTTTGCATGGAAGAATCTAGGATTTGTGTGTGTGGATCCAGGGTTTGCATGGGCGAATCCAAGTACGTAGGGAAGAATCTAGGGTTTCCATGGGCGAATCTAGGGTTTCACATGGGAGCTTTAGGGTTTGAATGAAAAAGTTTGAAAGGTTGCATAGGATGTGTTAAGCTTGCATGGGGGTGAAATTTACATATGGAAAGTTGATTTGGGGTTTGAGGAAGGTAATGGAAGTGTTTTTTGGGTGTTTGAACACTTTGGATGAAAAATAGTACGTGGAATAATATAAGGGTACATAGGAGACCGAGCTAGGGTTTGGTGTAGTTACTTAGGGTTTCGTGGACATACGTATACCTGGTGAGTAAAGTGTGATAATGGGGGTGGAATATATGGATTGTGAATTGTGGAGTATTATAAGAGTTTGGGTCGTGTGAGATGGTGTAGAATGGGCCATGTAGGTCTAAATTAGGGTTTCTGGAGGAAACCTTAGAGTAAGGTAATGAGTGGAATTGAGGTGCATAGTAGTGGGCCTTGACCTACATATATGGGAGATGGGCTCTAGTGTGAGTGAGGGTAATGAGGAAATGGATAAGCGTAGAGGGAGTTTAGTCATGTATGTCTAGGGTGAAAACTTCTGAATAATACACTTAAGACATTAATCATTTAAAGTGAAAGATTATTGAGCCGGGTCCAGCTGATCCATTGGTTAGGAATAGTGGTTAGGGTATCTTACCCTATATGTTATCGATCCACTTACAAATAATAGTGGTCAAGATCTTTATACCCTATATGTTTCCGGCCCACCGACTACAATAGTGGGGGATTCTAAGCTCAATAAACCAAACTTGAGTTTGCTAAGATACATAAAAGATACTAAGTACTTACAATGGAACAACATGTGAGTAGGAACTAAACAAATCCACCAGTAAGGAATAGTGGTTAGGGTGTTTCACCTTATATGTGACCGGTTCACAGGCTATAATAGTGGTTAGGGCATGATGCCCTATATGTGACCGAGCCATCGGCTAAAATAGTGGAGGTTCTTGTAATTGCATGGATTGATAAAAAGGTATGGTGTGAAATGAGTTCTGATAAGAGATTAATTAAATAATTAATTCGGATTATGGTTGGCTTTTATTTATTTAGTTATTTATCTGAGGTGATCATATGTCGTTTTATTATCCTACACGGTTTTATGTACTTTTATGTGTTGGCCTTAGTGCAAGGTTACCTTGCTCAGTATGTAGCATACTGATCACCCTTTTTATGGATGTTGCTCATTCCCACGAGTAGGAGGACCTTCTGACTTTGTGCAGGTGGACGATGCCTATTTTGATGCCTTTGATGTCCATGAGGCATCAGGGGGACTGAGTGTTGATCTCAAGCTTGGTTTGATGATTGGAGTGACGTGATTGGATCCTCTCTTATGTCATTTTTTTCTTATATTATTTTCTTTCTGTATTGGATTTTACAGAATTAAATATCATTGTTTGTAGACATTATTCCCTTCGAGGAGTTTGATTTTGTACCTTGAGATATGTAACTTTTTTATACGTACTTTGATTTCTGGGCTATGAACTTTTGGTTTAAGTATTAACTTAAGTTTGATAATAATCCTTTTAGCCTTAACACTTGGTATTGGAATAGTAGGAGTGAACCGGTCTAGTACTAAGTGTGGTAGTAGCATCCCTTGAATTCACATGTTTTAATTTAAGTGCTTTTGTCTTAAAAAAAATTGTGAATTTTGGGGTGCTACGCTCTCGTACCCCATGACAAGTCCAACAGGCTATCACTCAATCTCGTTTAACCATCAAAGGCGTCAAAATCCTCATGTGCAACATCTCTTACTTACACCAACTTAGAAGAGCCCAATGCTCGTGGGAATGAGCAACACCATGAAACAGGCAATTAGTACACTATGTACTGAGTAAGGTAACCATATGGCTAAAACCATGAGAGTGCAAACAGACAAATGATGCATACGGTACTTCCTTCAGGTTCACGTCATTATTAAGATATAGGCCATTATTTTCATCTACATATTTTTCATATTATATTCATGTGAATATAGGGACCCCCCAATATTATAGTTGGTGGACCTGAAATGATACTCCAAGGAAAAATGCACCCGACTACTATTATAGCCGGTGGACCGAAAATTATCCTAACCTAGCCTAAAATTACTTGGTGTTCCAATGTAAGTAGTTAGTGTCTTTTCCATGATATTATAATCGGTGGACTGAAAATTACCCCAACATGGGCCCGACTCACTTCATGTTCCACTGTAAGTAGTTAGTGTCTTTTTCATGATTTATTACAATACGAGGTCTGTTTTATCGAGCTTGGAGCCCCCCTATTATAGCTAATAGACCAAAATACACTCCAAGGCAAAATGAACCTAGCCACTATTATAGTGGGTGGACTGAAAAATGTTCTTGGGCAAAATGAGTCTGACCACTATTATAGCCGGTGGACCAAAAAATACTCTGACCTGGGCCTAGCTCGATAATCTTTTACTTTAAGTAATTAGTATTTTACTCATGTCTTATTCCACACGCAACCCTAACTAGACATGCATAACCCACTGGAATTTTTGTTCTCACCCCTTTACCCGCTCTCCTAAAAAGCCATATCCTATATCATGGGACCTCTACGCACCCTACAAATCCAAGACTCCTTCCCCACCTTTCACTTATTCATCATGAAAAACCCAAAATCCCATGTACGTGGATCAAGGCACATTTCCCATATCTCCACTTTAACTCACCATCGTCCTCTAGGGTTTTCTTTAGAAACCTTAACCTAACCTATGTGTCCTATCCTATCCCTATCATACCTAACCCACGCTCCCTTTGCTTCCAACACCATTACCCCCACTCAATTCACACCTAACATCACAATCTTACTTTCCATCCTTTACATGTGATCATGAAAACCCTAGTTGGCTACCCCGAACCCTAGTACTTCTCCTTTCTTTTATGTTATTTCCTCATCACACACACATCACCCTCCTTTCCACATGACTCATTGTAACACCCCCAAAATTCACTACTGAAAAATTTTATTTTATTATAAGGCTCAACAGAACCAAGTAAATAAAAAATTATGAATTTCGGGGATATTACTATCATGATCAATACAAACTTGGCCCTCGGCCAATCTTGTACTAACCACAAGGATAAAGAAAAATTAACAACTATCATAATTCAAAATTAAAATAAGGCTTCATAAAATCATTGAAACATTCATGAGGAAAAAATTAGAGTATGCGAAAAAGAGTTTACAATCCAGAGTACATAATTAAAATTCCTCAAAAGGAATAAAGCTTACAATATGATAAAAATCAAGTTTGAGTAAACTAGTACAACATAAAAGGAAATAAAAAGTAAATTAGGCCACGATGCTCTCGATCCCCATTCCAAGTCCATGCTCAACTTTTAGCCCCGTTCGATGCCTCGTAAACATCAAAGGCATCAAAAGTAGTATCACTAACTTGCACAAACATAGAGGGGCCTTTCTCTCATGGGAATGAGCAGTACCCATGAAACGGGTGGTCAGTATGTTACGTACTGAGTAAGGTAACCATGAAACTAAGGTCAACACACAAGGCATATAACACAATCATGATCACATAGGTAGCATACAATCATTATAGATAAATAAAGGCTAAGTTATAGTCTAGATCAACTAATTGTTTATTCTTTGATCAAACTCATTTTACACCATGCTTATTATCAATCCATGCGAGTGCGGAAGCCCCACTATTATAGTCGGTGGACCAAAAATATAGAGGGCATAATGCTCTTGACCACTATTATTGTCGTTGGATAAGAAGAAGAAGAAAAGGAAAGGAGGAAGAGGAACGAATAGCCGACCAGACGAGGGAAAAAGGCAGATCGGCTCACGTAAGGAAGAAAGAAGAGAGAATAAAAGGAGAGATGGGTTGGGTTACATGGGGGAAAGGGGAAAGAAGGATAGGAGCGAGAGGGAGAGTTGGGGCTTGCGTGGTCCATACCAGCGGAAGGAGATAAAGAGAAGAAAAAGGAAGAAAGAAAAAGAAAAGGAAGAAATAAAAAAGGAAAAAGGAAAATGAGGTGGTTGGGGTATTTGGGAATTTTTTTTAGATTTTTTGAAAATAATAAAATTAATAAAAATAGATAATTAAAATTTCTTTTTATATTAATTTTGAACTTTTGGTTAACTTTTTCTAAAATTCATTTTAGTTAGCAAATTACCCTAACCTCCACTATTTTAATTCCTACATTATTTTCCTCCTTTTTTGTCTTAATTACTTCCATTATAAAAATATTATTTTATTAAAAATATTATATTTAATTGATCTCACCTATTAATCCCTATTTTATTATTATTATTTTCAATATTAAGTTTTCGGGGTATTACATTTAATCCTTCGTCTAGCTCCCTCTTGTTTCTCCCTACGATAAGAGAGAATTCGATTTAGGAAATGTTGAGGATTTGTGTCCTCCTCTTAGGTTTATGAATTTTGATGAAGGTTGTGTTTTCCTTATGATTTTATTGATATTTAAACCTTGTTTTGGCTATTAAAGGTCCTCTTAGGATGTTTTTCCTAAGTTTTCCTATGTTGTTTCTTAAAATACTCAAGTGGTTCAGAGTTTTAGACCTTCTAGTTGAAGTAAGAACCTTTTTTTCTTCTTTTTGGGTGATTTTTCTAAAGTCTAAAGTAACTCGTTCATGATTTTTTGTGTAATGTATGGAATGAAAAGGATGTGATCAGTGTATTTTTGTGTTAACCTAAATATTTGTAAGGAAATATGATATTTAGCATATTGTTGGTTAAATTATGAAGCCATGACTAGATAAGCATAATATTAGGACCTTCTATGTATGTTAGCATGATCTATCTCTAGGGTTTTATAATCAAAGTAGTATATGAGTGTGGCAACAATTCTATTAAGTTACTAGTATGTTTTATATAATGTGGGAAGTATCTTGCATATAATTAAAGCATGTTATAGGGTTTTTTGTAACACCCTTTATTTCTAAAATAAATAAATAAATATTCAAAATAAGAAAATAGGTGGAAGATAGAACCAATATTGAAAGTATTATTGCCATATCTAGTATAAGTAGGCACCGTTGTCCTACTGACACTAGATGTTAAGGGTAACAAAAACATGAAAGTACAACAAACTTTACTATTAAATTCAAATAGAAGCAAATGCATGTGTCTAGTAAATTCAAAAAAAACCAAATGAATGAAAATGGAAATGAAATTGTTAATACAATCAAAAACCATGAAAATAGTCAACAATGATAAATAGAACTCTAAAAAAGAGCTCACTTCTCTTTTTTTTTCCACCATGCATTTCATCCATTTCTTGAACAAGTTCATATTCAATCTATACTAGGTCATCTACTTTCCATGTGCATCATGGATTATTGCAACCTCATTTTAAACGTGTAATAAGTTAGGTAGGAGAAATCATAATATTAACAAATCTACTAAAAATATCTAACATAAGAACATCTTAATATTAAATAAATCTAAGCCCAAACCATCAATTAATTTCTTGGTTACTCAAACTTCCCAACTATCATTTAATTTAAATATCATTCAATTGCCAAATAATAACTAGATGGATGTGAGATACCTATAAATATCCCCCTATGTCAACTCATCTCCTTTATGTTTTATATATATCCCACTTATAACAAGATGTCTAACTAGTTCTACACTAAATAATACATAGAGGAATCGTAAAAGGATGAATGATCAAACTTTTACTAACTCACTTTGCCTAAAATTTAGCCCTCATTTGGTATTATTTATTTTCAATAATTACTTTGAGATAAAATTTACTTTTATAATAGTACTTTCCAAAAAGTACTTTAGAAAGTAAAATATATGTTTGTTTTTACTTTTGTTGTATAAGTGATTAATACTAAAAAATTACTTAATGTACCTCATTAGTGTTTGGATTTTATTTTTCTACAAATTTACTTTTTATTTTCCATCTTCCAATATCTATATCTTTTGGTAATAATTATTATATAAATTCTTTAATATTAAACATTAAAAATCATATGAAGCATAAAATTTATTAAAAAAATATAAAAAGTATGAAGATATTATAAAGTACTAAAAAATATAAAATTATTTTAAAAAATTATGAACAATCACTAAATGTTTTATATAAAATTCAATAACATCTAAAATTTAGATAGTGCTAATGATAAAAGTTTATATTATACTATGAACATCCTTACATTTATAATAAAAATCATAAAATTAAATAGTTCAATGAAGAGCATAGTAAATATCATTTGCAACCCTACATCATAACATTTTATTTTCTCTAGCTACTCTACCCTCTACATGTTGTCCAACATCCCTATTCCTATTTTTTTTCCATATATTTCTCTATTACAAAATTTATCAAATAATATATCATTCATTCTATTCAACCTAGTAAAATTGTGGATTTTCATTGTTGCAATGATAATGAACATTTTTTGTTCCAAACTATAATTCGGCATCTACTTTAAGATGGGAAAATAAACCTTCAAAACACCAAAGTAACACTCAATCACCTTTTGAACTTATGAGTGTAAATGATTGAACAACTCCCCTTTTTCCTTATGGACTGCCAACTATTTGAAAATTAGATAGATGATACCTTGTATCCTTGAATGGAGTAAGATAGCAGATATATTGGGATAACCTAAATTGACCACATAATATTTACCTACATAAAATGTAAGTTCATATTATTCAATTATAATATTTTATACTTAATATATCAATTAATGTTCTATTTACCTCGATAATGATGATGATTTTTTTTAAGATCTCGAATACAGTATTAGAATATTCAAGAATCATGAGCCGACCCCTCCCATGTAGCTTCCACAAATGTGAACAACATATTAAAACAAACTGCCATAATATTTGGGGAACACACACCTTTACGATTATGATAGGGCATTTGTTCATTCATTGGAACATAATTATTGATATGTGTTCCATCTATCACTCCTACACAATCTTTAAAATAAGGCCAAAGTCTCAAATCATTTATGATCTTAAGAGGGGCCTCATCAAGGCTTTGATGAGGCCTTATAGTCCCACTAGCAATCTTTGATATAGCAATTAAAACCTTGTTGAAATATCTACTAATGGTATCTTTAGAATGCTGCAATCAATCTTGCACAACTCTATTCCTTTGATTGTGACCAACTGTATATAAAAAATTACCAATTGTTCTTCAATAATCACATTATAAGTATCAATTAGCAACCTCCTTAATCTTAAAAAACTTGATAACCTTAGAAAATCATCCTTCTTCATTCTAAATAAATCATGACATAGTCTATCGTGACCATTTAATATACATTGGACAAATTGGTAACTTGTTTCAGAATAATCCCAACAAACATTCTTCTCAATAGATTTCTTTTTTATCTTTCGCAAACTTCGTAGTACAAGTAAAAGTAGAAGTAGTCTCTTTTTTTTTGGTTTTTTGTTGGTGTTTCTGATCATCCATTTTTTTCAAAATCAAGGCATAACTTGTATCAAACTTATACCCAATATATATTGAATTAATAAGAATGCATAAAATATAATCTTGTATCCCACTAAAAGTTAATTCAAGCAAATATAATATGCATTTGATTGATTGGCCAAAGTCTATCAAAAGTAGACCATTTTAAAATACTAAAAGTCACAAGTCGAGAAAATTACATAAGTTCAACATAAACAAGAGAATTTATAATTCATGGTTTTACAAATAGAAAATAAAAAATCCTAAAAAAAATTAGTCTCTTACAAAATACTGTAATAATCTAACATCCTCGATCAATTCTTAGATGAATCTCTTAAAGATTTCAACCAAACATTATGTTTTTGGGGAGCCATATACAAATTTAGCAACTTATTATCAATCTTTTCACTAGCTGACACCTTTATCTTACGACAACTAGATTGTTGACTCTTAGAATGATTATTACTTGACTTTTTCTTTTGGCATGTCCCACCATCTAAATCACTAGAATCATAATTGTCGATCTCAATGAATTTTTGGCATTTAAAAGGACTTACATTACTTGTTCTTAGATCTTTATCCTCCTTATCAAAACTTGGATGAGTCCCTTGAGATGGAGCCATAAGTTCTCCGGTTGCATGAGTACCACCAAAGATTAACCGAAGCTCATCTGATTGGGCAATTAGCTTGTTGCAAAAGTGTTTAATACTTAGGTTTTGCTAGAAAAAAATTAAATTATTACATGTTATATATAATAATTAAAAAATGAGTGAAAAATATATAATTGTAATTTACCTAAATAAATTTCTTTCATCTATCTTCCCCACAAGTGATTGCACTTGTTATTGAATCTCTCCTAAGTCTAGTTTTACTTTTAAGCTTCACCCATTCTAAGTAATCTTTATTTTTTGTTGAGGTAAAATAAATTTTCACTTGAATTTTTTGGTATCATATATTCTCAAGCCTATTAAGACCATCAATAATTTTTAACCATCTAATCTTATTAAAATTTGAACTAGGCCTATTCCCTTTCTTAACCTCCTCAACACATAATTGAATAAAGGTTTGATGCCTTGATTCAGTCCAATGTGTAGTAGCTGATAGAGATGCCATAAGTCCTACAAATATGCTTATATAATATCAATTTGCACAAGATTCATAGATTTGTTTGCACTGTCATCGTAGACATATAGTATAATGGGTTGAAGAACATACAATACATTTTGAAACAATCAAAATAAATAATAAATTCTTATCTTCCCCATGAAGAAAAAAGAACAAATGAAATTACAATGGTTAGATGAGCTTTGGATTATTGGTGTAGGACATAATCCAAATACAAGCATCTTATTTGGCAGAAAATTAGATTAAAAAATGAGTTCATGAGAAAATAGGAGGAGCAACAATTGACTAAATTTCACCTCTCCCTGTGTCCAACTGTTTCCATCCTCTTCCAATACCTATCTTAATAATTAATGTTTAATTGAATATGAAACAAAGGCACCTCAATGGTCAACACTAGAAAAAGAAAAGGCATGACATAATAGCCTCAACTGACAATATTCATAAGACCCTCACACCTTCATCATAATTATAATATGACAATCCTTATATAGGTAGAGGGATATGGGTGGGTGGGGGGAGATTGCATAGACATGGGTAGAGGGATGTGGATGAGAATACAAAATGAGGAAATTACATTCCTTCCATTACTACAAAATGAGAACATTAGAAAATAACAAAAAAAATTATTGCACAAATATACATTTTGGTCTACAAGTAAATTCTTAAACAATGAGTGAGTTCAACAATATTTCTAAGAAAACAATTGTTTTATTTAAGGAACCTAATAAGATGTTACACTTTGAATTTTCACAAAATAAACCACATACCATTCTAAACCCAAGTTTTTATATAGGGGTACTAGTTCGCCCTTTTTATATATAATAACTAATAATTAAGACTTGACGGGTCAGAATAGTGTGATTGACTTACTGATTCGGTGCTATACGTTTCACGGGAGGGACCAAAGAAAGGTCGTCCTAAGTAAAAACATTTCTACATTCTTCTAATATAGTGCAAGTGCACATGAAATAGACAGGACATAAGGTTGCTACATAAGCCAAATCTAAAAATCTAGATTATATATATATATATATATATATGTATATGTATATGTATATGTATGTATGTGGTGTGACCGTAGCCGACACGCAATTTAAACCCTCTTGTTGTCAATTGTAGCACTGGTAAATAGGGTATCATTCTAGCCGGGGATTGAGAGGGCTCACTTCTATTTAACTAGTTTAAAAATAAATAAATAATAAAATAAAATACTAATGGGGGTTTATAAAAATAATAAAATAATAAAATAATAAAAGGAATAAATAAAACAAAATAAAATAAACTAATAAAAATAATGAAAATAATGGAAATAATGGGAAACCGTAGATATGAGGAATATGTTAGGGAAATAAAAATCCACCACTAGATTAGGTCGTAATATAATATTTATTTCTAAGCCATCCTTTAATCATGAGAAAGAGATCGACCAAGTTGCACACCAAAAGCAGGTCTATACACCTTATATTACTTCCCTTAACTAATTAATACGACAAAGCGCCAATATTAACCCTATTAAATACTAGCAGTATAGAAGCAACAAGCGGCTCCTATATTTAACTAGATTTAATGCATTAAGTGTAAGTGGAAGGATGTCAATCTAAGTACCCATACTAGTACAAAAAGCATGTCTAGCTGTATTTCCTATCCTTGACCCACACGTATCGAAACGTTTTACCACTTCGGTTAGAATCACAAAACGATTAGGTGAATTGTTATCTAACCTAGCTGCAATTTATACATATAAATTCTAGTATATTTAGTTGGCCACCTAGCAGGCAAATAATCCTACATACTGTCACTTATGAGGTACCAGAACAAGGCACGCACCAAATAAACTATACTTGACATAATTATATATATAAACGATAGCAATTAACATAGAGTCAAGAAACAATCTCATGAAACAAAGAAAATAAAATTATAATTCAAATCCTAATCCAGGGTTTCAATTTATTCCCTAACAATAAATAATCAGCCATCCATAATTAAATAATTAATTACACAGAAATATTTATCTAAAATATAAATTAAAAATAAGAGAAAGAAATAACCGGAATTAATTTTGGATAAAATATTTAGAATTTATTCAGATAAAAATTAATTTTATCTGAAATAAATTCTACCGGTATTAATTTCTTCTTATTTTTCTTCCTTTTTTGCCTTTATTTACGTGCCAAATTCTTTTTCTTTTTCCGGTTGGCGGCTGACAAGGCTGACGGATGCTGTGTCGCTGCGTCCGATCCCGTGCATCGTCTTGCGCTGAGGCTTCGATCTGTGTGTGCCTCGATTTCTGTCCTTCGCAGTTAGCCTGAGTTCCACTCGCTCTCGCCCCTCCTTTATAAATTTTTTTCATGGGTCGAGTTTGACTTTTCACCGCCACATCAGCCTTGTGCTGTGCGGCTCGATTCTGCTTTTTCTTATGCCGTCATTTGTCTCATTTGGCTTCCTAATGTCGTTCGAGCCTTTCTTCTTTCCACGTCACCCCTTACGACTGACTTTTCTTCTCATGCGACCTGTTTGGTTTGCTTCGTTTCCTGGCCTTTGGGCCTTCGGGCCGTTGGTCCAAAGGTCAAGTTTCTTTTTTATTTTATTTTCTTTTATTTAAAAATAAAACTTGCAAAATAAAATTCAATAAATATTAATAAATAATATTTTATTCTAAATTTACTTAATTTGTATCATTTTAGCTCAAATAATAACATTTATATAATTTTTACCACTTAAGCATAAAACAATAATTATTCCCCTATATTAGATAAATAAACTACCAACAACTAAGATTATAAGGGTATAAATGTGTCAAAATATGAACTCATCAGTATGTATATCACATCATATTGTTTGTCATATGTACATAGACACACACACACACACAAACAAACAATATCTCTCTCTCTCTAAAGTGCACATAGTCCCTATAAAGTAGATGCCAGACAGAAAGAGTCCAAACACTCCCACCCACAAATTCTATCATAAGCAAACCTGCCCTCTAATCTACATATGATAGAGCAGAGAAGCCGGAGATGCTTCATTCTCATCCCTTTGACATTTGAGATCAGATATGACATAATAGAAGGAATGCACACATTTTCTTGTTTCTCTCACATGATCGGAAAAGGACAACGCTCATTAACGTAAGGAGCCTATATTTTGGTTGATTGAGGGAAGGGATTCGTTAAGTCGCTCAAAAAGCAATTCATTTAAAAGGGAAACTGTCTGAAAAATAAGAAGAAAAAGGAAAGGTACGTATTTCCCCCTTTTTCCCACCCTCTCAAATTAGGGTTTCCTCCCAAACCCTGACTCAGTCTCCTATGCACCCTTATATTTTATCATGTACTATTTTTCACCCAAAGCCTCCAATCTCCCAAACAACTCTTTCATTACCTTCCTCACACCCAAGGAAACTTTCCATATGTAAAGTTCACCCTCATGCGGACTCTATCCATCCCATGCAAACCCTTGAAGTTATTTTGCTTAAAGTCCCTTTTTATTCTCCCTTTCATGGATCATGGGATTTTTCGATCATTCCCACATTCCTTGGTCAATATATTTCCCCTTTGGGCAACTTACTTCCCCTTGGTCCACTTACTTCCCATTTTCCTTTTCATTCTTCCACCCAATATCACTACATTAATTATCTTAGCATACATGTCCTAAAAGGGTCATATCACATCACATCACCATTCACAACACAAATATATTGTACACATGCATAATAGAACACAAGAGCATACCTCAACTCCAAGCTACACTACACATAAAATAGTTATAAAAATAGCACAAGATACACAAAATATCATTATACAGGGTATCCAAGGCATATAAAAACACATTGCACACATAAGGCCTTAGCTACACTCTTACCTAACATAACATTGGTGTTGGAGTACGCCCCTACACCTCCTTAGAGTTTTGATGGGTTTCACCTACAAGAGGGAAAAATTAAGGATTAGTTTCCCTCCTACTAAAAATACTACTATTTCCTATTTTATTTTAAGATAGGGTTGCTATTATTAAAGGGAACTTTACAAGTGAAAACTAGGGTTTTTATCCTCAAGTTATCCTACTAGATATTACTAATCAAAATATATTTATGTTAATATTTATAGGTATATTTATATTATTAAACCTAATAGCTTTATTTCTTCTAATAATAGTACTACCACCATTTATAGCAAAAATATTGATATTCGTAATAATAGTAATACGAATGCTCCTAGTAATAGAAAGTATAGTATTTTTAAGGCTAAGGCTAATAATAGTATTAGGGATAAAATAATAATATAATAATAGTGATACC
The DNA here is from genome assembly GCA_039764185.1 of Tamarix austromongolica. Taxonomy (NCBI): domain Eukaryota; kingdom Viridiplantae; phylum Streptophyta; class Magnoliopsida; order Caryophyllales; family Tamaricaceae; genus Tamarix; species Tamarix austromongolica. Next base: position 75,316,379 of record CM077817.1, read on the forward strand.
AAAAAAGTACTAATATTGCTATAGATAATGATGATAATAGTTATATTTGAAGTAATGATAATATAAAGGTTTGAGTGTTTGTACCACAATAATAATAGTAATAATAATAATAATACTATAGTAACAATGTTGATAATAAAGGTATTGGGAATAATATTAGCAATATTCAAATAATTAATAATAATATTAAGGCTTGAGTATTCGTCTTCTATAGTAACAAAATGATAACATGCCGACTTTTGTTTCAATAACATTAATAATAATAATAATAATAATAATAATAATAATAATAATAATAATAATAACAATAATAATAGTGTTAAGAATAATACTAATAGTAATAATAATCAAAATGGTAATAGTAATATAAGGGTTCAAATATTTACCATAATAATAAAGATAATATTAATAGGCTAAAGCTAGCGTTAATAATAATAGTAGGAATAATAATGATGGTAATAATAATAATAGTATTAACAATATTGAAAATCATAGTCATAATAACACTAAAGTTAATAATAATAATAATAATAGTAATAATAATAATATTATTATTATTATTATTATTATTACTGGTTAGGAAAATCATGAAGTAAGGTTAAGTTAGTATAATAATAATAATGGTGGTGATGATAATAATAATAATAATATAGATAATGCCATTAATATTATTAAAAATAGATAATACTTATATAAAATGGGTTTAGGGGTTGGGAAGGTTAGAGTACCACCTAGGGACGATGGCGGCCCCACCGGCTGTAGCGGCGGTGGCAGAGGAGGGTATAGAGAGGGGAAAAATGGTGGTTTAGGCTAGGGGAGAGGGGAATGAGGGGGTATTTGAGGTGATGGAAGGTACCTCAAGTGGAGAGGGGTGGAATGGAGGTGGTGGTGCAGCTAAGGGTGGCAGTGCACAATAGCGTGTGGTAGCTGAAGGTGGTGGAAGGTGGAGGATGGAGAATGATAGGGAGATAGGGAGATATGGGGGTATGGGGAGGTAGAGTAAGGCCCCCTAGTTGTTTTGGACGGTAGAGGTGGTGTTATTTTGTGACATAATTGGTGGCAGATGGTGGTGTGAAGGGCGGCGGGGGTTGAGGAGGGGTTGATTCAGAGGACAACTTTGCACGGATGGGATGGCTTGTGCAGGGCAAATCAAAGGATGAGGGAGGTTTAGTTAAGTAAAGGGTGATGCAAGGGGGAGTTATATGGGTGGTTCTGCTGGTGGTGATGGGTGGCGGTGGCGGCAGAACAGTCGTTTGATCGGGCCGTGGTGAAAAGGGAGTAATTTCTGGGTTTCAAAATAAAAAACTCAATTAAAGCTACCGATGGGGTATTTATGGACCAATTGGGAGGGAAATGACAAGGGGAAGAAGACAAGAGGGGTGCAGGTGTCAGGCATGTTGGCCGATAGTGGCAGTCGACTGGGTTCTGCTATGGCAGGGCTGTGAGGTTGAGGGAAGAGGGAAAGGGAAATGGGTAGGACACACATAAGAGGGGAAGGGGTTGGTTGGGGTCGAAATGGTGAAAGAAAGGGAGGGAGAGAGGAAAGGATCGCGTGCAGTGGTGGCTGACAAAAGGCAGGGTCGTAACACCTCAGTCATTGCTAGCACCTCGGGGAAGAAGAAGGAACAAGATCGGGTGGTCCAAGGAGAAGGAAAGAAGAAAATAAAAAAAGGAAGAAAACCAGGCTGGCCAGGAAAGAAAGAAAAAAAGAGGGGAGGGTGCGGCGCGGGCCTGGGCCGCGTAGGAAGAAAGGAGGAGAACTGGGCTGCAAGGCTGGGCTGGCCCAAGTCGGGGGGAAAGAAAAAAAAGAAAGAAGAAGGAAGAGGAAAAAGGAAAAAGAAGGGAAAAAGAGGAAAGGAGGAAAAAGAAAAAAGAATAAGAAGAAAAATAGGTGGGTTGGGGTATTTAAAATATTTTGGTATTTTGGGATATTTATAATAATAATATTTTAATAAAACAAAAATTAAATTTCCTTTTTAGGTTAATTTTGGATTTTTGAGAGATTTTTCCTAATTTACATTCTAATTAGCAAAGCACCCTAATTTTTTTTCCAATTATATTATTTATAAGTTTCCTATTGATTTTGCCCTTATTTTAATAAAATAATTTATTTAATTAATTTTTCTAATAAATCCTTATTTTTCCAAATTTCTAAAATTGGGGTATTGGGGTATTTCAATTAAGCAATTAGGTTTAGTGATTACTAATCATCCTAAACCATATTCATTATGTTGACTTAGTATGGATAAAGGTGCTAAAGTAGATAAGCACCTTTTGTGTTATTCATTATCATGATGAAGTATTAAGTAATACATTGCTTATGAATGCTTGTGGTATTTTACTAGGAAGACTATAGAAATATGATATAAATGCAATTCATGATAGTGTGAATAATGAATATATTATGCTTAAATATAAAAATAAGTATAAATTGAAACCATCTCAATATTATCATATGCAACATACTAAGACTAAGAATAGTTTATTCTTACATGAAAAAGATATGATTAATAACAATAAGGAAGAGGGTATTTGTTATGCTTTAATAGTAAAATAATATCAATTTGGGGAGAAAATTCTAACAATTCAAACCTTACTAAATTACCTGATGAATATAAGGATATATTATTTATCCTAGAATGTCTTTACCTAATAAACCTGCTTATAGATGTAATCCAAAAGAATATAAGGAATTACGAAGATAAATACAAGAACTGGTAGATTGTTGTAGAATCATTGTGGATTTAGAGAGATCCACAAAAAAAAATTTAAAAAGATTATGCACATTTGAAGATTCAAAGACAAAATAAAAAATTTAAGGAAAAAGTAGAAATCATTATTCGTGCTCTTATGTAATTACAATATAACTAAACTAGTCAATAAATTAATAAAAAAAAATCTAAAATTATCTTTTAATGAAGAGTTCTATGGAGAACAGGAAGAAGTTGGGGCACATGACTTTTAACAGTTAGGGTTTCAACATGTATCCTTTTATAAAAGAAAAAACCTTATGGAGTAAAAAAAAGGTGTTTTGAAAATAAGGAAAAACATGGTCCACATTTAGAAAACATGGGGCTCATTTTTTTTTACTTACTTTTTACTATTTCCTAAGAAAAATCAAAAATTTCTCTCATAAACACGATATATTTTAATAAACATGGTACCCCATGTTACTCACATAAAAAACCATACTACACCAAACTTCTCCAACACATGCATGAACCAATACAATTTTATGCTATGCTTAAATACTTAGTCAAAACTCATAATTCTCCACCTTAACATAGTATTTGTAATGCATGAAATGTAAAGACCTCTACAAAAAAACCTAGCCCAAAAAAGGACCTCATGGCCTATAAACAGTAATAAAGTTTGAGAAATACTTGAACTTACCCATGGTCAGTAGCTTCATTAGCATATCAATAGGATTATCCAAAGTATCCACTTTTTCTAATACAACTTTGCCTACAAAAACAATACCCCCAAAAAAGAGATATTTGATGTCAACATGCTTCATTCAATGATTAAAAGAATTTTGATTCTTTGCTAAACATATAGCTCGTTGGCTATCACCATAAACAACTAGAGCACCATAGCCAAACTCCAACTCTTGTACTAAACCACCAAGCCATTAGGCATCTTGTAAGGCCTCAATCATAGCCATATATGCTACTTTAGTAGTAGACAAGGCCATCATATCCTATAAGGAAGGCCTCTAGCTAATAGTTAAACTACCAAGACACAAAATATATCTACTAGTTGATCTCCTTTTATCAAGGTTTACACTATTATTAAAGTCCACAAACCCAACCATTGAATTAGTTGATACCCTATACTTAACACAAGATGATGTCATTCCCTTCAAGTACCTAAGGATCCACTTCACTGAAATCATTGAGCCTTTCCCAGATTTTCCATATATCGACTCACAACACTAATAGTTTGAGTAATATCAGACTGGGTACACACCATAGCGTACATGATACAACCATGAACTCCTCCTCTCTTTGTATTTACGAAAATCTAAAGTAGAAAATATAAAGTGAGTAGCCAATGGTGTGCTCACTCTCTTGGCATCCTTTATATAAAATCTCTCTGGCACCTTGTTCACATAGGACTCTTGTGACAAGCACAAAAGCTTTTGATCACATATTCTAATGATCCCCATGCCAATGATCTTCTTTGTATCTCCAAGATCCTTCATCCCAAACTCACTATTTAAAATTGCCTTCACCCTTTAAACATTAGACATATCTTTTTATGCCACAAGCATGTCATCAATATATAGAAAAAGATACATAAAAACCTACCTTCTATCTCCTTCAAGTACACACATTCATCATACTTACTCCTAGGGAAACCATGGTCAATCATAAACTGATCATATTGTTTATACCACTATCTAAGAGATTACGTTAGACCTTATAGTGACCTCTTCAATAGGCACATATAATCATGAATTCCCTTAATTATAAACCCATCAGGTTATTGCATGTAAATCAAGTCCTTGATTTTACCATGCAAAATGTAGCTTTTAACATCTAACTACTCGAACTCAAAATCATGCATAGCCATAAGTGCAAGTAAGGTATAAATAGAAGTATGTCTAATCACAGGATAAAATACCTCATTACAGTCCACGCCTAAAATCTGACTGAATCCACTTGCAACTAAATGAGCCTTGTACCTTAGTCTCTCAACCTTTGGAGCTCCTTATTTGAACTTGTACACCTGCTTGCAATCAACAATCTTTTTATTTCTCGGTGCCTTCATAAGTTCTTATATTTGATTCTTCAATAAGGAATATATCTCTTCCTTCGTAGAAGCACATCACTCAACATAATTAATATGCTCAATAACCTCTAAGAATGATGTTAGCTTATGCACATCAATAATAGTCTATGCAATAGATAAAGCATAGCTAATCAAATCCTTATAACTGTACCTAAATGAAGGTTTGACCTACTTCCTTGATCTAATAGAGAAACACCTCTGTGCTCCACCTACTACGTAGATGCATCTACTTTAGGAATAATAGGTCTATCAGGAGGGTATCTTCATCCAACTCAACCTCAACCTCCACCTGGCCCAAAACACTATTATGCTCCACCTTCTTAGTGAAACCATCACAAGACTCAGTCTTTTGGAGGAACATTGACTCATTGAAGCTAAAATACCTATTAGTTAAGAACTTATATAAAGCTAGGTCCCATAACCCATATGTTTTCACTCTGGATATAAAGCTAAGAAAGATACACTTCTTGGTTATAGGCTCAAGTTTACCATCATTCACATAAGCATAATCAAGGAAACTAATAATATAACAATTATAGTAATCAACTTGTTTATATGACTACGAATCCTTAGTTGTATTCAAATTAATGGAGTGATTTGGTTTCTGGGCACACTATGTATGTTGCCATATAAACCACCTCTTACAAAAAGTCTTTACTTGGACCTCCCTGTGATAATATGAATCAAGCCTTCTTCAAAAGGGTACTATTCATCCTTTTAGAAACCTTATTTATTGTGGTCTTCTAACACAAGTGTGGTGTCTTGATATCATATGGTCTTGGTAGAAATTAGTAAAACTCTACTAAAAAAACTCAAGACTATCATCTATCCCAAGACACTTAATCCACTTTCTAGTATGATCTATCAAGGTCTTTCAACATTGGAAAACAAAAAATACATCATTCTTATGCTTTAAGAAATACGCCCATACCTTTCTAGAGAAGTTATTAATGAATGCGAACAAGTATCATGAGCCACCTTTAGAAACTACTCTCACTAAGACCCACAAATCTAAATGAATATACTCAAGAGACCCTCTCATACTATGCTTAGTTTTTAAAAAGCTAAACCTCTTCTATTTTCCAAATACACAGTACTTATAGAAGTTCATACTACCTATACTCTGTCCATCCAGCAACCCCCTCTTATAAAGATTTGTTAGACCCTTGATCCTCACATGTCCTAGTCTCATATGCCAAAGTCTCATAACATTTAAGTCTGACTACCTCAATGTTGTTATAAAAACTTTCTCCACTATAGTGGAACCCACTAAATCATATAATGTCCCAACCTGCTTCCCCTTCATCGCCACCAAAGCCCCTTTTGTAACTCTCAAGGTACCCTTCTCATTAACACACTAATACCCATTATAATATAAGAAACTCAAAGAGATGAGGTTATTGGTAATCTTTGGGATATGTCTCACATTAGATAGTGTCTTGACCACATCGTCATGCATCATCACCTTCATCTTCCCAATCCTAGTAACTTTGCAAGCAACATCATTATCCATTAAGATAACTCCACCTTAAGTAACCTCGAATGTTTGAAAGAAATTCTGGTTGGAAAATATATGGTAAGATCACCCAGAAGCCAAGATCCATCTATCACTGATCTTGTTTTATCTATCACTAGCTAATAACACATCTCCATCACTATCACTATGGCAACTGTAGTATCATCCTTTGTATTAGATAACTCATCAGATGTAGCATCGAGCTTTCTATTAGAAAAAAACTTGCTGACATGCCCCTTATTATGACATCCGTAGTATATCACATTATTTTGCCAACTCTTCGGCTTATATCTCGACTTATTATGGTCACCAGACCCCTACTTCTATGTCCTTCCCTAGCTACCAATCCCTCACTATGTGAGTCCTTGGAAGTGGTCTTTCCAACCTACTAACTATCAATTAACTCCCATTATGGCAAGGCGTATTTCACATTCCCAAATACTAATTTTTCCTTCCTATACAAAATAATCTTATGAAAATGTTTAAAACTTGTAGGAAAAGAACATAACAACATAATAGCCAAATCTTCATCATCTAATTTAACATCTATATTATGCAAATCCATAAATATAGATTCAAATTCATCCAAGAGAGGTTTTAAGGATCATCCCTCACCTAAGTTTAGGTCATGATTCCAGCTTTAACCACAAGCCAGTTGTTGTCAATTCTTTTGCTACTTCTAACAATACCTCATTTGACAAACATAATTTTATGGTATGGTGGGCCTTTAGATCTAATTATTCAAATCTCTTATCTATCTTCAATTCTGGCTTTTTTCGAATAGCTAAATAAATCTTTTCCAATTCATTTTGAATTATAATCACATACATCTTCAATTTCAACAATCTAAAATTAATGGATCAATTAAAATTTTGAATATTAAATCTTATACCCATCTCGATAACCATATCTCTTCAACTACACAACCATGATACCGAATTATTACAAAAATTAGCTTGGATTTACAGAGATCCACACAAACTCATAATTAACTAGATTATGCACATTTGAGGATTTAAACATAAGACAAAATAATTGAGGAAAAAGTAGAGATCTTTATTCTTTCTCTTATGTAATTATAAGATGATTAAACTAATCAATCAATCAATTACACAAATATACAATTCTCTTTCAATAGAGAATTCTATGGAAAAGAATAAGAAGAATTTGGGACTCATGAAGCTCGATGGTTAGGGTTTCAACATATCTCCTTTTATAGATGAAAAAAAAACTTATGAAGCAAAATAACTTGTTTCAAAAATAAGAAAAAAACATAGTCCATATTTAGAAAAGACACGTCCCTCATGTTTATTTCCTTGCATTTGAATTTTTCCCAAATACATCAAAAGTTTCTCTAAAAAACACAAGATGTGTTAATAAACATGATACCCCTGTGTTACTCTTATAAAACACCATACTACACCAAATTTCTACAACACATGCACAAACCAACGCAATGTTATGTCAAATACCTAGTCAAAACTCACATAGATAAACTTTATGTGAAATAAAGTATGAGTCCTTGTTGAGTACCTACTTTGCAAGTTCCTAAGAAAGATGATACCTATTGCATGTGCATAGATTCTAGAACTGTAAATAATATAACTATCAACTTTATATTTCCTATGCCTATACTTGATGACATGCTTGGTGAAGTTTATGAAGCACACGTGTTTTCTAAAATTGACCTAAGAAGTTATTATCATCAAATGATAATTAGGAAATGAGATAAATGGAAGAACACCTTTAAAATTAAATATAGTCTTTATAAATGGATTGTTATGCCTTTTGATTTGTGTAATACACCTATTTATTTCATAAGACTAATGAATAAAATTCTTTGTCCTTTCCTTGGTAATTTCATTGTGGTTTATTTTAATGACATACTTATATATAGTAAAAAGGAATATGATTATTGAAATGCCCCAATAATCCTAACTTTAAAAATTATAGTTAAATAAGATTTTATTGGAAAAATTAATTAAAAAATTATTTTCATTAAAATAAAAAAGAATTAATTAGGGAAAATTAGGAAGAAGTTTATAAGTATTTTAATTGGGAGAAATTTGGGTATTTAGCTAATTAAGGATTTTATTTCAGAAACTAATTAAATAAATTATTTTATTTAAAATAAGAAGGAGAAAATAGTTCCAAGTTAATATGAATTTTATAAATAATTTAAATGAATAAAATTATGGTGTTTTGCTAATTAAAATGGAATTTATGAAAAACCTTTTAAAAAATCTTAAATTAGCCTAAAAGGGATTTAAATATTATTATTTTTAAATATCCCAAATATCTTAATTAATTTAATTAAGTCAACCCACTATTTTTCTTTTCTTCCTTTTTCCTTTTCTTTTTCTCCTCAACCTAGGCCAGCCCAATGAAACAGATCCCTCTCCCCTTTCTTCCTTTGTTCGCCACCCAACTCCTTTTCCTTCCTTTCTTCTTCGGCGCAGCCCAACCCGCACAGCCCAACGTTTCTTATTTTCTTCCTCCTTTTGCGTAGCAAAACGCCGCGTTCCACTTAACTTCCGCCCGACCGGATGACTCCCCACCTTTTCTTTTCTTTCTTTCTTCTCCGGACCGCCGCTCCACCCCACACCTTTCTTCCTCCTTCTTCTTTCTTCTTCCCCGGCTCCGCCGACCAGCAACAACGCCACCCGTCCCTGATTTTTTGTCGCCGGTTACGCCCTTTGAACAGCTGTTGCTCCTCTTTCTCTCCCCCTTAATTGTAGAATAACTTAACCTACCCCATCTCCCCTATTCTCGCATGATTTTTCCCTCCTCCTTGGCCTACTCAGCCCTTGCCCCATTTTGACTGCCACCGGCTAACCATCGCCGTTGGCGACCGAAAACCTAGCTGACCCACATCACCCTAACCTCCCTTCTAAAATCTATAAATACCTCCATAATGAGCCTGGTATCGAGCTCTTAATCCCCAACCCAGCAAAATCCCCTTGCATGTCGCCGCCCCTTTAGACATCATTGCCTCTACCTCCGGCCAACTCCGTCGCTTGTTCTGGCCACCCAAGTTCTCCCTACACCGTCTTCTATCTAACTAAGCCTCCCTTCTCCCTCGATTCTCCCTACACAAGCCACCCCGACTGTGTGAAGTAGTCCTCCCGATCAACCTCTCTTCAACCTCTGCCCTTCGAACCACCCTTAGCCACCTCTTTCACCGCTTCTGCCTCTCCTTTCATATCTCATTCTATACTTCAAACCACCCTCTACCTTCCCCTACCTCTCTTTTCCTCTTTCTCCCTCTCCTCCTCTCTTTCTCTTCTTCTCCTCCATTCGGCCACCACCATCGCCGCTGTGCGCCGCCACCTTTGGCTGCGCTACCACCCTCATTCTGTCCCTCTCCCTCTATAAACACCCTTACTTCCATCCTCCTTCTTCCTACTTTATTCCCAGCCTTCAACTTTTCCCCTTTTCTTCTCTTTTTCCGGCCACTACTGCATCCGCCATGCACCACTGCCGGCGCTGCCTGTCACCACCAGCCTAAAGTTGAATCCTAGACCTTATCAACCCTTTTTCCATATTTTTACAAGCCTTAATCTATTTTATTTCATTTATTCAAAATATATTAGTATTACAATTATTATTAATATTTCTATTATTATTGTTATTACTATAATTAATAGTATTAATGTTTTTATTATTATTTATATTGAGGGTCGAAGCCCTATTATATTTTTAATTTGATTTTATTATTATTATTATTATTATTATTATTACTATTAATATTTCAAAATTATTATTATTATTATTTCATTATTATTATTATTATAAATATTTTACTCATAGTTTTGATATTATTATTATTATTGTTATGCGATTATTATTATTATTATTGTTGTTGTTGTTGTTATTATTATTATTATTTTCAATGTTAGCATTATTATTGTATATAGGACCGAAACCCTATTGTGCCTATTTTGAATTGTAGTAGTAGTATTATAAATATCAAGTCTTATTATTAATAATATTTTTACAATTAGCATTTATTATTCTTATTAGTGTTATTTTTATTTTATATTATTATTTAATAAGTTTATTGTTATTTAATTTGGGGTAGAAACGCTACTTTATTTTACCTTCAAATATTATCCTTACTATCCTTACTATTATGATTATTATCATTTTTGCAATATTATTATGGTTTTATCATTATCATTATTATTATTACTATTTCATTAATAATAATAATAATAATAATAATAATAATATTATTATTATTATTATTATTACTACTACTACTACTACTACCACCACCACCACCACCACCACTACTACTACTACTACTAAATTTTATTATTAAAGTTACTAATATTATTATTGGTATTATTTTGGTAAAGGGGCCGAAACCCTTATTTCACTATTTTTTTGAGTAATGACCTTATCATTATTATTTTTACTATTAAATATTATTTTTAACCAAATTTAGTAATTATTTAATGGTTATTATTATTATTATTATTATTTTATTATTTTATCAAAAGCCTAGTCTTATAATAAATTAATAAGTAATAGTATTTTTGGTAGAAGGGAATCTAATTTTAGTTCTTTCCTCAGATTGGTAAGACCAGTCAAAGCCCTAAGGAGGCGTAGGAGCATGCTCCAAGACCGATGTCATTTTAGGTATGGGTGTTACTAAGGCCTATTGTGTGTTGATGTGCATTATATGTTTTGTATGCTTTATATTCTATGTTTATCATTATAATTATTTTTTATGTGGTATGAAGTGGAGTTGAAGTATGCTTTTGTGTATTTATATGGCATGTGTATTATTCATATGTGATGAAATATTGTGGTATGTGATGATTAGTTTGTGACCCTTTAGACATGCATGTGAGGATGTATAAAAGTGGTATTGTGTGGAAAAAGGTTGAAAATGGAAAATGGGAAATAAGTTGACTAAAGGGGAGTAAGATAACCAAAAAGAAGTGAGTTGACCAAATGATGGGAGTTGACCTAAGTATTTTAATGATCCATGAGTGGAAAAATAAAATGGGAAATTTAGAGTTTTGTGTGAGAGAATATAATTTATGGTTTTGTATGGGATAATCTAATTTATGGTTTTGCATGGTTTTGTGTGAGAGAAATTAATCTATGGTTTTGTATGGGAGAAGCTAATTTATGGTTTTGCATGGGAGAATCTAATTATGGTTTCATATGGGAGAATCTAATATATGGTTTTGTATGGAGAATCTAATTTATGGTGTATCATGGGAAAATCTAATATTTGGTTCTGTATGGATTGAATTTAGGGTTTGGTATGGATGAATCTTTGGGTTTCATATGGTTTGAATCTAGGGTTTGGTATGGATGAATCTTTGGTTTGGTATGGATTGAATTTTTGGTTTTCTATGGTTTGAATTTAGGGTTTGGTAAGGATGAATCTTTGGTTTGGTATGGATTCAATTTAGGATTTGGTGTGGATGAATCTTTGGGTTTTATATGGTTTGTATTTAGGGTTTGGTATGGATGAATCTTTAGGTTTTATATGGTTTGAATCTAGGGTTTGGTATGGATGAATCTTTGGTTTTATATGGTTTGAATTTAAGGTTTGGTAAGGATGAATCTTTGGCTTGGTATGGATTAAATTTAGGGTTTGGTATGGATGAATGTTTTGGTTTTATATGGTTTGATTCTAGGGTTTGCTATGAATGAATCTTTAGTTTTGTGTGGATTGAATTTAGGGTTTTGTATGACGGAATCTTGGGTTTTGCATGAAAGGATTTAGGGTTCCGTATGGATGGACTTAGGGTTTAGCATGAAAAATTCGAAAGGTTGCATGGGATGTATACAATCTGCATGGGAGTGAAATTTACGTATGAAAAGTTGATTTGGGATGTAACCAAGGTAATGTAAGTGTTGTTTGGGTGTTTGAACACTTTGGATGAAAAATAGTATGTGGAGATATATAAGGGTACGTAGAAGATCGAGCTAGGGTTTGTATGGACAACTAGGGTTTGTTATGGATGCTTAGAGTTTTTGTGGTATCATGTGTATTTGGTGATTAAAGTGTAATTATGAGGATGGAATTTATGAGTTGTGATGTGTGGAATGTTAAAATGATTTGGGTCGTGTGAAATGGAGTGGGATGAACCACAAAAGTTAAAATTAGGATTTCGGGGTAAAACCCTAAAGTGAGATGTGGAGTGGACTTGGAGGTGTGTAGTAGTGGGCCTTGACCCACATTTTTTGGTGTTGGAGTTTTGGTGTGATTTTGAGTACAGAGGAAAGGTTGTTGGACAAGTTAGAAGGTGTAGGGTTCTTATGATATGATATAGATCAGTTTGAGGATAAGTGTAAAGGAGCGAGTCATGCATGTCTAGGGTGAAAATTCATGAATAATACACTTAAAACATTAATCATGTAAAGTGGAAGAGTATTGAGTCAGATCTAGACCAATCCACCAGCATAAATAGTGGCCAAGTACTACAGTATCCTAGAGACCGATCCACCGGCTAAAATAGTGGGGAATCCCAAGCTAAATAAACCAAACCCTACATTTTTTCAAGATATGGGAAGACACTAATTACTTAACACCATGTGAGAAAAGGGGCCAAACCGATCCACCGACATATAATAGTGGTAGGGCATGTACCCTAAGTGACCGATCCACTGGCTAGAATAGTGGCCAGGAGCAAAATGCCCTAGAGATCGATCCACCGACGAAAATAGTGGGGTTCTCGTACTCGTATAGACTTGATAAAGAGCATGGTGTGAAAATAAATTTGATAAAGGATTGATGAAGTAAATAATATGGACTATATGGGATCTTGGTGTATTCACCTGAATGTTCATAGGCCTTTATGTTATGATGTTGGATTATGCTCTTTTATTATTCTACATGGTTTATGTGATTTTATGTGTTGACCTTAGTGCACGATTACCTTGCTCAATACGTAGTATACTGATTACCCTTTTCATAGGTGCTGCCCATTTCCATGAGTAGTAGGCCTTTTTGATTTTGTGCAGTTAGGCGAGACATCAATCGGGGCAGAGTGTTGAGCATGTTTTGGCTCGAAGTTCAAGAGTAGTATGACCGGATCAACTCTTCTTGTTATTTTCTCTTCTTCTTCTATTTCCTTTGTATTAGATTTTCCCTCTTATGATTTATTACTTGTATTGAGTATTTTAAATGAACATTTTATCGGTTGTAAGATTATTTCTCTTTTGAATATGAATTACAATTCTTTACGCGTACTCTGATATTTGGTTTTATAATATTTCTAGTTCTTTCTTGAACTCTTAATTTAAGTTTAATATTAAACTTTTCTTAGCCTTAGCACTTAGTACTAAAATGGTAGGATATAACTGGTTTAGTACTAAGTGTGACGGTAACATCCCCATAATTCACAAGTTTTCAATTTTAAATTCTTTCGCTTTTAAAAAAAAGTAGTGAATTTTGGGGTGTTACAATTATCTTGTGCATATAATGAAACTATTTGATAATCTAAGTGAAATTAAATTTATGGAAAATTTAGAAAAAAAGTGAGTTTATGCTTCAAAATGTGGTTTTTCTTAGTTATATTATTAGTGGCCAGGGTATTAAAGTTGATTCTACTTCTTCTAACCTTTGAATCTTCATTTCTCCTAAGAAGATTTATACCATTTTTGCTATCAAAGCTATTAAAAGGTGTCTTTTTCATTTGAATTTGCGAAAATAAAGATTTCCTAAACACAAACTAATAACAATAGTAGATGAACCATTTAAAATCCTTAGAAAATTTGGAGAAAGTACTTATGAACTTGAACTTTCAAAATCTTATGGTAGTGTTTCAAGGACATTTAATATTGATAATTTGTCTCCTTATTACTGTGCTGTCCATTTGAGGACAAATTCTTCTCAAGTTAGTGAGAATAATGCATGATCATCTATGGATTCTCAAGATAATAAGGATTTGACATTCTTAATAATGGGGCCTATTACAATATATGTCTTTGATGATAACATGACTATAACTAACCATAACAAGTGTATTTTGAGTAATTCTTGCAAGTATGTAACATACTTGCAAGGAGAATATTTAAACACTTCAAGATGTCAACATATTTAAGCTTTCTTATATTACAATTTATTATAAGTCAAAGGAGCTATTATGTATAGAGGTCAAACATACAAGTCAAAAAAACTTAGTTATTATTCTTATATAAGTTCAAAATTTTTTTAGTCATTTTAATTTAATAATTAGCTATGTGTGTTTTTGATAATTGTAGTTTAATTCAAGTACTATATAGGTTAGTAATATATTGATATTAGGGGTTAATGTGCTATTATCCATGTGAGCATTACCTTGGCTACCTTAATGTGTTACTTAGAAAAGTATAGCTACCTATATGTATACATGTGTTGACAGTATCATAACATAAGAAGTTAAAAGTAAAAATTAAAATCAATTACAAGTATACTACTTGGTTATATTTTCTCTCTTTGAGTGAAAGTTTCTACCTAATACTACTTGGGGTAATCTTAGCTAGAGTACTTTAAATGTGTCCTAAAAGGAACATTCAAAACTATATTCTTGTTAAATTCTTGTTGAATAATGTTTAAAGATTCTTAGCATTCTTTAAATCTTGATTGAATCTTGCTTGAAGATTCTCATTCTTCTTCTTCAATCTGAACTTGCCAATTCTACTACTTCTTCTAACCTTTGAATCTTCAATCCTCCTTAGAAAATTCACAGTAGGATGAGGAAGGTAGATTAGCTAATGTGGAATTTCCTCTAGTAAATGGGATATTAATAGTGCTAGTGGGTCATCAAATGGTTGAGGAATGTAGTGTGCTATCATAAGCAATCCAAATTAAACCATAAACACAAAAAAAGTGAGCAACGAGTAGAGGTCGATATCATGAAGACTATAATTTAATTCACTAATTTTTATTATGAAATAAATTCTCCCCATTATCAAATTACGAAAAAACTAATAGCTAATAATGAAAAGAATAAAAACTAAAAATTAATAGAATAACTAAATAAAAATTATGCTAATAGGGTTCAGAGGACATATTCATCATAAGATAATGAAAAGAAATTCAATTTTGAGTATATGGTAATATTTCAGTGTGGAAGTTTTGGAGCATATTTTGAGCATTTTGATATCATGAGTAAATTTGGTAAATTTAAGCACGATCTTGAAATATCAAATTTCTACCATGTTTTGTGTAAATTCATATGCAGAGTGTGTTTTCTTATGTGTTTGCAACATAAAAGCATGTTAGGATTAATTTGGAAAAGATTGGTAATTTTTTACAAAGTGTGGATCGTGGCTCTAGTTTGTTAGATTGATTACCTAGTTTAGTGAATGATCACTCAATTTGGTAGTCATCTTCGGTTGGTTGCATGAATGGTTGATTGGTTTGATGAACCTCTCAGCTATCCTTGCTGGCAATCGATCAGCTTTCCAAACCAATCGACTAGTTATTTTATAACCAATGTGGTTTTGGTATTACCTTAAACACATTAATTGTTCCACGCTTACCTATTGACTGATTTGGTTATGCATACTGATCGACTGGTTTTATGTCATTTCTCAATGATTATTTATTATTATTTTATTTAATTTGGGAATTCTTTTTTACCTCTTCCATTTAATTTCAACATTTACATCATCATATTGCTCATATATAATTGGAACTAAGGGAAATTAAAATGGTAAATATTATTTTATTTTGTTCAATTGAGCTTGGTGTTACATATTAAAACCTAATTTAGTGGCTTATATGCTTGGGTTAGTGTTTTTTTTCAACAATTAAAACATACATTTGGTTTATTATTTGAATTTATCTAATAGAATCTTAGAGGCTTTTCCCTTATGCACATTTAGGATTTGGTTATCTTTTTTTTCCTCTAACGTAGAGGAACAAATATGGTGGATGTTGAAGATCCTTGAGAAATCTCTTCATACTAGTGTTGGTGTGGTGGGTGCTACATACCTAAAATTTAGTGTATACCACCTTAGCTAGGAGTACAAGCATGGCAAATGCAAAAGATCTCTGAGAAATCCCCCGTAACACTAGCATAAAGCAGTGGTGGGAGTTGTAGTCCTAAGCTAGGCCCCATTTTAGATAAAGACATAGTTTGTTCACATGGTTGTGCACTTCAGGTGTTGCATACCCAAAAATTTAGCATATGTCCCCTTACTTAGGAGACCAAATGTGGTGGATGTGAATATTTACACTAGTGTTTGGTGGTGATGGGAGTTGTTATCCTCTGCTAGTTCCCATTATGAATGATGACATTATGTGATTTTCCCCTTATGATTTGTCCTGGAAGCTCATGAAAAAATGGTTATGTGTACTCTAAATGCTTTGCTATGAAATATGTGTTACCCATGATCTTATGTGTTATATTTCCAAATCATTTTGCATATCATGTTATCATATAACCTCAATGTGTAGCATGAATCCTTACTATGTTCTAAGTAGTTTGTTTTACCAATACTTCATCGTACCAATACTACATTTTTTAGCTCACTGTGATGATCTGAATTTTATTCTAATGAGTAGAGGATGATCTGTAAGGTTATGAATTATGGGTTATAAAAGTGATCTATGGTATATGCCATCGATCTCATAAGACAAACGACCAATCATTTTACCAAATGGCTACTATTGAGAACAAAATGTCAATTATCAAATATCAAGGGGTTTAACTATTTGATTCATATGATCTCCTTCACATAATTAATGTTGAAAACATTAGGGATAATTTTGAAGAAGATACAAATTTTTATTCTCTTTCAGAGGTCAACCTTTGTTACCATGAACTATATGTGTATTAGGGTATGCATAAATGTGATTTGTTGGTAAGTGACCTCGCAACTCTCTTATTAATTGGATCGGTATGCATCTGCCATGCTATTGATGTAGAGATAGTCCATAGGACTCTCTTAGCCCTCTATTAGAAAGTTGTGAGCATATCAAATCCTATAGTATAGGACACACTTCTACCTTATTATAAAGAAGGCAATGAGCTATCCACAGTGGAGGTATTATAGGAAGATTTGGGTCATGTCTTGTGAACTAGATAGTTTGACTAGTAGATAGGTACAATGATATTATCCACAATACCTTTTTTGTTCATTATATTAAACTAATTAGGTATTAATGTACACTTTTTTCATTAAAAAAATGAGAAAAGGCTCCAAAGTCAATAGGAAAGAAATATATTATACTTAGGAAGCGAAAAGGGGATGACTATAAAAGAAAGAAATATAGAATGTTGGCTTTAGTTACCCCATCAATGAGTCCATACAAATTGAAAAAAGAGGGAAAACGTGAAGGAGAAGTTGTAAAATCAAGTGATTTGGTTGCTCCACCTCAGCCTCGGAAACTAACACTAGGTTTAGCTTTGTTGCATTTCTCTAAAAAAAATTTACCTTGTTACCAATATGATTATGGTTGAGGTTCCTAAGAGTATATTGGGGTAAGTATGACTTATCTTGTTGGGAAGGAGTTGATAATGAAATATATGTTAAGTGTTATTTAACATATAATATCTTAGCTATGGTACATTATTTTGGAACTTTTAGGATATATTAGTTATTAATAAATATGTACGATTATTATTTTCCATCAATCTGTAACTTAAAGGGCTGAAAAGGAAGGGATGTCCAAATTGTTCACATTTGTGTGCCCATACACACTATGCAATAGACATCTAAAAAGAGATGGTCATCAATAATAAACACACACGTGATAACATTTTTTTTCGATAAGTAGAAATTGTATTACTAATCGAAAAGGAGATTACAAGTGTGCATTAGATGCAATGACATCCAACAAACCTAGCCACTGCCTAAACTCAACAGAAAGAGGAGGGGTAACAAAATACTAGAAACTTGCATAATAATACATTTCAAAAGAGCTCCTAGCTGTCTAGATTTGTTCTGAAAAATTCTAAGATTTCTTTCATGCCAAATAACAGCTATATAAGCAACAAAAAGAGCTCCCAATAGATACTTCTTCTTATGTGCCTGCCTTGTTCTAGTAAGCAAAGACTTGATCTCTGGCTCCCATCCTAAAATAGGGTCACTTCTGGCAGCCAGCCTTCTAATTGTCTTCCAAATAAGTGTAACAGCAGGACAAAATAGGAAAAGATGATCTCTAGTCTCCTCCTGTTGTTTACAAAAAATACATAGAGAGTCCACAATCATGCCCATCTCCTTAAGTCTTACTTTAGTCAAGAGCCTATTTTTTCATGCAAGCCAAACCAAGAAACGTACCCTGGGAATAGAGCCTGGTCTCCAGATCAGATTAGCCCAAACACATTTGGCCTATGGAGTTCCAAGGGCCTTATATGCCGATTGAATGGTGTACTCCCTCTGCTTTGCTATACATTCTACTATAAAATCCTTCACTACAGATCTGCTCTGAAGAATCTTGAGAAAAAGCCATGAATTGTAAGATGAAGGTGAGTAATCCCAGACAGTACCTTGCTTAATGTACACTTCATGAACCCACTTAACCCACAGTGTATCCTTTTTTCCAGCTATGTTCCACAACAGTTTTCCCAAAGCAAAAACATTCCATAGCTGTAAGTTTAATAAGCCAAGGCCACCTTCCTGTTTTGGAGAATAAAGAGACTCCCATGCCACCAGAGTAGGTTTCCTGATAGTCAACTTACCTGACCAAAGGAAAGTTCTACAAAGACTAATAAAATAGTGCAACACTTTCTTAGGTAGGAGAATAATTTGACTAAAGTAGATTTGTATGCTGTATAACACTAATTTAATGAGTTGAACTCTCCCAGCATAAGAAATAAATAAAGTACTCCAATGCCTTAACCTAGCAGAAATCTTGTCCAACAATGGCTGTAACTGAGCAGTAGTTAGCCTTGCAGAAGATAAAGGCAAGCCCAAATAATTTATTGGAAAAGTGCCTGCTGGATAACCAAGAAGATGAAGAATACTGAACTGATTCTCTATGGCAACTCCTCCAAAGAAAACTGAACACTTGTTAGGATTCACCATGAGGCCTGAGACTACAGCAAAATGGCTCAATACCTCCTTCAGACATAGGACACTTTGTAGAGTTCCTCTATAGAACAAAAGAAGGTCATCTGCAAAGTTCAAATTAATGAGCTGGAGTCTTTTACATCTTGGGTGAGCTTGAAACCTTGGGTCAACCTATAGCTTCTTCAGAGTTTTACTGAAATAATCCATAACTAGCACAAAAAGATAGGGAGAAAGAGGATCACCTTGCCTCAACCCTCTTTTCCCAGAGAATGGGGCAGCCAAAACACCACTAAAGGAGACAAAATATGAGACAGAAGTAACACATGCCATAATCAATTTAATAACATGAGAAGGAAAGCCATAAAGATTTAGAATTTTATGCAGAAAATCCCAATTCACCATATCATAAACCTTCTTAAGATCTACTTTAATCATGCATCTTGGTGATATGCCCTTATGAGAGTATCTCCTTACTAATTCATGGGCTAATAAAACATTTTCACCAATGTTTCTGCCTTTAATGAAAGCATTTTGTAAAGGATCAATAAGCTGAGGCATAAGGGGTTGTAATCTCTGCACCATGACCTTAGCAATTATTTTGTATAGCACATTACAACATGCTATAGGTATAAATTCATTAACCCTATTTGCAGCAGAATGCTTAGGGATGAGAGTGAGAGATGTAGTATTCAATCTTCTAGGGAGAAAACCAGTAGAGAAAAAATCTCTTACAGCCCAGATAATTTCTTTAGCAGCAGTAGGCCAAGAAACTTTATAGAAACCAGCAGAGAAACCATCAATGCTTGGGGATTTTTTATCCCCCATGGAAAACACAACATTTCTTACCTCAAGTTCATAAACAGGTGTAGAAAGTCCAGCAAATAAATGAGGAGGAGCCTTGCAGGATTCTACTAAAGTAATATCTCCCTCCATAGCAACCTCAGTGCCCAACAGCTCTTGATAGTATGAATTGAATGCTGCATGAATGCATGGTGCACCTCTGATCTCATTATTATTAGAATAAATCAACATAGCTAAAGTCTTCCTTTGCTGTCTCTCTTTCACCTTGGCATAAAAATACTTATAGTTTGAATCACCACAAGAAAGCCAATTATTAGTAGCCTTTTGTTTATAAAAAAGCTCTTCACAGTGCAGTAGATGAAAATAGTTATTCTCTTTCTCTTGCAATAAAATTCGATTACCCTGTTGTCCAGGATTATCTAAACAATGTGTCTACAGAGCTTCCACTTCCTCTCTGGAAACCTTGACTCTGTGTGAAATGGAGCCATATTTATCCCTATTGAACAATTTCAGCTCTTGTTTAAGCAAGCTCAATCTTTTAGAAATTTTCAGCAGCAAATTTCCTCCCATCTTGATCCTCCATACATTCTAAACCATAGGCAAGAAATCTTCAAATTCTGTCCAGAATTGAAAAAATTTAAAAGGTTTTGGACCAGTCAAGCAATCAATATTAAGGTGGGTAAGAACTGGACTATGATCAGAGATAAGGGGACTTAGGTACTCTGCCAAAGATTGAGGATAGGCAGAAAGCCAGGGTAAGTTGACCATGGCCCTATCCAATTTACACAAGACCTCCTCTTCTCCCTGTCTATGGCTGGACCATGTATAATGGCAACCCTGACTTTGTAGATCACATAGCTGGAGCTCATTACAACAATTTCTGAAATCTTGCACATCTGAGACATTAAGAGATCTACTATGAGACTTCTCAGAATCCTGCACCACCACATTGAAATCCCCCATAAGCAACCAAGGCTCCTGCCCAGGTGAATTGTCCTTCAACCACTGCCATAAAGATTGTCTTTACCTTCCTGAATTAAAAGCATACACAAATGCAACCCAAAACTGGAATTTGAGTGAACATGAGTAACATGGCACAAAATAGCCTTCTCATGCATTTTATGTAGTCCCATTATCCAAACTGAAGGGTTCCAAAGAACCCATATTCTGCCATTAGGATGGTGAGAATAATTAGCAAGAAAATTCCAGCCCTGAAAACTCTAGTAAGAATAGTACTTGAGTTTGCTTCCTTAACTCTAGTTTCCAATAACCCTACCAACTCCACTTTATGTCTAGCACAACATCTTTTGACTTCCTTGTGCTTGGAAGTCTTATTCAGACCTCTCACATTCCAGGTACTAATCATGACTAGCATGATCAAAATTGGTAACCATTCCATTGTGATCCATTATCTCTGTATGAGTAGAGCCTGAATTACCCTCCAAACAATCTTGAAAACCCACCATATTAGGTCTGAATCTAGTAATCCTAGGTTCAGTAAAATGAACCTGTTTCTGCACTGCCTTTTTCTTTCTGGATACACTACCTTCTAGTACTCCTTCTTCAGTAGCATCAATAGTGGCAGGACATGCAGGAGACTTTAGGTGATCAACCATCTCAGCAGGTAACTGTTCCAAAACCCCAGCTTCAGATGTAAGACAAGGAATAGCTCCATCAGTCGTGGCAATTTCAACACCCTGTGAAGGAGAGTCTTGTGCAACCTTATGCACATGATCACCATCAATAGGCCTTTTTCCTTTCCTGTTATCTCTAACCATTCTCCACTCACCTTCAGATGTAGAGCCAATATTAGTACCATGCTGTAATTTCATGCATCTCTTCTGATCATGACCATAACAGTCACAAAGAGGACAATAAAAAGGCCTCCATTCATACTCAACTTTTTGTTCAATCTTTATCCCCTCTGGATCCAAGATCATGAAAGACTCCAGCAAAGGTTTCTTAACATCCACCTCTACCAATATCCTTGGATAAGAAGCCCTGTCTCGAGATGCAGTTATGGAATCAGTATAGACAGGGTTTCCCACTGCACTTGCTAACTTACCAAGGGAGCTTGTGGACCAAAATTCTAGAGGAAGATTAGGAAATTTAATCCAAAGGGGAAGCACCTACAACTCATCAGGATTAAATTGCAGTCTTCTATGCCATATTTTTAAGACAAAAGGCCTATTAAAGAACATCCAATGATGGCTAAGCACCCAATCAACCTCCTACCGAGTTTGAAATTTAAACAAAAAGAAACCAGAAGTGTGCAAAATAAGTTAAGGGGTCTTAACTGCAGTCCAATGCCTCAATATAAAATTTTGCATCTGTGTGAAAGAAGGAGCCTGGCCATAAACAAACCCAATCAAAGTATTTTCCCAGAGAGTTGCTTCAGAATCAACTTCCTCCCTATCCAATTTAACAATCACTCTACCCCTTTCATATAAAGGATGTTGAAAATCCAGATGTTGTCCATGACTAGGGTTTCTGTTACCAATAACCACATCTCTCCATGAAGATCTTGGGGGGGGGGGATGCTGGTTGAAGCCTGTTCCATAATGGATCTCTGGTATTAGAAGCAGGCTGAACCCCTTCTCTATCAATTGCATCGTCCAGAGGTGCTACTATTTCATTGGAAATATCTGCATGGGAGATTCCTGGAGTAGATGGATGAATAACATGTCCATCCCTCATAATTTCCTGACCATCAACATTCAAATTAACGTCGATCATATCACTTTCATCAGGGAGTATATGGACGCTATCTCCTGCAGCCATTGTTTCTGAGAAATCTGATATTTTCTTTGCAGCAACCACTGAAAAACCTCCATCCACATTATTTCCACTGTCCAGAGCCTTAGCAGCAAACTGTTCTTGTGATCTAATACCAGGTGAATATCTCTTCTTCTTGGCCATGGTCAAAACTCTCTCAAACCCTAGGAGAGAGGAGAGAGCAAACCCTAGCAGCCGTTCGTTTTCATTTTTTTTTCACGTGATAACATTTGCTTGCCTATTTGCCTTCAAATAACTTATCATATTAAAGCAATTTCCTAGAGATGGTTCTATAGCATTACCCAAACCTTACACTAGTTGGAACATATGAGGCCTCTTAGCCCTCTTTTGTGGAGTAGTCCCACTAGGCCCACTATATATTAGTTGGCCCTTTAAGCTGGTGGTTTTTGGAACACTAACTCCTATGAACATGTTTACCTTTGTAAGACTACTCTTGATGGCACAATATTCAAACTGATGATGTCACATAACACTAGACCAACTTCTTAGTGAAGTCACCCCCAAATGATTCCTACCACATTGTTAACATATGAAGTACCTCATGACTAGCTGGCTCAACTTCCCACCATAGCGAGGTGTGTATCTCGATGGGTAACGACCTGTGGGCAGTAACTGCTTTTCTCCATCTTTGTGCATACCACCCTAAAATATTCATTTGGCCTCCAACTGAGTATAATCATACATACATTGCAAGTATGGTCCAAGAGTCCCCACTAACATCTCTTGAAGTCTTAGACTCAAACCTAATTGAAACTTATGAACCATCATCCTCTCATCAGCATCTACCTTTGGGAAAAAATGAACTAGGTTGACATAGTGGTTGTAGTACTCCTCCACTATAGATATATCATGGAGTAGAGCCATGAACTCATGATCTTTTGCAATCCATATGAGATTAGGGTATAAGAGAGTCCCAACCATCTCCAAAAATGGATCCCATAGTTCTAGAGTGCCTTCTTTTAGCTGTTAAACTCTCCTCCACTCGTTAGCTTGACCTCAAAAATGGAACACTCTAATGTCCACTCGCCTATCCTCTGGACACTCAGTAGCAACGAAGGCCTTTCCAAATTACCTTATCTAGCTCTATAATACATCTAGATATTCTTAATCCTTAAAGATTGGTGGATGGTAATGGCCAACCATATGAAGCCAATATTTTAGTGGCAATGTAGTGAAAGGATGCTCTAATGGTAGCTATGAATCTTTATCATGCTGAATTTGTTGCTCTATATATACCCCAACCATCTCTAAAAAGCACTTGAGTCATCGATTCATAACCATCAAACTCATAGAATACTAAAATGCATTAGAAAAGATCAACTATTGTCCACGTAGTTAGTCTATATGGATGTAGCACTTTGCACATAAGGCTAATAGTTTGTTCAAATAAGAAATTTAAGGCTAACATCCAACCCGAACCAAAAATCACTCAAAGATTACACCAAATTCCATTAGCTTGGACAAGGATGAATAAATTCATTTCGTAAAACAATATCAAGATTTAAGACCATAGGATTTGGTACCAACTTGTAACAACCCTAATTTTTAAATAAAAAAAATTTCATTTTGAAGATGATGTAGAAGCTGGGGGATATTATCACCACATTAACCTTGGGAGATGTTTGATCTTCACCTAACACATACTTGATGCAAGGCAAAACGGACCAATGAACAAAAGTTGTAGGTGTTAATAATATAATAGTAATGAAGATGAGAATAACATAGAAGGGAGAGATTTACAAAATTCAAATATAGGGATCAAAGCTAAGAGTTTTAGCTAAAAAGAACAAAAGCATCCTAACATAGTAGGAAAAACCTAAACTAGATAGGCTAACTCTTCACTAAATAAATAAGTAAATCTCGATCCCTAAACAATAGCTAGCTATTGGCTCACATCATCATCCTCAACATACTTGAGTTGAGAATCATACCTTATAGATCATCATTTGCTTTCTAAAACATAATTTAGATCATCACAATGACAACACAAATATAGTATCAGTACGGTGAAGTATTTATAAAAAAAACTACCTAGAACATGGTAAGGTCTCATGTTGCATATTGAGGTAACATAATATCATAATATATGACATACTTAGGAATTATAACTTCTAAGCTCATGATTATCACATAATAAATAATGCATGCAAGAGAATCATGGAAGAGATAACAATATAGATCATCTAGTAAATTCATAAAGAAAAAATATATATTATCAATTCTCTATTTTATGACCATACCTAGTTTTATACCATGAACAAAACCCATGGCAGCATAACACACACAATAAGATACCATACCTACCACAAATGGTCAACATACATCGAGGGTGCTTTCTTAAGGGATACCACACTCACCACCCCTTGATTGCATCTTCCACTAGGGTTAACACAAAATTGGGATACAACACCTACCTATGCTATGATCATACAAAGTTCTAGGAGGCTTATATAGGGAATCCACATCCACCTTATTTAGATAGTAAATCCATGCCAACCAAAAACAATGTAGATCATATACCTTAACTTATAAATATGTGCATATTCCTACCAACCATAATTCAATAGAAAATAAAATTAGGTACCGAGTCAAAAGATAAAAACCACAAAGGCAACCCTCCCACTAAATCCTAGTTAGCGACCCCAAGAGCTGGATAAAAAGGATGAAACAGACTCTCAATTCCATTATTAATAGTCATTAGGTGACATTACAAAATCATAGCTCAATTTCATTAATAACCAATTAAATGTTTAAAGATAACACCCCATTCAACAAAGCAAGGCTTTCAAGTTACACTATATCATTCCTTAATTTATTTTTTCTTAGTTCCAATTATGCATGACCAAGATCATATTCTAGCATCATAGAATAATGGAAAAGAGAAAATTAACCCTCAATAAAAGATCAACAAATAATAAATAAACACAGCAAAATCAGATAAAATTGATCCTTTAGATCAATCAACTAATCTAAGCATACCAAACCCAAGACAAAAATAAATACATGGTGGAACTAGTCTACTCATTTTTTTAAACCAATTTATTGTTTAACTAATTTGGAAAATTACATTACAACATTACTAGTTGATCATTTTAGGTAACTAGTTGACTAGCTATCCCAGAAATAAAAAATACAAGTCCCTGATTGTACCAATTTTTTTGTTTAGGAAACCATTCAATTGATTTTGTTCCATTGGTTAGAATAAAATCTAGGAGTTTTATGTGTTGGGGTTGAATACTATTGATATCATTCCATTAATGAGAATTATGACCCAGAGCTTTATACCCTAGGATTGTATGTTATGATGCCATTCCATTGGTTGAGAATAATGAGGTCCTTATAACTCAATGTGAATATGTTTATGGGTATTAATTTTTCCATTATTATTATAATACCTAGAATCAATAAATAAGTTGGTACCATTCTATGTTAATCTATATATATGCTACCCCTTATTGTTGTAACTTACGACTTTGTGTGACCTTTATATGACTGTATTTTTACCTTATTTAGTACGTATCATATTGATCATCATTTTCATGGGTTCTACTTATTCTCACAAGCTGATCTTCCTTTTTGGCAAGATTGTTGATCACTACTCTTAATGTGCTTCTCTTTGATGAGTGTATAATAGAATTGGTAAAGGGTATGGTTATCCAGATATCTCTATTTCTCTATGGACTCTTAGTACTATATTTTCATTATACATATTTCCTTTCTCTCTTTTTTTTTGTATATTTTATTATGGTGGAATCAAGTGCTTCGTATACCTAATTCCTAGGTAAGAGGTTACTTTTTTCTTGCACTTGTAAATTTTTTTGGAATACATAATTAAATCTTTAGAATGAAAATTTTAAGTTGTGAAATTTTTGGGGTGTTACACCACCACAACACATGTCTTATCTCAAATTTTTTAATCTCCACGATAAACAAACCAATGCTATTGATAATCATGTGTGTACCTCTGATACTCATAAGTGATTTAAGAGGATAATAGAAGGTGGTATATCTTCACACTCATCTAGTCATATGTGTTAAGAGGTCATTTCTTCATGTTCATTTTACTAAGACCACCTAAAAATAGGGCTATTAACTCATTAAAAGCATAACCTCAACCTGTCATAATGCACTACCATAAGCCATACGTATGGCAATGTAGTGTAATATAGTAATCATATGGTGTCTAACAAATTTTCCTCAAATAAAATTCTAAAGCCCCAACCCCTAGAACATTCAAGGATTAATCTCCTCATTAGACTCTTTGTAAGAGAATCTACAAAAAAAATCTCTAATATAACAAATTCTAAGGATATTACACTCTTCCTTAATATTTATCTTGTAGAAGTGTGTCTCATAAGGATGTGTCTCCTCTTACCATTATATATACTATTTTTGGTAACACTAATATTTACGTGTGAATCACAATTAGGGATGACAATGGTCCCTTGTGGGGATGAGATGCTATCCCCATACTTAAACATGAAATAAATCCCCATCCTCAAACCTGCCTCATTCCCCTATTTTCACTTGGGGATTCCCCGCCCTGATCCCCATGGGAATATATCCCTATCCCCACCCCCATCCATAAAAATTTTCAATAAAATATTTTCTTTTTAATTTTTATTTTGTTACTTTTGTTAGAAAAAAAGATAATGTTATAATATATGTATATTTATATATCGAGGTGGGGTTGGGGATGGAGACGCAATCCCCATCCCAAAAAAAATCCCCAAACCTAACCCTATCCCTAAAAACTCCCCCAAACTTGACCCCAAATGGCCCCCCGAACCTATGGGGATTTTTTCCATCCCTAATCACGATGTGAGGAAAGAGGCATATAAGGTTTTCTCCATAAGGGCATATCTACCAATAGGACCCTTAACCACTCTTTCTCTTGGCCAACTAACTTAAAGGAAATAAACTCTAATTCCATAACAGATCAAGCACTACAAGTATGCTTAGAAGACTTCCATGACACGACTCCTCCTCTTAAGGTAAAATTTAACACCCTAAAATTTTGAACAAAAAAAATTTCATTTTAAGACAATACATAAGCATTTATAAAAGCAAACCTAGGGTGTGTTACTACCACATTAACCATGAGAGAGGTATAATCATTACCTAATCTATGTCCAATGCAAGGTAAAATGGAACAACGGATGAAAGAATGCCTGTTTTACTAACCATACAACAATAATAATGATAATAACAATGAGGATAATAATATATATAGAAGGTAGAGATTATAAAATCCAAATATGGAAACCAAAGTTAAGAGTTTAAATAACCAGATAGAACGAAAAAACATTACAACACAATTGGTAAAATACATCTAAACCAATTAGCCTAATTCTTAACCAGATAGGTATGTAACTCTCAAAATCCAAGCAATAACCAACTATTAACCCAACACTTCATCCTCAACGTATGCTAGTTGAGAATTGTAACCCTGTAAATTGTCCTCTACTCATCAGACAAGAAACTGAATTATCACAATAACCACACAAATATATTATTTGTATGGTGAATTAATAGTAAAACAAACTACGCAAAATATGGTAAGGGCTTATGTTGCACATTGAGGCCACATAGTAGCATGTTAATAAGCATGATAAAATACTTTAACACTCTGACTCAAGATAATAATATAACAAGGCATGTTCACATAATACTTATGGAAGAATAATAATATAGTCATGCTGTTGATTCACATAATGAGAACCATATTATAAATATTCCTTTAGTGACCATATACTTTCCAATTATTAAAATAATGCATTCGATCACACCTAATTCTCCACCATACATAAAAGTCATGGTATCATACACACACAATGGGATACCACACCCACCACATAGGGTTAAGATACATAGAAGGGGATTTTATTTGGGGAAACCACACCTACCACACATTAAATGTATCTGTCATAAGGGCTAACATAGATTGAGATGCTACACACACTTCACATGGTCAGAATACATCAAGGGGGCTTGGACTATGATACCTAACCACCACACCTTGAATACATTTTTTGCGGGTTACACAAAGTTGGGAGACCACACCCTCTTGATCAATAAACAATGTGAAGTGCTAAGGCGCTTATACTGGGGCATCTCATCCACCCATACTAGACACCAATGCTATGTCGGACTTCCATAGTATAATCTTATACGTCAAAGATATATGCATAACTTGTACCAACCCCAACTTGGTAGAGGAAAAAATAGGTACTAAGTAAAAAGATTAAACATAAGGCAATCCACCCACTAACTCCCGACTAGCTACTCAATGAGTTAGAGAAAAAGACTAAAAAAATCTTAATCCTTTATTATTAATTACCAAGTGATACCACAAATCACAATAAACTCTATAAATAACCAATTAGGTGCTTCCATGTGATTATACCAAACACATCACAAGGTATATAAGCTACCATTTGGGTGTTTAGAGCTAATACTAAACTAAATCACACAAAGCCCGCAATATTATCATTTTAATCCATATAAAACTCAAGTTAAACATTGTTGAATTCATGATTAAAATATTTTAATTACATGGAAACATTAATATAGAATTTCCTAATGAAGAACGTTAAATATTAAGTAAATATGATAAAATCAAGTAGATTGCTTGGCCGGTTTGGTTATGCCAAAGCTGATGAAAAATGTCACACATCAAAACTAGTTAACTGGTTGATCCAATTTATTGAATATTCATAGAAACCAATCAATAGGTTTGGCTAAACTAGGCAATGGATCTAAGCAAAGGGAAAATCACACCAGACATAACACAATCAATTGATAGGTTAAGTATACCAATTAGTTGTTCAATGGAGACCAGTCGATTGGTTCATCAAATCAATTAATAATTCAAGTAACTAGTCGATTGGCTACCAACCTATACAACTATTCACACAACCATTCGATCAGTTATGGTAAACTGGTCAACTAGTTTATGTGAAACAACACTCAGACCCATGAACCACATATAACAAAATTGCTAATCTTTTCCTAATTAATCCTATTGTGATTCTATGTGGTATAATATATAAAAAGGCATACTCCACATATAAATTCACCTAAATCATGGTAAGAATTGATTCTCAACAAGATCATGCTAGAATTTCAGTATACTCATGCTTAATTTCAAAATACTAAAACATG
This sequence comes from Tamarix austromongolica, assembly GCA_039764185.1. NCBI lineage: Eukaryota > Viridiplantae > Streptophyta > Magnoliopsida > Caryophyllales > Tamaricaceae > Tamarix > Tamarix austromongolica. Next base: position 75,346,422 of record CM077817.1, read on the forward strand.
CTTGAAAACTCTAGAAATCAAAATATGGTGACATGCTCAAATCTAATAACTCAACACAATACATACCCATCATAGAACATACGAAGCACTCAAAATAAAAATAAAAAACACAAGCCTTTATTCATATTAGAGATAATGATTCCTACCTCCAAATAAAGATTCTAGAACATAATGACTCCTAACTTGATGGTGTCTACCAAGATCTCAATTTTTTAAGAGAATCAACAATCAAAACCATTATGAATAATTATCAAAACTTAATATAATAATAATAATAATAATAATAATAATAATAATAATAATAATAATAATAATAATAATAATAAGAAATGTGGCATATCAAAAACTTTTCTCATAATTGAAATTAGAGAGAGAAAATAATATCTTCAACCTTTCTCAAAACCCTAATCTTTCCTTCCTTAGAGATAAGCCTTTGTTTTCTAGCAAAAATAGAAAAGGGAGAAAAAGTAGAACTGTCTACCACTTATGTATTTTGATGCAGGATAAAGTGTGTTTAAACATCTAAACATGATTCTTAGACATGTTTAGGATGTTTCTTGAGGTTCTTGAAATTTTTTTCCAAGTTAAAGACACATGTGGTTCTAAATTGAATAATCTCGAAAATTAGAGATTTTTGCACAACAAACAAAGCCTTAGTGAGTTGGTTGATTGGTTTAGATTTCAAGGTAAAAAATTCACAACTCTAATAATTCAAAAGAACCATAAAAATTGGATAATAAAAACTAAGGAGTTGATTGTAATAAGCTAGTGTTTTGTTTATAGATATGATTTTATATGTCACTTTTGTAACTAAACCCCAACCCCAACATATCATGTGGCTTGTTGGGTGGGTATTTTCATAGGTTATGCTTATATATATATGGCATGATGTCAAATATTATAATAGAGTAGAGATGAGATGTAAAGAAAAGTTGAGTTGAGTAATAAAAATCTCTTTGTGAGTTTATGCATTTTCTTTGTGAGATTGTTTGATCATGGTAAAATTACTATATGTGGTTTCTCTTAATTATCTTTAGTGAGTAATTTTTTTAAGTTCTCATTAAAAACACTTTGATTAATATCTTTGTGAAATATCAAAGTTTCTATCTTGTTAGTGTTTGGTTCCCTTCGAATGCATGGATATTTCATACAACCATTCAACACAGATTGTTGAGGCATAAAGAAGATCCATTCAATTATTTTGAGTTATTTTGACCCATATCCAAATAAAATTTTCATAAAGAAAAGGGAGAGAATGAGAAAGTGCAGATGGTAGGGAATGAAATGAATCAATATAGGAGTGTAAGGAAGAGAGACAATCAACATCCCTATGTAAGAGAGGGAAAAGACTAACTTGGTTGTGTGAAGGCAACCAAGTGTAAGAGAAATACATGATGAGGTGAGGGAGAGAGTGTATTCAAGGAGGGACATGGAAGAGGGTTGGTAAGTCAGGGAAGAGGATGTAGAAAGTTAACCATGTAATCATGGCTACTAGAAAAGGGAGGAAAGTGAGGGAGAAGAGAGAAGGCGAGAAATGCCTCAGAAAGTACTTTTGGAAAATTTTTAGCAAAATAAAAATCATAAAATGTTCTAAATAATTAAAAAATAATCCCTAAACACCAAAATATTATCAATAGCACAAATAGATGCTAACTATAAGTTTATATGAACATTAGAGAGAGATTCCAAGCTAAAATAATAAAAGAATCTAAAATCTCAGGATAACCAACTGGCGGGTTTAGGAAAACTAGTCAGTTGGTTTATCATGGAATATAATTGTTAATTCTTGAGTGTACTAATCAATCAGTTTGGGCAACCAACAACCAGTACACCTAAAATTCATATTTTTACTCAAATTTCAAGACATTTTTTAATCCAAACTAATTTATTTTATATCAACATAATTTTAAGCACCTTTTAAAATATTTTATGATGGAGTTTTATATAAATGCCTAATAATCTATGGAATTGAAGTTATTGTTAGCAAAAATCCATTTAGCATATGTAAATCCTTCTAACACAACATTTCATTTACAAAAATGCAAATAACAATCCTTATTACCGTTAAGGTATCTAAGTAAACATCAAAGTGTAGTCTAATGGTCACTAACTTGGCTGTGAGTATACCTAGTTAGTTTACTTAATATATAAGCTATGTCAAGTCTAGTATATTTCATGATGAAAATTACACTACCCATAATTTTAGCATAGTCTTGTTATAAAGCACTAGAACCTTCATTCTTTTTTAAATTCATCATAAGATCATAGGAAGTTTTTACAAGCATTTCATCATGGCAATAAAAAATTTTCAATATTTTATGAATATAGTGTGATTGACTCAAGTAAAATGCATTCTCAAAATATTCTTATTTTAATGCCAAGAAGTACATTGGATTCTTCTAAATCTTTCATATCAAAATGAGAAGATAAAAATATAATTATATTCACCACAATCACATTAGTGTAAAGAATCAACTCATCAACATACAGACACATACTCACACAATCATATCATAACATATTTGAGTAAGCACAAGAATCATAGGTATTTACAACATAATTATTTATTATTAAATTTTGGTCAAACTTTTCATGCCATTTTTTAAGTGCTTGTTTAATGCCATATAAGAGTTTTCTCAATCAACATACTTTTTTTTATCTTGACCCAACTACATAGTCCTTAGGAATCTCCACTTAAACTTCTTCTTTTAGTTCACCATTAAAAAATGTCATATTAACATCCATTCAATGGGCCACAATTCCATGGATAGCAGCTAAGGTAACTAAAAAACAAATAATGGCAATCTTTTTTATAGGAGAATAAGAATAAAAAAGTCAACAAACTTTTCTATTTGTGGCCTATAGCTACCAATCCGGCCTTAATCATATCTATGGTCCCATAAGTTCTAAGTTTCTTTCTAAAAATCAATTTTCATCTCATTGATATATAGCCTTTAGGAAAATCAACTCAATCCCATGTGTGATTATACATAATGGATTCTAACTCATATTTTTATTTCTATCTTCCAGAAACTAGCATTAGTAGAGGATAAAAATTTCCTATAGAATTTAGGATCCTCCTCAATCTAATAAGTAGGCAAAAAGTTCACATTTATCATATCAATATCATTATTTTCATTTAGGAAAGTAGTAATGTAGTTAGGTCCATATCTATTTTTTACTCTTTACCTTTTACTTCTCCTAGACTCACTCAAATTTTCATTTACATCAATTGATGAAGAAGGTATCGATAGAGGCATAAAAGCATCATTTGAAGAATTAGCAATATCACATGCATTTTTTTTTCACAAGAAACATATTATCAATGAATTCTACATCTATGGATTCATAGATAGAGTTTTCATTTAAAAAATGAATCTATATGCAATATTATTCTAAGAGTAGTAACTCTTCCTAAAATCTTTAAAATTGTGTTGATATAAGATAAAATTATTTTGGTTTTGACAAAGGCTTGAAATTCTAATAAAGATGTGAATTTTGAATGTACTGATTGATTGGTTTATCTAGTTGATATGCTTAAAGAGTGATAATTTTATTCTCAATGAGCCATTTGACTGGTTTGCTCAAATCGATCGACTGGTTATCTTGTGATTTCAGATCCTTTTCTTATTTCAAATTAAATCTCTTTCTAATGTTTATGAAAGCTTCTAATTAGAATCTATTTGTGCTAATAATAATATTTGGGTGCTTTGGAATTAGTTTTACATTATTTAGATCCTTCTATGATTTTATTTAATTAAATTTCTCTAAAAAGTGCTTTTTGAGACATACCTCATCTTCTCTCTTCTCCTTCACTTTTCTCTCTCTTTTAGTAGCTAGATTGTGTGTCTAACTTCGTACACACCTTATATGACTTAGCAAAATTCTTCCTTGTCTCTCCCTAAATACATTCAACATCACTTATACCATCATATCTTCTTTTACACCTTCATTTCCCACACTCAACTAGACTAGTCTTGACTCTCTCCCTATTATGGATTTCAACCATCTCCATCTTCTATACCCTATATTCTTGATTTATTCTCACTTCTTACTTATTGTTCTAGATCTCTTCTTTGTTTTCCTTGGTGAAATATGTTAAGTATTAAGTATTCTCCATTATTCTCCCTTTTCCCTCTCCGTTGAGAAAAGAATAATGGTTGCTCTTATTTTATGCCCTCCTTGGTCTAGTTTGTAACATCCCTTAAATTTACGAACCAAAAAATTTATTTTTAATATTTATTTGCATAAGCTATACCAAAAGAACATGGGGTGTTACCGCCACACTTGTGTAAGTCTAGTTTTCTTTACCCTTCTCATACCACGTGATAAGGCTAAAAATGTAATTCCACTTATATTGATAACACAATTATAACAATTTGAGTAGAGAGAATAAAAAAAATTAACATCATTTCAAATAAAAATGAAATATCATTGATTATAAAATTTAATGAAAGAAAATACATGAGAATATAAAAGTATAGAATAATTCAGATATAAAGATACTAGGCAACAAAATAGATAACCCTACTCTTAACCCAAGCACTATCCTTTAACTAATCTCACATGCTAACCTACAAAGTCCATTATCCATTAAATAAGCACGAGCTCATGAAAATGTATCCTTTAGTACAATGGTACCGAGTAACCTATTATGAAAAAATAATATTAAAATCTCTTATGGAACACATAAAAGGTATCATAATAATGCATGATATAAAATATTTGAATATACATGTGATGATAAATTAAAATACGATAATCATATCAGATAAAAAATATCAAGAAAGCCATAAACTACTAATACTAGCTCTTAAAGAACATAATCAAAACTTACTAATCAAGAATCCAATATATGATATCTAAAATAAAGATGAGAACCAATCTCAATAACATAACCATATCATTCACAATGTATCTCATATCTCAAAATCAAACCAATACTACCCATAACATACTAGGTAGGGCTCAAAAGCATAATACTAGTAAATTCCATAACATTATAGTTAGCGATCAAGGGTATAATACCAATAAAATTCTTAACATCATTGGTAGGGATCAAAGGCACAATACTAATAAAATTCATAACATCATAGATAGGGCTCAAAGACACATTGCTTATAAAATTCATAACATCACAGGTAGAAATTAAAGGATACTATAGAACCATAGGTAGGCATAAGCATTACTACTAAATCCTAGGTAGGAAAAAAGGCTAATACTAAAATACAGGTAGGCATAAAGGCTATTACTAAACCACAGACATGTATAAAGGCTGCTACTGAAACATAGGTTGGCACAAAGGCTACTTCTAACCAACCCAAAAATTATTTGAATCCAATAACAATAATAATAATAATAATTTCAATCTAGTAACATTCATTTCCATTTTTATTTACTTGAGGGTAGAACATATTGAACCAAGAGACTAACACAAGTCTTCAAAGATGGATGAAGATTCATGTGATTGAAGAAGACGTAGGATCATTGGCTATCCAATTTGGAGGAATGAACATATTCAAGCAAGAATTTAAAAATAATCCAACAAGTACTCAAAGAACTTAATAAGAACTAAAAGAACTCAAATTTAAGTGTCTATTTTCTAACATCATGCCTTATATATATGATCCTTACATTGCTAACTAGCATACTAATTTAGCCATATGACACATAGATGGTTAAGTAGCAGATAAACTAGTATAAATAATGTAATTATATTGCATATAATATATGAAATAACAAATACTATTACAAAAAAAGTAAGCTAAGTAGTACATGAAAAAAATTAACAAGAATCCTAATCAAAATAATGATCTTGAGTTGAAATTTTCACTAGGCTTATTGACTTGTAGAGTATGCACAATAGCTTTCTTTCTAATAGTTTGTAACACTTGAAAATATTATGTATCTTAACTTCTTAAATGGTTTGATATTCTTCCTATAACTATGTTACATACCTACAATAATGACTTAATGTAATATCACCATGGTTAGTCATATTACTATTATCAAAGACATATAATGTGATTGGTTCCATAATCAAGTATGCCATATCACTATCATCTTGAGGATCATCTATGGATGCTTCTACATCATTCTACCTAAATTGAGAAGAATTTATCATCAAATTAACATCACTAAATCAGGGAGATAAATAACCTACATTAAAAGTCCAAACATTACCATATGATTCAAGAAGTTCAAGTTCATAAGCAGTTTTCTCCAAATTTTCTAAGGATTTTAAATAGTTCATATGCACTTAACATTACTTTATGTTTCCTTAGATTTGAAAATATCTCTTTATGCAAATGTAACCACACTAAATCATTAGGAGAATATAATTGTTGAGTGTGATGTTTATTAGCTTATTTTGATATCTTACATTAACTCATTCTATGTTCCCCTTGATTTGTTGATGAAGCTTTTAGAAGAACTCTACTAGTTCCTTTGCCTCATAGTTTTAAGGTTCACCTTTCTTCAAGGGTAAAATATCAATTGGTATCTAATGATTCACTCTACACACAATTTCAAATAAACTTGAATGAGTAGTACTTGAAGGATTTCTATAATAAGAAAACTGTATATGAGATAAATTAATATCATAATCTCTAGTACTTTTACTTATCAATCCTATTAACAAAGTGCCAAGAGTAAGGTTTGTAACTTTAGTTTGTGGATGATGTGAATAATTGAATAACAACTTGGTGCCTAACATGTGCCATAATGTTTATGAAAAGTACCTAAGAAACTTGACATTCCTATTTGAAATAATACTTTTAGGTATGCTATATAGTCTCATAATTTCCTTGAAATACAAATAAGCAACATGTGTATCATTATTAGTTTTATTACATGGAATAAAATGATCCATTTTAGAAAGCATATCTACCAGAACCATAATAAAATATTTAACTCTTTGTGTTCTGGGCAACCTTAAGATAAATTCCATACTAACTCCTTCCCATGGTTGACTAGGTAAAGGTAATGGTGTATATAAACCTTTGTGAAAGAAACTTTTACTCCTTTTTCAAGTAACACATCATTTTTCTATATTTTTTACACTCATTATCATCCATGGCTAATATAAATTCTCTTACAATATCATTTATGTTTTTTGAGTACTAAAATAGCTTACAATAGCTCTTTCATGTACCTTATTTATAAGTAAATCCCTTATACTTGACCTCAATATGCAAAGTTTATTAGGTTTAAATAATAATCCATCTTGTATTATATAATTTACATGGTTCCTATTTTCTTTACATGCTCGATATTCTTCATAAAAATCCTCATCATTAGGATACATTTATTTTAACATTTTAAAGCCTAAAAATTTAGCATCCAACATGAAAAATAATGTAGATATTTTAGAAATATATTACAATTTCTTAGCTCCCTCTGGATTACATTTATATATAGGTCTATTAGGTAAAGGAATTTTAGGAATTAAATCTATAACATTCTCTATACCTCTATTAAGTGGTAGTGTAAAAGGTAAATCATCTGAAATATATCACTATACTCATCAAGAAAACTAGTAAGGTTTGAATTGCTAAATTTTTTGAAACGAACTCCAAATGGAGTTGAGTAAAATCACACAATAATCACAAAAAAAAATGTCCGAACAGGAACAAGGGATAGGGTGATCGGGACTGCCCGATCTAAATCCTCGAAGCCGAGAATAACAAGGCTGCCGGAAACTGACAAGAAACGATGAAAAATCGTAAGAATTAAGCTGATAACTTTATTTCATATGCTGAAATCGATTCAAACCAAGTTGCCTCTTTACATCAAGATAGAAGCTTTATATAGGGTAGCAACTAGCCAGGGTTTGATGGGAGCCGAACGTTGGGCAACGGTTGAGAAGGAGGAGCTGCCAGAGTGGATTAATGGTGGGTAATCATCATTAATGGTGAGCGTTGAAGAAGGCGGAGTTAGAGGGAGGTCATCGCAGGCGGAGGAGTTTGGTCGAGCTGAGGGAGCGGCCTTGATGCCGCATTTGGGTTTGACCGTTTGATGCTGAAGAACAGTATTAAGGTTGTATTGACCGGGGAGACGGGGGAGACGGTGCGTGAGTTTTGGTTTGGGCTTTTTAAGTTGAGAAATTGTGGGCTTGAGTGTGGTAGGATTAAGGTTGATGTGGGGGATTTGAAGGTGGTTTAATGATGGGTTAGGCAAATCCCAACTTAGCTAGCTGCTTAATACCCTTATTACAACATAAAACTAAATAAACAAAACAACAACAATAATAATAGTAGAATTTTGCTAATTGGGCGATAATGCCATTATTTTTGTTAATAATTTAAAACTTGAATATTTCTTCTCAGCAACAGAATCCCGTTTCTTGATAGCACCGTCTTGAATCCTTTTTCCCGCTTGCTTGGCTAGATTGTCAATTTTCTTGATTGTTCTGCAAGACAATAATACAAATATAATTAATTATTTTTAAAGGATAATTGGTGCTTTTCTTAGTAAGGGTACTAAGAGTATTTGGGCTTTCATCATCCTCCCCTTCTTGAAAAGGTTTCGTCACTGAAACCGAACCTGCATCATAAAAGGGAGATAGGTCAGAAACATTAAAAGTATCACTGATATTGCCATATTTTCCTGGAAGATCGATCTTGTAAGCATTATCATTAATGCGTTTCAAGATGGTAAAGGGACCGTCGCCTCTTTGTGCGAGTTTGGATTTCCTTTAGGTAGGAAACCTTTCTTTTTGTAAATGGACCCACACAAGATCTCCTGGAGCGAATATAATCTTCTTGCGGTGTTTGTTTGCTGCGCTTGCTATCTGATGATTGCGTAGGTTTATTTGTTTCTCCATTGACTCATGTAATTATTTTATGGATTGTGCTCTTTTTTCTGCATCAAAGTTAGTATAATCGGTTATGGGTAAAGGAATAAGATCAAGTGGTGAAAGGGGATTAAACCCATGGACAATTTCAAAGGGAGTCTTCTTGGTGGTGGATTGGATGGTCCGATTGTATGCGAACTCCACATGTGGTAGGTGGGATTCCCAATGCTTAATGTTATTATCCAGGATAGCTCGAATCATGTTACCAAGAGTGCGATTTACCACTTCGGTTTGGCCGTCAGTCTGGGGATGGCATGTAGTAGAAAATAGTAACTTTGTCCCCAATTTTCCCTATAAGACCCGCCAGAAGTGGCTGAGAAATTTGACATCCCTGTCGGATACAATGGTTCGTGGCACACCATGTAAGCGCACAATATTTTGGAAGAAATAATTAGCTATTGTGGTAGCATCATTGGTACGGTGGCAAGCAACAAAATGTGCCATTTTAGAGAATCGGTCGACAACTACCATGATGCTATCTTTCCCTCTATTAGACCTGGGTAGTCCAAGTACAAAATCCATGGAAATGTCAACCCATGGTTTTTTTGGGAACGGGAAGAGGTGTGTATAATCCATGCGGCTTAGAAGAGCATCTACGTATGCATAATCTATTGTCATGAAAAAGTAAGCCCTAATGACGATAGTATATCCGACGATGGTATTTTCACATGCTTTGAACAATTCAGAAAAGTCATCACCAGTTGCATATAGATTCTTAATATAGGTAAACCCTAATAAATGAGCATACTAGGTAGCAACCAATGTATATCTCCTGCTTAGGGCATCAGCAACAATATTATCACCACCTTTTATGTACTTAACCATATATGGGAAGGATTCAAGGAATTCAATCCACTTGGCTTGTCTCCGATTTAGCTTATGCTGAGATTTTAGGTATTTGAGTGCTTGGTGGTCGGAATGGATGATGAGTTCTTTGGACCACAGGTAGTGTTGCCAAGTTTCCAAAGCCCTAATTAGGGCAAATAATTATTTTTCATAGGTGGAGTAAATAAGGGTAGCACCGCTTAATTTTTCACTGAAATAGGCAATAGGTTTTCCTCCTTGAGATAAGACAACTCCAATACCTATTCCTGATGCGTCACAGTTAATTTCAAAAGCCTTATCGAAATCAGGTAGCGATAATATGGGGGCATTAGTCAGTTTTTCTTTTAATAAGTCAAAGGCATTCTGCTATTCTTTATCCCATTTAAATCCGACTTCCTTTTTTTATAACAGAGGTGAGGGGAGCGGCTATAGTGCTGAAATTACACATAAATCTCCGGTAGAAGCTACATAAGCCATGGAAGCTTCTTACTTCCGTAATAGACCGGGGCACGGGCCACTCTCGTATGGCCTTCACCTTTTCATCGTCAATGGATATTCCATCCTTTCCTATCACAAATCCAAGAAACACAACACTTTCTAAACAGAATCTGCTCTTGGAGAGGTTGGCATATAATTTCTCGATCTTAAACACCTCAAGAACAGATCGTAGATGATCAACGTGTTCCTCATAAGACTTGCTATATATAAGGATGTCATCAAAGTATACGATGAAAAATTTACCAATAAAGTGTCTGAGCACATAATTCATTAGTCGCATGAAAGTACTAGGTGCATTAGATAGGCCGAAGGGCATCACCAGCCACTCATAGAGTCCAAAGTTGGTTTTAAAGGCCGTTTTCCCTTCATCTCCAGCCTTCATGCAAATCTGATGGTACCCGCTTTTAAAATAAAATTTTGAAAATATAATAGACCCATGCAGTTGGTCAAGCATTTCATCTAACCGAGGGATGGGGTATCGGTATTTGACGGTAATTTTATTAACAGCCCTACTGTCAATACACATGTGCCAACTTCCATCCTTTTTTGGAACTAGTAACACAGGAACAGCACAAGGACTCATGGACTCTCGAATGTGCCCCTTTTCAAGTAGCTCAGTTATCTGCTTCTTTAGTTCTTTTACTTCCTCAGGGTTAGCTCGATATGTAGGTCTATTGGGAATGGAGGCTCCCGGTACGAAATCAATCTGATGTTCGATTCCTCTAGTTGGAGGTAACCCTTGTGGAATTTCTTCAGGAAATAGTTCAGAGTATTCATTGAGTAAAGTGTGTATGTTATTAGGAACAGAATCAAGTAGAGTGAAATCACTATGATAACATTATTTACGCATGAGCATATAGATGGGTAACTTGGCGGAGAAGGCATAAGAGATATCCCTTTTTTGGGTGAAAAAGTTACGTAGTGGTTTATTCTGGCCTTCCATGTTGGGTTTTGAGGTCTTATTTATTTCCTCCCTCATGCTTTTGATTTCGGCTTGAAGCTTGAGTTGATCATCATGGACTTGCTTGGGTGATAGCGACATTAGAGTGATGTTTTTGTCATCCTTGATAAGGGAGTAGCTATTTTTATACCCGTCATGTGTTACTTTCCTGTCAAACTGCCATGGACTCCCAAGTAGAACGTGACTAGCGTGCATGGGAATGACATCACATAATACCTCATCCGTATATTTCCCAATTTGGATTGCAAGTAATACTTGCTTGTAGACCTTTACCTCACCCATGTCATTGAGCCATTGTAGTTTATAGGGTCGAGGGTGTTTCGTGGCTGTCAACCCTAATTTGGTAATTAGGCTAGCACTTGCGGCATTAACACAGCTACCGCTATGAATGATCAAACTACATAACTTGTCACTGATTCGACATCTGGTATGGAAGATATTTTCATGTTGTATTTGCTCGTCATCAACTTTTGCATGTACGTTCAAGGCACGTCGTACGACGAGTAGTTCTCCCTCGAAAGCATATACCTCATCATGGCTAGGGTCACTATCATAGGGGTCAACATGAGTAGGGGAGTGGTCAACAAGCTCATCATCCTCGGACTCAACCTCTCCTGTTGGCCGAACCACCATCACCTTCCTATTGGGACATTCAGACGCGATATGACCATGCCCCAAACATTTGAAGCATTTGATGTTTCTTGAATTTCCATTGCTAGAATTACCACTTGCATGTCCCTTACCCTTTTCCTTAAGAGGGATTGTCTTATTGTCGAATTGAACTCTCGGTCTTTCTTCACTTCTAGGAGGCTGCTTCCAGTTATGATTCTTTGAATGGCCGGATTGGAAGTTGGGTTGGGGTTTAAAAGTCCTGACCTTTTTGATCTGTTTTTCAATTTTGATGGCTAAGTTAACTATTTCCTCGATATCCACATAGTGTTGGAGTTCAAGTTTATCAGCTATTTCCTTGTTAAGTCCACTAAGGAATCTAGCCATGGTCGCCTCTCTATCTTCGACTATGTTGGCCCGAATCATTGCGATTTCCATTTCCTTATAATATTCATCAACGCTTCTAAGGCCTTGGACGAGGTTTTGTAGTTTCTGGTAGAGTTCTCGATAGTAATAGCTAGGTACAAACCTGCATCGTAATAGTCTTTTGAACTCGTTCCAATCTCTTACCGGTCTTTCGTGGTTTCGGCGCCGGTTAGTAACAAGCTGATCCCACCAATTGATGGCATAATCGGTGAACTCAACAATGGCGAGTTTAATCTTAATTTCATCTGAGTAATTGTAGCAGTCAAAGACCAACTCTATTTTTCTTTCCGAGTCCAAGTATGCGTCAGGATCATTTTTTCCACTAAATGCTGGGATCATTAATTTGATATTATTTAGGTTCCGGTCCTCCCGATCGTACTGTCTTGGGTGTCGGCGAGGTCGATATCCCATCCTAGCATGTTCTTGGGCTGATGAGCCGTCGGATGTGAAAATATCTGGCTCGGGGTGGAAGTTCCTTGGATGTCTATTTGGCTGGGGTGACTGGATAGGTTAAGTTGTATTATTAATTGTTTGTTCAATCCGATCCAGTCTTTCTATTAAGATACATAGTTGTGCGGAAATAGGGTTTGAGTTACTATCGGATCCTTCCGACATGTGTCCTGATATTACGTTTCCGGTTCGTGAATTCATTTCAACCCGCTTATATATATATATATATATATATATATATTAAATATTCACACAATTGGTTGGCATTACTTACGTAACAAATGATTAGAATGTTGGGCTTTTAGCCCATGACTGTTCGATAGGACGGGTTTTCGAGCTGGTGGCTTAGACGATATGGAATTTCGAATCGTCGCCTAATACCTGATATCCTGCCCCATTTCTGGATACCAAATTAATTTTGGTATCAAGTTCGGATCACTAGGGGAAAGGTATTCCGGAAGAAAGAAAGAAAAAAAATTGAGGGTTTTTTTTTTTGTTATGATAATCTTAAAGAATGCATGACAGACAAGACAAAAAAAATTATGATCGGTCTTCAGGCTACCGCAGTACCTGACCACTATTATGCCAGTGGACCGGTCTGGGCCCGACTCAACATTTTCCACTTTGCATAATTAATATCTTAAGTATCTTAATCAAAATCTTTCACCATAGACATGCACAAATCATTCTCTTTATACTTCACACAACACAAATCATAAAATTCCACAATCATAATTACACTTTAATCACCACATACACATGATAACACAAAACCCTAAGCAGCCACAACAAACCCTAACTGACCACAACAAACCATAGTTAACCATTCCAAACCCTATTTAACCATAACAACCATAATTAGCCATTCCAAACCTTATTTAATCACAACAACCCATAGTTAATCACTCCAAACCCTAATTCAGTCTCCTCCATACCCTTATAATGTCCTACGTACTATTTTTCACCCAAAACTTCCAAACACCCAAATAACTCTTCTATTACCTTCCTTACATACCAAATATACCTTTCATAAGTAAATTTCACTCCCATGCAAACTTTACACATCTCATGAAACCTCTTGATCTTTCTATACAAACCCTAAATCCTATGCAATCATTAATTCCCATGCAAAACCCTAACTCCACCATGCAAACCTTAATACCACCATGAAACCATTAATATCGTCATGCAAATATTAATACCACCATTCAAACCCTAATATTACCATGCAAACCCCAATACCACCATGAAAACCCTAATGCCACTATACAATGCAAACCCCAATACCAGCATGCAAACCCTAATGCCACTATACAACCATTAATACCACCATGCAACCATTAATACTACTATGCAAACCCAAATACCATTAATACCACCATGCAACCCTAGATTCCGTCATACAAAACCCTAAATTCAATCCACACAAAACCAAAGATCCATCCATACCAAACCCTAGATTCAAAGCCCAAAGATTTGTCCATATAATACAATTGATTAAATTCTCCCATTCATAACCACAAATTAGATTCTCCCATAAAAGACCATAAGTTAGATTCTTCCACATAAAATCATAAATTAGAATCTCCCATATAAACCATAAATTAGATTGTCCCATATAACATCATATATTACATTCTCCCATACAAAATCATCCAAACCATAAATGAGATTCTCTCATACAAAACCATAAATTAAACTCTCCCACACAAAATCATAAAAGTCCTAAATCAAATTCTCCCACACGAAACCTTAAAATTGTCCATTTTATTCTTCCACTCATGAATCATTAAAATAATTAGGTCAACTCACCTCCCTTGGTCAACCTTTATCCCCATCCTCCTTTTTCATCCTTTCTCCCACACAAACCATATTAACACCCTCACATGCATGCCTTACAGGGTCACAACACATATCATCATATATACATAATACACATGCCATGTAAATATACGAAAACATACTTCAACTCCACATCATACCACATACAAAATAATTAATAATGATAACATAGGATATATAGCATGTGAAGCACATAATGCATATAAGCACACAAAAGGCCTTAGCACCTGGTCTTGGAGCACGCTCCTATGCCTCCTTAGGGCTTTGACTGGTTTTACCTATTATGAGAGAAAAGATAAAATTAGACTCCCTCCTATCAAAAATACTATTAATCACTAACTTAATATAAGACTAGGCTTTTGATAAAATATTAAAATAATAATAGAAAAAATACCAAAAATAATATCAAAATAGTAATAATAATAAAAAAGGGCATTACTCAAAAACATAGTGAAATAAGGGCTTCAGCCCCTTTACTAAAATAATACTAATAACAATAATATTAGTAAAATAAATAACCAAATTTAGTAATAATAATAGTGATGAAACAATAATAATAATAAAATCATAATAATATTGTAATAATAATAATAATCATAATGGTAATAATAGTAAGGATATTATTTGAAGATAAAAAGAAGTAGGGTTTCCACCCTACATTGAATAATAATAACTTAACAAATAATAATAATAACACTAACAAGAATAAATATTACTAATAATAAAAATACTAATAATTCAAATAATACTAAGACATGATATTTATAACACTACTACTAAAATTTAAAATAAGCACAATAGGGTTCCAGCCCTATATAAAATAATAATACTAACACTTGAAAATAATAATACTGATAGTAATAATAATAATAATAATAATAATAATAATAATAATAATAATAATAATAATAATAATAACAACAACAACAACAAAAACAACAATAACAATAACAATAATAACATTATTAACAACACTAATGGTAAAATATTTGTATTAATAATAATGGAATAATAATAATAGAAATTCGAAATAGAAAATAATAATAATAATTATACTTATAACATATTAATAATAGTAATAATATAAATAATAAGGGTAACAGTGCTAAAATCGAATTAAAAATTACAATAGGGCTTTAGCCCTCAACAAAATAATAATAAAAACATTAATATTAATAACAATAATAATACATATTAAGAATGGAAATAATAATAATAATAATAGGATTTATATTAGAATAAATGAAATAAAATAATTTAAGGCTTGTAAAAATAGGGAAAATGGTTGAGAGGATCTAGGGTTCAACCTTAGGCTGGCGGGGATAGGTGGCACCGGCAGTTGTGCACGGCGGTGGCGACGACGGTCGGAAAAAGAGAAGGAAAATGGAAAAGTTGAATGCTGGGAAAAAGATAGGGAGAATGGAGGTGGAAGTTGGGCTATTTAAGAATGCCTAGAGGGAGAGGAGCATAATGGAGGTGGCGGCGCACGGCGGTGGCAGTGGTGGCCGAATGGTGGAGAAGAAGAGAAAGAGAGGAGGAGAGGGAGGGAGAGGAAAATAAAGGTAGGGGAAGGTAGATGAGGGTCTGTAGAAGAGAATGGGAGGTGACAGAAGCGATGACATTTGCGGAAGAGGTGGCTAAGGGTGGCGCAAAGGGTGGCGGAGGTAGAAAATAGGGTTGATCGGGAAGGCTAATTTGCACAGTCGGGGTGGCTTGTGTAGGAAAAATTGAGGGGGATGGATGATTTGGTTAGCTAGAGGGAGGAGAAAGAAAGAGTTTAGTGGCCAGATATGGCGGCGAAGTTGGCCTGAGGCGGCGGACGAGGCATCTAAAGGGGTGGTGGCGCGAAGGAAGGCATTTTATGAAGCCAAAAACTCAACTCAACGATGCTATGGGGTGTATTTATAGGCTTGAAAGGAAGTTAGGGTTGAAGGGAAAGTGAGGGGAGTGGTAGGCAGGAGTGGGCACTGGCCGATAAGGACAGCCGGGACACTCCCCGATGGGGTGTTGTAAGTGGCTAAGGGAGAGGGAGATCGTGTGAGGAAAGGGGGAGTGGATTGGTTCAAAATGGTCGATGAGTTAGGGGGAAGAGAGATGAAGGAAAACGACTGGTCAAAACGGCCGTAACTTGCAGTAAAATTTTTGGAGGTGGCGATGAGGTTGTAAGTGCTCGACGGGGATGGTACGAAGGGCTGGGGAAGAAGAAAGGAGGAAGAAAGGGCTAGACCGGTGGTCCAAGGAAGAAAGAAAAGAAAGAAAAAGGAAGGAAACCGGGTGGTTCGGCGTGGGGTGAGGCTGATTAAATGAGACGCGGCGTTTTGGTGGAAAAACAAATAAAGAGCGGCGTTTTAATTAGGTTGCGCTGAAGGAAGAAAGGAAGGAAACAGGAGCAGGCAGTAGGAAGAAGAAGATGGGCCACATTCAGGCCCAAATTGGGGAAGAAAAAGAAAAGAAAAGAAAAGAAAAGAAAGAGAAAGAGAAAGAAAGAAAAAGAAAGAAAAAGGAATAAAGAAAAAGGAAAAAGGAAAAAGGGAAAAAGAAAAATAAGAGGGTTGGATAATTGAGGGGGAGATGTGACCTCATCTCTATCTCCTTCCACCCATCTCCTCTTCATATTTCTGAGATCAATGTTTTGATCTCAGGCACGACTCTAAGTAGCTGGAAGATTCCTTCCATGTCGACCATCTATTTCTTCTCTTGTGTATGCTAATTTTGGCCTAATTGAACTACATTCTCTAGAAAAAGCATTTGAGATCTAGAGAATAGGTCAATATATCCTTGATAAAATCCATACTTTTAAGTCAAGTTAAAACATTAGTTGTAGGGTTTTGAGTTGATTCTTGAACCTTTTGTATTTCTCTTTTATTAGTTGGTTATAAATAGCCCTAACAATCCCTTTTATGAACCTTTCATTTCAGCTACCGAATTCTCTAAGTATGATATTTTGTCTCTTTTTTCTAAACTTCAAGCCTTGCCAATTAATTTTATTACACTCTTCTTATCCTATCTCTAGCTCTCTCTTGTTTCAATTTTTAAGCAAGGAGGAGTTAGATTCTAGGAAAATGGTTGAGTGGTTGAGCTTAACATTTCCCTATTTTGCCTCTAGTTGGTATGTTCTTTATTCCTTCTATTTTAAGTTTGAAAATTTGATAAGATTTTGGTGTAAACTTCTACATTTAAGGTTTTGGTTTTTAAGATTTCAACTATAGAGAATTTCCATAGTTGGAATTTCTATGTTATGGTGGATTTTGCCTGCATCAAATACGTGATTCTTGCTTCTAAAATGTTTTACTGAGTATTTTTGCATGTTTTGTGATCCCTTACATTGATGTTTTCATGTTGGCATTAGTGTCTACAACTTGAATAAGTGGGTTGGATGGTTAGATGACACGATTTGAGTAGAACACATGAAATTTGGTCAAAATAGAATATAATGATTCCATTTTGTGAAATGCAAGTTAATTCATTTGAAAATTTGTTAGACTATGTCAAACATGTTTTAATTTAGTTAAGGATGCTTTTTATGTAAGAATCTAGATGTAATTTAATGGTTTATTACTATATTAGGACAAATTGATTGACTGGTTAGGTCAAACTAGTTGACTAGCTCCTAGAACACTATACTAGATGATCCAACCCATTGTTTGGTAAGCCTGTAAAGACCTTAGTCTTGCTCTCTACTTAAACCCGTTAGTTGGTTTGGTAAAATTGATCAACTAGTATATGAACAATCGACTGCTATGCCTAAATTAATTAACTGGTTTAGGGAAAGTATGGTTTAGTTGAGTCAAACCGATCGAGTAGTTGACCGAAATTGATCGATTGGTTGGTGCAACTAATTGGGCCAAATCGATTGACTAGTTCGACTAGTTTGCACGATTATTTTCCTTTCGATATGTTTATGCTTTGAGGATATGTTTAAGCCTATACTATGATCATAAATAGGAGAAAATATAGATTTTATCATGGATCATTGGACTAATGAAAGAATTAAGATGGATTATATTTCATGATACACTTTATGAGTAATGTTAAGGGTACATGGATATTTCACTTATTATAAGTGTTGGTGTTGAGAAATGAGTAATGAAACTCAGCATGGGCTTGAACAAAACGATATGATGGATATGAATATTATGATACAAGGATGGATGGGAGTCAACATGGTTGGAAAAAATGGAAAGAAAAGGAACGCTATGGAATAAACATGGAAATTACATTGCTTGTTTTTGTATGAGCCTTGTATGATTACTCATACTTATGAATAAAATAATAATCATGTGAAGTGAAAGACAATCGAGTTGAGTATGGGTCTAGGTTACCCAATCCTTGATTAGCTACCAGGGATTACTGTACCTTTGGGTGTTTTTGTTGCCTTCGAGCTATGCTTTTGGACATGACCCTAATAGGTCCCTGTGTCTTATCTACTCTAGACATTGATGATGTGCTAGGATGTATCAATACTAAAGGGTCAAGTTACCTAGGTGGTTGGCTTCACCCTAGACTTATGTCCATATTACTTGGCTTTAACTTGAACTTGTGTCCACTTGGTGATTAGCTTTGGCCTGGACTTATCTTCGCTTGGTGATTAGCTTTAGCATGGACTTTTCCCTTAATTAGATAGGATTTCATGGTATATGAGACCAAAGGGTGGTTGACATTCCATCGCTCAATGATAATAAAATATGGATAATAAGTAATTGGTTGGAATAATATGAATGGTGACCAAGTGAATGGCTAATAATTAGAATTAATGACATGAATGATTAAAAGGGAATCAAAGCTGATTTATACACTTGGCTAATGGTCAAATGAATAATTGGTTATGGAATGGAATGGATGATTAACCTGCCTCATATATGGTTAACTAAATGGTACAACCTAAAGGATTGAGTAATTGGAAATAAATATTAGAAGCTGCCTAGATGATAATATGTTATTACATGTATGAGTACCCATGTGATGACAATGTGAAACCAAGCATGATATATTCTATTTTGTTGAGATTACTTTGTAGCATGTCCTTATGTACTCTTACCTTCATGTATGTATACACACTCACATGGATTTATTATAACACATGGTATATTTTATACCCATGTATAGTAGAATTCATATAATTATGTTTACATTGAGGGAGAAACTTGGCTTAATAAGTATGTAGCATATTGATGTGCTTATTTTCTTGATCACCTGCTCATTTTTACAAGTAGAGGGCCATGTGTAGGAATTTAGGGATTGACAGTAGAAGGCCTACCTCAATTAGGCCAAGCTTGAGAGAAAGGACATTCAAAGATTTTTGGTGGGGCTTGTGGCTGACTGAGATTTTATTTTAGGTGTGACACCCTAACTCATTTTATTATAGCCTTGTTTTTTATCCCCATGTGTTTTTTAATGTTTTGGTTGGGAACCATTAAGGTCCTCCAATGTAAACACTCTTTTAAGTTATTTATATGATCTTTATTTGTGCACTCTATTGTTTTAATTTTTTTGGTTGGTCTTAACCTTGTATCTGATGTGAGGTTTGCGGTAGGCATGTATATTGTGTTAGGTACGATGATAATACTTCATTTTTCTTAGGCATATTTTTAGCTTCTATAATGTTTTGAATGAAATTTTTCAGTAGTGAAAAATGGGGGTGTTATCGACAAGGTTATAAGACACAAAGCTTGATTACACATGTTAATTCAATGTATTACATAGTTAGAGATTGTGTAACTTTGTTTTATTCTATACTTTATAATGATTGTAAACTATCATTTTAATTACTATATATATATATATATATTAGTACCATGCATGGGCTTTAAATTTTTTTAATAAGTTTAGTTATGTGGGCTTATTAATCATATGTCTGCATGTGTACATGTATATATATACCTTGTACATTAAAACAAAGAAATGAAAAACATGATTCGACATTTTAGACTTGACACAAAGAGAGATAGTGTGATCCTCTTCATCTTCTCTTCTTCTTCAAGGGTGAGTCTTAGAGAGTTTTAGAGTGTTCTCTAGTGAAGGTAATTGATCTTGTATTATATCAACATCATATCACCTAATCCATCGAGTTTAATATAGTCAATCTAAAATTCATGAGTTTTTGTGAAGACTTTTGCAACTTGTGATAAAAAAATGTTCTTAGATTATAGAAGATTGTTCATTGATGATCTTCCACATCAAATTTGGCAATAAATATGGCTTTTTGGAGTTGACATCACATGTGCAACTTCAACACAAGATTTTGACAACAACAAATATCACCATTAAAGTTCTAGTAACATTTTTTATTCTTCTTGATTGAATTCTTTGAGTCTTAGTAAATTTATTGTGAATCTTGATTGAATTTGCATGTGTTTACCTGATATTTGTATGGAATAGGGTATTGGTGCATGAATCTTGAAAGCATCTTGAAGGAAAGTGAAAAATGAAGATTCGACACAGGATAAGAAATTTTTTGGTTGAATGATTTTAGGAACCATATGTGAGTAGTGTGTGTCTTCTTTTAGAATTAATAACATTCGATTTTTGAATGGTTAATTTTTATTGTGTGATGATTCATCGTGTATGGTGATCACAATTTGTTATTAGATATAACTAGTGAAGTACGGAATGTAACATTTCTTTGTTGATATTGAGTTAACCGTGCAATGTTAGTTTTTATGTTTGTCTTTAGATCATGTGTTTGAAGTGTTGTGTTTAAATATAATGTTTAATAATTGAGTATAATAATAGAATATTGGAATGTGGTCTTTCCTTACTTCAACTTACACTCGAAACATTAGAATATATGCATGAAATTTTGTGAAGGTTTTCAAATGGTATTTTTATAAACTTGCTGAATTCTATATCAAGAACTTAGCAAGATATGTGTTAAGTGTACTCATTTAATTGTGTGATTATTATATTTGATTTCTTTTTCTGTGTTTGATTTATTAGAATCAAAATTTTGTGCAAGAATCAAATAAGAACTAGAGGGTGGCATTAAGTTGATTTAGTTTTATCAACAAAAACTCTAAGTGATACTTGAGTGTGGTTAAGTGTAGTGGTAGTCAAAATAATGGAAGTGGAACCAAATATGAAAACTATATTTGAGGCTATTCAAAAAATTCAACCAATCTAGATTCCACTAACTCTCAACCAGGAAAATTCCTACAATACAAACATAATTACAAAAGTTAAAATCTAGATTTGTCGAATAAGAATTGGTCCAAAACATCCACAAACAAAGGGAGTTCAATGGAGAGCAAATGGAAAGTGCCATGAAATCAAACAATCTAGTAAAGGGAAGGTATCTAAACTCATTATTTGACCGTGATGAAGATTTAACAGGTATTAAAATTGATCTTTCTGATTTTGATGGTAAGCTTGATGTAGAGTTATTTCTTGAGTGGTTACATGATGTTGAGCTATATTTAACTTCAAAGATTATGATGATGAGGAAAAATGTAAAATAGATACTCTTAATTTCAAGTAGTTTTTTAGGATATTGTATGATCATTTAAAGAGAACTAATGAATGAGAAGGAAGACAGAAAAATATATATTGTGACAAACTTAGGAAGCATCTGAGGAAGAAATTTATATCTAAAGAGTGTGAGAAATATAATTATATTGTATTGACTACTCATATACAACTACTAAGTGTTGAAGAATATGTTAGGGAGTTTGAAAGATTAGTACTTATATGTGATATCCATGAGAGAAAGGAACAAATATGTGTTAGATTTTTAGGTGACCTTAACATGATGATTTGAGAGAATGTTAAAAATTTTCTATATAATTCTCTTGATGACATGATTAAGATATATTTAAGATTTAAAAAAAATCAAATCCACTAAGCCTCACGCTAAGAAAATTACTTCATCTACAAAGTACTAATAAAGTATTTAAGCTACAAAGTATGGTGCGAGTACTTCAAACTCTACAAGTATTGATAGAAAGTAAAGACTAAAGTTAATGAAGTCTATAGAAGATAATGTTTTAAATGCTAACGATTTAGATACTTTGCTCGTGAATGTCCTAATTAAAGAGTATTTTCCATACAAGAAATTAAATATATGGATATTTGTGAAGAAGATACTGAATTCAAGCCTGTTGAATTAATTTGTATTGAATCAGATGAGGAAAAAATGTTTGTTATGTATTAGAGAGAGTACTTCAAGTCCAAGCTAGTGAGCAACCTAATCAACAAAAAAAGATATCCAAGACTAAAGGAAGAGTGGGAGATACATTTTGTCGAGTTATTATCGATAGTGGATCTTGTATGAATGTAGCCAATGAATGAATGGTGAAGGATTTGTGATTTAAGACTACACCACATCCAATGCCTTATTCTCTTCAATGGTTAAATAAGGACAAGGGAGTCAAGGTGACTAAAAAAAATCCTAATCTCATTTCAAACCAGTAATTATCATGATGAAGTGCTATGTGATATTTTACCTATGGATGTATGTGGAATCTTATTAGGTAGATTATGGCAGTATGATAGGATTTCTATTCATTATAGTATTATTGATGAATCTATAGGTGAGAAGGATAAGAAAAATCATAAACTTTAGCCTTATAAATGTGATAATGAGAATATAGTTGAGAATAATAAGATTTTATTCTTACATGAAAAAGCTATGGTTACATATATTAAAGAAGAAGGAAGTTGTTATGCTCTATTTATGAATAAATCCGTACAAGGGGAGAAAAAAAACAATTATCCACAATTAAACAAACTTATTAATGAGTATCATGATTTTTTTCTTCATAAATTACCACATGGATTACCACCTAAGAAAGGAATAGCACATGCCATATATTTAATACCTGCTGTGTATTTACCTAATCAACCTACATGTTGATGGAATCCAGAGGACGCTAAGGAATTAGAGAAAAATAAATACAATAACTCATAGGAAAATGGTATGTGTGGGAATGAATGAGCCCATGTTGTGTGCCTTCATTACTTGTCCTTAAAAAAGATGGTACATGGTGGATGTGTATTTATTCAAGAGATATGAACAATATAAATATCAAATATAGATTTCCTATGCCAATATTAAATGACATGTTAGATGAGTTCTATTGAGCACAAGTATTCTCTAAAATTGATCTAAGAAGTGGATATCATCAAATGAGAATAAGAGGAGATGAATGGAAAACTGCATTCAAAATAAAATATATTCTTTATGAATGGACTGTGTTGCCTATGAGTTTATGTAATGCACTTAGTTCATTTATGAGGCTAATGAATTAAGTTCTTTAACCTTTTATTGGACGTTTCATTATGTTATACTTAAATAATATACTTTTGTACATTAGAAATGAGCACGATCATCTTATTCATTTAAGGAAGTTCTTTGATAAAATAAGGGAAACTAAACTCTATGTAAAAATGTGATTTTATATTTTCAAGTATTATATTCCTTGGATATATTGTGAGTAGCGAAGATATTAAAGTGGATCCTACAAAGATTAAAGTTATCAAATATCAGCTAGAGATATTCATGAGGTGAGGAGTTTTCATGGTTTGACACGTTTTTATAAAAGATTCATTAAGGATATTTTAATTATTGCTACACGAATAACACAATTCATGAATTAAGTTAAATTTAATTAGAGTAAGGATACAACTCAAGCCTTCCAAACTTGTAAAAAAAAGCCATGTAATGTATCAGTATTATCTTTACCTTACTTTGATAAATTATTTGAGATTACATGTGATGCAAGTTGCATAGGGATAAGAGGTGTAATCTCATAGGAAAAATAGGCCATTACATTCTTTAGTGAGAAACTAATGGTGCTAAATTGAATTATTCAACATACGATAATAAATTGTATGCCATTATATGAAGTGTAGAAATAGGAGCCATTATTTGAGATCTAAGACATTTATTTTTCATTTAAACAATGAAAGTTAAAAATATTTGCATGTGAAAAAGAAGATTAGTCCTAGGTATGCTAAATGGGTTAGTTTCTTACAATCTTTATTTTTTTTTGTCAAATATTTTGATCGTAAAGAAAATTTTGTAGTAGATGCTTTATCTTAAATATCTATGATATTAGTTATGTTTGATGTTAAATTATTAGGTTTTGAAATTTTAAAGGAATTATATGCTGAAGATAAATCTTTTTTTTTACATATATAATGGAGGTAGAAAGAATAATAGATGTGGTAATTATATGCTACAAGATGACTTTCTTTTCAAACTTAATAAGTTGTGTATACCTTATTCTATTTCACATGATTTTCTTGTTAATAAAGTATATGAGGGGTATAGCTGGTCATTTTGGTGTTCATAAAACTATAAAAATATTACAAGAAAACTTCTACTGGACGTGAACGATGAAATTAGTAAAAGCTATTATTAGAAGATGTATGATTTTTTAAAAGAATAAAAGTTTCTTTCATAAAGGTTTGTATACTACTTTAGCAATTCCTAATCAACCTTGAGAAAGTGTTAGTATGGATTTTATCTTGGGCTTACCACAGACATAAAGGGGAAATTATTCTATTTTAGTGGCAGTATACTTTATAATAACACTAATAATGCAACTTATGTAGAAAAATTATATTTCTAAGATATATAAAGGTTACATAGAGTTTCCAAAATTATATTAGTGGATAGATATGTGAAAATTTTGAGCTACTTTTAGAAGATACTTTAGCATATGTTAGGTACTAAGTTGTTGTTTAGTACTTCTCATTATCCACAAATAGATGGTCGAACTGAAGTGAGTAATGGACCTTTAGGAACTTTACTACAAGGATTAGTCAATAACAATAATAAGGATTGGGATATAAAACTAGCACATGCTGAATTTGCTTATAATAGGAGTCCTTCTAGTTCAACTCATTTGAGTCCTTTTGAAGTTTTCTGTGGGGTTATCCTTATTTTCCTATTGATATTTTGTAATTTAAAAAGGATATATTAAGAATTATGATACCAAATAAAGAATCAATTTCTTTAAAAAAACTTTGTGAACACATTAAAAACAACATAAAAAATATATAACGCCAAACACTGAACTCAAGAAAACAATATTTGAATTCAAAAATTATTTTCACCAGGAAATTTTGTATGTTTAAACTTATGAAAAGAAATATTTCAACTTAATAAAAAAAAATCTTATGCCAAAAGATGATGGACCATTTAAAATATTAAGAAAGAATGGAAATAATGCATACGAAATAAAATTACCTTAACACTATGGAGGAGTTTCTAGGACTTTCAATATTGGTAATTTATCTCCTTACTATAATAACTCTAATTTGAAGAAAAAATCTTCTTTAAAAGGGGATAATTATGGAGAAGAATATAAATCTCAATATAATTCTTTCTTTTCTAAGGATTAAGAACAAGAATTAGTAAGGGTTAGCATAATTAAAGATGGTGCCAATTGTTACAAGAAGATCAAGACACGAAGATTTTTGATGTACAGGATAATGGAATTACAAGGATTATAAAGTTGTATGGAAGATAAGGCTATAAGATACAAAGTTTGATTATATATGTTAATTCAATGTATTACTTATTTAGAGGTTGTGTAGCTATATTATTTTATTATATACTTTGTAATGATTGTAAATCATCATTGTAATTACTATATATATATATAATAGTAATGTTTATGGGGTTTAACTTTTAATAATAAGGCCAGTTATGTGGGCTTATTAATGAAAGGCCTACATGTGTACATGTATATATAAACCTTGTATGTTGAAAGAAAGGAATGAAGAATATGATTCAAGATTTTAAAATCGACATAAAGAGAGAGAGAGAGAGAGTGAAATCCTTTTATTCTTCTCTTCTTTTCAAGGGTGAATCTTGGAGAATTTTTGAGTGTTCTTTAGAGAAATAGGAGATTTCTCTAGTGAGGGTAATTGATCTTGGATTAGATAAACACCATATCAATGAATCAATTAAGTTCAACATGGTCAAGTCAAAATTCAAGAGTTTTTGTGAATTCTTTTGCAACTTGTGATCCCAAAGAAAAGTTCTTAGATTGTAGATGATTGTTTGTTGATGATCTTCCACGTTTTGGGCAACCTCCTCACCATACCCTCTACTCGATCATTCATTGCCTCTATGGTGTTGTTTATGTGCTTAAGAGTCTCTTGGTCAGCTACCCTTGATTCTAACCTTTGAAGTTGGTTATTAATGTAAGGGAGTTGATGCAATTGTGAATTTTTTTACATGTACACTTGTTGCAAGTTGTTGAACAATATCATATATAGTCTTCATTGATACCTCTTCACACATGTTTTAATTATTTTCTAATTCTTACCTTGACACAACTTCACCTAATGCTGGTAATCACTTCCCGATGTCTTCTTGATATTGTGATAAGGATCTTGAATACTTCTTGAACTCGAGAATTTGATGGAGATGAAAGGCAAAGACTGGAATGAGTTATCAAGTATTATTGATATAATTCAATAAAATCTTGGTGGCTAACCATATGGTTCTTGGTTGAAGGAAAGAGAACAAAGATAATGGAAAATGATGGATGATAGTCGAATACAAGCAAAGATAGATTTTTCCCTAATTGTGATCAAAAGCTAAAGAAGATAATCTAAGTTGAATATCTAGATGATACTCAACTAGACTATATGAAAAGGTATTATTATTTCTTGATTCTAATCTAATATTTTGAATCTTCCAATATCACCTGACTTTAAATGGTGAGAGAAAACAAGACCTCACAAGGGAGAAGAGGGAGTTATCACACGGGAAAAACTAACAAAATATTTTAAGCACTTTAATGATTCAAAAGTATTTGAAGATAACTAAGGAGAATTAAAGTAGAAAGCTGGAAGATCAAAAGAAGAAGAAAGATAATCGACCACTTACGTTCAGTATTCAAAGGTATAGATGAATAAAAGACAATCTTCAACCTGAAATGTTGAAGATGTGAAGAATAATATGAAGATATACTAAGGTTGGGTTGAAGGTCAACTTCTTGAATTTATTACCTTCAAATTTAAAGTTGAATATTTACTACATGCATGGAATACATGGGAGAAGAAGAAATCTAGAAGATTATGTTCATGGAAGGAGAAGAAAGGAGTGAAAGAAATTTTAATTTCGAGTAAAGCCATCCGAGGCTTTGATACCAAAAATGACACATGTCTTCAAAGGTGGATGAAGATTCGTGTGATTGAAGAAGAAGTAGGATCATTGGCTATCAAATATAGCAGAAGGAATGAATATATTCAAGGAATAATTTAAAAAGAATTCAACAAGAACTCAAATAAATCAACTTTAAATGTATCCTATTTAAGATTTCTCCAAGTAGTTAGAATGGATTATTCAATCACAAAGAAAGAATTAACCAAGTTTCCTAGATTACCACCTAAAATAGGAATAGACATGCTATCAACTTAATTCTTGGTGTTTCTTTATCTAATCGACCTACATATAGATGTAATCTAGAAGAAGCTAAGGAATTACAAAAACAAATACAAGATCTCATAGAAAAAGGATATCTATAAGAGGGCATGAGTCCATATTGTGTACCTACATTACTTGTTCCAACAAAAGATGGTATGTGGTGCATGTGTATTAAATCTATAGTTGTAAATATTATAACTATCAAATATTGATCACCTATGCTTAGATTAGATGAAATGTTAGATAAATTGTGTAGAGCTCAAGTATTATCTAAAATTGATCTAAGGAGTGGATATAATCAAATGAGAATAAAAGAAGGGGATGAATCGAATACTACATTTAAAACAAAATGTGGTCTTTATGAATGGATTGTAATACCTTTTGGTTTGTTTACTGCACCTAGTTTATTTATGAGACTAGTAAATGAAGTTCTTCATCCTTTTTTTTTTTGGAAATTTTGTTATGGTATAATTAGATGATATACTTATGCATGTAAAAATGAGCATGATCATTATATTCATTTGAGAAGATTATTTGATAAGCTAAGGAAAGATAAAATCTACAGGAAAATGGAAAAGTGTAACTTTATGCTTTCAAGTGTTGTTTTCCTTAGTTCTATTATAAGTAGCGAAGGTATAAAAGTTGATCCCAAAAAGATTCAAGATATTCAAGATTGGCCAATACCTAAATATATTCATGAGGTGAGGAGTTTTCATAGGCTAGCAAGTTTTTATAGAAGATTCATTAAGGACTTCTCAACTATTACCGCTCTTATAACAAAAATCATGAAGAAAGGTGAATTCAAATGGGGAGAGGATGCAACTAAAGCTTTAGAGACTTTAAAAGACAAGCCATGTAATTCAACAATATTATCCTTACCA
Source organism: Tamarix austromongolica (assembly GCA_039764185.1). Classification (NCBI taxonomy): domain Eukaryota; kingdom Viridiplantae; phylum Streptophyta; class Magnoliopsida; order Caryophyllales; family Tamaricaceae; genus Tamarix; species Tamarix austromongolica. The sequence goes on from CM077817.1 coordinate 75,375,149, forward strand.
AACATTGATTAATTATTTTAAGTTACATATGATGCTGTTGGAGTAGGGATAAGAGGTGTACTCTCACAAGAAAAATTTCTCTTTACATTCTTTAATGAAAATTAAATGGGGCTAAATTGAATTGCTCCACATATAATGAAGATTCTATGTCATCACAAGAAGTTTATAAACATGAAGCCATTATTTGAGATCTAAACCATCTTTTCACATTTGGATCATGAAATTTTAAAATACTTGTATGGACAAAAGAATATTAGTGCCAAGCATGGAGAATGGGTTAGTTTCTTACAATCCTTAATGTTTTTTTTTTCAAAACTTTTTATGGTAAGGAAGATGTTATAATAGATGCATTATCTTGGATATTTGTGATACTTGTCATGTTGGATTCTAAGTTATTAGATTTTGAAATATTGAAAGAATTATATGCAAAAGATGAATATTTTTTATGAGATTTATAATGTATGTAAAAATAATCATATTTATGGTAATCATGTGCCTCAAGATGACTTTCTTTTTAAACTTATTAAATTGTGTATGCCTCATTCTAGTGTGCATTTACTTGTTAAAGAAGTACATGAGGACTTGAGGAGGGTGGAGTTCATCATTTTGGTGTTCATAAAATTATGGAAATATCACAAAAAAAATTCTACTAGCCATTAATGATGAAATTAATAAAAGCTATTATTGGAAGATGTGTGACTTTTCAAAAGAGTAAGAGTTTCTTCCATAAAGGTTTGTGTACTTCTTTACTAGTTCCTAGTAACTATGGGAGAGTGTTAGTATAAAATTTATCTTAGGTTTACCAAGGATACAAAGGGTAAATGATTCTATTCTGGCGGTAGTAGATAGGTTTTCTAAAATGGCACATTCATACCTTGTAATAAAATAGATGACACAACTCATGTGGCAAATTTATATTTCAAAAAGTTAGTAAGGTTACATTCTATTCCCAAAATTATAGCGTCGGATAAAGATGTGAAAATTTTAAGTGACTTTTGGACAACACTTTGGTATATTTTAGGTACTAATTTATTATTTAGTATATCTCATCATCCAAAAATATATGGTTTAACCAAAGTGACTAGTATAACCTTGGGAAATTTACTACGAGAATTAGTTAATAAAAGTACTAAATATTGGGATATAAAACTTGTGCGTACTGAATTTGCTTATAATAGGAGTCTTTTTAGTTCAACTCATTCTATTCCATTTAAAGTTGTCTATGCGGTTAATCCTTATTTACCTATTGATATGTTGTCATTAAGAATGTGATATTAAGAATTATGATGTTAAAGAAAGAGTTGAATTTTAAAAAAATAATGAGAAAATTAAAAACAACATTGAGAAATCTAATGCTAAATACCCAGTTGAAGAAAAAAAAATCAAATTCAATAAGTGCTTTCACTAATATATTTGGTTTGGTTACATTTAATAAAATAAAATTTTCTACATTCAAGGAAAGCTTATGGCAAGAGCTTATGGACCATTTAAAATCTTAAGAAAGGTTGGAAATAATGCTTATGAATTAGAATTACCTTAATATTATAGGGGGAGTTTTTAGGACTTTTAATATTGGTGATTTGTCTTTTTAATATAGTGATGCTAATTTGAGGACTAATTATTCTTTAAAAGGGGAGAATGACATAGGAGAATCTCAATCTCACTTTTCTAATATTGAAGATCAAGATTTAACATACTTATAGATGCTACCAATTATTCTTGAATATCCTAATACTTCTAATATTTTGTTAAGACATTCTTCTAGGTATTATATATATTTGCAAGTCTAATCCACCAAAAATATACAGTGTACAAGACAATAACATTCCAAGGGTTACAAAGTTTCATGAAAGACAAGGCTACAAGACACAAATATTGATTACATAATATTATTTAATATAATACATGATTAGGATTTTGTGTAGCTTTATTATTTTTTATATATTGTAATGTTTTTAAATTGTAATTGAAACCATTATATGTGTAATATAGGCATGCACTAGTTAGTCTTTATTAATTAGGCTGGTTGGATGGGCTTAGTTAGTAAATAGTAAGCTATTCCTGCATGTGTGTGTGTGTGTGTGTAATGGTGCCTTGTACATTCATAATAATGAACAATATAATCAAAATTTAAGAAGAATCAAAGAGAGAATTTTGAATCTCCCTTCCTTTCTCTTCAAGTGAGATTTGTTTTGAGAGTTGACAAATTTTTATCTAGAGAAAAATTGGCGATTTCTCTTTAAAATTGAGTTTATCATAGTGTAGATCAACATCAACATAGCAAAGTATTTTCAAAGAATATCATTGGTATTCAACTTTTACATAATTTTGGAATGAGAATTATACCCAAGAAACAAGATAAAAAGGTCTTGCATTATGAGAGAGTAATCCTTCATTATCTTCCACATTAAAAAGACCCTCAATATATTCTAACTACATGTGGGGTGTGTGGTATCCCAATCTATGTTAGAACTTGCGGAAAGTGCACTCGATGTGTGTCGAGTACGGTATCCTCAAAGAAATGCCCCTTCAATTTATATTTCCCTATGTGGTGTCTGTGGTATCCCATTATATGCATATGGTGTCATAATTTTAGTTTATGGTTGGTAACTAAGAGTGGTCGAATGGACTATCTTAATAACTGAAAAGTATGCGGTCACTAAAGAAGGATTTATATTATGGTTTGTGTTATGTGATCCTAATGTATGATATATATTATTATTCTTCCATGATTTTTATGAGAACATATACTTTTATATTACAATTATGAGCTTGAGTGTTATATTAGTTAATTATGCTTATTACCACGCTACTATGTGATCATAATGTGCAGCATGAGCCCTTACCACATTTTAGGTAGTTTATTTTATCAATACTTTACCATACTAATAATACATTTATGTGGTCACTATGATGATCTAGCTTCTTGTCCAATGAGTAGAGAGAAATCATGGGCCAGTTGTTGGCTAATGTGTGGGGATCAAAATTTTTAATTATTTTCATTTAGTTAAGAGTTAGACTAATTAGTCTAGATTATTTTTTCTTACTATTTTAGGATGTGTTTTTTTAGTTAAACTTGTTGACTTAGCTCCTTTATTTGAATTTTTTAATCTATTTCTTATATGTATTATTCTTCTCATTACAATCATTACTATTGTACTATTAGAGCATGTATTCATTTGTTCATCATTTCATTTTACCATGGATTAAGTGATGATCATACCCCCCTCATGATTGATGTGGTGGTAAATTTTTCTAGTTTTATTTTTAATAAGCTTCCACATTATCTTAAAAAAAAATTGGTTCAAAATTTGGGGATGGTAAAGTTTTATTTAGCGATCACAAATATCACATAATACACAAATATTTCTAATTTTCATAATTAAGGACTTTTCCTCATTACTAATTATTCAATTCAATAATAAGGTTAAGGGTCAAACTAATGTCAAAGTCAACAGTACCATAAACCTAAAAATCTATTAAGATCATTATATGTACAATTCATCACATTTAGGTGTGTTAGTCAACAATGAACAAAATGCCCATAAAATCCAAATTACTCTTATATAACCCATTTTAAATGCTACTTTTATTTTATTTGATAATGTGTCATGAAAAGGATAAAATATGATGATTCAAACATTTTAGCATGCAGGTAAATTACAAGACATGACAAATGACTATTGTGCTCCTACACATGATTAGGCACATAAAACCCTATTATGTATATCTAATTCATTGCAATTCATATACTTTCATACATAATAACATATAATATATACTAGGCACATGTGTTGTCATAAAATCAAAATGGTAAAGTGAAAGACCTATTTTTCCCTTGGCCATCCTAATAATAATAATCATGTGAAAATATGCCTAAACATTCTCAACCTATCATATTGTATTTGTACATATGCATTAGACATAATTAATTCATGAAATTAAACTTATTCTAGCATGATTTCTTAGTCATAAAATTATGAATAATTAAACTTGCTGAATATAATATACACATCAGAATAGTAATATGATATCAAGAAATATTTAACATTTTAGAAAGTCAAATGGGTTACCTTAATTATAACAAAATAGAAAAATATAAGCAAATAATATTAATTTTTAGACTCCACTAATCATTCTTCTTGACCAAAAATAAAACCAAATGATGGATAGACATTAGCCACTAAAACAAAAAATAACCAAAATCATTTAGTAATTTATAAAACTAACCTAACAACCTTGGCTAAAGATCCATTGTTGGTGAAGAATTTCATAATAGTATAATGTATAAAAGAGACTACATGTGAGAAGCTTACACAAAACAAATTGCCCAACGAGAGGGAATCATAGTATAAGAAGTCACCAATGACAAATGATAATGCAATAGTTGATTAGCGACGTAAAGTTACTCATGCTTGAGTAGCTCAAGAACGCAAAGGTATGGCCTTACATGGGCATTGTTACATGAAATTTCTGCATTATAGGGGATGGATTTGACCATGATGATCATGTTGGAGATGGTTGTAAATAGGGAAGGAAGAGATAGGTGATTGTTGGCTGTGAAACCAAATGCTTGCGAATAGGGGGCTATCTTCTTAGCCAAGGTAAAGAGTGAAAGGGAGGATGATAAAGAAGAACCTCAACAATAGTGGTAGTGTTTGGCTATGTGGGAAAGGTGGGAGATGATGTAGTAGCTGCAAAATAGGAAAACAAAAATATAGGGAGATTTTGGTCATTTGTTATGAAAGTAACAATATAGCTAGGGCTAACAGAGAAAGGATGTCACAACAATTGTGGAGTTATGTGAAGGGTTCATGCTAGCTAGGGTTGAAAAACGTGAAAGATGGAAACACATGGTAGGGGAGCATGGGAGGTTCACAGTGAAGAAGGGTTCTCAATGCAAAGAATGCAAGCAATAGGTTAAAGGTGGATGATGTATAAGAACTTCCCATGAGGAAGGTTGATGGTGGATCTATAGTGAAGCGGAGAAAGATGTTGCAGGATGTACCTTGTATTGGGTTGGATCTTATGGGAGATGATAGTCAATGAATGGGATTTGGGTTTACATGGTAGCAAAATGGTAGGAGTTGAGGTAGTTGCATGGGACAATGGTGAGGGCACATGAACTAGAATGACAAAGAAGAAAACCCAAGGAGAATTGGAAGGGAGGAAGGATGAAGAAGGAAGGGAGTTGGCATAGTTTTGTGTAGGGAGCGTTAAAGAAAATGGATAGGGAAGTGAGGAATAGTAGATGGTTGAGGTTTCTTTGGACATGACTAACAAAGAAAATGGGAGAGAGATGGATATATATATATATATATATATATATATATATATATATATGCATACATAAGATGAGAGGTATGATAGAGGTCGGTTGTAGAGTAAAGAAGTGGAGATTATAGGAAGTGGGTGTACATATAAGAAGAAGAAAGTTGGCACAAGAGGTCGAATTAGGAGGGATAATTATAGGGGTAGAGAGTAAGATATGAATTAGTTTTGTTTTGGTTAAGTTAACTTAAGCTAGTTTGGTTGGGTTAGGGTTTTTGATTAAAAAATAAAAATTGAAAAAATAATTGATTAAGGGTTAGAGAATGAGATAAAAAGGAAAATAATTAGGGTAAAATATTTAAGAAATTATTTGGGTTATGGTTTATAGGTTAAAAAAATCTTTAACTTAAGGTTTAGGGTTATTTTTTTTTGAAGAAAAGGCTATGCAACTAAAGATAAAGGTTACAAAATTTTGGATAGTTATAATATATATGTTAAATTTGCTAGCTTGTAGTGATGAAGAAGTGTATATATTGTGTTTTAATTTTCTACTAATTAATTAGAGATGCAAATGGAGTATATATTGATGAAAAGTAAGATGATCAATGATATGAATACTATAGCTTTTGGACATGAGAAAATACTATAGGTTTAGGTGAATATTATATGTTGTATCGAATTAAACAAAAAAAAATCATAAGAAAATGATTTAAGGAAAGAACCATCATTTGAAGTTCAAATAAAATATTTCTAACTTTAGATAATGGTTTCTAGTGAAAACCATCATCTAAATCGGAAAAAAGGTTTTGACGAAGCATTAGATAATGATTCCCAACCAAAACCATTATCTAAACTATAGAAAATCTTCCATTTGGGTTCAACTATAGAAAATGGCTCCCTACGATATCAAATCTATGTAAAACTTCAAGTTTTGCTATTTTTTTATGAAACCATTATCAAAAACCTTCATGTAAACATGCTTTTAAACATTTGGTGAAAATATCATCATAATCTATTCTAAAGTTCTTCCTTTTATCTTTCAGCATTTTTTTGAACTTTTAATGATGGTTATAAATCCATTGTTAAATATATGATGACCCTTCATTCAATGATGACTCATAACTATTACGCAATCCATATTATAGTTGTTATCCAAATCTATTTTTGTAATAGTGTACTTACTGGTAATAAATCCATCATGTTATGGTTATTTTTGATCTAATAAGAAAATGATTCTTGTGATGTGTTATAAAATTTCAATTAAAACACCCCCAATTTTTATTAATTAAAAATTTTATTTTATAGAAGTGTAGTTAGAAAAATAATGGGTAAATCGACCATACTTAGTATAAGTTGATTCTCCCTAGCTTTCTAATTCCTAGTGATATGGCTAAAAATATTTGAACAAAATAAATAATAATGGAAGAACAGATAATAATATAGATAAAGGTTTACATATAATATGCTCTTCATACAACAAGCTAACAAAATATAACCAAGGGCATGAGAGCTAAAAAGAAAAATTGACTACAAAAACTAACACTCTAAGGTGCAACACTAGTTTATCCTAACTCTCTAACCCAAAAATCCATTCCTCAAAAGGAATCTCCTCCCATTGTTCCTTTTCATGCTTGTAGATCTTTTCACTCCATGGCATGAACATAATCATCTACTAATGTAGCATTAGTATCAATTCATCCTAAGGAAAATCATTTTTACATTGCACATAATCATATAATAATGAGGATCATGCTAAAACACATACATTCACATGTTATTCTCAACATTATTGGATAATCATGCTTTCACAATTCCAAATAAGAATATAACCAACCAAAATGTGAATAAGTATCAACCACCATAATATCCTATCACATCTTAATAATTATCAGGGAAAAACCCTAATTTAATTACCAAGGAGAGAACATAATGGTTTATCTAACCCATTCTAATACCCATAATTTTAGCTAAACCTAATCCAAAGTAATTTACTTTATAACCTAATCCTAATCTCAAAAAAATTAATATTTCCACCTTACCCTAACTATCTAACCCTAGAAGTTTAACCAAATCCTAATTTATTGATAACTAAACTATACTCATATCTTAACCTGATTTTTATTAATCGTATCCTAATCAAAAACCAAACCTATTATTCTCCCTTTTTTATTTCCTTTATTTCCTTTTTTTCCCTTCTTTCTCTTTTCCTCTTTCGCCTAAACTTCTCCCTTTCCTTTTTATGTTTTCCCTTCTTCTTATGTGAAACTTTGTCCTAATATAACTCCTTCCACACCCCATCACCTCCATATCATTTGCCAAGCCACTCCCTCCCCCATCAACTTATCAACTCCCCCTACGATCATGAGTTGGGTTGAATTCTTTAGCTAATCGCACACCTCCTCCTTTCTCATCTCTATTCATGTATTTGCATATATATATATATATATATATCCAATAATAAATGCCCCAAACATATCTTTTCTCTCCCTTTTTTTTTTGTAGAAAGAGAACCATCTCGTCCTCTTTCTTCTCCTCCTTGACTTTGTGAAAATAAATATAAAACTAGCCACCGGAAACCCTCACCAAAGCATTCTCATGCCTTTTAGTCATTTCCACACCTAACCAATGGATAATTTCACCATAGCCACACCTCCATATTTGAAAAAAAATTGTGCAACCACCCTCCTTCTTTTCTTTTCCTTGGCTACAACCCCATTAACTGAACACCACCCTCAACCCTAAGTAACTTTCACTACAACTCACACATCCACCTTTTTAAAAATAACTAGTAGCCCCCCTTTTTTTTTTCTTCCTTTGTAATGTTACTAAAAACTAGTGCACCACCCCCATCTGTAGCCATTCTAGCTAGTGCACCACCTCCATATTCAGCCATTCCAACCAGTGCATCACCCTATATTTCAACTACTTCCATTATTTTTTCCCTCTTCCCTTTATCCTTCGGCCATGTCTCACCACCTAAGAATGAAAGCTTATGTTCTTGCTCCATCCTCTCCCTTACCACAACCCACCATTCCTCTCCATTTGGTTGCACAAAGTTTTCCTAAAAACCACTTTAGTTGGATCGCTTTTTCCTATGTTATTTCACCCCCTTAACTTTTCCTTGATTATGTGGTTTAATACTAATAGTATTCTATTATGATTTCTTAGGTGACTTTCTTGAGGTCCCTGTAAAGGCAAAATAGTATTTTTGTGCTTAGAGACTAGAGTCATTTTTGTAAGAATACTTGTCATCATATAGGTTTTTTTTTGCTAAGTTTTATGGATGTTTTTGTAACACCCCCAAAATTCACTACTGAAAAATTTCATTTTATTAAAAGATAATTGCGGAACCCAAAATATTAAACACTGAATTTTGGGGATATTACTGCCACACTTAGTACCAGACCGGTTCACTCATACCATTCCAGTACTAAGTGCTAAGGCTAAAGGAAAATGAAATACAATTTGCAAGAAATTCAACATACTTAAATCAGAGTAGCACATCAAATCATTTACAAGAATAAAATCCACCAATGGTGGTTACAGTAATAAAATATACATTTAAAACTAAGAATTTAAATGAGAAAGAGAAAAGGCCTTACGGTACCGGATAATTCCTTACTCTCTTTCCTGTAGCCCACTTGTGTAGCACTTGAAAAGACCTGCAAGGGCACTACCCATTGAATAGGCAGGGGCCCCACGAAGGGAATCCCTTTAGTACTACGGTACTGAGTAACCCTTTAATACTACACTTAAAAATAGGCCCGCAATGCAACACATAATGCAAACTATAGATATAATACATAATCATCACATATATAATAAGTTATAAGTCACAATCGATACTTTTGAGCCTTAAGCCATGACATAGTGTAAAATCAATACATTTAGGCCTTAATCCATTATTCCGTCATCATTCAATCAATATCATATTTTATATCTATGTGAGTATGAGAAACCCACTATTATAGCCAGTGGATCGGAAATATACACTCAGGGCAGAACGCTCCTGACCACTATTATTTGCCGGTGGACCGGTCTCTAGGGCGAGACGCTCCTGGCCACTATAATTTACCGGTGGACCGGTCTGACTCCGACTCACATGGTGTTCCACTATAAGTGTTTAGTATTTTTCCATAATTTCATTCACATACATAACTGGTTTTATTGAGCTCGGGACCCCCACTATTTTAGCCGGTGGACCGGAATATATATATGCATACCCCCTAATTAGTTCAGTAGAGCTAGAAAGAGTAAGATATAGGGCCTGGCTAGGGCACAAAGGCACACCAGCAAATACCAGAATAATTGTGGACTAAACCACGCCCTTAGGGTCTTTCACTTTAAGTATTAGTGTCTTAATTTAAGTGATCACGAAAAGCAGGATAGTCAGATGCTTATTCACTTTCAATCATTCTGATATCATTAGTCGTTTCTTATACAGACGGTTATCCAAGCTAACACAGATAAACCATTAAGGCCACACTAATCATCAAATACTCTTACTTGGCTAATCGGCATTATTTGAATCATATTATAATGTTCCATAATCACAATGACATGTAAGGTACAAATTACTCATTTACCCCTTGCTTATATAATTGCTAAGTCATCCCTTCCTTACTTGATAGATTACCATATTACTTTTTACGTTGCATAATTACCAAATTACCCCTTATCCAATTTAGGTTATCAAGTTGTATCCTACACTTTTTAGATCACCATTCACCCCTCATAATTGCTACACTTAACATATTTCCCCTTTGGTTGGTTAGATTACCGAATCGCCCTTCTCCTTTGTTATAATTACTAAATTACCCTTGAGTTGGATAAGTTACTAAATTACCCTCCTTCAGTATCATGATTACTATTTTGCCCCTTTAGTTGGTTAAATAATTACCAAAATACCCCTTTCAATTATAAAATTACCACTTAACCCTTTATTACTCCACTTTTATGGATTTACCACCAATACATAAAATACTAATATTAGCACTTCCTTCTTGTCATTTAAGTCCACCAAATTGTCATTATTCAACATAATATTCATTAGCAACTACATATATTAGATCACATACTTCATAAGCATATGACTAAAATACCCTTAGACAATAATACTATTCATGCATTAGCAACATAATACATCATAGACAAGCATTTAACATTTCCTTTTTTTTATCAATCAATATAAAGAACCATCTATATATCATGCTAGACACACAAAACATGCATAAAATCATACTAAAATCCCTAATGTGCTAGCATACGTTTTTCCATGTATTTAAGGAAGGTTTAACGATTACCTTAATCCCGCAAAATATCAAATCTTACCGGTATCCTGGTTAAAGATTCAAGCTTTAATTAGGAACTCAAAACCTAAAAATAATATCCATCATTATTATGTTAGAAATAAGAATCCAATCATAAAACTTTATAAAATTTAATTAATAAAACACTTAACTTAAAATACTATTATACCTTAAAAATTATCCAAATAAATTCCAAAATAAAGGGGGAGCTCACGCTACATGAACAGCGTGAGTCTCATGCAAAAATGAGAGGAGAAAGGGTTCGAAGGGGGGGCGAGATAGGCAAAAATTGTTATTTTTAGGTTGGGGTCTTTGGGCTAGAAGAGAGGGTAGATGGGGGAGGTTTCAAGGAAAGGGAATAGTGTAGGAGTGGAGAGGGGGTGTAGGTGGAGGCTAAGGGTGGTTTCACGGGGGCGGCAGAGACGGCACCGGTGAGGCGACGAAGTTGGCTGCTGAGGTGGAGGGGCTGAGAAGGAAGGAAAAGAGGAGGGAAAAATGAAGGGTTAATGGGGCTGTTTTCGACCAACTAATGCATGGTGGTGGTAGAGGGGGTTGCAAGGTGTCGAACGGTGGGTTGGGTGGTGGCAGAGGTGGCCGAACAGTTGTGAAAGGGGCGGTTGCAGGTGGCTCGGCGATAAGGGGAAAAATGAGGAGAAAAAGGAAGAGGTGGAGAAGGGAGGAAGTGCAGGGGCTTGAAGGTGGCTTGGGGGGTCTCGTGGTGGTGTAGGGTGGTAGTAGGTGGTGGCAGAAGGCGGCGTAGGGCTGGGTGCGGTGGTGCAAGCGGCGGTGGGCGGCGGTGATAAAAAACTGAGGAAAAGAATGGGAGGAGAAGAAAATGAGAGAAGAGGATCGGGGAAAGGAGAAGAGGCTCGAAATTATGGGGAATGAAGGGCTGGAGAGATGAAGAAAAAGAAGAGGGAGAAGAGAGGGGGCAGGTGGCTGGCCAGCGAGCGTACGTAGGTGGCAGGGTTGTCGGTTGGCAGGGGAAAGGGAGGGAAGAAGAAGGAAAGGGAGAGGCATGTGAGCTGTGGTATAGGGGCTGGTTTGGATCAAAATGGGAAAGAAAATGACGGGGACGGGAGAGGAAGCAGCAGGGAGGCAGGTGCGGTGGCAGGTAGCGGCAGATGCAGGCAGCGGCGTGCTCGACCATGGCAGGAATGGTGGTCGGTCGTGGGAGAAGAAAGAAAGGAAGGGGGTGCGAGCAAGTGGTCGGACCGGTGCAGGAAAAAAGAGCAAGTCGGTCGGTCCAAGGAAAAAAAAAGAGGGACGTTGGGCTGTGCTGGGCGGGTGTGCGAGGAAGAGAGGGGAGTAGAATCGGGCCTGTGGCCTAGTGCGCAAGGAGGGGGCCAGGCCGGCAGCCTGGCGTCCTAAAGCCAGGAAGAAGGGAGAAAAAGAAATAGGGAAAATGAGGAAGAAAAGAAAAAGTAGGAAAAAGGAAAGTGGGAAAAAATGAAAAAATTTAAAATAATTAAATTTATAAAATAATAGGATGTAATATTTTTGATAATAAGTTTATTTAATAATTTAATTTAATATAATTAAATATATGGGCCTGAAAAGGATAATTATAGTAAAATACTAGTTTGGAAATTTATTTAAATAAAATAATATAATAAATAGAAAAATATTTATTTTTAATTTATTAAATACTCTTATCCAAATTTAAATACTCTAAAATCCATAAATAATTAAAATAAATAATTTTAAAAGCTAATTTTATTTCAAATAAAAGTTATTTATTAAAATATAGGTTTTCTAAATTTTTGGGGGATTATAGTTTTTGTGTTACACCATTTTGTTATCATGTGATTTAATATATGATTGTTAATGCTATGATATGCAGTTGATATTATATGATGGAAAATATGAGAGTGCATATTATGTGATATATTATTATATATGGAAAAACCGTGGTGTGATATGGTCCTAAAATGATTTTATTAAGTTATGATGAGTGTTAAATGAGTATAATAAGGTATATGGAGATAAATAGAGGATTTGAAAATAATTTTTCCAAACATTTAAGATTTGCATGAAATAAGAGTTTTCTTATTCAAAAGGCCATTTTACTTAATATGGGTTTAATATGAGAATAATGGTATTTTAAAGTGTTATATCATCTAAAATATGCTAAGGAATTTATGTGAAGTTTTTAGAGTAGTTGTGAAGCACCAAAGTTTAATAAAGTATGAAAATATTTAGATTTAGGAATAGTAACTCTAAAGCGAGAAGGTTATTATCAAAAGTATGAAATAGCAGATTTATATAAAAAAAATTTGGATATGTTAATAAGGTTTGTGTTTTGAGAATTTATATTTAATATCATATTTGTTTGATTCCTTTAGAAAAATTTATGATGGATTTGTGAAATTAGGGTGTATAAGCCTTAGAAATAGTAACTTTTGAGATAGGGTTATTATCGCATATGCAAGACCTTAGAGTTTAGTTTTGAAATTTGAGTATGTTGATATTAATAATATTTTAGGAAGAGGTATTAATTTTGTGTTTAAAAGATTAACAGAAGAAGAGTTATGATAAAAGTATGAAATTAGGGTTTTAGAGAAATATAAGGGTCTTAACCCCAAAAAATGACCTTATAAACTCGTGATGTGCCTTACCTGCTTCAAAAAAGTTCTATAATCATCAAATCAATAATGAAAAAGGCATTAATTATTTAAAGAGAAAGACCATATAAGTCGGGCTGAGGTATTTTACGAGTTTGCTCCATTAGACGATAATAGTGACTCAGTAGCATTTTACCCTGAGACGTGCATCAGTCTATTTCACTAGATTAAGAATGATGGGGCCCTAAAATCAACATAAAATATAATATGATTTGACATAAGAAACCAAGTGTATAAGATATTAATGATTTTAAGTGGAAGATTATATAAGTTAGGACCAAGGTTTTGAGTCCGCTCCACCGAACGATAATAGTGGGTCAAGTATGTTTTTCCTGAGAGATGCTTTACATCATTCCACTGGTTTAAGAATAATAGATTAGGAACATTTTTTCCTAAGAGTTTTTTTGTCCATTCCACCAAATGATAATAGAGGCTCAAGTGTGTTGTCACCTGAAAAGTGCTTTAGACCATTCCACTAGCTTATCAATAGTGGAGTCCTTAAACTCAACGTAAATAAAATAAGGAAATGGTTATATCAAATAAAGAGGACTAGATCAATACTTACCTTGTGATATTTTATGTATTACATGTGTACTTATTCTCTATCTTGTGGCAGTATTGTCACTTTGCTCACTACACAACTTAGTGACCATTCTTGTTATAGGTGATACTCATTCCTATGAGCAGGCAACCCTGATAGTGTTGTGCAGGTCTTTGAGGACTAGTTGGAGTGATTTTGTACCTTAGGTGTTTGGGTAAAAATTCATGTTATCTGGATGATTTTTATCTAGATACCTTTTGGACTCTTCGATCTATGGTATCCCTTTTGTTGTATTGTGTTATTTCAACCTGAAGTTAATCTCCAAACTCATATTTACATTTATAAAACTTCTCTCATTTCTATTTACTATGTTTAAATTTTAATGGTTTTGTCCTTCTAATTGATGAGAGGATGATATAGTAGACTAGACTTACATAAATTATAGTGGTAACACCCAATATTTTAGTTATGAGTTTCTATTGTAAAATAATTTTTTTAATAGTAAAATTTGGGGTGTTACACCCATTTCCAATTAAAACCAATTATTAATTCCTAAGAGGAATATGATTCCATAATCCAAAGCAATGTTCACTAGGAATACATCAACAATCCAACAAATTAAACCACCTAATCCCTAACATCACACTAAAGAAGTTACATGACCTAAGTCGTATATATATAACCTCCTCAACACTCAATTCCCTAATTATACATATCTTCTATAATATTTATGATTCCCTATGAGAAGAAATGAGTTCTTTCACCCTAATGCCTAACTATACAATCAATGGCCTAATAAGGCCCATGATCCTTTTTCACACTTAAGTTTTTCTTTTTAAATGATTATGTAATAATTATATTTTTGTAAGATTTATTGATTTAAAAATTTATTTTTTTGATAAAAATTGATAATGTCTGAGCTTAATTTTGGAACTATAATTGGATTTGAGGTAAAGGTGGATTTGAATAAAATTTGGAAAATTTAAAAAGATGAGTTTTAGGTGGACCAATCAAATAACTCCATAAATTAGTTGATTGGTTCATCATTTTAGCTAAGGATTTTTTTTAACTAAATTTATGGATTGGTTGAGGGAGCTAATTGACTAGTTAGTAGAATAACTAATTGGTAGTCCAAACCAATCGACTGGTTAGTGGGGCTAAGTATTTTTTTTAAGCTTAATTTTTTTGGGAAATTCTTATATCAAAATAAAACCTTAATAATCCAACCCTAAGCAATTCTTTAGTGATTCCTAACCCTTTTTATCACTTTTTTAGCTTTAGTTGCTAACTCAAACATATTTGAGGGCTCAATTTTAACAATTGTGGGAAAAATGACCTCATTCTTATCTTCTTTCCCTTCTTTCCTCTGCACACGTTTGAAAGCATCCTTTGATTTCTAGACTATCCCTGCTTGACTTGGATATTCCTTCCTATATTAATCTTCCATTACCCCTCTTGTGTTTGATATTTTTGGATGAATTTGACCTGCATTCTCCAAATAATCACCATTTGAGCTTTGTGATAAAAGTCAACCTGTTCTTAATAAATTTTCCTATTTAGCTCATGTGTGAAAGGTAAAATAATGGTTTTTGATATGTTTCATAACCCTACTCATTCGTTAATTGATTTTTTAGCTATAAATAACCCTCATCACCCCTTCTTCTCACTTTTCTTTCAACATCCAAAATATCTTAGTTTTCTAGCACTTATGCTCTCTCTTCACCACTTTGAGATTGCATTTGAGCACATTTCACTCTTCTAATCCTTTCTCTAGCTCCCTCTTGTTTTATTTTTAAGAAGAAATAGTTAGATTTAGAAGGAAGTTGAGTTTTTTTCAACTAAATATTTCTCTATTTTTTTCTCTTAAGTGGGGTAAGTTTATTTTCGTTTCTAATTCAAGTTCTGATTGGTGAAAACCATCCAATGGATTCTAAATTTTTAGCTATTTTTTGAAAGGTTTTGGAAGTTGAGAATCTTCCAGTTTGATTTTCCTCCTTAGAGGAAAATTTTGTTAAGCATCAAGTAAGTCATTTCGACCGCTAAAATATAGCATGAATAAGCATGTGATATGATGTATTCTATAAAATGTTAATATTATACTTCTGCATGAGATTTTTTATTCTAATTAATGTATGTTCAATAAATTGTGAATCATAAGAAAATACATGATTTTAGAGAAAATAGGGTTGATTTGCTTGATGGTGAAGCATGAGTTAGTTTATGAGCCAGTAAGTCATACCAATCTCATTAGACCAAATTGATATGTTTCAAGACTATTCCTAATGATGTTATATGATCAAATGATGGAAATGCACTTTTGATTAAATGGATCATATTTTAGGGCATTCTCTATAAGTACTTGGGAATGATTTAAGGAAAAAACTAAATAAGTATGTTATGAACTTAGAAGGGTAATGTAGATCTAGATTATTTCCCTAAAATAGTTTATTATGATATAGTTATTAATATTGTTTAAGTACTAATGGAAATCCCACCACATGATTGGAGGGTAAAAATGGTTAAGATGGATTGAGTGTGTGGATCTGTCACTTGGATATTGTATGGTCCTTGTGTCATCACATAACCTTGAAAAATAACACTTATCACTTAAAGTAGAATATGATTAAGATATGTATTGGTTTATGTTACACAATTCTCAATTAGATCCCATGGGTTTTTTCTACCTTCGAACATTTGCTGGTGCCTTTGGGTTGGATCCTAGTTTATTATGGTGCCTTACCTACTCTATAAACTGATGTTATACTAAGATGTATCGATACTAAAGGTTCTAGTCACCATTGGTGGTTACTTGGCTTCAGTCATAATTTATGTCCATGTGGATAAAAAAAGTAAGAAAGGAACGAGAAGAGAAATAACAGCTCCAAAAATAAATAACCTAATGGATTATGTAAGTTTGGAAAATATACCCACTATAAAACTATGTAAATGAATGGTAGAAACCCTAATGGTTGTTTGAATAACCTTATTAGTAAATTGTATGTTGATTTATATGACGTTTATGTTACGTTGATAATCATGATGAGTCCTGAATTGTCTGATTCATATATTGTATGAACTTTTGTTATACTATATGATCATGATAAAGCATGTATATCTAATTATATGGCATAAGCGTGATATATATTAGTATGATCTCCACATTATGCTAGGAATTTTTATTCTTGTGACTCCTGTTAAGGATACAACTTGGCTTATTTAGTGTGAAGCGTACTGATATGCCATTTTGTTCAATTAACTATTCATTCTTATTAGAAGAGGACCATGTGTAGGCTTTTAGGAATGACCGGTAGTGGGACTACCTCATTTTGGGCTTCGGCTTGAGAGTGTTGACATCTAGAGAATGTTGCTCGGTCCCTCATGGACCATGGTTTGGGGCTATTCCTTACATTTGTTTTCTTCTATTCTAGTCATTTATTTCAGTTTAACCTACTTTCTTATATTTGAGTATTTTGGGGACCGTTGAGCTCTTGTTCTGTAAATTTTTTCCTTAAATTTCTATATATTGTGTTCTTGCCTACTCTACTTTCATTTTGATTGGTTTGGTTTCTTAGCCTTATATCTAATATGGGACAGTTAGTTGATGCCTATTCTATATTAAGTGTGGTGATAACACCCCATTTTTTCAAAGAGTGTTTAACATTTTTCTACTTCCGTAATATTTAAAAAAGAAATTTTTTGGTAGTGAAAAATGGAGGTATTACATATTAGTATTTTATTAAAGTAAAACAAAATATTCTTCAAGGATACCAACAAAATTGAGGATCCCAAGGGTCACTACAACTCAAAGCCATCTAGGCCTAGGGTTAATCATCACAATTTAACCTGAAAACTTATCCAATTAAAGACCATATTTTATATTTTAATATTTTTATAACCAATTATCCAAAATTCAACACTAAGGTTAACTAATAGGATTATAAGTCAAAAGTAAACATTGAAGTTAACTAAAATCAACCTAACCCAATTATTCACACTTAGGCACATTTTAGTCACAATGACTAAATTGCCATGAAAACCTAACTAGCTCAATTTTAAACATTTTAATACCAATCCTTACAAGTATTCCACAATTCATATGAAAAGGCTAAAAGAAATAATATATATATATATATATATATATAACACATTAGCTCAAATTATAAATTATAGAAAATGGTAGAAGATAATTTTACCCTTACACATAAAGTAATAATATTAAGCACATAGAATTATAAATATGCATATGTAACATACTATTAGGTTCATGCTTAACATATATAATTATTTAAGGTATAAAATAGGCACACATGAAAATAAAATTATGGCACATGTAAAGTGACATTTTTACCTCTAAAGTACACTAATATGCTCAAATATTAGCATATAATATATCAAAATTTAATTAAACTATCCAATGGATGCAATATTATTCATGGCATAACATGAAAATGGCTTAAGAGTACAAGAAACATCTAGCCGAACCACCTAGATAAAAATAATCCACATGAAATCATACTTCTACCTATTATCACTTGTATAAAATTTACACATTAAAAATACAATAAATATATTTTTGACAATTAAATATGAATATTATTACGTATAATTTATTCAAATTTATAAATTGAAATAAAATTTTGTAATTCATGCTTTCACACATTATATCACAATGGCACAAAAGTTGTGATAGTTAAAACCTAGCATGATACTAATCCTAAAAATCCTAATATGCTCATACCCATATATTTTATCATCTAAGGAGTTAATTAGATTCTCCTAGATCTAATGCTAAATAAAATATGAAAAAAAAATAACATTCTTGAAGGCCACTTAAAGCAATACTTAGATCACCATCAAATAACCAGAAATACCAAAATAATAACTATAACATAACAAAAATAATATAAGATAATAAAAAAAATATATATAAATTTCTAAGAGAATAAGAAAGGATAACCCACAAAAATAAAGGGGACAAGAGGGAAGAATATGGTAATAACTTCACAATTTTGCCATAAATATAGCCTCTTATTTAAAGTTCTAGAAGAAAAAGGGTAAGGAACACCAACTAAAACTCAAACATAATGGAAGAAAGATGAGAGAGCAAAAAAAAGAAAAAAAAAAGAATAAGACTTAATGAAAAAAAAACAAAGAAAAAGAGATATAAGGATGTGTAGTAATGTTGAAAATCTATAGAAAAAAGAGGGGAGGGTTACCTTGTAACACACTTGAATTAAAAAGGACAATCAAGTAGAAGGTGGAGTGTGTGTAATTTGAATGGAAATATGACAAGCCAAACCTACAAAAAAGAGGGTGATGTTTGTTGTTGACAGTATAAAAAGGAATAGGAGGGTCTATTGGCATAAGTTTGAGTGTAAGAAAAACATAAAGGACACAAACTAGTTGGCATAAGTAAAGAATGGTAAAAAATTATGAAATAAATCATAATTACATCAAGAAAGGTCAAAATATTATTTTCTTGGCCGAATAAGTTTTTCTTTAATTTTAGATTATTTTTAATCAAGGAAATATCAATAAATAAGGGAAAATTAGGGGAAATACCAAACCAATCGCCAAATATTATAGGGTGTCAAATGAAGTTTGGAATCTAAATTTATAAAATATTGGGCAAAGGAATCACATTGGAGCCAAAATAAATAAATAAAAATAATTTCCTAGCCTCAGTCAACTAAATGCCCTATTTGGTCAACTATAGGGATCCTTTAGGAAAACCTTTAAACACAAGATTTTCCAGTTGACAAAAAGCTTTAGCCCATCGATTGTTTCTCTATAAAATTCCAATTTATAACAAACTTTAATATAATTAATTTATAACCTAATCCTCCATAATACTAGTAACTTTTATAAATAATTACATATAAAATATCTTGTTTATTGTTAGGGTTTATTAAGAATAGGTCATTACACCAATGATCACTCTATTAACCTTGATGTTGTTTATGGGAAAGATTTTTTTCCTTAGGTTTTGGATAGAAATTCTTAGTTATCAAAGGATGATAGGTGTTATGCCCTTAATTTTTCAATCTTCTATTTCATACTACTTATTCTATTTTCTTTTACCTTTCACTCTTCATTTTTGTCTTTTTTAGTCTAGATTTAATCTGCATATTATAATGTCTTATGTTGTTTTATCTATTTTTTGTTGTGTTGACTTGAGATTTGAACACTTTTAGATTTCCTTTTGGTACAGAAAATGTATGTTGATCGTACTTATACTGAGTGTGGTGGTACACCCATTAGCATATGTTTACCCTTCTACAAGAAAAAAATAGCAGCAAATTTTGAAGTATTACACTTCTCCCTATTATTTTTAAATAATTTAACGTTCTTATATAAAAGGTAGTATCATTAGTCTTAATGCAATATGATACTTTTCTAAGTATTAGGGTGTTTAGACTACAATTAAGTGCAATTATGAGTGTAAATCATTATAGGATAAACGCATCCTCAAAGAAAACTTGATGTAGGAGTAGGTCTTCTAAATTATACAAGTCATGGGTTAGCTTATTTCATATTAGAGCCCATTATTTTAGCCTTAGTTGAGGAGTTAGGCCAAACTATAAACATTGGGGATAATAAGGTGCTTACTTGTTTGATTATGGATAAAGGAGGGACTTAGTGGTCATTATTGAAAATTTTAATGAAGACACATATTTAGCACATGTGATGGAAAAAAATAAGAGAGGGGAGACATCTATGCTCACAAAGATATTGGTTGTTAGATAATTTAGCTAGTCTATAATGTAAGAAGTTTAATATTAATAGTTAGTTTATCTTTTAGTGCATGTACCAATTTTTTGTAATTTTTGTCTTTTCATTTTAGCTTATCTTTTCATGGAGAATTAAATTTTAGGAGGTGTATAATCAATTATAATAGGGGTTCTTGAACACATTGAAGATGTATGGAATACAAGTAAAACCAAGTCAAGTTTTATTCTTTATTCGGTTCTCTTTGTGAGTTATTTCTTATGTTTGATTTATGTTTGATTCAAATTTTGGATATTTTTACTTAATTTCTATGTGAATTGAGAGAGCTCATTTGTGTTTGAATAAAACACAATCATTTTCCAAATAACAACATCACAATCATCCATCATTTCCATAAACAAAATCAACTCTGACTTCAACACATGTAAATTCAACCCCTAACCCTTTCTAAAGCTATTTTTTCTTCTCTTCAATTATTTCTCCATTAATCCTAATCCAACTTATCACAATTACCTTTTAATATTACCATTAAACTAGCACCAATAATCCCATACAATATAACTATAACATCCCCATTTTTAGGACTTAAAAATATTACTACACTTAAGTTAATAACATTACTACAATAAACATAATAGAAAGGTCAACTAGGTTAATTATTATCATGAATAAAAACATGTGTTGGCAGTTATAAAAACTCGAGAGAGAAAGTACTGGAGAACATAAGGGTCCAAGTGCAACAAAACTCAAGATTAAAAATGACTCTGAATATTCCTTGTACCACATTAAATTTTACTATTAAAAAATTTTATTTTATAACAAAAGCTTATAATAAAAATACTAGGCATTGCTAATGAAGTCTATGTAAGTCTGACTTACCTTATCATCATCACATCAATAATAAGTATAAAACCATTAAAATTTGAACCAAGATAAATGTAAAGTAAGAAAAATTTTATAAATACAAATGTGAGTTTGGAGGTTTAATCTGAGTATAATGATAATTATAGATAAAGGGATATCATAGATTTAAGAGTCCAACAAGTTATTCGGGCAAACCATCATCTAGATAACATGACTCTTTACCCAAAAACCTAGTATATAATAATCACTCCACCCCATAAAATGCATTATAGGTAGCAAAATCATCTAGCTAGTACTCAATGACTTAGACAAAAACATCAAGGTCATCTACTCTTGGGAATAAGCAACACCTATGAAAAAGATTGTCAGTACTCTATATACTAAGTAAGATGATAATATTGTCAAGTTAGGGATATAGTTAAATACATGCATTCATAGTAGAAAATAAGTACACATGCACAACACATATAATATCACAAGGCAAGTACCGATCCAGGCCTCTTTATTCGATATAATAATTTTCATTCTTTTATGTATGTTGAGTATAGGGACCTCACTATTATTAAACTGTTGGAACTATCTAAAGCACTTCTTAGGAACAATATACCTAAGCTACTATTATTTTTCGGTGGAACATACATAGGGTCAACACATTTGAGCCACTATTATCATCTGGTGGAACAGACCCAACATGTCCATCCTGACTCACATAGTCTTCCACTTTAATTCATTAATATCTTATCCATTAGTTACTTATTTCAAATTAAATGATAATTCACATTGTGTGTAAGGTGTCCCTATTCTTAATTTAGTGGAATGGACTCAACCATCTCTTAAGAAAAATACACTTGAGCCACTATTATCAATTGGTGGAATGGACCCAACACTTTCCAAGAAAAAAACAATCTTGAACCATTATTATTAAATTGGTGGAATGGAGTAAACCACCTCTTAGGGACAACACAACTAAGCCACTATTATTTTCTGATGGAATTGACCCATAAAACACCTCTCAAGATAATACACTCCTAATCCACCATTCTTAAATCAGTGGAGCAGTCTAAAACACCTCTTAGGGATAACACATTAGAGCCACTATTATCATTTGGTGGAACAGACATATAAAATACCTTGGCATGACTCATATGATATTTTACTTAAAATGATTAATGAATTATTCATGATTAATTTAAAAGGTAAAAAAACATATTTAAAGTAGGTAAATCACATTACAAAAATCTTAAGGTCGTTTTGTAGGGTTAAGACCTTTATATTCCTTGAAAACCCTAATTTCACACTTTTATCATAACACTTCTTCTGTTGCTCTTTTACCAACCAAATTTAGTACCTCTTCCTCAAATAGTATTATTAGTATCAAAATACTCAAAATTAAAGGCCTAATGCTAAGGTCTTATACATGCGATAATAAACCTATCTCAAAATTTACTATTCTTAGGGTAAAAAACCCCTAATTTCACATATCAATCATAACTTTTCTTGTAGTGCTCAACCAATCGCCAAATTTAATATACATTCCAAAAAATTAATATTAATAACACATTCAAATTTCGTGGCATAAATCTACCGTTTCATATATGTGATAATAGCCTTCTTGTTTTAGGGTTACCATTCCTAAATAACACTATTTTCATACTTTATTAAACTTAGGTCAGTCACAACTCCTCTAAATACTTCATATAAATTACTTGGAATGTTTTAGATGATATAACACCTTACAATACCATCATTCTCATATTAAACCCTTATCAATCGAAATAACCTTACCGTTAACAAAATCCTTCTTTCATGCAAAACTTACATATTTTGGTAATATTATTTCCAAATCCACAGTTAGTCTTTATATGCCTTATTATACTCATTTCACAATCATCATGCCTTCATAACCCTATTTTATAACCATATATCATACCAAGGTTTTTCACATAGAATAACGATATAGCATAATCTTCACTTGTTTTCTATTATATAATATCAACGAAATATCATAACATTAACAATAACACATTTAATCACATGATAAAAATAACATAGCATAACACAAAAAATGTACAATAGTTAGCAACAAAAACCCAAGACTACAACAAGTATCTTTATGAAAACAACTCCGATCTCTAAGCTCACAAATCCTATTCTGGTTGTTCTAAAACTATGGAAAAATCACCTAAGAAATCATAATAAAAAAACCATAAGGATTAACCATATAATTAAGGAAATGTATATGAAATAGAAGGGTGAAATAATAGAGGAACACCAAACCAAATAAGTTGAGTGTTTGGGGAAACTTTGCACAAACAAAAGGGGAGGAACGGTAAGTTGTGCTAAGGGAGATGATGAAGCAATAACACAAGCTTCATTACTAGATGGTGAGCAATGGTTAAAGGGGATGAATTATGGAGGGAAGTAATGATGGAAGTGGCCATAGTAGGGCGGTTTGCACTAGTTGGTTGGCCAAAACAAGGGGTGTGATGGGTTAGTTTGGCTGAAAAAGGTGATGGTGTGGTTGTTAAATAGGGATAGTGTTTGGTTTTTGTGGCTCGGTTAAGCAAAAAAAAGGAAATAGGAAGGTTTTAGTGAGTTCAAAGAAAGGGTAGGGTGGTGCATCGGTAGAAATGGCCATTGGTTGGGTGTAGGAATGACAAAAGTGACCGAAACAAGTGAGGTTACTTCGTTGAGGGATGTTGTTTGTGGCTTTGGGGGTTTTTTTTGGCTATGATGAGGAGGAGAAGAATAAGGATGAAGATGATGCTTTGCCTATGCAGTTCCTTTAGAAAACAAAGGGATACAAAAATATGGATGAGGCATTTATTTCTTGGTATATATACGCATATACATATACAAAGATGGGGAGAAGGGAATCGGATTAAGTGAGATTTTTGAGCCCCAATCCCACCTCTATAGGATTTGGGAATAACTTTAAAGGTTATAGGGGTGTAGTATGCATTGTCTAAGGACAATGTTTCATGCATGAAGAAGGAGGGAAAAGGAACAAGAAAACTGAAGGAAGAAAAAGAGAAAGAAGAGAAAAGGGAAAAGAGGGAAAAGAAAATGAGAGAATAATAGTTTTGTATATTTTTTTAGGATAATATTAATATAATTTAGATTAGGATAATATGATAGCTTAAACATTTATATTTTGGATTAGTTCAAAATTATAGGTTTAAAGAGTTAGGGTAAGGTGGAAATATTAATTTCTCGATATTAGGATTAGGTTATAAAGTAAATCACTCGAGATTAGATTTTACAAAAATTTTGGAATATTACAATCTAAAACCAGATTACTAACTGTTTACTAAAATCATAAGGTGAACTGCAAAGACCATTGGCCATTGAATATACAAGGTCCCACAAAAGTAACCTTTCTGTATAACAGCATTGAGAAACCCATTATATTAAATCAATATGAGAATTTATCATAGAACAAATACATGGCTTATAGCAAAACATGGAATAAATTAATGAAATGTAAATGCATCAATTGAAATATGATAATCATTCATATCACCAAATACCACCAAGGACATATGTTGTTCAAACTTGCACATCTAGAACAACGGAAACTTACCAATTGAACATCTAAGGGATGCTCTTTGAAGTATAATTATTCGTAAAATCAACCTAAACCAAGGAAATAACAACATATCACATATCTCATTATCAACACCAATAAAAATAGATAATGAAGGCATGCTTAAAAGCACAATACCAAAAAAATCAATAACATTATTCTTAACCACAAACCATTACATGATTATGATCATTCCAATTATTTATTCAAATTGATTCCAAAGACCCTAATATTCTCAACCAATGAAACAATTTATCAATATACAATCCTAAAAAAAATCCAGCAAATATTCTCTACCCGTAGAGTGATTCATCAATATATAACCTTGGGAAAAAACACTCTTAACAATAATTCTCTAATGGTGGAATGATTTATCAAAATATAACCCTTATGAAAAACTCTCCTATCAATTATCTTCTATCAGTGGGATGGTTAATCAATATAACCCCAAGCCAAAAGGCTCTTGCTACTATTCTCTATCAATGTAATGGTTTATTAATATACAACCCCGAGGAAAAAGGCACTCGGCCCCTATTCTCTACCAATGGAATGATTTATTAATATACAACCCCAAGGTAAAATGCTCCCATCCACTATTCTCTTCCAGTGGAACGACTCATCAGTATAAAACCCTAGGGAAAAATGCTCAACCACTATTCTCTACTAGTGGAATAGTTTATCAATATATAACCTTAGAGAAAAAAATCTTTTTAGCAACTATTTTATAATAGTGGAACGGTTTATCAATATACAACCTCAGGGCAAAACGATCCCAACCACTATTCTCGTATAGTGGAATAAACAGGTACAACCGATCACAACTCACGTGATTTTTTAATTTAAATAATTAATGTCTTATTAGCTATTATAGTAGCATTACCCATAATAATAATACCGATGATAATTATTTTATTTTTTATTTATTTACTCATGAGGAGATCATATCAACTTAGACACACTAAGGTACTCTAGTGATACCAGTTCCCAAGGCAACACAATATCTTATCGATTGTTAACATAAGGACACAAAGGTACCTTGGTCGCACTAATACATGAAGGTAACACAGTAACATACCAACAAGGATACCTAATTTATAAGTATGCATTCCCTCTATAATTTCACAAAGCTAAATAGAGTAAGATATCAGGCTTATTTATGGTATAAAGGTAAACCAATAAAAATGTAGAATCAATTGTGGGCTACATTAGGTCTTTAGGGTAGTGACCCCTAAATAGTTACCATTCGTGGTCTCGAGGTCTTTCACTTTAAACATTATTATTTTATTAAGGTAACCACAAAATCACACATTAATCACAAGTATTCAATTTTCATACTCAACCATTTGTATGCATTTCCTATTTATTCAAGATAGCCATAAAGAAGATCATTACCAAGGTTAATTATAAAAAATATACTAAGGTCATCCTAAACTCAATTATTCACAATATGGAGCATCAAACCAAAATGATGAAAATGCCCTTAGATCAAAATTACAATATTATCTATGAAACCAAATGGGGCTAAGAAGGGAGAAGTTCTATACGAGTGGTTTGGTTGGGTTACAGATTAAGGGTGTAGAGGGGTTGTGAGATTAGTTTGTTTGAGGAAGTAGAACCAAATGGAGCCGAGAGAGAGGAAGAAGGGGAAGGGATTTGAGGGTTATGTTTGTTGGGGGAGAATGCATGGAACAAAAGAGAAATAGAGGAGTATATGTCTATATATACACTAGAGGTTTGATATAAGTAGAGGGTTGAGTAGTGATGGTGACTAAGCATGACTCAATAAGGGAAGGGTGATATGGAAGGTCAGGAAAAGTTATTCATTGAGTGAAGGCTATGGTGATAGTGAATGTTTGATAGAGAGGTAAGATGAGAGAGACCAGGAGAGTGTATTGTGGAATGAAAAGGGGCACATAAGGGTAAATTAGGTAGGATAAAGTGGTATTGTAATACCCCAAAATTAAGTAGAGTGTTATAAGGATTGATCTGGCTATGTATATCAACATGGTATACCATCCTTTTGGTGATTTCATCCTAAGAACTCTACAGTTAAGCATGTTGGCTGTGGAGCAGTTTTAGGATGGGTGACCCTCTTGGGAAGTTTCATAACTTTTCTAAAAATTTCTTGAGAAGTACGTGACTAAGGACAAAATGCACTTAAAGGACTCGTGTTGATCTATAGGGCTATTCGATCAATTCAAAAGCATTCCAATTTAATCCCCATGTAATCTTATTGGCTTGGGGTATTACAAATGGTATCAGAGTGAAACTACGATCGTGAGCTGAACTTGGATGAGACAGTCAGCCACCTAGTGGGATGATTTTTGAGATAAACTATATCAAGGCAGTTATGTGTTGAGGTGCAACAAGGACGTTGCGTTCTTTGATTAGGGGTGAATGTAATACCCCAAAATTAAGCGGAGTGATATAAGGATTGATCTAGCTACTTATATTAATATGGTATACCATCCTTTTGGTGATTTCATCCTAAGGTTGACCCTCATGGAAAGTTTCCAAAAATTTTATGAAAATATCTCGGGAAGTGCGTGAGTGAGGACAAAGTACACTGAAAGGACTCGTGTTAATCTGTGGGGCTAGCCGATCAATCCAAAATCACTCCAAGGTATTCTCTGCGTGGTCGTATTGACTTGAAGTGTTATAGGTAAGGTAGAGTATAAATATTTTATTTTAGTTTGGTTAGATTAGTGTACTAGGTAAGAAAATATATTGTTAAAAATAAGTCGGTTCATGATAGATTTAATGTGGATGAAAAAAGTAAAATAATAGGAGAAAAGATTTAGAAAATTATCTAGGTTACAGATTAAAGGTTATTAATAAAATAATTAGACTAATGATTAAGGGTTTTTAAATAAAAAGGTTAAACACCTGAAAACAATGGTTATAAAATTTTAGGGTATTACAATCACTACCCTTTTAAAAATAAACTTTTTTCTTTGAAGTTTATGCCGCACTACTCAAAAAACGGGCAAGGATACATAAGGTACCGTTGGGTAGCAACTACCCCTAAAAAATGGGAAACCCTACTCCATGGCTTCACCAAGTACAACACTAATGATTAACACGAAGGAACCTATCTCGAAGCTCATAGTCCACCTGACCCTAAAAGATGGACTCCTCTTCAAGTGGTCACATTATAGGGCTCCTGGAGCACACCAAGGTTCTTCTTACAATCATCAACTATTGTTCCTATAAAACCAATTCATTGACTTAATCAACTCATTTATATCTAGGAAGAGAAGCAACACATCCTCATATTCCCCTATACGATTACCTATAGTGTTGTGAAGGGATTTTTAATCCTAACCAGAAACCATGTCGGTAATTATAGTGGTTCACCATGATAGACAATATGGTAGATATGTGCAATCACGTCTTCTTGAGCTAAAAAAAACGCATTAGGAAAATCCTAAATTATTATGAACATAACACATAAGCAAAAATCAAAGAGCACTTAGTCTACTTACACTCGAATACTCACAAGAAAAATCCAAGTTTAAATCATTGATAAAAAGTAAATACATTTTTCAGTTAAAACATTTAGGATTATAAGAACCAAATCTCTAACCAAAACCCAATTCTCAACAACCAAAAGCTTTGATAACTTATAACACCCCAATTTTTAGGACTTGAAAATTTCATTATAAAGAGTAAATTGTGGAAGCTAACATAATAAAAATAAAGGGTGTTACTGCCATACTTTGTACAAGTCTGATTTCCTCTACCATTCTCATACCAAGTACTAAGGCTAAAATTATCATTCTACTTAAATTAATAAAATGATAATAAAAAATATGATAGATAGGTTAACCAAATTAATCATTATCATGAATAAAAATTGGTGTCAAGTTACAAAAACTCAAGAGAGAAAGTACTGGAAGGGTTCAAACACCAACCAAAATCAAAATAACAAAATGACACCAAGTAATCCTATACTCTCAAACTGAACTACTAGCTTTTGACTAAACTCATAAGCTAACTTGAAAATATCAATACCTATTGAATAGGTAGTGATAAATGAAAGGAACCCTTCAGTATAATAGTACCGAGCAACCCATTATACTAAACCAATATGAGAAACCATCATTGAACACATAAAAGCTATACAACAAAACATGGTATAAAACATTAAAATGTACATGCTTTAATTGAAATAAGATAATCATTTATATAACTAACTACTACTAAGAACATATGTCTTTCAAATGCACACATTTGGAACAACTAAAACTTACCAATTGAACATCTAAGGGATACTCTTTAAAGAATAATTAAAAAAACATCAACCTAAATCAAGAAAATAACAACATATCACATATCTCATTATCAACGCCAATCAAAACCCATAACACAAGTAGGTTCATAGGCACAATAGCAATAAAATCCATAACATTATTCTTAACTAAAAAACCAATTAGTGATTATAACCATTATAATTATTTATTTACATTGAGTTTAGGGACCCCACTATTCTCAATCAGTGGAATGGTTTATCAATATACAATCATAGGGAAAAAAGCTTTGAGCTACTTTTCGCTGCTAGTAGAACGGTTCATAAATATACAACTTTCGGGCAAAATACTCTCGACCACTATTCTCTACTGGTAGAACTGTTCATCAAGCCAAATGCTCCTAGCTACTATCAATGGAATAATTTATCAATACACAACCACATAGCAAAGTGCTCTCAACCACGATTCTCTATCGGTGGAATGGTTCAAAAGCATACAACCCCGAGGCAAAACTCCTCCAACCACTATTCTCTACTGGTGAAATAGTTTATCAATATACAACTTTGCAACAAAATGTTTCCAGCCACTATTCTCTATTGTTGGAATGGTTTATCAATATAGAACCCCATGAAAAAATGCTTTTGGCCACTATTCTTTATTGGTGGAACGGTTCATCAATATACAACCTCAAGGAAAAATTCTCATATCCACTATTATCTACTGGGGGAACGGTTTATCAATATACAACCTTATGGCAAAACACTCCCAACCACTATTCTCGTCTGGTGGAACACACAGGTATAATCGATCATGACTCATATTTTTATTTATTTACTCAAGGAGAGATCATATCAACCTAGAGACACTGAGGTATTCTAGTCATACTGGCACCCAAGGCAACACAATGTCTTACCAACTGTTAACCCAAGGACATAAAGTACCTTAGTCATGCTGGTATAAAAAGATAACACACTATCATATCGACAAAGATGCCTAATCTATAAGTACGCATACCCTCTAAAAGTCTACAGAGCTAAATAGAGCTTGATTATGGCATAAAGGCACACCAAAAAAAAATCTAGAATCAACCATGGTTGAAATTACATTTTTAGGGAAATGACACTTAAAGAGCCACCATTTCTTGATCTCAAGATCTTTTACTTTAAACATTAGCATTTTATTAAGGTGACCATGAAATTACACATTAATCACAAGTATTTGATTTTCATACTTAACCATTTGTATTCACTTCATATTTATTCAAGATACCCATAACAAAATCAATACCAAGGTTAATCATAAACATATAAGAGGGTCATCCTAGGCTTAATTATTCACATTAGGGTGCATCAAGCCAAAATAATCAAAACGCCCCTTGGACTAAAATTACCATATTATCATCCTTTTTAATTGCTAACTCCATTTGATATATTGATTTGTTAAGTTATCATATACACCAAATGACCATTTCCTTAATCATGATTCGTCACATAAACTCTAGCATATGTATCATATGCATCTAAAAACACATAATCTAGATTTAACGATATGTAATACACATTTAATATGCTTGTCGAAATAAATATCATATCACACTCAAACTCAAACTAACCAAATTTTTCTTAGGGCACATAGTAATACTCCTTTTTGAAAACCCTAATTAGTCATAATTATTATTATAAGAAGTTGATGTCGGTAAACTATACCTATTGGAAAGTATACTTGATGTAAGTAATATAGGGTAGAATGAGTACTGGACTATGATTCTTACAAAGACCAAATAATAACACAAAGAATCTAATCACTCTAATTAGGTCTAGGCGATTGAATCAAATAAAGAAAATAATTAATTCTAAAAAACAATTTGAATCAATTAAATTAAGCTAAAATGGAATCAAATAAAAAAAACTAATAAAGGTAAACTCAATTAATAAAAAGTATCAAGGAATCTAGATCTACCATTATTCAATTAATCAATTACTTGATCTTTTTAATTACTTGTTATGTATCAACAAGAATATATAACTAACATAATCTCTCAAGCTACATAGTCCTATAGGCAATTATCAACCCCTTTATATCTAGTCAAATAATTAAAATAAAGATGACACTTTATATTTACTTAATTATCTATCATTCCCTATTCATGTAGAAATTATGCATTTGATCTCATAAGCCATTCAATTTCTATTTATACCATTTAATCTAAAGTGGAGAACAAGATCTCACATCAATTCTTAGCTTGTTAAATACTAATTAAATTTAATTGATTTATTAATTAGGTACAATCTAGAATAATAGTATACAACGCATTGAGTAATCTATTAGGATTAAGGATAGGGTTTCACCATTAATCGTAAAAGAAAATTAGAACATGCTATTAATTAAAATAAAAATAATCAAATTAAAAATATAATCTAAATTATTCATAAAATATTGGATGCCATAATAACAACACTTTTGATGTAAAATAAAAAAAATAATGATGTATGGATAATTGGCTTTATTCATTTTCTTATCCAACACTAGAGGCTGAAATGCCCCAAAACCTTGTTTTAAGAATTTTAGTAAAACAAGGGTTTATTTAAAAAATTAATTAAATAAATTATTTTTATTAAAATAAAAGGAAAGTAATTAGGGAAAATAAAGAGGAAAATAATAAATATTTTAATTAGAAAAAATTAGGGTATTTTACTAATTAAAATGGAATTGAGGAAAAATCTTTCAAAAACCCTAAATTAGACTAAAAAGGGAATTTAATATTATATTATTTAAATATTATTAATTTTAAATATCCCAAATTACCAAAATAATCTAAATGTTCCAACTCACCTATTTTTCTTTTTCCCTTTTTTCCTTTTTCCTTTTCTTTCTTCCTTTTCCTTCCTTTTTCTTGTCTTTTATTTCTTTTTCTTCTTTTTTTTCTCTTCTTTTCCCTCAATTGGGCCGCCTTCTCGCGGCCCATTTCCCTTCCCTCTTTTCTTCTTTAGCATGACATAGTCCAGAACACCGCGTTTTATTTTAAATCTTTCCCCATCGGCGCCTAGTCGGCTCTCCCTTCTTTTCATTTTCTTTTCTTTTCCCTAACCAGTTGGTCCAGCCCCCCTCCTCCTTCTTCTTCTTCCCTATCTCTTCGCGCCTGTAACTCCTTCCCCAAATGGCCGAGAATTTCACTGTCAATCTCATCATTTAACCGTCCATTTTCCCTCTCTCTTCCCCGTGGATTCATCGACCATTTCGCCCAACCACTTTTCCCCTCTTCTCGCACATTTTTCTCTCATCCCTAGTCAATCGTAGGCCACGAAACCTACCTAATTGATCGTGCACTGGCTTCCGACACTTGTCGGTGCACCTCACCCACCTACCCGATTTTCCCATCTCCCCTCTAACCTAAGCCCTCCCTTTAACTCTATAATTACCACTTACTAGCCATGGAATCAAGTTTTTATTTCAAACCTAGAAAAAATCATCCCTTTTCACTACAACTCTTTTAGATGGCAATGTCGCCGCCTATTCCGCCCACCTAAGCACTCCCTGAATTGCCCTTTAACTAACTATACCACCCCTCTTCCTTAATTTTCCCTACACGAGCCACCTCAGTTGTGTAAAGTAGCCTCCTCAATCAGCTCTCTCTTTCGCTTTGCCGCCCTTCGCACCACCAATAGCCACCACTTCCGACTCAACCTCCCAACCTGTTCTACAAACCACCCTCTACATTCTTCTACCTTTCTGTTCCTCTTCCTCCCTCTCTTTCTCCCTTTCTTCCTTTCCTCCCCTTTCGGCCACCATAGCTATCACCATGCGTCGCCACCTTTATTCTACTCCTCTCCACATAGGAAACCCTAAACACCCCAACTTCCACCCTCTTTCTCTCTCTCTTTTTCCTAGCACTCAACTCTCTCTTTTTCCAGCCATCGCCACCACCACTAGTGTCACCTGTCTCCACCAACCCAAGGTGGAACCCAAAACCCTCTCAACCCTTTTACCCTTTTTATACAAGATTTATTTTATTTTGTTTTATTTTAATTATTCAAATATATTATTATTATTATTATTATTACTAATATTTTATTATTATTTCTATTGAGGGCTGAAGCCCTATTATATTTTTATTTCGGTTATATATTATTATTATTACTATTTTAATTGTTAGTATTATTATTCTATATAGTTTCGAGACCCTATTATGTCTATTTTAAATTTTTAGTATTAGTATTATTAATATCATATACTACTACTACTACTACTACTACTACTACTACTACTACTACTACTACTATTTATGATGATGATGATGATTATTATTATTATTATTATTATTATTATTATTATTATTATTATTATTATTATTATTATTAGTTTTATTATTTATTCAATGTAGGGTCGAAACCCTACTTCATTTTATCTTTGATTATTATCATTACTATTATTGCCATTATGATTATTATTATTTTGCAATATTGTTATGGTTTTATCATTATTACGTATTATTGTTGTTGTTTTTGTTGTTGTTGTTGTTGTTGTTGTTGTTGTTGTTGTTATTATTATTGTTATTATTATTATTGTTATTATTATTATTAATCTTATTTCTAATATCATTATTATTATTATTAGGATTAAATCTTTAAACCTTATATTATCAACTTTTACAATATTACTATTAATTCTTATATCCTTAGAAAAATTAGTAATTAGTTGTTATTATTATTATTATTTTATTGTTATGTTATAAAAAAACTTAATCTTAGAATAAATTAGGAAATAATAGTATTTTTGGTAGGAGGGAATTTAATCTTTAGCTTTTCCTTTATATAAGTGAGACGAGTCAACGCCCTAAGAAAGCGTAGGAGCGTGCTCCAAGACCGGTTTCATATTAGGTAAGATTGTAGCTAAGGGCTTATTTGTGCTATGTGTATTATATGCCTTGGATGGCTTGTATAATGTCGTGTTGTGTATCATGTGCTATTAGTTGACTATTTTATGTATGGAGCATCTTGGAGTTAAGGTATTGTTATGTGCCTTCTTATTGTATATGTTGATATGCATATGTGGTTAAAAGTTGTGGAATATGATGTAATGTGTTGTGACCCTTTAGACATGCATGTGAGGATGTTAAATGTGGTGTTGTGTAGTGGAAAGGATGAAAAAGGAAAATGGGAAAGTAAGTTGACCAAGGGAGGTGAGTTGACCTAAATATTTTAATGATCCATTAGCGGAAGAATAATAGGGGGTAAAAGGGGAAAAAATAAAATGAAGGAATGGGGGAATCGAATCTATGGTTTCGTATGGAAGAATCTATAGTTTCGTATGAAAAAATCTAGATTTTCGTATGGGAGAATCTATGGTTGTGCATAGGAGGAATCTAGGATTTTGTATGGAGGAATTTAGGGTTTTGCATGGATGAATCTATGATTTTGTATAGATGGATCTAGGGTTTTGCATGGAGGAATCTAGGGTTTTGTATGGATGGATCTAGGGCTTGCTTGGGTGAAATTAGGGTTTCACGTGGGACTCTTAGGGTTTTGCATGAAAAGTCTGAAAGGTTATATGGGATGTGAGGAAGATAATGGAAGAGTTGTTTGGGTGTTTGAGCACTTTGGATGAAAAAATAGTACATGGGATAGTATAAGGGTATATAGGAGACCGATCTAGGGTTTGGAAGAAAACCCTATCTGAGAAGGGGTAGAAATGAGAAATAAGTGAGGGTGAATGGAGTACGAGAGGGGAATGGAAATTATCAAGTGAGGATTAGCATGATGGTCATGGGAAAATAATAAGTGGGATGTGAGAAATGGAGGGGTGACATGTGGACATGAGGAAGATAGGGCTTGGTGTGGCTACTTAGGGTTTTCGTGATTACACGTGGACTTGGTGAGTAAGGTGAGTTGATAAGGGTTGAATTTAAGGGTTATGATGTATGGGGTAATAAAATAGTTTGGGTCGTGTGAGGTGGAGTAGTATGGGCCATATAAGTCTAAAATTAGGGTTTTTGGAGAAAGACCTAGAGTAAGGTAATGAGTAGACTTGAAGGTGTATAGTAGTGGGCCTTGACCCATATACATAGGAGTTAGACTCCTAGTGTGAGTTAAAGTATGGCGGAAAGGTTGTAGGGTCAAGTTAGGAGGTGTATGAGTCTCATGATGTAGGACAAGACCTTTGAAGGATAAGCGTAGAGGGAGCTAGTCATGCATGTCTTAGGTGAAACTTCTAAATAAGACACTTAAGACATTAATCATTTAAAGTGAAAGATTATTGAGCCGGGTTTAGCCGATCCACCTGTTAGGAATAGTGGTTCGGGTGTCCCACCCTATAAGTGTCCGATCCACCAATGAATAATAGTGGTCAAGAGCTTTATGCCCTGTGTGTTCTTGGCTTACCAGCTATAATAGTGGGGGATCCCAAGCTGAATAAACCAAACCTAAGTTTTCTAAGACACTAGGTACTTATAGTGGAACCCCATGCGAGGAGGAACTAAATCGATCCACCGTTAAGGAATAGTGGTTAGGGTGTTTTACCCTATATGTGACTGATCCACCGGCTATAATAGTGGCTAGGCGCATGATGCCCTAATTGTGACCGAGCCACCGGCTAAAATAGTGGGAGGTTCCTATACTCGCATGAACTTGATAAAAGGCATGGTGTGAAATGAGTATCGATAAGAGATTAATTAATTAATTAATTTGGACTATAAATGGGTCTTTATGTATTTACCCAAATGATCGTACAATGCTATATTATCATGTTGGACTTTATACTGTTTTTATTATTCTGCTGGGTTTTACATGCTTCTATGTGTTGGCCTTAGTGCACAGTTACCTTACTCAGTACGTAGCGTATTGATCACCCTTTTCATGGGTGTTGCTTATTCCCACTAGCAGAAGGCCCTTCTAACTTTGTGTAGGTGGGCGATACATATTTTGATGCCTTCGATGTCCATGAGGTATCAAGCGGGGCTAAGTGTTGATCATGGGCTTGGTTTGATGATCGAGAGTGACATGGCCAGATTCTCTCTCCATGTTATTTTATTCCCTTCTATTATTTTATTTCTGTATTGGGTTTCCCAAGTTTAACTTTTAAACATTGTTGACTTATTTTCTATTAAGAAACTCCGACTCTGTATTCTGGATTATTACTCGTTATCATGCACTCTAATTTCTATTTTACAATCGTTTATTGCTTATTTGAAGTCTCTACTTGATTCGATCTAAATTGATTATTAAACTCCTTTAGCCTTAGCACTTGGTACCGGAATGGTCAAAGTGAACCGGTCTGGTATTAAGAGTGGTGGTAATATCCCCAAAATTCACAAGTTTTTAACTTAATTGCTTTTATTTAAAAAAAATAGTGAATTTTGGGGTATTATAGAGACCTTCTCTTCTCTCATTTTGTGAAATCTTGGTCTTTGTGCTCTCTTTTCCTTGCTACTTGGTTCTCTTTTCTTTTATATTGGTGTTACCCCCTATTCTTCTTGTGTTTTTCTACTACTTTCTACTTCTTTTTCTCTCGAATGATGTGTCATTCTATCTTCCCTTTTTCCTATGTAGTCTCTATGCATCATACATACATATATATATCTATCTTAGTAGCATGAGCTGATGGTTTTTCTTTTCTTTTGGCCCGTTTGTGACTTTTCACAGCACTTTGCATTTATTTTTTATTTCTTTGTTTATCTTTATCTATAATTTTTATTTTTCTTGATTCATTACTCCATAAACATCAATAAGTACCTACATAATAAATATACTAAAATCAAGTTTAATCTCTAAATTAATTAAATACATGAGATTATTATAAATCAAGTAAAAAATAAAAAATAATATAAATAACCTCACATATTTTTTTCATAAATAACCAAAAGCTTAAAGTAAAATGGCATAAAATAGATAAAAATATGTGTTCATCAACACCCCCACAATTAGGTACTTATTTGTCGTAAAAAAAGACATGACTCTAAGAAATTTTTTTAAAAAATAAAACATTAACTATTCACTTTCGTGGGTCTTATGCTTGCACTTAGCATGTGTAATACGCCCTTTAAACCTATAGGTTCCCTTTAGTGGATGATTAAGGTCTTTTAAGGGTGTCACAGATGATATCCCCACAAAATCACAACACTAATTTCATAAAAATGGTGAACATACTTCTAATACCCTTAACTAATATTATCTCATAATCTTCTAATTTTATAACACCACTATTAACACTCAACCAAGATTTAGTACCAAAAAATTGAAATGATTAATTTCAACATATGGTTCAACCATAAATATGAAAAAATATGAACAAAGTAATAATAATGAATGAAACCTAACCATGCCTTACTCACATCAAAATGCATCTACATAAAGGTATACTCTTTTGTTTTTACTTTTCTCTCATATTCATGGAAATATATGTATAAGCACACTAAAATATGTGAGATAACATGATAAAAATAACAAGCAACTCACATATATATACAAGGAAGTCTTATACTTTGTGGATAAAGACCTCACAAAAGATATCAAATACTTGCTAAATGGATTGAACTATATGCTTGAATCATGTAACTAATCTCCAACAGATAAAGGACGCCCATCCCAAGAATCAAATAGGACTTCATAAGGGTGGTAACGGGGATAGGTTTAAGGGTTTGATGAATTAAAGGGAAATAAGAATTCAAAAAATATCATAAATCCTAGTAGAATCATGCTGATATAGAGACTCTACATATATATTCAAACTTATCAAGGTATCTTTTCATTACATAACATAGCATCACATAGGCCAAATATCTTCATATTGAGCCTCCAAATCATTATCACCACTTCTTCTCAAAATAAAAAAGGGAAAAAATTATGTGTTTTTTGAACAACCTTGAATCACATACTTATTCTTTTTTATGCTCTTCAACACTTTCTTCACAAACAACTTTGAATCACAAGTATAAGTCTCATAAAAATTTCAATTAGTTTTTGGAATAAGGGTAGATATATGCCTTAGGTTTAGTTAGGGAAAAAATATGTGGGTAATAAATAAATAAATGTTAATGTAGAAGGCTCAAAGGGGTTAATTGAGGGGTGTAAAACCCATATGCACAAAAAATGGGTTAGAAGGTTATCCAGCTATGTAGTGATAAATCCTAAGGTGTCTTAATTAACAAATGAAAAAGTTCTAGTAATCTCCATAGTCCATTATAAGAGCTAAGATAAGTAATTTGATCAAAACAAATTAGTGCATGTAAGGTTTACAAAGAAAAATAAAGCTAATAAAATATAGATTATTTTATGTGGAACACTCATTAAAGAAGGAATATATAGCTCAAAATCTCACTATGAATTGTGATGAATCTCAACATTCCATGTTTATGGTTAGAAGAATCATACATGTTATCACTTCATTCACATCCAATAATGTAGATATATGTTCCCTACATTAAAATTAACACAAATCCACTCAACTTTATCTCAATTTTGTGATCCTCTTGTAGTATAATTTCAAAGATATCTTCATCAATATCTTGTTAAGGGTTCCTAAAACTTAATAAAAGACCAAAAAGACTCAACTAACCATAAATCATGTCAAACACTCAAGGAAATAAATAATAATAATAATAATAATAATAATAATAATAATAATAATAATAATAATAATAATAATAATAATCATCATCATCATCATCATGATTATGATGATGATGAACACATAGCAAATCAATGTAGCAAAAAAATGAACCAAAACTCCCCTACACCTACCATGGACATTATCCTAAATGAACAACCAATCCGCACAAAGGAGGAAAATGAAATTAACTATAAGTTAGGGCATATAGAAGGTACTTGAAAGGTGATGAAAATACTATAAAAAATACCAAGAGAGAATTTAGTTTTTATATGCAAACATGGATCATGTCTTGAAACACAAACCCAATCTATGTTACCTCACAAGTGCTATATTCTTGTTACATCCTAGCTACAAAATATGTATATCCTTATGCTCTAAAATTCCTTTATAAATATGTTAAGTTGTTCTATACAAAAAGAAAAAAGTAAAAATTCCTATTAAATAAAAAAATATAATGAAAAAAATTAAATATAAACTAAATACACACACACTTGAGTTGCATCCCATGAAACACTTATTTATAGTCATTAACTTGACTCTAGTCCCAATCACTCTATAGTCTTTAACAATATGATGGTTTTGAGGGTCTCAACATCTTTGACTTCACAAAATTTCAATCAATGTACATTTACCTTAATTTTTTTTTCTAGACTATTTTTCTCTATCAATCCAAAACTTGTGTCACTTTGAACAGTCTACGCCAACATGAACACAACTTATTGAGAAATAATCGCTAGCTATAATAAAAAAAAGTAGTACTTATTGCCCCTTTTCAAACTCTCTTTTTGAGATTCTTTGATCATGAATCCTCTTTGTGTGCTCCTTGTAGATTCAAAAAAATTCATATACACCTAATCTAAATTCATCGAGCTCATTTAATTATTAGAGTCTCTTTTCAACATATAGCCTACATATCCATGTTAATAAAAATAGTGGCTCAAAAACCTTTATGCTCAAGTTCTATAAGAATGTAACATTATTTTTGGAAAATAATTTTATAGGAAGATATTTGCATAGGAGTTTTAAAAGTGATCTTATATGCCCAAAGTGCATCATCTAACTTTAAAGACCAATATTTTCTAGAAGCATTAATTTTCTTTTCATTATCCTTTTAATTTCTTAGTTTAAAAATTATACTTATCTGCTAGTTTGGGGATGATATGGAGTTGCAACCTTATGCATAAATCCATATTTAGCCAAGAGAGCATTAACTGTGCTATTACAAAAATGAGAACCCCTATCACTTATGATAGTCCTTAGTGCTCCAAATCTTGTACAGATATTCTTTTTCAAGAATTTCATTATAACATTTGCATTGTTAGTGGGAGTTGCAATAGCCTCCACCCACTTAGCACATAATCGACTGCAATAAGGATATATTCATTATGCATCGATTTAGATGATGTACCATAAGTTTAATACCCTACACATCAAACTATTCAACAATGAAAATATTTTTAGGGTAACTTCTTGTTTTTGAGAAATATTTCAAATTCTTTGGCATCTATCACAAGCCTTAGGAAAGCATAAGTATCATTAAATAATGTAAGCCAACAAAAAACACTTTGTAGAAATTTAGCTGCAGCTTTGGTGGGTCTAAAATGACTACCACATTCTTTAATATAACAGTGAAATAAAATAGAATGAAAATTATGTTTAGGGATGCATCCCTTTATTTATCGGGTCATAAAGTATTTTATAAATATATAGATCATCCCAAAAATAATATCTCAAGTCATGCACGATTATCTTCCTTTGATGATATGATAAGTCATTAGGTAGAATTTCACCTATAATTTCATATGCAATATCAGCATAACAGGGATTATTCATATTTACTTAGAATGCCTCATTAGGAACATGTCATGAATAGGCTCACCATCCTTACATACCTCCTATGATGATGGTAAATGGGAGAGATGATCCACTGTGTTATTTTTGCTTCCTTTCTTATCCCTAATCTCCAAGTCAAACACTTGTAGTAGTAGGATCCATCAAATAATTATGGTCGTAGCATCTTGCTTAGTAATAATATATCTCAAAGCACCATGTCCAGTATATGCAATGATTTTATTAAGCAATAAATAAGGGGAAAAATTATTAAAAACGAAGACCGCAACTAGTAATTCTTTTTCAATAGTGGCATAATTCTTTTATGTATAATTTAATGTTTTTATAGCATAATAAATAGTATAGAAACATTTGTCCCCCCACTATCCTAAAACTGCCCCTATGGACACATCACTAAGATCATCCTTGATTTCAAAATTAAGATTCCAATTCATAGCAAAAATAATAAGAGCATTCACAAGTTTTTATTTAATAGTGTTAAAAGCCTTTAACCACACATCAGAGAATCCAATGGTCAAATATTTAGCCTATATTTCACATAGAGGTTTTGATATGTTTAGAAAGTCCTTAATGAATCTTCTATAGAAACCAAGATGACCAAGAAAATTGTGAATTTCCTTAACACATTTTTGGCGGGATAATTTTTCAATAATTTCTAATTTTACTTTATCTACCTCTATCCCCTTCTATGAGATATTATGTCAAAAAGATCCCTTATTGCACCATTATATGAAATTTTTCCCAAGTTAA
The DNA here is from genome assembly GCA_039764185.1 of Tamarix austromongolica. NCBI lineage: Eukaryota > Viridiplantae > Streptophyta > Magnoliopsida > Caryophyllales > Tamaricaceae > Tamarix > Tamarix austromongolica. The sequence goes on from CM077817.1 coordinate 75,416,527, forward strand.
AATAAGATTAGTATCCTCACAACGTCTTAGCATAAGATTAAGGTTATCCAAGCATGCATCAAAATATGAGGCAAACACTAATAAATAATCCTTGAAAATTTCCATAAATGTATTAACCATATCATCAAATATGGCCATCTTACACCTTTGGAAAGTAGTAGGAGCTTTACAAAGGCTAAAAGGCATCCACCTATATGAGAAAGTTCCATAAGAATAAGTAAAAGTGGTATTTTTCTAGGCCTCAGGGAAAACGGGGATTTACATATAACTAGAATAACCATCTAGTAAGTAATAAAATTCATGTCTTGATAAGTGCTTAAGCACTTGGTCAATAAAGGGAAGGAGAAAATGATATTTTTTTGTTCCATCATTTAATTTTTTGAAATCAACACAAACATGCCATCTATTAATAGTTATAATAGGTATCAACTCATTATTATCATTCTTAACCACGATAATTCAGCATTTCTTAGAAACCACTTGTACAAGGCTAACCCAAGAGCTATCAGAGATGAGATAAATCATACCTATATCCAATAGATTAATTACCTCTTTCTTTACCACCCCTTAAATTGTTGAGTTTATTCACCTTTGGGATTGTATCACCTTCTTATACTTATCTTCCATGAGGATTTGTGCATAATGGTGGAAGGATGATTCCCCTTGATATAGATGATGGTCTATCCAAAGGCCTTCTTTCTCTCTCTAAGAACTATCATAAAATTTTATTCCTTTATCTTAATTAATGATGAAGAAATAATAATAGGAAGAGTATCATTATGATAAAGAAAAACATACTTTATGTGTTTAAGAACTTTCTTGAGTTCCAAAGTTGGTGGCTCCTGAATAGATATTTTTAACTTTAGGGCTTGATCTCACTCTATTACTTGTAAATATAATACTTTTTTCTCATAATTTATATGAGCTCTTAGGTATTGAATGACCTCTTACAATCCTTATCTATCCTCATTCCCTTAGGATTATACTAAGCACCTCTCTAAATTATCCTATATGACACTTTCTTGAAAAAAAATGATTAATCACTTTATCCAATACATCAATGATATAGTAGGTGTCATCTTAAAAGGGTATTTCATGCTTTTAAAGATATTGAATGAAACTTCCTCACCTTGGAATTTAATGATCAACTTACCCTCATGGACATCACTCACTCTTTCCTATAGATAGAAATGGTTTACCAAGAATAAGAGGAATCTTTTTATCCTATGCCATATCAAGCACAACAAAATCAATAGGAAATATAAATTTGTCCACTTTCACCAAAATATCTTCTATCATGCCCCTAGGATATTTAATAGATCTATCTACAAATTATAGAGATGTGTTAGTGCATTTTGGATCTCCTAAACCCAAATTCTTAAAAACTGAGAAAGGTATCAAATTTATACTAGCACCTAAGTCACATACCACTTTATCAAAATTTAAACTTCTAATAACATAAGGAATAGTAAAATTTCCTAATATTTTAACTTAGGAGGTAATTTATTTTATAAAATAATAGAGCACTCCTCATTCAATCTAATGGTATCACAATATTCTAATTTCCTTTAAAAAAAATTGGCATAGTTAGGTATTTGCCTCACAATATCAATGAGTGGAAAATTGATTTTCACCATTTTCAAAATATCTAGAAATTTAGCAAATAGTGTATCTAGCTTATGTTGGACTATACTTCAAGGAAATGGAGGAGGAGGGACATATGGTTTTACCTCTTGATATGGGGTCATATTTACCTCTTCTTGTGACTTAAGACACTGATTCTGGAGCTTTCTCCTCTTCTTTTTTTTTTCTCTTAAGTTTGTGGTTTAGGTAATGTATTCCCACTTCTTAATGATATGGAAATGAATTTCTCTTTTGGTTTCATCACTATGTCATATAGAAACATGTTGGGTGTCCTTCCATAAATTGCATTAGCTAATTACCTAATCTTTTCTTCCAAGTTCTTAATTAAAGCTTATTGATTTTGAAACATGTCTCTATAATGCTAATGAATTTGCTCATCATTTCTTCCAAGGAAGACTTCTGTAATTGCTAAAGAAAAATTGGAGCAAGTGGCATAGGTCTTTGTGGTGGAAATTTATGGGGACTTATCATATTTTGATTTTTCCAACTAAAGTTTGGATGATTCCTCCACCTTAGAGTATATATGTTTGAGTAAGGATTATTTTCCCTACCTATATTGTTAGCAATATAATTAACTTGAGAAAAATATGGTTGGAAAGGATTGATTACTTGACACTATATGCTAACATGTGGTCCCTGAAATAAGACATAAATAGGTACATTCTTCTGAATGTAAATATATGAAACACCATCCAAATTATCTAATTTCTTAGTAGTTAAATCCATTTTAGCCTCTAATGCCTTGATAGAATCTATAAAATGAATTCCCACATTCCTTTGTACCAGAGAACATTAAGATTTCCATTGGAAGGTATTTAAGGGCAATTCATCAATAAAATCATACACTTGCTCTAAAATCTTATTTATAATAGGACTACTTGCAGTTGCATCTAGAGTAGAATGGCTAGTAGTAGAGATACCATTATAAAATATTTGCATTTTTAGCCAAATAGGCAATCCATGATGTGGAAATTTCCATAATAATTCTTTAAATCATTTCCATGCATCATATAGGGATTTTAGAGTGTTATATATAAAAGTGGTGACATTATCTCTTAATTAGCATTTTTTGCAAGTGGAAAAAATTCAGAAAGAAAGAACTTCACCAATTCATCCCCGCTTAAAATAGAACTAGGTGATAAAGAATTTAACCAATTTTATCCTTTTCATGTAATGATAATGAAAATAATCTAATCCTAGTAGCATCATTAGAAACACCATTTATTTTAAAACTATCACAAATTTTGATAAAAGTGTTTATATGAGCATATGGGTCATCTTTAGGAGTAACTCCAAATTGGACCGCAGTTTATATTATCTGAATGATTGCATACTTGGTTTCAAAATTATGTGCCTCAATCGCCAATTTTCTAATGCTCGATCCTAAATCCACTATACTAAGGGCCATATGGTATTTTAAATCTCTTCCAACTTGTTGCAGCTAATTTCTCCGGGTGATAATTTTTTTTATTTTGTTTCACCGCTATGAAAATAATTTTTATATGATCCCTTAATTTTAAAAAAACTATTTTTAATCTCTAGATCCAAAGGTACCAATTCACAAGGATTGCTTTGGGTCATGTACTAGTGATCTACACCAATACAAGAATACCAAAGAATAAGAAAATTGAATACATTTATAAAATGAAATAAAAGATAAATAAATTGCCAAGATCAAGATTTAAATTTTTGAGTTAAGAGCTATTAAATTAGTTCCTCAAAAACTGTGCTAAAAATTATGTTAGGCAAATATACCTATTGGGAAGTATACCGATTGTAAGTAATATATGATATAATGAGTATTAGATTATCATTCCCATAGATACTAAAAAATAACATAAGGACTCTAATCACTCTAATTAGGGCTACGAGATTAAAATCAAATAATGAAAATAACTAATTCTAAACTAAAAATTCTAAATCAATTAAATTAAGCTAAAATAAAATCAAACAAAAAACTAATGAAGGTAAAATCAATTAAAAAAAAGTACCAAGAAATCTGGATCTACCACTATACAATTATACTAATAGATTAATCAATTACTTCATCTTTTTAATTATTTGTTATGTGTTAAAAGGAATATTTAACTAAGTCACTCCCTCAAGCTACATAGTCCTATCACTAACTATCAGTCTCGTTATCTCTAGTTCAATGATTTAAATAAAGATGATGATTTAAGCTTAATTATTTATTTATCATTTCCTATTGTTGGAGAAATTATACAATTTTTCTCACAACCCATTCAATTCCAATTTATACTAGTTAACTTAAAGTGGGGAATCATCTCTCACAAATTTTCTGGACTCGTTAAATACTAATTAAAGGTGAACAATTTAATAATTTGGCACAATCTAAACTAATAGTATAAAGCACATAAATTAATCTATTAATCAAGTAATCAATTAGTTTATTAGTATAAATAATAGGGTTTCACCATATCCTTAGTAAAAGAAAACTAGAACGTGCTATTAATTAAAATTAAAATAATCAAATTAAAAATACAATCTAAATTAAAGATAAAATATTGAACCTGAGTGATTTAGGAGAAAACACTCAAGAATTGGCTTTCATAATTATGGAACCAATTATTCTTCATTTAGAAAGGATCTCCCATAAATTTGAAGATAAATGGATGGTTACGTTGTTAGAAACGTACCAAACAAGCTACTAGGCACCTCTGTGCATGTGGATAGCATGCATGGCCACATGAATGGGGAGGAAATATTCTGCTTGGTCATGTAAAATTAGTAATTTAGCTAATCAATCAATTAAGTAGTAGTTGTATATTAGCTAGAGCATAAAGTTAGCATAGAGCAGCATAATATATTTTACCTTGGTATCTTTTTGAATTATGCTTTTTCAGCTAAATGTTAGGTTCTCTATATACACCATTTAAGTCACAATTATGTAGAAGTTAATGATCAAATATTGAATTTGAATGCAAATTGAATTCTATATGAGTTCAATTCAAGTTAATTGAATCTATGTGAACAATTAAGCTTCAAAATCTTAATCTCTTTGTCTGTGTGAATTAGATATTAAGTCATATCCTTTCTATTCCCTATAATCCAAATTTTATAGCCATCATTATTGTCCAAATGCCACTCAAATTAATGCCTAAATTGAAATCCTTACCAGCACCATCATTCAAAACCCTAACCCGTCATTCAAACCATAACATAACCCTAACCCTAACCCACAAAATCATCTTCCATCGAACCCTAACCATAGAATCATCAACATCAACATCTTATCATTATTGAACCAACATCTTAATTATCTCATCGTATTTGAACCATCATCAACATTCATACACCATCACCAAATCATAACCATAATATTCGAACACTTTAACCCTAATTTACCATCACCAAAACTTCATCTTATTAATCTCAACATAACCGAGCCTTAATCTCACATAATTGAGAATTCCATCCTCCAACATACATCACTGAGAATATTTTAATATAGAATTACAACATTTTAGATATAAAATCAAACTAAAAAATAATGATGTTCAAATAACTGATGATGTTGCTTTTCTTTTTTGGTGCTAGAAACCTCATCGAATCCCATCCTATGTCATTTGGGGCTTTGTACTCTCTTTTTTTCCTTCTACCACTTGGTTATATTTTATTTTCTCCTAGCATCACCCCTTTTTATTCCTATGTTGTTCTTCTCCTTTTTTCTTATTTTTTCTCTCGACTAATATGCTATTCTATCTGCCTTTTATCCTATGTCATCTCCATGTGTCACACACACACACACACACATATATAGACACATACACAATATGTATATATATGTATATGTGTATATATGTATGTATGTATATATAAAATGGAGTGATTTTTTTTCTTTCAGCCCTTTTGTGCCTTTTCAAGGCACTTGCCATTTTTTTTGTCTTTCTTTGTTTATATTTTTCAATTTTATTCTTTTTCTTGATTTGTTACTCTATACATGTGAATTTGTACCTATATAAAAACATACTAAAATAAACTTTAATCTTTAAATTAATTATATATGAGATTATTATAAATTAAATATATAAAAATAATACAAATAACCTCACATATGATTTCCATAATAAAAAATCTTAAAATTAAAGGTTATAAAATAGCTAAAAATATGTGTTCATCAGTTATGGTATATGCATTATCATTATGATATGTTAGATATAAATTTAATTTGGTTAAACTTTGTTAGAGAGTGAGTTATTAAACTTAAACTCTAATTTAGCCCTTCACCAATATCCATTATATCAGGTAACCCTAATTTGCTTAACTGAATATTCTACTATACATTTCACCTAAATAATTACAATAACCTATTATAGATTTATAGGTCACATCCTCCATCCTCTTTCCCAGCACATTTTTCTCCTGCACTATACCTCTCTCTTCCATGTTCCTCTCACCATGTTTTGCTACACATTTCCCTCATTCCACCTTCTATATAACCCCACCATCCTCTCTATTTTTACATCATGTATTGACCCCTAGTAGCCATCTTTGTCACCTCTTTCTCCTAATATCCCTAAATAAAAAAAATGCAAGTTGATTCGCCATTATCATTGCTATACCTTCACCATTTTTGCTAGCAACATGCACCACCACCACTCCCTTTCATATGGAAGCGTATACTCATAATTAGGGTTAGCTTATACTAATTTATATTCACAAGACCTAGGGTAAGAGATAGTTTTCTACATGTACACTGATGATAAATTTCCTATTTAAATGTTGTATTATGCTTTAAATATGTGTGTACATGATGCATAGAATATAAGATATGTGGCAGTTGCATGATTAAGGTTTTGTGGGTGCACCCCACTAAATGCATGAAAAGTGGAAAATACAACCAATAGCTAGATTTTAAAGATTATAAACATGCTAAAATAATGTGATTTATTTTATTTTATCCTTTTCATGAAAAATTTCTCGTATTAATAATGTTTGGTATGAAAAGGAATAAAATGGAAATGTTAGGATTTTCAAGGGCATTTTGGTAATTTTAACCTAATGCATCTTTTGTGAATGGCCATAGACTTTTGATAGGTTGGCCTTAGTTTTGACTTAACCTGATATAGACTGATGTCCTTAGTAATTATCTTCATAATTAAAAATAAAAGGGGGGAAATATGTAAGTACGGAAATAGAAATTGCTGTGTAATCTGTGATATTAGTGATCACCTCATAAAATATTAATACTTAGGGTATGCTTGGGATGAGGGAAATGAATTAAGGGGGAATGATTAAGGGGATAATGATTAAGGGAGAAAATTTATCCACCTTTCTTGTTTGGTATGAAAGGGTAAATTATTCAAGAGAATATTTTCTTTATATTTGGTTTGAGAGGAATAACTTATGTTAGAATAATATTTTATTTTACTTTATTCGTATGAAAAATTAGTAATATTTTTTTATTAGATATAAATAATTATTAATCACATAAATCAAAATTTAATATATTTTTTTAGTTTAATTTTTATAAATAAAAATAACATATTACAATAACTAAAAAAATCTATAAGAAAACTAATCAAAATATATCGTAACAATATTTGAGACACGACATTTAAAATAAATTTACATACTAAATATTCAATAGCTAATAAGATAAAAATTATTCATTAAAACATAATAAAAGTCTATACTATACATCTGAGTATAACTGTTGCTGCTGTTGCTTCTTTCTGAGCTTCTGTTGCTACTATAGAGGTCAAGTTCCTCCATCAAATAATATGCAATTACATAATAAAAAGAGAATAACAACTAGAAAATCAATCGGAGAAGAATAACATATATATATATACACATATATATTATATTCCCTGCAACAATTATTGCGATTTAACAACATATATATATACATAGATGTTAGGAATAGATGGATGAATTAGTTTTTAGATTTTACCCTCCCAGACTTCAAAAAACTAATCAAAAGAGAGTTCTAGGAGGATATAAATTAAAAAATATTTGGTCGTCTTAGAAACAAGGTTGTGATCCACTGGTGCTTTAGGCAATTCAAGCGAATGATAATTGGGGTGATCAGGCGAGAAAACGATGTGGTACTATGACTAGCACGCTGAGATAGAGAAGAGTCACAAGACGCTGAGAAGACCCGATGGTTCAAACAGGAAATTATTTTTCCTAGTCCAGTAGTATAATTTTACTCCAGAATAATTTTTTCCCTATGCCAAACATAAAAGAGAAGGGAAATAATTTTCCTTGTATTTTTTACACTTGCTTTACCCCCATACCAAACATAACCTTAAAGTGAAAGACCTCTATTTTGGAATGGTTGCTCTCTAGGATTAGATACCCTAAACAAGAGGTGTTAGACCTTACTTGAGTTCGTTTTCTAGTGTGTCGTTGTGCCCTAATAAGGGCATGTTCTACTCTATAGGCGACCTACATAACTTATAGTGGGTATCGATACTTAAGGATTAGGTGAATAATATTTTAAGATACTGTGTTGCCTTTGTGCACCAGTATGACTAGTCATATTAGTGTATCCCTAGGTTTTATATTAAGGGTATTGTGTCACCTTTGGATACCAATATGACCAAGTGTATCTTAGTGTCCCTAGGTTGATTATCTACTAAATTTATTTATGTATTACCTCTTGTTTCTACCATTTTATTTGGGTTATGATTTGCATAGCCTTAACACTTGACATGAGGAAGGTGAGGGAACTAGAATTATGCTAAGTGTGGTGACAACACCTAAAAATTTGGTAATTAATACTTAAATAAAATACATTTTTAAGTAGTAATATTTTGGGTATTACACACACATCAATAATAATTTTTTCAAAAATTTATCTAAGCATGGTCAAACTATCATTTTACAGTTACATGACGTACATAATATATGCTCATCATTAAAATCATTTTAGTCATACTTTCATACCAAAAATATTTTACATTAGATAATGTGCTTCTTCTTTTTTGATATTCATACAACAATACTAAATACATAAATATAACATAGCAAATCATACTTAACATATTTTGTACATAAAATTCCTAATGTGGAATCATGCAATATCTATCATTATAGGAGAGTATAAAATTTACCATATAACAAACATACTTAACATGGTTTTCATTTCAAACACCTAATGTGCTATCATATGATATTTATCATTGTACTAAATTATAAAAGTTATCAAATAACAAATATACTTAACATGGTTTATACCTCAAAAACCATAATCTCTTATCATGCAATAATGTTTATTTTATTAGAGTATAAAAGTTACTTATTTATTAAGAAACTACAAATTAATGATATCCTACCAAAAATTATATGGTCCCACTAATCAAAATTTTGTATATAAAAATAATATCATAATTATCGTATTCATATTTAATAGATAAAATAATAACTATAATATTAAAATATTTTTTTATAAAAAAATTATCATAATGCCTTTACTATTAATAATTAGGTACTAAATTTTTTAAAATAAAAACCACCTCATGCTGCGTGTATAGTGTGAGTCGTGCATATAAAGGAGGGTTGATAGATGGCTGGTAATTGTGGTATGGTGAGATAATGGTGGTGGAGATGGTGATTATGGTTAGTGCTAGTTCAGATGGTCGTGGGTGGCACCTCTAGTGGTGGCGTTACTATTTAGGGTAGCTAGCTAGGAAGGGATACAAAGAAGGTGGTGTAAGCACTAGAGTTGGCTATAGAGAAGGGTGAAGCAGGAAAAGCTAGAGTTGTGGTGGAGGGATCCAAATGTGGTGAAGATGGTGTAGTATAAGGTGCAAGAGGAAGAGGTAGAGAAATTTTATTTTATGCCATTTCCTACGAGTGTGCTACTGAGGTTCTAGCCATAGGGGAGGAGAAAAAGAATCATGGCACGACAGTAGAGAACGAAGAAAAAGAAGAAGAGGAGGGGTCGGCTATGGTGTTGTGGTTGTGTAGGGTGGCAACCATTAGGAAAATAGAAACTGGGGCAAGGAGGTGGATGGGTCGAGTGCAAAAATGTAAGGGCTGGGTTGGTTTATGGCACAAATGTAGGTGTAAGGGGCAGAGGTGTTATTTGGATGAGAACATAAGGGAGTAGGAGAAATTATAGAGGTACAGTTGAATGATAATAGAAAGGAGTATGGGAAGGGTTGTGATGTTTGTTTTGGGAGATAATGGAGGGGAGGGTTATTGTTGGTGGTCGATTGGCATAAGTTGGTGATGGGGCATTTTGCAAAAATAAATAGGGATAAGAAGGGAGTAGATTTGTGAGGCTAGTATGGTTGGGTTGGAGAGGAAGAATGTAGAGGGGCTATGAGGTTAGTTAGGTAGAGAAAGTGCAACCAAATGGATCCGAGAGAGGGGGACAACGGGAAGGGTCTGGAGAGATGTGTTTGTTGGGGAGAATGCATAGAAAAAGGGGGAGAGAGGAGTATATATATTTATACATGCATGTGGTTTGATATATGTCGATGGTTGAGCAGTGATGGTGATGGAGTATGGATCAATAAAAGGAAGAATGATGGGGAAGGTCAGGTAAAATGATTTGACGAGTGAGGGGTATGGTCACAATGAACTTTTGGTAGAGAGGTAAGGTGAGGGAGGTAGGGAGTGTGTATGGGGGAAGGAAAAGTGGCACGTAAGGGTAAATCAGGAGGGATAAAATGATAGGTAGAGTATAAATACTTTATTTTAGTTTTAAGTTTATTATGATTAGGTTAGGGTATCGGGTAAAAACATTATATAACTAAAAATAACCCAACTCTAGACAGATTTAGCACAAAGGAAAAAACAGAGTAAAATAATTGAGGAAAATATTTGGGTTACAGGTCAAATATTATTGATAAAATAATTAGGATAAGGTCTAAGGGTTATTTTGGAATAAAAAGGTTAAATACCTGAAAGCATGGTTTAAAAATTTTTAGAGTGTTACAAAAACCATAATCACCACCCATAATTATACATATTCAACACCAAACTCATCATCTTCAACTATTTTAAACCTTTACCCTAACCCTCTTTTATGACTAATGTGTTCCACCACTAATTAACCCTATTGATTGTAACTTCACCTAGAATGATTACTCTAATGAAATTCCATTAATACCCCTAATAATCCCCATCCAAATCAAATCCCAAAGCCCTGAACCAAATTGTCAAAACCAAAACCTCAATCGAAATGCTAACCCACAAGTTTAGTGAATATGTCTTCTCATTTTGATTCAATTATTGTGTAGCTTGTGTTGTTTTTTTTTGTTTCGTTTGCTTCATATCCACATAAAAATCATCAAATCTTTGAAAGAATGGATTTAACATCCTCATTTTATCAACTAAAAAAATTATTTTGAAAGAACAATGTGGAAACTAGAATGGAAATGAGGGAAATTACTCCCACATTTATCATGAGGAGACTTATAAGTGTTCAGCTAAGTCATAACTATAATACCCCATATTTTTGTGAAGGTTGTTGAATGAGAAGTAATGGTATTTATTAAGATTTGATAATCTTTGATATTGATTTTGAATTATAATTGAGTTCAAGGAAAAGTTGTATTTGAATGAGTTTTAAAAATGGAAGAAAATGACTTTTAGAGAGACTGATCAACTAGTTCCATGAACTATTCAACGGGTTCATCATTTTAGCTAAAGGTTTTTACTCGACTAAACTGATCAACCAGTGTGGGGAATTGACCTACTAGTCAGTAGAACAATCAACTGATAGGACAAACTAATCGACTGGTTTTTTTAACTTAATTTTTCTATGAAAACTTCTTATACCAAAATAGAACCTTTTATAATGTTGTTCAAAGTTGATCTTTAGAGATTATTAACCTTTCTTATCATGCATTTGGCCTGATTTTCTTCCTCAAACTAATTCAAGGGTTTGATTTGGATAATTAAGGAAGATGATGACCTCAACAATGTTTTCTTCACTATCTCTCCTCAATACACTTATGGAATCATTACTTCATTTCCCATTACATGTCTTTTTTTAGCTAGGATATTCCTTCCATAGTGATTGTTCATTTCTTCTCTTATATTTGACCTTTATGGGAAAATTTGAACTAAAATTTTCCAAAATTCACCATTTCAACTCTTGAATGGTACAAGATATAGCTTTTCAATCTAAGAAAAATCACACTCTTTATTATACCAATTTGTTGGATATAAATAGCCCTATCCACCCCTTCCATGAACTTTTCTTTTAGGCACCAAAATATTCCAACTCTCTCTAACCTTGTATTTTTTTCTCCCTAATTCGAGCTTATTTTCGGTTCCTTTCCATTCTTTTTAACATTCTTGTAGCCCTTTCTTATTTATCTTTAAGCAAGAGAAGGCTATATTTAGGAGAAATTTGAGTCTCGCTTTTAGCACAAATTCCCTCTATTATTCTCTTAGGTTTGGTAAGTTTTTTTTATCCTAATTCAAATCCTAATCTATGAAATTATTTATTATATTTATGAAGCTTTAACTTCGATTTGTAAGGTTTGGAATTTCAGAATCCTATAGGTTAAGTTTTCTAATTTGTGGAAAAGTTATGCTTGCACCAAGTAAGTGATTCTTACTTCTAAATGTGACATAGCTAATCATAAGAGGTGGTGTATTCCTTAAAGTCCTAGTTATATAGGGTTGCATAATAATTTGTATTGATATTGATGCATGTTGATTTATTTATGACTCTTAAGAAAATGGCATAATTTTCGGGAAATTAGATCAATTTGATTAATTGTGAAGCATGTTTTAGTTTATGATTTGATTAACTATTGGTATGATGCTATGACATGATGTGGTTTGGATGTGGTAAGAATGTATAGGATGGTTTGTATGAAAAATGTTTATTATGTGTTTTTTGGGGAAAATTAATTGACTATTTAGGCTAAACCATCTATTGGTTCTTAGAATAGTCAACTAGTGGACCCAAATTGATCGACCAATATGTATGTGATGACCTTGGTTTGCTCTCTACTTAAACCCATTTATTGGTTTGGAAAAATTAATTGAATGGTCTCTGAATAGTCAACTGATTGTGAAATGCCCCCAAACCCTAATTTAGAGAATATTGGCAAAATAGGAATTTATTAGGGAAATTAATTAAATAAATTATTTTATTAAAAATAAGAGGAATTAATTAAGGCAAAATCAAGAGGGAAATAATAAATAATTTAATTAAAAAAATTAGGGTGTTTTGCTAATTAAAATGGAATTAAAGAAAAATCTTTCAAAAAACCTAAATTAATCTAAAATAGAATTTATTTATTATTTTATTAAAATATTATTATTTTAAATATTCAAAATTACGAAAATGTTGGCAAGTCTTTTTATCTTTTTAAATATTTTAAAGGGATCTTTTTATCTTTTTTTTCCTTCTTTTCTTTTTTTTTCTTCCCTTCCTCTCCTATCTCCTTTCCTTTTTTTTTCCTTCCTCCCTAATATTGGCAAGTCCTCCCCTCGCGGCATAGAATTCTTCCTCCCCCAAGCGGCCCAAGGCCTACCGCCCTTCTTCTTTTCCCACACTAACTGCCAGGTATGCGCCCTTTCTTCTTTCTTTCTTTCCTGATCCTTTAACTTCCCCTCTTGCCCATGTAGGCATGCGGCCTCTACAATGTCGTACACTGGCCTGCCACCTCCCCTGTCTTCCATGTCGATCCCTCTCTCTTCTCCTCCCAATCATGCACTATCTCTCTCCTCACGTATGCCCCTCTGTCCCTTCCTTTCTCCTTCCCCAAGCTAGCAGACTTGCAATTTCGCAGGCCTACACTAGCCTTGCGCCGTCGGTCGGTGATATTCCACTCATGCCATTATCTTTCCCTCTTCCCCCTTTGTCATTTCCCCCATCAATAGCCTATAAATATCCTTCAACCGCCCCCATTAGATCTTTTTTCTCTGCCAAAAAATTTTCTCCCTTTTGTGGGCCACCGCCTATTTAGTAGTCCACCTTGTCGCCGCCACCCGAGCTACCTCCCAAAGTACTCCCTACACCACACTCCATTGAACTACACCACTCATCGCCCCCAGTTCTCCCTACACGAGCCACCTTGGCAGTGCAAAGTTGGTTACTCAACCAACCTCATCTCACCCACCGCTGCTCTTTGCACCGTCGTATGTCATCGTTCCCGCCTCAACCACCACTCACTCTACCCCCCAAAACCACCATCAGAATCTCCTCTACCTTCCCCTACCCTCCTTTTCCCCTACCTCCCTCTCCTTCTCCCTTCCTCCCTCTCCACCACCTTTGGCCACCACACCACTACCACCTGCACTGCCCCTTTGGCTATACCACCACCACGATTCTAGCCCCTACAACCTGAGGCATCCTCCACCACCTCAATCCCCCCTCTCATATCCTAAACAACCAACTTTATCCCTCTTCTCTCTCCACCGCCAAAGCTGGCGCCGCCTGGTCACCACCAATCCTAAGTGGTACCCCAACCCTTAAAACCCTATTTATGCTAATATTATATCTTTTTATTGTATTAATGTTATTGTTGTTGTTGTTGTTGTTGTTATATCATCATTATTATTACTAATTATAGCCTTGGTATATTCAAGCCATTATTATTGCAAAGGAGTCAAAACCTATTTTATTTATTATTATAATTATTATTATTTTTATTATCATTAATATCATTATTATATTTATATTTATTATTATTATTATTAATGCTAACTTTGGCTTATTATTACTATTATCCTGGACCTTATTAAACCCATATTATTACAATATTATCATTTTTCTATTATTACTATCATTATTATTATTTTTTATTTTTATTACTATCACTATTATTAACCTTGACCTTACTGTCACTAAGGTTGCAATTATTATGATTACTAAGGCCCTTTCAAATATTATTCTTAATATAATAACTATTGCTATTATTATTATTATTATTATTATTATTATTATTACTACAACTATTATAATTACTATTATTAGTAGTATTAAAGCTATTATCTTTAATAATATAAATATGGCTATAAATACCATAACATAAACCTATTTTGACTAGCAATAACATAGTTAGCTACCTTGATAATAAAAACCCTATTTTTATTTGTAAAGCTACTATTAGTAATAGTAACCCTAATAGTAGATTAAGATATGAAATAATAGTGATTTTGATAGAAGGGTAGTTAACCCTCAGTTTTTCCTTCTTATAGGTGAATCTAGTAAAAAACCTAAGGAGGCGTAGGAGCGTGCTCTAAGACCGGTGCCTTATTAGGTAAGGATGTAGCTGAGGCCCTTTATGTGTGTGTTATGTGCCTTGTATGCCATGTGCTATGTCATTTTGTGTATCTTATGACTATTATAAATTTTTTACATGTAGCGCAACTTGGAGTTAAAGTATGCTTATATGGTTTCCTTATGGCATTTTTAGGAGCGCACCTACATTGCCACCACCTTGGGTCAAAAGCAGGCCACAATCCTTGGGATGAGAAAGCCCGAGGGTCAGAGTTCCGGGGGCCAGACCCAACCATGATCAGGATGACCGATAAAACCCCTGTCAAGAGATCGCAGTAGAGACCGAGGAACTCCAAGGGGATCCTCTTGTAGACATTGTGGCTGGAGCAACCAAGATAGGAACTTTGGAGGCAGGTTGGTGACTTGCTTGAAGTGTGGAAAGTTTGCCATAGATCAATCGATTGTTGGAGGTCGCCGCGATCCCAACGGAATCAGACTCAACCAACTTAGTAGGGAGCAACCTTGATGTCCCAACAACAGGTGTGCTGGCAGCATCTTGAAACCGGACTAGCGCAGTACTACCAGCAAGCACCTGCCCCAATTTGGGAGGCCAAGCGAAGGCCACAAGGATCTAGGCCCTTCCCCTAGAGAGGAGGCCATTCAGGTAGGAGCTTGAATGTGATCACTCTGGTGGAGGTTGACTGCCAGCTCGAATTTGTGATGGGTATGTTCACCATCCATTATCTACCAGTGTATGTCCTTTTTTATTCGGGTGCTACCCTATCCTTTGTTTCATATGTTTTCACCCTCTGCAAGAATAGAATTGTATGTAATGCTCCCATCGGGTGATAGGATAGAGTGTAGTTAGTTGTTCTCAGATGTAGCCTTAGTCATAAGCGGGGTAAACTTCTAAAATATTGGTATGGACATGCTGGGGAGATACCGTATTATTATTGACTGCACTTAGGAGCGTATGATTTTGTGAGGCCCAAAGGGAACTAGGGTTTCCTACAGAAGGACCCAGCTCAAGCCCATTACTGAGGTAGTATTGGCAGTTGCTCTAGACGCTTCAATCTAGAAGGGGTATCCCCTATATTTGTGCAGTGTGCAAGAGCTGAAGAAGGACCTAGCAGCTCTAGATAGCATTCTGGTAGTCAAAGAGCTTCCAGATGTATTTTCAGAAGAAACACCGGGTATGCCCCTAGTTCAAGAGATTGACTTCAAGATTGAGTTTGTGCTGGGAGCTAAGCCCATCACGAAGGAACCCTAATAGATGGCATTAATTGAATTAAAAGAGTTTAAGGCTAAGCTAGAGGAGACATTGGAGCATAGGTACCCTCGGTTGAGTATGTCACCATGGGGAACACCGATCTTATTCTTAAAGAAGAAGGATGGTAGTCTTTGTCTCTACATTGACTATCGAGGGTTGAATTAGTTGACAATGACAAATTGATACCTACTCTCGAGAATTGATGATTTTTTTGACCAGTTGAAGGGTTTCTTGGTGTTCTCCAAAAGATCAATCTAAGGTTGGGGTACCATCAGATGAGGAGATGCTGACATCATGAAGGCCACCTTCCGAACCCGATATGGACACTTTGAGTTTATAATGATGCCATTTGGACTCATTAATGCACCTTCAAATTTCATGGACCTTATGATGAGGATATTTAGACCCTTCCTTGATTAATTTGTAGTGGTGTCCATTGATGACATTCCAATGTACTCTTGAAGGAACGGGGAGTATGAGTAGCACCTCCGCACCATTCTGGCTATGCTAAGAGAACATCACTTATACGTAAAGTTGTCTAAATGCGGATTGTGGCTTCCGAAAGTGGCCATTTTGGACATATTGGATCAGCTAGAGGAGTGGCTATTGACCCAACAAGGATCATTGTCATCACGGAGTGGAAGCCTCCCATGAGCATAACAGAGGTTTGGAGTTTTCTAGATTTGATTGGGTATTATAGAAGATTTGTGTAGAACTTCTCCAAGATTTCCCGACTACTAACCAACCTCCTAAAGAAGTCTACAAATTTCCAGTGGGACAAGACTTGTGAAGAGGCCTTCCAAGAGCTAAAAAGGTGGTTGACCACCACATCAATGTTGACTCTACTTGAGAGTATAGAAGGATTTAAGGTTTACAATGATATATCTAAGCATGAGCTAGGGTGGGTGTTGATACAGAATGGCAGAGTAGTCACATATGCCTCCCAATAGTTAAAGTAGTATGAACAAAATTACCCTACTCATGACCTGGATTTAGCTACTATGGTGGTCACCCTAAAGATTTGGAGGCACTACATGTACACGATGATATGTAGGTTCTTACAAATAAGAAGAGCCTCAAGTATATATTCACCCAAAAAGATCTCAATTTGAGGCAAAGAAGATGGTTGGAACTTGTCAATGACTATGACATCAAGTTGACCTACCATGAGGGTAAGGCCAACGTAGTTGTAGATGCCCTAAGTAGGGAGATCTCGTATTCTACACCGAGCTGTGTGGTTACTGATTGGTTGATAGGGGAGTTATCAGGCATAGAGATTGAACTAATTCAGCAAGGAGACCTTGAGCCTACATGAGTTCCCTAACACTCACTCCCACCATATTTGAGGAATCTAAGCTAGTCAAATCAAAGATGTCAAACTTGATATGATCCAATGGAAGATGCAGGAAGGCCAAGCTGAAGGGTTCAGAATTCATGAGGATAGCAGCCTTTAGTTCAAGGATTGCTGATGTGTACCAAAGAGTTATCCAGAATTAAAGCATCACATCATGGAATAAGGGCATCAAACCCCTTATTTAATCCACCTAGGAGGAGCCAAGCTATATAAAGACCTTAATAAGGTGTATTGGTGGCCACGTATGAAGCGGGAAGTGGCCAAGTTTTTTTTCTTGGTGTCTAGTATGTCAAAAGGTTAAGATCGAGCACCAGAGACCTACAGGGCTATGTTAGCCCTTGGAATTTCCAAGATAGAAATGGAACTCTATCTCCATGAACTTTTTCAATGGTTTACCAAGGACTCGGAGAGACTGTGACACCATTTGGGTTGTTGTAGATAGATTGATTAAGTTATCCGTGTTTATTCCAATGAAGCCCACATGGAGTATAGATTTATTAGTGGGTTCCTACATGAAGTTCGTGGTCAGTCATCACGGATTTCCAAAGAACATAATATCATATAGGGATTTGAGGTTTCTTTTGCATTTATGGAGAAAGTTGTAGGAAGTCCTAGGGACAAAGTTAAAGATGAGCACAACTTTCCACCCTACCACAGATGGACAGACGGAGCGGACCATGTAGATCTTAGAGGATATGTTGAGGGCTTGTGTTAAGGATTTCTAAGGTTTTTGGAAAGAGCACCTATATTTTATAGAATTCTCATACAACAGCTACCATGCTAGTATAGGGATGGCTCCCATTGAGGCTTTATATGGCCAGAAGTGTAGGACTCCATTTTGCTGGAGTGATATCAGCAAGATGGTGGTATTAGGGCCTGAGATTATTGGAGAGAGGTCTAAGCAGGTTCATCAAATCTTGGACTGAATGAGAGTAGCCCAGAGCAGAAATAAGAGTTATGCTGATCAGAGACGCCATAATAGTGATTTTCAGCCTAGGGATAAGGTATTGTTGAGGGTTTCCCCCATAAAGGGAGTGCAGAGGTTTGGAAAAAGGCAAGTTAAGCCCAAGGTACATCAGCCCCTATAAGATCTTAGAGCGTGTGGGAGAGGCTGGTTATCGATTGGCTCTTCCCCCAAAATTGGCATGAGTTCACAATGTGCTCCCCATGTTGTAGTTACGAAAGTACATTGCTAACCCCTCCTATGTGATCCGACCAGATGAGATAGAGTTAAATGACTCTTTGACCTATGAAGAGTGACCTGTACAAATCCTTGACGCCAAGCTATGGAAGACCCGCATGAGTGCAGTGCCCCTTGTCAAGATTCTATGGAGTCGGTACGGGATTGAAGAAGCTACCTGGGAAGCTGAGAAGGACACACGTGAGGCGTACCTAAAACTCTTCGTTGTACGTACGGTAACCCTTAGACGACCCCCTATTTTCTTTAAGGGTAGCTGTACAATTGTTAGCGATAGTTTTTACCCTTATCCGCTTAGCACTTCTTGGCCTTAACCCTAACCGGGGACAAAGTATTTCTTTAAAGGGGTAGTGATGAAATACTCCAAAACCCTAATTTAGAGAATTTTGGCAAAATAAGAATTTATTAGGAAAATTAATTAAATAAATTGTTTTATTAAAAATAAGATGAAGTAATTAAGGAAAAATCAAGAGAAAAATAATAAATAATTTAATTATGAAAAAATTAGGGTGTTTTGCTAATTAAAAGGGAATTAAGGAAAAATATTTCAAAAATACTAAATTTATCTAAAATGTAAATTTATTTATTATTTTATTAAAATATTATTATTTTAAATATTTAAAAATACTAAAATGTTCTAAATACCTCAACCCATCTATTTTTCCATTTTTCTTGTTTTTCCTTCTTTTTCGTTTTTTTTTCTTCCCTTCCTCTCCTTTCTCCTTTTATTTTTTTTCCTCCCTCCCTAATCTGGGCTAGCCCTTCCTTTGCGACCCAGACTTCTCCCTCCCCGAAGAGGCCCAAGGCCCACTGTCCTTCTTCTTTTCCCTCGCCATCCACCCAGTTTGACTCCCTCCTTTTTGTTTCTTTCTTTTCCTTTGGACTGACGGGTCTACCTCCTTTATCTTTCCTTTCTCCTCTGACATTCCTTCTTCCTCAACCCCTTGAATTCCCCTCTTCTTTGTGTAGGCATGCAACCTTTGGAATGCTACATGTCAGCCTACCACCTCCCCTTTCTTACTCGTTGATCCCTCTCCCATCTCCACCCAATCACACACACTCTCTCTCCTCACTCATGCCCCTCTCTCCCTTCTTTTCTCCATCCCCAAGACTTGCAACTTTGTAGGCCTACACTAGCCATGCACCACCGTCCCGTGACCTGCCATGCATGCCATCATCTTCCCCTCTTCCCATTCTATCATATTCCCTCATCAATGGCCTATAAATACCCTTTAACTGCCCCTATTTAATATTTTTTCTCTACCCAAAAAAATTCTCCATTTGTGTGTCACCGCCTATTCAGAAATCCACCCTGAATTTGCTGCCCAGCACTGTCGCTTGAACCATGTCCCAAAATACTCCCTACAACACCCTTCACCGAACTACACCACTCACTACCCTCGGTTCTCCCTGCACGAGCTATCTTGGTTGTGCAAAGTTGGCCATTCAACCAACCTTATCTCATCCACCACCACCGTTCCCGCCACAACCACCACTCCCTCTACCCCCCAAAACTACCAGCAGAACCTCCTCTACCTTTCCCTACCCTCCTTCTCCCTTCCTCCCTCTCCACCACCTATGATCACCAAATTATTGTTGCCTGCGCCGCCCCTTTGGCTGCACCATCAACACAATTCCATCCCTCTCAACCTAGGGCATCCACCACCTCAATCCCCCTCTCATTCCCCTTCTCATATCCTAAACAATCAACTTTCCACCCCTCTTCTCACTCCATCACTATCGCCGCTGTCGTGCGCTACCGCCAGTGCCGCCTGATCACCACCAATCCTAGGTGGTACCCTAACCCTTAAAACCTTATTTATGCCAATATTATCTCTTTTTATTATATTAATTTTGTTGTTGTTATTATTATTATTAATATTATTATCATTATATCATTATTATTTTCTTATCATTATTATTACTAAATATAGCATTAGGATATTTATCCCATTGTTATTAAAAAAGAAGTTAAAACCTATTTTTTATTACTATGATTATCATTATTTTTATTATCATTAATATAATAATAATAATAATAATAATAATAATAATAATAATTATTATTATTATTATTATTATTATTATTATTATTATTATTATTATCATCATCATCATCATTATCAATATTATTATTATTATTATTATTATTATTATTGCTAACTTAGGCATATTATTATTGTAAATATTCGAACCCTTATATTATCATTATTTCGATTATTATTATTATTAGTATTATCCTTAACAATATTATCTTTTTTACTATTATTACTATTATTATTATTATTATTATTATTATTTTATTACTATCACTATTATTAACCTTGATGTTATAATTACTAAGGTTGCTATTATTGTGATTATTAGGACCCTTTCAAGTATTATTCTTAAGATTAGAGCTATTGCTATTATTATTATTATTATTATTATTATTATTATTATTACTATTATGATTACTATTAGTAGTAGTATTAAAGCTATTATCTTTAATAATATACATTTAGCTATAAATACCTTAACATAAACCTATTTTGGCTAGCAATAACATAGTTAACTACCTTGTATTTAACAATCCTCTTTCTATTTGTAAAGCTAATATTAATAATAGTAACCCTAATATTAGGGTAAGGTAGGAAATAATAGTAATTTTTATAGGAGGGAAGTTAACCCTTAGTTTCCCTCTTATAGGTGAATCCAATCAAAAGCCTAAGGAGGCGTAGGAGCATGCTCCAAGACCAATGTCGTATTAGGTAAGGATGTAGCTAATGCCCTCAATATGTGTATTATTTGCCTTGGATGCCATGTGCTATGTTAGTTTATGTATCTTATGATTATTATAACTATTTTAAATGTAGCGTAGCTTGGAGTTGAGGTATTCTTATGTGGTTTCCTTATGGAATTTGTATAATTTATATATGTGTTGTGCTTATGATGTTATATGATGTGACCCTCTAGGACATGTATGCTAGGATATTCAATATATTGATATAGGGTGAAATGATGAAAAAGAAAAAAGGGGGAAGTGAGATGACAAAGGGGATATGTGATTGACCTAAATATCTAATGATCCATGAGGGGGGAAATAAAAAGGAAATTATGAACAATATAAAGGAGTGGGGTGAAAGTTTCATGGGAATCTCTAGGGTGTGCATGGGGATCTCTAGGGTTTGTATGAGGATTTCTAGGGCTTGCATGGGGATTCTAAGGTTTTCAAGGGATGGTTGGAGTCTACATGGGGATTATCTTTACATGATAAAAGTTGTCTTAGGTTGTAAGTAAGGTAAGGAAAGAATTATTGGGGTGATTGGCGGCTTTGGGTGAAAAATACATAGGTTGGTATAAGGGTGCATAGGAAACCTAGCTAGGGTTTGGGAGGAAAACCCTAATTTGAGGCAGTGATGAAAGTAAAAAAAATGAGGGTGAGTGATATGGGATGAGAGTGGAAGAATATGATGTGTAGGGTGAGTATGGGTATCAAGGAAAGCAAGGATGGAAGGTGAGAAATGGAGGGCTGACATGTAAGAAAGAATGGTGCTAGGTTTTGGTGTGACTAGCTAGGGTTTAGTGTTCACACGTGTATTTAGGGGAGTAAAGTAAAATTATGGGGTTTGAATTTAAGTGAGGTGATGCTTCGAGTGGTAAAGCAGCCTTAGTTACATGAGGCAGAGAAGGATGGGCTACATAGGCCCAAATTAGGGTTTCAGAAGAAAATCCTACGGGAAGATAGTGAGCAGACTTAGATGGTGTAAGGTAGTGGGCCTTGACATATGCACTTAGGAGTTGGGCTTCCAGTATAAGTAAGTGGAAGAAGGAAAGGATGTCGGGTTGTGTTAGGTGGAGAAGTCTCAAGGTATGAGATGAGCCCTCTTGGGATAATAGGAGTAGACAGATTATTACATGCATGTCTAGGGTGAAAACTTACTGAATAAAACATAGTAAGACACTAATCATTCACAGTGGAAGATTACTGAGCCAAGCCCAGACTGATCCACTGGCATAATAGTGTCCAGGTGTCAGGGTACCTTGGAAAACGATCCACCAACATATAATAGTGGTCAGATGTATTCTGCCCTATGCATTTTTGATCTACTGGCTATAATAGTGGGGGATCCCAAGCTCAATAAACCAAACTCTAAGTTATGATAAGACATTTAAAAGATACTAAGCACTTACAGTGGAACACCATGAGAATTGGGGCCAAACCGATAAACCTGTATAATAGTAGCCAAGAGCGTCTTGCCCTGGAGACTGATCTACTAGCATAAAATAGTGGTCAGGTAAGTTTTTCCCTATACTTTTTAGATCCACCGGCTATAATAGTGGGGTTCCCGCACTCACATAGATTGATAATAAGCATGGTGTGAGATTAGTATTGATCACAGAAGTAAATAATCAGTTTATCTGGGCTATATCTTAGCCTTTATTTATCTGTATTGTTTGTATGCTATTTATATGATCATGATTGTGGTATATGTTTTCGTATTCTTGGCCTTAGATCCATGGTTACCTTGCTCAGTACATAGTGTAGTAACCACTCGTTTCATGGGTGTTTCTCATTCTCACGAGCAAAAGGCCATTCTGAGTTTGTGTAGGTAGGTGATGCTATCTTCGATGCTTATGATGCATTGGGTGGGGCTAAGAGTTGAGCTGGACATAGCCTAGGGACTGAGAGCGACATGGCCGGATATTCGTTTTAATGTTCCTTTGTCTTGTATCAGTTTATTCAGACTTGTTTTGTCGTATTGTAACTTTTATCCCTTTTGAGAATTTTCATTATGTACACTTGGATTGTAAACTCTTTTACACATACTCTAATTTTCGTATTATGAAATTTGTGGTGCTTTTATTAATTCATGATTTTATGTTTGAATCATAATGGATGGAAAATTTTCTTTAGCCTCGTGGTTAGTACGAGAGTGGCTGGGGGCCAAGCTTATACTGATCACGACGGTAATATCTCCAAAATTCACAAGTTTTATTTTACTTGCCTCTGTTGCATCTTTTAATAAAATTAAAGTTTTTAGTAATAAATTTTAGGGGTATTACTAATTGGGATAAACTGATTGACGAGTTTAAGGTAACCTTGGGTTTGGTTGAGTGAAATAGATCAACTAGTTGGTCTAAACAAATCAACTAGTGGGTAAAATTTATTGATTGTTTAGGCCAAATTGATCCACCAGTTCATCGAGATTGTGTGATTTTGATATTTTGGCTTGAATATGCTTTGATACAATGTCTAAAATTATTATATAACTATTTAATGAGTGAAATACATCTGTTGATATGGATTGAAAACCTAATGTATGGATTAAATGGAGCATAATTCATGAAATACTCAATGGGTGTTATAAAGGCCTTAATGGTTAAAATTGAATAAATATTTGATGGCTTTAAATGGGTAATGCAATCTAGACTTTGGCCTAAACTCAATTAATCTAAGGGATTTGGTTAATATTAAGTGAGCATTAATGGAAATCCCACATATAGTTAGAGAACAGTACTGGTTAAGATGGAATAAGTATATGAATGCCTTGCTTGCATATTATATAGGCCTTGAATAATTATATAACTTTGAGAATAACATATTAATCACCTAAAGAGAAAGAAATTTATGGATCAACTCTAATGCCATCTCTACTCACAATATAACTAACAAAAATTACCCTTTCCATCATAAAATCACAATTTTCCAACTTACCATAGAGCCTCACCTCTCTAAGCTCATCAAATATCCTCCTTAAGTGTTGTATGTGCTCATACTCCCTCTTACTATACACCAAGATATCATCATGGTAAACAAAAACAAAAACTCCAAGGAAGGGTCTAAGTGCCTCAGTCATCAATCTCATGAAGGAACTTGGTGTATTACATAGCCCAAATGGCATCACCAACAACTCAAACAACCCATACTTAGTCATAAAAGATATATTCCACTCGTCCCCTCCCCATAATCTCATTTGATGATAGCTACTCCTAAGATCAATCTTCAAGAGCACCTTTGTACCATGTAACTCATCTAACATGTCATGTAATCTTAGCATTAAAAATCTGTACTTGATTGTAATATTGTTGATTGCTCTCAAATCAATACACATCCTCTACGTACCATCCTACTCAGGCCAAACAAAGCTGGAACTATACATAGACTCATATTCTTCTATATATAGCCTCGGTCTAATAACTCTTACACTTGTCTCAATAGCTCCTTAGCCTCCTCCGGATCGCACCTTTAAGCTGACTTGTTAAGTAATGGGACACCTAGCATAAGATCAATAGTGTGCTCAATACCTCTCAAAGCAGGTATCCCACTTGGCAACTCATCCAAAAAAATATCAACATACTCCCTCAATACTTGGTGCAATTTTGGATCCATATTAGCATTATCCCTTCGTTAGACCTATTTTACTACTAATGCATGGCATATCTTCTCATCTTTGATAGCTTCAACCATCTCAAACTCCTTAAGGATCAACAATTCCATGGCACTTTTCTTTCTTCCCTTCATACACTTTTGTTCTTCTCTTTCTTGGACATCACAAATGAAAGCTAACCTTTCAAACTCTCTAATTTATTTCTCAAATCCAAACAACCCTTGCCTAAAAATAGTCATCTTTATGAAATTCTCTTGATCATATTCTCGAGGCACAAATTTCTTCTTTAGATGTTTTTCTATTTTTTCCCATGACCTAATTCTCAGGTTTTTTTCCTCTCTTCTCCTCTTCAAATTATTGTACCACACTATAGTAAATTTCTTAAACTGCAATATTGTTATTTGTCACCTCCTTAATTTTCAACCATTCGAGAAAAGATTTATAATTGATATTACCTTAAAAATTAGGTAGATTAAATTGGATTCCCTTCTCCACATCATCATAGGTTCTTCTTGAGGTATCATGTGGTCTTCTATAATTTCCCACACTTTCTTATCCTTCCTCCATTCAATTTTGTGCCCTTTTTACATGGTCTTATTCTACTTGCTCCCTCAATTTTTTAGCTACATGTGTAACCCTTAAGCTTGTGAAGTTTATATTCTTCCCCCACATAGCTTTACCTCCTTAATTTCATTCACCAATATCTTGAGAACATCTCTCAAATTCTCCTCTTGGTTCGCCATCTCCTCCCTTCACCAACTGAGTGGTGCTTCTCCAAACACACCTCCAAGTGCTTGGATTTTGGTGTCTTCTTGATGAAATATAGGAGAATTTTGAAGAAGAGACACGTTCTTTGAAGAACCTTGAAGTATGGACATGTTCTTGTAAAAATCTTGAAGAAAGATGGGATCTTGATCACAATGGTCCAAACCTAAGGCTTTGATACCAAAATTGATGTGTGTGGGAATATGGAATTATTAATTATGTAAAACTAATATTCATTTAGGTTGTAATTAAGAAGTAAAAGATTTAAAAGTGGTGTATTAATGACGAAGATATTCAAACAAGGTAGGATAATGATGATGATGATTCAAATATGGTGACGGTGATTCGATGATGATGAATGAATGATTAAGATGATTTGAATTTGGTGATATGATGATGATGATGATGATGATTCAACAATGATGACGATGATTCAATGATTACGGTTAGATGATGGATGGTTTGTGGGTTAGGGTTAGGGTTTTGAATTAGGATGGCTAGAAGGGTGTAGGTTATGGAGTTTAGAAAAGATAGTACTTAATCTCTAATTCACATAGATGAAGAGATTAAGGGTTTCAAGATTAATAATTCACACATATTCGATTAAACTTAAGATGAACTCACATATAATTTAATACTTGCAATTTGCATTCAACTTCAATTTAATCATGATGTATATCCAATCATGGGTTCCATCAATTTACATAACCAAGGCTACTAATTACAAGATATTAGCTAAAAGGTATAATTTTTTAAAAGATACCTAGCTATAAGATCCTTAGAATATAGAATATGCTAAAAGATACTAAAATATAGAATATTCTTCAAAAATGGATATTTATGCTACTTTATACTCTAACTAATCTCTAACTCTACTAATTAATTAATTAACTAACTAAATCAACTAATATTCACACCTAACCTGTATATTATTTCCACCATGCATGTAGCCATATCCTCTATGCATGCCATGCACATGCACATATACGCCTAGTAGCTTGTATGGTATGTTTTATCTATAACTAGCAATGTAACCATCCATTTTTCTTCAATTTTGTAGGAAATCCCCTCTAAATGTAGAAGAACTGGTTCTATAATGATGAATGCCAAATCTTGAGTTTTTGCTCCTACATCATGTATCATTATATTTTCATAACAATAACCACAATTCCTAAAAATCATCCAAAACTTAGCATACAAAACCAAAATGCTTAAAATATGATAATCTTTAATCATTTATAAACTATAATAAACAAACCTAAACTATATCATGTTGTATACCAAAACAATCCTAAATACGTGAAGGCATATTACAGTACTCTATTTTTAGAAACTCTAATTATAAACCTATACTTGTATGTAATTAGTTATAATAATTATTATAGGGAATTTTGAATTACATATTTTGTATATATGTGTATTATTATGACATATTAGATATAAATTTAAGTTAAAATTTAAAGAAATTAGGTTATTAAATTAAATCCCCACATAGACCCTAATCGATATTGAGTAACCATAATTCTAGAAACGTAATGTTTTTACCCTAGTTAATCCCCTTAAATTATTAACCTAATTTATACTAGATTCTAACCACACCCTACTACCACTACCTAGAATGATCTTCCTCTACACCATACCTCTTGCATGTTTCCTTCTCCCCTATGTTTCCCTCTCCCATTTTTTTCTCGACCCTTCCCTTTATGCCATTATCTTTTTAAGCCATTCATCCTCCCATTTTTGTGTCATTCATTAATCCCTAATCAAAGCCTATTCTTTTCTCCTTTCTTTTGATTCCCTTAAGCAAGAAAAATCCTTCGTCTCTCCATTTTTGTTCTCATCATCCATTGCTTCTTCACCATTTTTTTATAACACACGCCACCACTACTCCTCCTTCCCTAGGGACATTGATCACCACTTTTTCCCTCCCCCTTTCAACGCCCACTTCCACTACTCCCTCACCCCTCCATCTACATCCATTATCAAAGATATCCTCCAACTAATGACCAAGCCCACCAAAGCTCCCACCTCTCTGTCATCCAAGATCACCAAATACCTCCCTTCTCCTTCGATCATTTGTGTTGATCCCTCCACCTTGTTGTATCTTCCTACACCAAAGCCTCCCCTTCCCTGATGTTCCTTCCGATCGTCCCCAAGTAATAGCTAAATACACCATTGTTGACCTCCCTCATTTGGTAACTTCCACCAATTCTCTTCTCTTTGTTTCATGAGTTGCATTATTGTCCTTGCTGCCATGTCTCCTTGTTCAGTTCTTTTTCAAGTCGTTTTAATGAGATTTTGGTTTTTATTGCTTTGTATTAAATACTAATATATATGTTAATGGTTGTTAATTTTTTAAGTGATACTTGATAATCTTAGAGAAGACCCTTTTTTTACTTTTTGAGTAATATTAGATTGAGGTAAATCTAATTACTCATGAGATAGTAGAAATTATGTGTGAGCATGTTAGATTTTTTTAGAGTGAGAGTCATAGTAGGAAATTATATCTTTCAAGTATTATGACATGCACGATAAGATGATAATATGTTAATTGTATGGTATGTTCAATTATTGTTAAGTTAAATTATACGCATAAATAATATGTTAAATGATTTACTTATGCATGTCTAGAGTGTTCTTAGGGTTTTTAACCTTTTAGCACTATGATGTAAATGGCATGATAAATATATCATGGTCATTATTTCATTCTAGCTAGGGTTGTTATAAATAGCATAAAATATGCACACAAGATTAGGATTAGAGTATAATAATTATGATTCATATGTTCTAACGTTACAAATGTTTCTTTAAATGCACTATGACATTAATTACCCTATTAAATTTCATATCATGATATAAAATGTACGTACATGATACATAAAACTTAATACGCGTTAGAAATGCATGATTAAGATTTTTAGGCACAACTTACTAAATACATGAAAAATAAAAAATATAGTCAATAGCTAAATTGCAAAAATCATCTACATGCTAAAATAATTTAAATTATTTCCTCTTATCCTTTTTGTGAAAAATTTATCATAATAATATGTTTGGTATAAAACTAGATAAAGTGATAAAATTAGGTTTTTGAGGGTATTTTGGTAATTTTCAACCTAATACATATTTTGTGAATAAGTAGATATTAGGATGGACGTAGAATTTTGATAGGTTAACCCTAGTGTTGACTTTAGCTTGGCCTAGACTAATTACCTTAGGGTTTATCTTGTAATTAGAACTAAAAGGAAAACTAGATAAGTATGGAAATAGGTATTGTTTTGTAGTATGTGACATTTATGAGCACCTCATAAAATATTAATGCTTAAAGTGAAATACCTTGACTTGGGAATGGTTGCTCTATAGGATTAGCTACCCAAGAGACGAAGTGTATCTCTCATTGATTTTGGTTATCTTGTATGCCATTGTGCCCTATTAAGACTCTAGTATACTCTATAGGTGACTTACGGGTGTTAGATGAGGTTTTGATGCTTAAGAATCAGGTGACATAAGTTGGAGGATATTATGTTTCATTTGAGATCCAATGTAACAAAGTTTACCGTTATGTCCCTAGGTTCTATTGTAAGGGTATTATGTCATCTTCCCCTTGAGTAATTAAAAAATTAAGTAACTAATATGTACAAATAAAAAAAGAATTTGATTTAGATTTTTTGGCTCAGTAGTGGCCTCAATGCGCTACATTTATTAATTGGAATTATTTTAGATTATACATTTTCTATTTAGCTCAGTACCATACCTTAATATTTTTGATTGATTTGATTGGTCGGATATGGCTAATGTGTACATTATGATGATGTGAAGTGAATTTGTATGATTGAATACTAATCATGAAACCATGATTATTACATCATCCTATGATTATTACCTATTGTTATGGCTTGTTCTTTTTTCTTGAGCATGATTTTTGGATTATTGTGTGATTATATTCAATGTGGGTATGCTACCTCTTGTGAGTTATTATGATTTACTTAATATGAGGAATTCACACTAATAATACATTTGAAGATGACTATATGAAGGTATGGAGTGGTTTAATGAATATAATAAAGGTAAGGATAAGTGGAGCCCTTGGGAAGAGGTCCCATTCTCAGAATAGGAATTCGGGTTTAAGAATTAGGGTAAACCAGTGTTGTACTTTTGAATACCTACTTTGATGTAATCAGTTATTATGTCCCTTAATGTATCTTAATTTTCATTGTTAAATGGATCATATAATTTATAACTCATATTTATGTATTACCTCTCATTTCCTATATTTTATTTTTGTTGTGTTATGTCTTGAGCCTTAGCACTTGGCATATGAAAGGTAAGGAAACTAGATTTAGGCTAAGTGTGGTGGTAAAACCCATTTATTTTGTAATTAATGATTCTACCAAAATAAATTTTTAGGTAGTAAAAATGAGGGTGTTATAGTTATCATTATATACTTAGATTTAACAAGATCCCAATGAATCACAATTTATATCCAAATAATCGAACAACCTAATCGCTCAAAATCATGCTTAACTTAAATGAAAAGCATATAACAACTATCAACTCTATTTTCTATGGAATTATGAGGTTTACCTTTCATATCCAACTTCAAAAATAAGAAAATAAAAAAAATAAGCTAAAATTACCGTAGAAAAAACATAGAGAAAAACTCATAAACATTGTAAAAGGGATAAAGAATTGAAGATAAATGATTAATGAACTTATTCCAAAAGTTTAGGAAGGATTAAATGCTTCAAAATGGTAGGAAATGGCCATGATGGCCACAAAAGTGGATAAGAAAAATTAGAGAGAAATTTGTTGGTGGTGAGGAAAGAAGGGAGGAGAAAAATGACTAAAAAATATGCTAAGTTAGAAGGCTTAATGGTTAAATAAAACCATAACTCAATAACAAAGTTCATTAGATATTTTAGGGAAGATATCAAGGAACAAACAATAAAGGTGGAGCCACATAGGAGGGGAAGGAATGAGTGGCTCACATTCACCAACATAACAAGAATGAAAGGCTTAGAAAAGAAGGAAGAAATTTAAGTAAAGGTGTAACACCCCAAAAACTCACTACTGAAATTTTTTTTTCTTTTATTTTAAAAGATTAGGGGAAGAAAAATAACAAGACTTGTGAATTCTAGGGATATTACCGCCACATTTAGTACCAGATCGGTTCACTCATACCGTTCCAGTACCAAGTGCTAAGCCTAGAAAATAAAATATCAATTGCTAGAAATCCAAACTATATTAAAAATCAAAGTAGCACAATGAACCATTTACAAGAATAAAATCCACTAATGGTGGCTCTAAGATCAAAGAATAAAATAAAATCTGGGAGTAAGAGAGAAAGAGGGAAATACTAAAAGCCCAGATAATTTCGTTACGCTCTTTCCCGTTTCCCACTTAAATAGCACCTGAAAAGGACCTACAATGGACACTACCCATTAAATAGGCAGGGGGCCACGAATGGGACCCTTCAGTACTATGGTACTGAGTAACCCTTTAAAAACACACTTAAAAGCAAGCTCTCAATGCAACACATAATACCAAGCTATATACATATATAAAAAGATGTGCATACATAACATTCACATACATAACAATTCCATCAAATGTTAATAAGTAATAATGCAAAATCGATACTTTCGGGCCTTAAGCCATGTCATAGTGCAAAATCAATACTTTTAGGCCTTAAGCCATTAGTCCATCATTATTCAATCATCTCTCAGATTTTATATCCATGTGAGTGTGGGAACCCCACTATTATAGCCAGTGGATCGGTCACTCATAGGGTAAAATACACCTAACCACTATTATATGTCGGTGGATCGGTATCTAAGGCAAAACGCTCTTGGCCACTATTATGCCAATGGATCAGTCCAGCCTTGACTCTCATGGTGTTCCATTATAAGTACTTAGTTTCTTTTATGTGTCTTATCAAACTTAGGGTTTGGTTTATTGAGCTTAGGATCCCCCACTATTATAGCTGATGGATCGGTCACTTATAGGGTAGAACACACCTAACCACTATTATATGCCAATGGATCGGTCTCCAGGGCACCCCGGCACCTGGCTACTATTATTCCGGTAGATCGGTCTTGGCTCGGCTCAATAATCTTCTACTTTAAGTGATTAGTGTATTATTCGTATCTTATTCAAAAGTATTTCACCCTTAACATGCATGTCACCGACCTCTACTTCTATCCTCCCGAGAGGGCCTATCCCATATCTTGAGACCTTTGCACCTCTTATCACACTAGGACATCCATTCCCCCCTTACATTTACTCGTAATGAAAACCCAACTCCTAAGGGTGTGGGTTGAGGCCCATCACCTTATGACATTCAAATTCTCTCACTACCACTCTCTAGGGTTTTTCCTTGAAACCCTAATCATACCTATGTAGCCCAACCTTTCTTTTATCATCCCACACCTCTTCTCATTTATATTCAACCCAAGTCCTATCACTCTAGTCACCAATTATACATGTGATCGTGAAACCCTAGTTAGCCACTTGACCCTAGCACCTTTCTTACGTAAGAATAATCCCATGCAAGCCCTTGATATCTCCCATGTAAGAGTTGCATCACTCATTCATTTTGATCATAATCTCCTTTTTATTTCCCCCTCATGGATCATGAGATAATAAGGTCAATCTCATATCCCCTTAGTCAACTCACTTCCCATTTGTTCCTTTTTATACTTTCACCCCATATCCTATTATTAAACATCCTAGCATACATGTCCTAGAGGGTCACATCACATAACATCGTAACCATAACACATATAATCATCAACCACATGCCATAAGGAAGTCACATACGCAAACCTTCACTTCAAGCTGCGCTGCAAATGATTTTTACATTAAGCATAAAGTACGCAACATGGCATAACACATGACACACGAGACACATAACACACATATAGTTGTTCTTAGCCACTCCCTACTCGGTTTGGGTTACCAAAATATCTCCCACACTTATTAGCTTGCCACCATCCTTCATAATTGTTATACTTATCATAATTCCCATTTGGTTGGTTAGATCACTGAATTTTCATTCTCCTTTATTACAATTACTAAATTTGCCTTTAGTTGGATAAATTACGAAATTATCCTTCTACATTATCATAATTACTAATTTTCCCTTTAGTTGGTTAAATCACCAATTTTCCCTTCTCTATTATCATAATTACCAAATTACCCTTCTCCATTATTAAAATTACCATTGTACCCCTTACTTTCAATATTACTATAATGCCCTTTTACTTATAAATTTACCATTTTGCCCTTTACTTATAAAATAAAGCTAAATGTGGAAATATAGCTAATTATGGAAATACGAAATCTAATGACAACAATAGAGTCCGGCCGAATCGCTCTCGATCCTCAATTCAGGTTAGGCTCAACACTCTTCCCCACCCGATGCCTCGTAGGTATTGTAGGCATCGAAGGCATCATCTCCTACATGCATAAGTTCAAAGGGGATTTCTGCTCATGGGAATGAGCAGCACCCATGAAACGGGTGATCAATACGCTACGTACTGAGTAAGGTAATAGACGTGCTAAGGCCAACACATAGAACACATGACACAAGGATAAGCACATAGGCAACATACAATAACACACATGATAAGGCCTAGATACTTTCCCGGTGACTTATTCTTTATTCTCCTTAATAATATGTTCATTCCACACATATTCTTTAATAGTCCATGTGAGTGCGGGAACCCCACTATTATATCCGGTGGACCGAAATACATACACTCAGGTTAGAACGCTCCTGGCCATTATTATTAATTGGTGGACCAGTCTCCAAGGCAGAACGCTCCTAGCCACTATTATTTGTCGGTGGACCGGTCTGGCCCCGACTCATATGGTGTTTAGCTATAAGTACTTAGTGTATTTCACATGGCTTAGCTTACTTACTTTGGTTTTTTGAGCAAGAAATCCCCCACTATTATAGTGGGTGGACCGGAAATCATACAGGACAAAACGCTCCTGACCACTATTATTTGTCGGTGGCACGGTCTCCAGGGCACCCTAGCTCCTAGCCACTATTATTCGCCGGTGGACCGGTATGGGCTTAGCTCAACAATCTTCCACTTTAACAATCTTATCCTTGTCTTATTAGATAATATTCCACCCTTGACATACATGTCATCGATGTTCTACTTCTTTTCTCTCAAGAGGGCCCGTCCCATATTTTGAAACTCCTGCACCCCTTATCACGCCCCGACATCTATACCCCCTTACGCTCACACATAATGAAAGACCAACTCCTGAGTGTGTAGGTTAAGCCCAACACTCTATGACATCAACCCCGCCTATTCTCACCCTAATTGGACCTATGTGGCCCAACTTCTTCTCACTTACTCTACCATTACTTGTTCCTCGCCCCACATCTCATCCTTATTAGGTCAAACCCCAAGGCGTATCACTTTACCTCTTCACTTCTCATATGACCGGCAAAAACCTAGTTGGCCACATCAAACCCTAGTACCTTACTTCTTTCACAAGTAACCTCTCTCTTTTCATCCCAAAGTCTCTTCTTTCACATGGAAAACCCATACTCATCTTTTATATAAATGATTTCTCACTCTTAACCCATACTCTACCCTTCCTTAATCGTTATTACCTTTGTACTTCCCAAATTTCCACTTTCTCCCAAACCCTAATCGGGTCTCTTATACTCCCTTGCACCAACCAAGGTACTATTGAAATGCCCCAAAATTCTAATTTCCGAAATTACGGCCAAATAAGGAATTATTAGAAAAATCAATTATATAAATTCATTTATTAAAATTTAGAGAATTAATTAAGGTAAATTATGAAAGAAAATAATAAAGAATTTAAATGGAAGAAATTTTGGATATTTTCCTAATTAGCATGGAGGTTAAAGAAATTTATCTAAAATAGTATAAACTAAGCAAAAAAGGAATTTATTTAATATTTTATAAATATTAATATTCTAAATAGCCCAAAAATATTCTAAATAATTTATTCAAAATCCAAAACCCTAAATAAATCCTTTCTTTTCCTTTTTCCCTTTTTCTTTTCCTTCTTTTTCCTTTTTCTTCCTCCTCCGCCGAAGTTGGGCCTCGCCCGGCCCAACCCAGCCTCTCCTTCCTTCTTCTCGCACGCGGTCCAGCGAGCCCAACCGCCCATAAGACAAAACGCTGTGTTTTGACGCTAAAGTTGACGAAACGCCGCGTCACAATACGGAAAAAAATAACCGTTGCCAGACCGACGAGGACGCAGCGTTTTGTCCAAACATTTCCCAAAACGCCGTGTTTCATTAATGGGGGAAATAACCGCCGCCGCCCGGCCGGTTTCCCCTTCCTTTTCCTTTCCCCTTGACCGTCGGTCCACCCCTTCCTTTCCCTTTCCTCTTTCCCATGCAGGCGGTAGTAGCAAAGCACGCCCGCACTGCCGGCGCTGCCCCGACACTGGTGAGTCTGCCTCCCTCTCTCTCTCCTGTCGTTTTCTTTCCTCATTTTGGCCCCAACCAACATTGTCCTCCCTCCTAAGCAGCCTGCAACCCTTCCTTTTCTTTTTCCTCCTGCAACAGCCTGCCGGCCAGCTTGGCGCCTGTAATCCCCCTTGTCTTCTTCCCCTGGCCTTCCCCGACCACCGTGCCTATAAAATACCCCCCATTGATCACCTAGATTCGGGATTTGGAACCCCAAAACCCTAGATTGCTCCCTCTCGCCGCCGCCCTATCAAACGCATTGACCGCCGCCGTCCCCCAAGCGTCGCCCAGAACCCCACCTTGCACCACCCTCCACCTAACCAAGCCCTCCTCAGCCTTCGATTTTCCTTGCAAAAGCCACCCTAGGCCGTGCAAAAGTGTCTCCTCGAACAGCCTGTTCCAGCCCCTCGCCGTCCTTGCGCCGCCTTCCACCGCCAACCCAGCCGCCACCAACGCCTCCTCCACCCTCCAAAATGTCCAGCAGACCTCCCTCTACCTTCCCATACCTCCATCTTCCCTTGCCTTCCTCTCCTTCTACCTCCCCCATCTTCCACCTCTCTCCACCACCCTCGGCCGCCGTGCGCCGCCACCCTCATTCCACTCCCCTTCATCTGCTGTTTCTTCCCCCACCTCAGACTTTTATTTTCCTTCTCCCATCTAACCTCCACCTCCATTTTTCCCCCTCTTCTCCTCCTCCACCGCCGCCGCTGGACCACCACCGACCCTAGGTCGTTCTCCACTCATCCAAACCCTAATACCCCTTTTGTATAACCACTATTATTTTCTACTAATATTAATACTAATATACTTATTATTATTATGATTATTATTATTGTCTCTATTATTAATGTTCTTATTTTCTTACTAATACTAACATACCTTTTGAACCCTAACTTTTATTATACTTAAATTTAATCTTAATTTTTATAATTATTAGTATTAACACTATTAATAATATTATTATTATTATTTCTATTATCCTTACTACGGTTACTATTGTGGTTGCTAAACCTTACTTGGTTATATTATTGTTATTATCATTACTACTAGGAGTATTATTATTATTATCGTTATTATTGTTGTTATTATTATTATTATACTTAACACCCTTATCATTTTGTTAACAAATATACTACTTTGTTCTTATCCATGTTACTTAACTCAAGCTAGTAAATATCATGTGGTTGTTAAATAGGGAGAATACTTGAACCTTTTTACCATACCACATAACATTAACCTTAACCTCATTACTAGGACACTATTATTAGCTATTACTACTATCACCACCTTATTATTGTAACAAAAAGCATTTGAACCCTTGTATTATTTAAGAATATACAACTATTATCATTATCACCCTTAGGAATAGTTACTTGTAATATTGTGACCTTATAATATTATTATTTCAAATATAACACCATTAATAGACTTGGCCTTAAAACGCTAGGGTTTCTATCACTAGATATTAGTGTCACTATTTTATTAATACTAACACTATTTTCCTATAGCTAGCATAAACCCTATTACTACAAGATTAAAACTAATGGGTTTAATAAAATAAGTGTAACAATAAGTATCAAAAATAAATATGTTTTGACTACTAATATTTAGTATACTAATTCTAAGGTAAAAACCCTAGTTTTTGTATAACACCCTCTTTAGTAATAAAAACCCTAATCCTAAACTAGAATAAGGGTTGATGGTACTTGCAAGGGAAACTAATACTTAGCATTTTTCCCCTTTTATAGGTAACCTTGACCAAAGCCCTAAGGAGTTATATGAGCGTGCTCCAAGCCCGGCGTCGCCTTAGGTAAGGGCGTAACTAAGGCCTTTTGTGTGTCTACATGTATTATGTGTTTCGCATGCTATGTACCCTAAATTTATCATTATAATTTATGTTGTGTGTGCATGACATGGATATGAAGTATGTGTGGTATCTTTACATGGCATGTGTATTATGTATGTGTGATGATATGTGTCGTAATCCTGTAAGACATGCATGTGAGGGAGTTGATGTGTTTTGTGTGGGAGAAAGGATTAAAAAGGAGGATGGGGAAGGAGTTTGACCAAGGGAGGTAAGTTGGTCTAATTATTTTAATGAATCATGAGTAGAAGAATAAAATGAGAATTATAGGGTTCGTGAGGGAGATTCTGAATTATGATTTTTATGGTTTTACGTGGGAGAGTTTAATTTATGGTTGTAGGGTGGTATTAGGGTTTGTATGGTGGTATTAATGGTTTCATGGTGGTATTAATTGCTGCATGATGGTATTAGGGTTTGTAAGGTGGTATTAATGATTGCATGGTGGTATTAATGGCTTATGGTGGTATTAGGGTTTGCATGGTGGTGTTATGGTTTGTGTGGTGGTATTAATGTTTGTATGATGGTATTAATGTTTCTATGGCGGTATTAATGGTTGCATGGTGGTATTAATGGCTGCATGATGGTATTGGGGTTTGTATGGTGGTATTAATGATTGCATGGTGGTATTAATGGCTTATGGTGGTATTAGGGTTTTCATGGTGGTGTTATGGTTTGTATGGTGGTATTAATGCTTGTATCGTGGTATTAGGGTTTACATGGTGGAGTTAGGGCTTTTCATGGGAGTTAATGATTGTATGGGATTTAGGGTTTGTGTGAAAAGTTTGAGAGGTTGCATGGGATGTGTAACGTTTGCGTGAGAGAAAAATTTATGTATGAAAGGTCGATTTGGGATGTAAGGGAGGTAATGCAAGCATTATTTGGGTGTTTAACTGTTTTGAATGGAGAATAGTACGTGGAGTAGTATAAGGGTATGGAGGAGACATAATTAGGGTTTTGGAGTGATTAACTCTGGGTCGTTGTGATTAAGTAGGGTTGGAGTAGCTAATTGTGATTTGTTGAGGATAATTAAGGTTTGGGATGGCTAAGTATGGTTGTTATGGTAAAATAGGGTTGGTTATGGCTGCTTAGAGTTGTTTGGTGTTATCATGTGTATTATTGATTAAAGTGTAGTTATGAATGTTGAATTTTATTGTTTGTGATGTGTAAAGCCTAAAGAGAATGATCTATGCATATCAATGGTGAAAATATTTTGAATAAGATATGTTAAGACACTAACCACTTATAGAGAAAGATATTGAGTCGGACCCAGACCGGTCCACCAGCAAATAATAGTGGTAGGGTATGTTACTCTCGTGACTGGTCCACCGGCTATAATAGTGGCAGGGCATGGCCCTCGTGATCGTTCCACCGGCTATAATAGTGGGGGATTCCGTGCTCAACAAACTAATCAGAATAATGATGAGACATGGGAAAGATACAAACATTTACAGTGGAACACCTTGTGAGTCGGGGCCAGACCGGTCCACCGGTAAATAATAGTGGCAGGGTATGTTACCCTCATGACCGGTCCACCGGCTATAATAGTGGCAGAGCATGGCCCTCGTGACCATTCCACCAGCTATAATAGTGGGGTTCCCGCACTCACATGGACTATTAAAGAATATGTGTGGAGTGAATATATTATTAATGAGAATAAAGAATAAGTCACCAGAAAAGTATTCAGGCCTTATCTTGCGAGTTATCGCATATTGTCTATATGATTGTGCTATGTATGCTATGTGGTATGATTGTATGCTTGGCCTTAGCGCATCTGCGCCCTTACTCAGTATTGGACCCGTACTGATACTACCTTGATTGATTGGGTCCTGTGATGATCCACCAATGATGGGGAGTAGACCTCCTATGCAGGTTTGATCGGTTACTAATTTGGGGTGGAAGGCTTGACTTGAGTGAGTAGGCGGTCCGGATATTGGTCCCTTGGGATTTATTTTATTTAGCTATATTTTGTACTACGCTTCTTGTTTCGAAACTGTACTCATAAGTTGTATTCTTAAACGATATCCTAATTGTTGTTGACTCGTGTTTTTGTGAATGATCTATGTTAACTATGAACTTATATTTTGATGATTTTTACCTAACGATTTTTTAGTTTAGCCTTAGCACTTAGTATCGGAATGGTAGGAGTGAACCGGTCTGGTACTAAGTGTGGCAGTAATACCCCCAAGTTTACGGTTTTAATTCTTTCTCTTCCGCTAAACCTTTTGATTTAAACGAAATTTTTCAGTAGTAAATTTGGGGGTGTTGCAACTATTTTTCATCCCAAGTCTCCAATCACTCCACAACTCTCCCATTCTCTTATTTACATCCTCAATCAACTTTTCTCACATAAGATTCACCCCCATGCAAGATTTAGCCATCCCATGCAAACACCCCAAGTCCCCATGCAAATTTTAAGACTCTCATGCATGGTTCCCTTCTCTTATTTATTTTGGTCATTCCTTCCTCTTAAATTTTCTCTCATGGATCATGGGGTACTTAGGTCAACCTCATATCCCCTTTAGTGAACTCACTTCCCATTTCTTTCTTGTTATCCTTATATCCCCAATTCATATTATCAGTTGTCCTAACATGCATGTCTTAGAGGGTCATATCATATCACATCATAAACATCATACATATATATACATATCATGCTCATGTCATAGGAAGCACATACAACATACCTCAACTCCAAGCTGCGCTACACATAAGACAAGTGATCCACAATCATATAATACACGACACAGCATGGCATATACAACATCCAAAGCATACAGGTCACACATCACACAAGGGCCTTAGCTTCGTCCTTATCAAAAGCGGCACCGGGCATGGAGCACGCTCCTACAACTCCTTAGGGTTTTGGTTAGGTTCACCTATAAAAGGGAAAATACTAAGTATTAGCTTTCCTCAATAGTACCATCATCCTTTATTTTAGGCTAAGATTAGGATTATTATTATTAAAGAGAGTATTATACGAAAACTAGGGTTTTTACCTTAAAAATAGTATACTAAATATTACTAGTCAATATATATTTATTTTTAATATTTATTGTTACACTTATATTATTAAACCCGTTAGCTCTATTCTTATAATAATAGTATTCATGCTAACTATAGTAAAATAGTGATAATAATAATAATAATAATAATAATAATAATAAAACTAATAATAGTAACGCTAATGCTTATAGTGCTAGAACCCTAACATTTTTTTAAGACTAAGGTTAACTATAGTGTTAGGATTCGAATAATAATATAAAAATTACAATATCAATAAAGTACTATTATTCCTAAAGATAATAACGATAAAGGTCATATTTTGGATAATAATAACTTAAGGGTTTAAAAGCTTATATTAATAAAAGTAATGATGGAAAAGGTCGCCATTAACAATATTAGTAAGGAAATACGGATAATGATAATGGTAGTACTAATAGTGATAATAACAATATAACTAAAATATTTTTGGTTTAAGTAATAGTAACAATAATAGTGTTATTAATAATAGAAATAATAGTACTAATAGTAATAATAATAACAATGATAATAGTACTATAAGATTTCAAATGTCTATCACATATAGTAGTAAGATAATGATAATAAGCCATATCTAGTATTAGTAGTAGTGATAGAGATAGTAATAAGAGTAATAAAAATAATAGGAATAATAATAATAATAATAATAATAATAATAATAATAATAATAATAATAATAATAATAATAATAATAATAATAATAATAATAATAATAATAATAATAAGGATAACTATCTTACTGTTAAAGTTGTTTCCTTTTAATAATATACCCTAGTTAACTATCTTTGAAATTTGGTTAGGAAAATAAGGATGATACAAAGTAATATTAAGAGTGTAATAATAATAATAGTAATAATAATGATAATAGTAATAATAGTAATAATATTATTATTATTATTAAGGATAATATCATTAATATTAGATAAAATTACTAACACTTATAGAAAATAGTTTTAGGGGTTGGGGGAGTTGGAAACCCACCTAAGGTCAGTGGTCGACCGGCGGCGGCACGTGGCGGCGGCGATGGAGGAGGAAGAGAGGTGGAAAGATCAAGGTGCAGGTTAGAGGAGAAGGGGTAGAGGGATGTTTGAGGTGGAGGAAGATGCATCAAGTGAAGAGGGGTGGAATGAGGGTGGTGGCGTGGCTGGGAGTGGCAGCGTGTGGTGGTTGGCGCGGCGGCTAAAGGTGGTGGAGGGTGGTGGAAAATGGGGGAGGTAGAAGGAGAGGGAGGAAAGGGAAGATGAAGGTGTGGGAAGGTAGAGGGAGGTCTGCTGGACGTTTTGGAGGGTGGAGGAGGCATTGGTTGCGGCGAGGGTGGCAGCAAGAGGTGGCGCGAGGGGCGGCGAAGGGCTGGAGATGGTTGTTCGGGGTGGTGACTTTGCATGGCTGGGACGACACGTGCAAGGCGAGGAAAGGGGTGACGGTGGTTTGGTTTTGTAGAGGTAAGTGTAGGGAAGGTTTCGGTGGGTGGCGGTTGTCGCGGCGATCACCAACGGCGGAGGAAAGCTCAACTTTTTGGGCAGAGGCGAGGCAGGGTTTTGGGGCTTTTTCAAAAAAGGATACCGGCTATTGGTTACTAATGGGGGGTATTTATAGGCAAATTTGAGGGGGGGGGAAGACGAAGGAGGGAGAGGGCACGCGGGGCAGGTGTGGCAAGTCGCCGATCGACGGTGGCAGCTGGCGCATGCCCTACGAATTGTAGGGTGTGTTTGGCTTGGTGTGGGGAAAAGGAAAGGGGGCAGTATGCATGAGGGGAAGGACGAGAAGGTTGGGTCAAAATGGGAAAGGAAAGCAACAGAGATGGCATGGGAGGACTGCCGAACGGAGCAGGCGGTTGTCGATGGTGCAGGCTGCGAGTTGCAGGCATGGCGCGAGGAGGAAGACGACAGGCGCGGGGTGGACCAGGTGGTCCAGGGAAAGGAAAGGAGGGGGAACCGGCCGGTTGGCAATTTTTATATTGTTACTAAATGAAACACGGTGTTTCAGCGGATAGAGGGACAAAATGCTGCATCGTGTTGCTAGTTTGGCAACAGTTATATTCATTAAACGAGATGCAGCGTCTCAGCGGATGGAGGGACAAAACGCTGCGTCTGGTTGCCACAACGAAGGGCCAAACGGCGTTGGGCCACATGGGAAGGAGAAATAAGGAGGGGGTTGGGTCGCGGGCAGGCCCAACCGGCGAGAAGAAGAAGGAAAAGAAAGGAAAAGAAGAAAAGAGGAAAAAGAAAATTATAAGGATTTTGGTTTTACATAAAATATTTAGAATATTTTTCTTGGGGTACCGAGAATAAGAATATTTAAATAAAATATTAAACCTCCTTTTTAGGCTAATTTAGGGCCCTTTTAAAAATATTTCTCCTAACTCCTTTTTAATTAACAAAAAACCCCATTTTCCTTGTTTATAAAAATATCTATAATTTCCTATTAATTTTCCCTAAATAATCCCTCTTAATCCAAATAAAATAATAAATTAAATTAATATCCCAATAATTCCTTATTTAATGACATATCTTAAAATAATTAATTCTGGGATATTTCACTTACTATTTATCATAGACTCCTTATAAAAGACTAAATGATTAAGTAGGGAATGACATCAAATATGTTCTATGTGAATCATATGATGTGTCTATTAGCCATATCTATTTT
This sequence comes from Tamarix austromongolica, assembly GCA_039764185.1. NCBI lineage: Eukaryota > Viridiplantae > Streptophyta > Magnoliopsida > Caryophyllales > Tamaricaceae > Tamarix > Tamarix austromongolica. The sequence goes on from CM077817.1 coordinate 75,459,312, forward strand.
GAGTGTTCTTATTCTAATCAGATTAGGGATGTTGTGATGAAAAGGTTGGACTGTACCCCTAATGGTTTATAGTTCAATCTTGAGCTAGGGGCAACAAGATGGATGAGAACCTAGAAGCAAGATACTATTACGATAATCTCTTGTTGTGGAAAACCATATCTAGAATGAGAGGAAGTGATGGATCTTTTAAGGTCACACACATGATCCTATCCAACTTATGCATGCCATTGTTGAATAAATGGCTATTAGAATTGAAAGCACACATCATGAAAAATCTTATCAAAAGGTAGGTAGAATAAGAAAATAGCCTTGATAACTTAGTTTTTGGTTGATCCTTTATGATTCTTTGAAGAGATGTACTTTCACGATGTATACTAATTCACATTAAACTACCGTATTAGTAAGAGAAATAAAGAAGATATTAATAAGATAATAAGAGGGTGTTTATTTAAGGGAGTAGAGTGGGGGATTGGGAGTGGGAATTGATTAGAAGGTTTAATATGTTCAAGTATTTGTTATAGGGAATGAGAATAAAGAGGGAAAAGGGAATAAGAATTGGAAGCCTTAATTCCTATAGATTTATTACTTTTGGGGGGGTAATGGAAATTAGTTTGTAAAATGGAAAAATATCTGAGCTTAAATAATTTATAAATAAAAAACTTCCACATTAAAATTAAAAAAGATCTCTTAATAATTTCTTACTCTATAAATATAGAATTTTTTTTTATTTTCAAGTTATTTTCATTATATACTCCATCCAATTCAAAGTATGTGGTACTATCTATTTTAAGAATAAATTTTGATCATTAATATTGTATATATTCATAAAAATTATATAAAAAGAATATTATAAATGTATATTTTAATATGAATATAACACTTATATTTTTATATTATAATATAGTATAATTTGGAAAATATTAATGATCAAATTAAAAAATAAAAAAGAAAAATATATGGTGTCGTATATTAAATTGAAGAAATTAACTCTTAATTATTTATTTTTTATTTCATTCCCACATCTTAATTTATAAAATCTCATGTTTTAGTACCAAATGTCCCATAATTAGATTGTCAGGAACCATGGGCAGGCGCACGCACACGAGGGACGGTGGCTAGTATCTAGCGGAAATCAGCTGTAAGGTTGAAAATCTAACAAGAGGAAAAATTTGACACTAGGCAACGAGTGAGGGAACACCTAGTCCTTCATCAACCACCAACAATAGACGGCAGCACTCGCTAATCAGCACCGATCAAAATCCTAGGGTTTCATTCCACCTCTTCCCCTTCGCGTCCTTAGAATGCTATGCTCCTTCCAAATCACTGCAAATCTTTTTCTTTTAATTGCGGTTAGGTTATAAAATGAGCGGTGCATGTGAAACTTTTATATTTTTTAGTAATTTACAACAATTAAGATAGAAAATGATTTTAAGATTTTTTTCCTTTTTAATTTTATTAGATAAGGTCTAATTTTTTAAACTATATATATATATATATATATATAACTTTTTTAACTTTTTTTCTTTCTTTTTTGTTTCTTGAATTTATAAATAAACAAAAAATTGGCCTTTTTTTCCATCCTATTGCCACTTAATCCGTGCCGGCACAACACCGGATGAGAGTAGCTCAATTTGCGATCGTAAAAGACAAAAAGATGTACAGGTTACAAACAATTAGAGATGTCAGTTCCAATTCGGCAATTCCCTCACTTTTCCACCGGTCCACACAGGGTAACAGTAATTCGGGGATCATTCGATGCATTATGCAAGAGAGCTGGATTCCCCTACATTGATTGAACTAGCCCCCACTCCTCCTTTATAAAGAGCAAATCATCGCAGCACACTTGTCTGTGGATGTATATCATTTGTACAATGTCATTTAAAATATTCATTTTCGGCTTTGAAGAACTTTAACGCTATCTTTAACGGATATTACAGTTAATTTTACAACATCTTTAAATAGATATTACAATTCATATTAGTAAACAATACAATGTATATGATTTTACTTTTTAACTCATCTCTTTTTTCTTAAATTATTTATCCAACTGTACCTTATGAGATGAAATAATAACAATAATAATAATAATAATAGTTACCGTAAAAGGGTAAAAGGAATAACCATCTATATTATGGCCCATCTCTAATATTAATTTATTTATCAGTAGAAAACAAAATAAAAATAGAAACGGAATGAAATATAAACCCATATATATTTGTAGTATGTTTGGCAAAATTAATTTAAAACTAAAAATAAGGCTAAAATTTTTTAAACTGTAAGGTATTTGAAGTAATTTTTTAAAATCTAATTTAGAAGCTAGAAAGTAGGTCTTTACCGGATAAAATTTTTATTCTAGAAAGTTCAACTAATTTGAATATGCTACTTTTGGTTATAGTATAGCTAGTTAAAAATCAAACGTTGGGAGTTAAATCTTTAACTTATCTCTAACAAACATTTATTTGTAGGGGGGGGGAAGAAGGAATTTTTAATGTACTTATTGAAACACAGACAAACTTACTTTTTTTAAATAAAAAAAATAAATAAAAAAATATTTCAACTAGTTCAAACATGCTGTCATTCATCCTCAAAAATGACATAGCTATATTCGAAAACTCAATATACAACACGAAAGAATAAAAATAATCGATGAACGCAACGCAAGTAACTACAATGAACCATCAAAAAGACAGAAATATCCCCCCTAACCTAAAGTATACAAATACAGAAATACCCACCCACAAACAACCTACAAAAGCGGCTAGAAATTATATTATTACCTCGTATCTATATATAAATATATATGGTCTAAATCAAAAAGACCGTATGCTTAATAACATAATAATCCTTCAATCTAATTGTTCAAGAAGAAAATAAAAAATCACCTCCACCTATATCCATTATTTCTATGCTTCTGAAATCTGTTCATCACACCATCAAGGGCAATATCAGCTGCATCCTTTAACCCATCCATCCCTTGAAACGGTTTCGCATAAATGATCCGCGGTAAAAACTCAATCACTTTCTCTCTCATCATTCTTACCTTATCCTTCCCCAGTCTCTCCAGCGCATTTCTAATCGACGTCGTCCCATTCTTCACCTCATCCCTGTGTATAAAAACCGAATAACTCTCCGGTTCACCCGGTAAGAACCACTTGTACTGATAATACGCCGTCCGTCTCCAGAAAAACACCGGTATCGAACCGGCTATCATACAGTCAAAGATCGACCGTCGCGTAAAGCTGTCGCCTCTTGGCTGTAGGCAGAAATCCGAATCAAGAAACGCCTCGAGTATAGCCGGTGTTCCGTTCGCACACTTCGTCCCGGCACAGTCCACGACCCTACACGCGTCTGACTCGCTCCTGCACTGACTCAGAAGTAAGCCTCGGAAATCGTTCTGGATGAACCCGCGTGTTGCGCCGGCGAAGCAGTAGAGTGATTTCCGATGGCGTGACCGAACGAATTCTTGCCATTCAGTCACGTCCGACGTGCTACTGGGGTGGAATCCTGTTGGGTATGGTACACCGACGTCGAAATAATCCCATGGATTACGCTCGATTAACAGCCGTGTGATATTCCGCATAAGAGGCATGTAAATACAGTGTGAACCCCAATCGCCGTCCTTCGATCGCCGGAAATCCCACGTGATACGACCCATGACCATGAAATGATCCCACCCGTTTGATCTATTGAAATACGGTTGCTGGTTGAGCCACTCTAACATCGTCTCACAATGCCTATCCCGATCTTTAGGGTTGTACTTTGACCACAAGTATTTACCCACAGCGAGTCCAGCGTAAAACGGGATGTAGTATGCTGCAGCTGATTCCGGTTCTGTCGTACGGCACTTGTGGTGCAGCAATCGGTTATGAAAGATGATTTCCGACGCAAATTGGTCGGTCCAGTACCAAGCCTGGACAAGGTTCTTCGGCATGACGTCTTCTAATCCGGTCGCCGGCTGGCCGAATCCATCGTTGGATAAGGCGGAGCAGCGGGATCCCCAAGGGCTTAATTTGTCGCAATTCTCGTATACTTCGACGTTGAACATCGGAGGAAGATCGTAGATGAAGAATTTCCCGAATGGACATTCTGAACCTGATCCAATTTCGGAATTGACATCCGTCGTCTTCGTGATTTCTGGTGGAGTGTCTCTAATTGGTAGTGTCGGTGAGTCGGTGGATACGATGCCGACGGCGGTGTCGGTGAGAGTCGATATGCGGTGCTGACGGAGGGAAAACGGGATGTAATGAGAAAGGATGAGGATAAGGAATTGAAGACAGAGAATGCCGATGATCAGATATGATCGATGGTAAACGGAAGAAGGGAGGAAATAGGAAGACCAAGAGTAAGAGATAGGTTTATCGTGAGGAGACAGGTCCGTCGATGAAGGTGTTTTTGGTTTTCTTAAATGCTGATGGAGGCGATTCTGGTTATTGTCCGCGGACAAATTGGTTGAGGTTGGAAGCATGAAGGGCGGATTTATGGCGGTTACCGGCGAAATCGGAAGCAGGGTTGGCGATCACTTTTAGAGTTGTGATAAACTCCCGAAAACAAAGCTGAGGCGGAGGTAGATTCCAGAAATGAGAGAAAAATTTCCCAAAATGCTCTTCATTCCCTTAAAGGTGAATAGATATTTATAACCACTGTTCCGTAGTGGTAATTTCAGTGGTTGGTACATATGATACCAGTCGTGACAACTAAGGAAGATGGAATTTTTAGAGAATAATTTTTAATGTTTAAATAAATGATATTGAACGGTTGAGATAATACTTAAAAAATGAAAGGTTTGGCTTATTTTGTTACAACGTCGTAGGTTACCACAGTCTCTTTTCGATTAAATAATATATTACCGGACAGTAGAAAATAAAATAATAAACGTAGAAATAACAAAGTTAAGAGAAGACAAAAATAACAAAGTTACATCAGCTTGGGTCTTTCAAAAGTATTCCAACAAGTTAGTCCAAAACATAGTCTTTTGTCCTCCTAGGTTGTTTAGCTTGCCGCTTGGGTCTGGCCTATATCGGTTTATTAACGTCGCCAACTTCAAGAACAACCTGTCTTCAAGGTTAAAATTAGAGGGGGGGGGGGGGGAAGTAGTGCAATTGGTCAATTTCTTCCCAAGCGGCTTCTTTAGGATTGGTGTGCTCTCAATGCATGAGTAATTGAATGATCAATTTGAGGTTATGCCAGCAATTTCTAGTGGCCAAATTTTTTTGAGGGTGGTAGATGAGTTGTTTCTCATTACTGGACAGTAAAGGAGTGCTTGAAACAGTTGTTGGGTCTCGGTAAAGCTTGAGGATCAATATGTAAAATAAAGGATGGATGTGAATGTGTGGTTGAAAGCTAAGGTGATATGCGACTGGGCTATAATGCATTTTGCTATCTGATATGGCCCATCATATTTCATAGCCAGCTTGTTATAGGAGCAGATTATAGCAGCAAGATGTAGATAGGATTGTAACTTAATATAGACCCAATCCCCAACAACAAATTCCTTATCATACATATGCTTATTCACTTGATTCTTCATATGAACCTAAGTTCAAAGCAAGATGTGTTTGAGTTGTGTAATCAACGATGCCTCCTTGTAAAGGTTAACATCCATGGATTTGACTAAGGTGGAATGGTTGACATAGTTGATAATTTTTGTGGAGAGGGTCTACCGTATACTACTTGAGAGTGTGGCATGCCAAGGAAGCTATGGTGATTGGTATTATACAAAAGCTTGACCTAGGGTAGGAATCAAGCACATTATCAAATATTATCACTTGCAAAAGAATGAAGATTTGTGTCGAGGCACTAATTTACTACCTTAATATGTCCATCACTATCGTAATGTAATTTGGTTTCTTGTAGATGGAATACTTTTGCCCAAAAGGGGGTTTCTATTATAATACTCTAAATTTTATCTAACTATAATCCCAAGTAGTTAATCTTTAACCTAACCCTAATCTCAAAGGATTGATATTTTTATTTTACCCTAATTTCTTAATCCTAAATTTAAACTTAATCTTAACTATAAGTTATGATCATTAATATTTTAACCTAACCCTATCATCTTATAATTGATAAATTAACTTTACCCAAATTTTCTAATCTTAAATTTAAACCTAATTTTAATCCAAACCACTAATTATTTTTCCTTTTCCCTTTTTTTCCTCTTTCCCCTTTTCTTTTGCTTTCCTTCTCCCTATCTACATCTCCTTTTCCTTTTTTTCCTTTATGGAAATGTAACCCCTTCCATGCATAATTTCTTATTTCCCTTCCCAACCCCTACACTACCTAACTCGCGTGAATTGACCAAAACCAACTCCCTCGACCCTACACACTTTGGTCTTTCCACACTTCACATGCCTCAACCTCTCTCCCTTCTTTCATCAATCTTTTCAACTCCCATAAACTCTTCCACAAATCCCTCTTCTAGGCCCAACATCTTTCCCATTAAGTTTCACCAATTTTCCTTTTAACGAAACTCTACAAATTTCCCTCACTTTATGATGCAAAGTAGCCTCAATGTGATTATATCACATCACTGAAGTCTTGTTATGTGAAAATCTTATGCCCAACACCCTATTAGATATGTGAAATACTCATGCAACAACTCCCAAATTGCCACAACCTCACGATGCATACATTCCACCAACATGGATTCTTTATACCACCCCTTAACAATGCATGAGCCTCACTTTGCATCCCCTATAGTTGTGTGAGAAGCTCATTTAAGTACCCTTGGTTGCTCCACTTCCTCACACGACAAGCTCCACTTACGGTACTTCATGTCAAGTTATGTTTTACTTTATTTTTTTCCCTTTTCCACTCCCATAAATTAATAAAAATTATTTTTATTTTAATTATTGCTATTAATTATTACCCATAAAATTTTCAAAAAATCCAAAATACCTTACCACCCCTTTTTTATTTTTTTTCTTTCCTCTTTTTATTTCTTTTTTCTCTTTTCCTTCTTCTTTCCTTTTTCTCTCAATCGATTGGGATGCGCCGAGCAAGCTCAATGACGACCCATTTTCCCTCTCATTCCCCTCCTTTCCTTCTCTTCTTTTCTTTCCCCACTTAACCGACTAAAACTTCTTTTCTTTCTCCCCCCAGGCGGTGGCCCAACACATGCCTTCCCTCCATCGTTTTCCCTTTCACTTCCTCCCCTTTCCCCATTTCCTTTTCTACACTCACCCCCAACCTCTCTCCCATGCACACCTACAAAACCCCCTCCCCCGCTACCATTTTCGTAGCACGCCTCACATACTCCCCCTCTTCCTTTCCTCTTTCAACCATGCAGGGTGTGTCGTTGGCACATCCTCTACATGGTCCCCTTCTTCTGCACATCCCTCTCCCTCACCTGCCCCTTACCCTTTGTAATTTTCTACCCCGTACACAGTAGTACCACCCTGCCACCTACCCTCTCCCCCTTATCCTCTTCCTTCAATTGTCCTCGTCTTCCTTCTCTATGTTTATAAAAGCCCCCACACACTATTCTTTCCCACTCTTTTTCTGTCTCGATGTTCCCTATCTTCCTTTCTCCCATTGCCACTTCAGATGCCGCCATCATTGCCCCCAGGCCGCGCCGCTGTCCCAACTCCCTCCCAACCTCTTCCCTACATCTCCTTGCACTTGTTGAGCCCCTTCCCTTCCCTTCATTTTCCCTTATTTTCCTCTCCCCATTAGTGCAAAGTGGGTAGTTCGAGCTACCCTTTTGCACCCGTATGCACCATTAACGCTACCCTACACTGCAACCATTGTTGACCATACCACCCTCTTTGCCCCCTTCTTGGACAAGAAGACCTCCCTTGCCACAGTAACATGTCCAACACCCCATTTTCCCTTTCCTTTCCTCTCTCTCTTCCTCCCTTCCTTTTAGGCACCACTGTGAGCACCAATGCCACCGCCACTACAAGACTACCATTGGCCACCTAAGTCAACAACTTCACCACCCTAATAAACCCTACCTTCCCTCCTCCTTCCATTCCCAAAAGCTCCTTATTTACATCACCACCACCACTGCTGCCACTCTATCGTCGCCACTACCCTCACCTACCTAGTCCATCCTAGTTACACCTTCCCCTCCTTTACTTATTTTGAGTATTTTATTTTAATAATTTAATATTATTAAAATTAAAATTATTATTATTATTATTATTATTATTATGGTTAAGAAAATAAATAGAAAAGGAAAAGGGGCTAGGAAAAAGTGAAATAACTTAGTTAATTCTCTTATTATAGGTATAGAACCAATAATCTCTCGTGAGGAGGCATAGGATCTCTTGCTTCAAGCCCGGAGCTAGCTAGGTAAGGATACAGTTAAGATTTGGGTTGTGCTATAACTCTTAATTGTGAAATAGGTGTATTTGTGTGTTATGTGTAAATATAAGTATATGTTAACTAAGTGCGTGTAGTGCAGCTTGGCTTTCAAGGATCTAAGGTAATGGTATGCATGATTCTCATTACTTATTTGTATGTATATCTAAGTCTTGCTATGTGTGGATATAGTCTTGTGCATGGTTGAATAATAATGTATTTATGCCTAGATGTCTTAGGTGGGACTCTAGTGGGCAAAGCAAATAAAATAAAATAAAGAGGTTAGAGTGAGTAAAGTGATATATTGAAAGTGTCCTAGTTATCTCATGAAACATTGTGGAGTAAGGAAAAAGATAAATGATAATGTGAGGGGTTAGGGTAAAAACTTACATAGGGAGTGTGAGCTTTGCATGGGGGAAAGATTTATGTGGTGGAGCCTTGTTTGGAAGTTGATTGTGGGGAAGGAAAGTGTGTTTTGGGTGGTTAGTGTAATTGGGGAAGTTTTAGTACATGGGAAGAGGGAAAGGGCATAGGGGCACAAGCTAGGGTTTTGGGGGGATCAACCCTAAGGATAGGGTGTGTTGTGAGGAAGAGTTAAGGAAGTTAGTTATACAAGGGAGTTGTGATAAGGGGTGTACAATATGGAGGATGTGGGTGGAGCTAAATGGACGGCAGAGTTGTGTAAGAAAGAGGGTAAGAAAGTAAAAGGGGGATATTAGGGTTTTTTGGGGGTAACCAGCTAAGATGTCATTATTACATGTGTGAGTTGAGGAGTTAGGCCATAAGGTTTAGAGGTGGGGTGAATATGGTGATGGTTCTTGAATCAAGAGATATATGGGCTAAGGAGAGGAGAGGCGAGGGCCATATAGGGTAGATTAGGGTTATAAAGGGAAAGCCTAGTGGGCGATGGAGACCATAGGTTAGGAAAAAAGGAGAGCGGGCCATGACCTATGAATGTGAGGCTTCTAAGGTCACTCTTAGGTTGGTGGAAAAATATTGGGGGTCCCAGAAGCTATTGGAGGGTGTGGATGTTTTGGGGTCAAGGGATTAGGGTTTTCATGGAGTCTAGGTTAGTAAAGTGGTAGTAAGTCAGGAGTGTCACTTGGGTTGTGCATGGATGGGTGTGTGATACCTAGCAAATAAGACACGAATAAAATAATAATCACCTAAAGTGGACGATCATTGAGTTAGGCCCATATGTACGATATTTACCAGTCTATTAGTTATAATAGTGGTCATAAGCATTTTGCCTCGGTTATAATAGTGGTCTGGTACGTTCTACCCTAGAGTTTATAGTCCTAGTCCACCGGTTATAATAGTGGAGGTCCTAAGCTCAATAATTAAAACCCTTGTATCATAATAATTTATGGAAAAGACACTAATTACTTACAGTGGAACGCCACGTGGGTTAGGGTCGTATATAGTATATTTACTAGTACACCTGTTATAATAGTGGTTAGGTGTGTTTTGTCCTAGAGCTAGTACATATTTGCCAATCCACCTGTTATAATAATGGTCAGGTGCATTTTGCTTTGGAGTATATATTCCTAGTCCATCAATCATAATAATGGGGTCGCCAAACCCACGTGGATATAATTTAAGATATGTGTAAGTGCAGTACTAATGGCTTAACTTCACCAAGGGTAAATGATCTAACAACATCTACTGTATGTAATTTATCTATATTATATGTTGTTATGCCCTAACTTGACTATGTTGTTACCTTACTCAGTACGTAGTGTATTAATCACCCTTATTATGGGTGCTACTAATTTTCATGAATTGTGGCCTATCCTAAATCTGTGTAGGTAGGTGATGAGGCCTTAGAGAACTATGTTGCATGTGATGATTTGGTCGGGGCAGAGGGAAGCCTTGGTGTCTTGGGTTGGGGGCCGGAGAGAGTGCATCCCATACCTTTTTTCCATTAGTACCTTATGTTCCTTTTTTTCCCTAGTGGTGAGACCTTATCATGTATTTGCATTTCTCTTTTGTACGGATATCTGACTCTCGCTTATTGTAGCACTTATTGTATTTCAATGTTAGAATATTTCATGTTTTCATCTTTTTCTGTTATGGTTCCGTATTTGTATTGATATTTTAGCCTTGTGATTAGTATGAGGTTGTCTAGGGGCCAAACTTATATTGATCACGGTGGTAGAACCACCCCTTTTTGGTATGTGATTTTCTTTAAACAATTCTTTTTTTCTAATGGTGATTTTTGGGGTTACAATTAATCTTAGAGGCAGAGTCATTGTCGCATGTGTAAAGCATTAAAGTTAGACCTTAATTTTTAGATATGTTGTTAATATTGACATTTTAGGAATAAATGTTATATTTTATGGTCATATGAGTCTTATGGAAAAAATCATGACTAATTTGCAAAATTAGGAATTGATAAGGATGGTGAATAGTAACTCTAGATGTAGGGTTATTATTGCATGGGTAAGACATTGGATTTGGACCTTTATTTTTGAATATATTGTCAATAATTGTATTTTAAGAATTATTTTTAAATTTGATGTTCATTTGAGTATTATGAGAGAAGTAATGCTCACCTTGTAAAGCTAGGGTTTTGTAGAGACGGAGTCATTATCACATGTGTAAGATATTAGATTTAGACCTTGATGTTTTGGTATGTTGTCAAAAATAATATTTTAGGAATTTGTAATTATTTTTTTATTTATGAGAGTATTATGGGATGAGTTATGCCTAGCTTGTAGAACTTGGATTTTCTTAAGAGAAATACAACCTTTTTCCTTAAAAGAATGTCTCGACCTTTATGTGGTTGTGTGTTATGTAATCAAGTTAAATGTGGATTATGTTCTTGCATATTTATATATTTTATCTGAATGATTTCCTTGTTAAAAACAACAATTTTTAAGAAATTAATCTCTTAAAGTGAAAGGTTACATGAGTTAGATATGGTTGTCATGTCTATTCCATCATATGAGAATAGTGGCTAGGTGCACTTTTCTTTAGGTATGTATATTGATTATACAATTCTATCGATTATAAATAGTAGAGTTTTAATAACCTAAATTTTTTTTTAAAAAAAATCTTATAATAATTATGAAAAGTTATTTTTAATAATCTGTTTTATTCCTTTAACTCTCATCATGTTTTAAAAACATTTCATTTCAATTGTTTAACTATTATTACAGTTTTCAGCCCCATAAGACTTTCATACCACCTTTGGCCATCAAACTTGTTCCAAACCTTTATAATTTTATCATATTTTAATTCCTTATATTTTTATGAGTCTCTTAAGCCTTTTTAAAATTTTAAATGGAGATTTCTAGAAAAAAAAATACTATTCACTCCCTTTCCTAACCTTTAATTGCAGTGTAAACCCTGAAATAAGCGTTTTAGCTAAAGAAAATTTATGAAACTTCAAGGATATTTATATTTTGTCATATTTAGATAAATATGAATTAAAAATGGAATCTAATTTTTTTTGGAATTTTTAGAAAAACTTTCCCAATTTTAGTCATAATTAGCCCACGAAAGTAAACTTTCTCTAAACGAAATAAAGGTTATAAGGATTGAAATTACACCTAAAAACATAGCAATGGATAAGTCATAATCCTAATGTAATTCATTTGTAACATGTCAAAAGGTAGGTTGAATATGACATAAGTTGAGGAAAAGAATTTTTGAGGTGTTTAAGCAAGATATGAGTTTTTGTCGGTTTTTGTTAAATATTAAATTTTACATTTCTAGAAGTTTTTTTGTGTTAAACTATGCTTAAATTACTGTGTGAAATACTTGGGTGAATTATGACTAGCATAGGTTGGATAAAATGAGGAAATAACTTAATTTAGAAATAGTAACCCTAAGGGAGTACTTGGTGTTGCAAGTGAAAAACATTAGAGCTAAACCTTGATTTTTAGATATGTTTCTAATGATGATGTGTTTAGTATATTGTGATAAATTTGGTGTGTTGGTAAGTCTTAAGGAAGCAGTTATGATTTTCTTGTGAAATTATGGTTTCATTAGGGTTTTATTGTTCTTTCCTTTAAGGAACGACTTAAATTACCTTTGGTTTTGATTTACATGCTTGGTATGTTTATGCTAAGAATGAATGACTTTAATAATGTAACCAAATAGTATAATAAGACATTTATATTTAAAGTGAAAGATCATGTTTGCCAATATTGAGTAGTCATGCTCTGCTCCACCAAAAAAGAATAGTGGTTGGGAGCATCAGGCCTTGGGAATTGTACCTACCCATTTTATGGGGAAAAATAGTATTTTGGAGTGTTATGCCCTAGAAATTCCTATCTATTCCACCAGATGAAAATAGTGGCTAGAAGCATAACACTTAACGAGTTTTACCCATCAATTTCACCAAATAAAAATAGTGGCAGGAGTGTTATACTCTATGAATTATACATATCTATTCCACTAGATAAGAATATTGGGGTCCTTAGGCTTAATGAAATTAAGTAAATGGAATATATGCATATCCAATATGCAATTCTATTTTTTTCCTATGGAGTCATCTCATGTCATAAACAATATGCATGTATAATTTATTCATGGGGCATTATGTCCTATATATGACATTTCCATGTGACTAGGGTTGTAGATGACTCGATATGGGGTATTCTTGGGCTCAACTTGTTTAATAAACAAGCCTAAAAGTAAAGCTCAAACTTGGCTCATTCATAAACAATTTGAGTCAATCTAGCTCGTGAGATTTTGTGGTAAACGAACCAAGCTCACAATCTTTTGCACAATAAACGAACTCGAACCCAAAATTTTCATACTCAAGCTTAGCTCATTTATTAAACAATCCAATCTTAAGCCTTATTTTTAGGCTATTTTAGCCAAATAAATGAACCAAACCAAGCATTTAATGAGCCGAGCCCAAAAAGCTCACGAGCTATCTTTTTTTGTTTATAGCCTTATCCGTTACAAGGTGATTGGTCTTGACAAACCGGATAATGGGTTTAATTAGAGAGAAACCGCATCCACCACAAACCATTTGGTTGATTGGTTTGTGCCAACTAGTCAACTTTCCTAAAAACTAGATAATTGATTTAGCTTAATGTAATTCCCTAAAAAGTTAAAAGCCTATAATTTAATAAATAACTTTTATTTATGATAAGTTAGCTTTTAAATTTATTTAATTTAATTATTTTATGGACCTTTGAGTATATAAAATTGGATAGGAATATTTAATAAATTAAAATAAATATTTTATTATTTTATTATACTCATTTTATTTGAATAAATTCCCAAACCAATATTTTTCATAAAATTATCCTTTTTAAATCCATATATTAAATTATATTAAATTAAATTATTTATTTATCAAAAATATTACATTATATTATTCTATAAATTATTTTATCTTATTTTCCCTTTTCATTTTTCCCTTTTTTCCTTTTCTTTTTCCATTTTCTCCTTTTTCTCCTTTCTTTCTTTTTCCTTTTTTTCTTCCCTTTGGGCTACTAGGCCACAGCCTGCCCTCCCTCTACTCGCGCATGGGCCGCCAGCCCACGTCCTTCCTCTCCTTCTCCCACGCATGTAGCCCAGCCCCTTCCCTTTCTTTCCTTCTTCTCCCATGCGTCATAGCTCAACGCAACCATCCTTCTTTTCTTTCCTTCCTTTTTTCCCTCAATCGGACCAACCCACTTTTCTTTCCCCCTTACCCGCGCTGCTCTTCTCTTCCTTCTTCTTCTTCTTTTCTTCCTCCACCATACCTGACTGCCTTGTCAGCCGCCCTGTAACTGCCACCCTCCCTCTCTTCCTCTCTCTCCTCTCATCCTTTTCTTCCCCATTTTGGACCAACCTAGCCTATTTCCCCAACCACTCATGGCCCTTTCCCTTTCCTCTTCTTCCATTCCCTCTCCCTACCACTCGACCACCCCTACCACCCTATTGCCACCCGACTGAGCCACCTACCCCCTTCTCTCCCTCTCCTTTTCCTTCCCCTCAATGGCTCCTTCCTGCCACATTTTTGAACACTCTTCCTTCCCCCAATCTCCTTCTATCCCTTTCTTCTTCTTTCACCCCAAACGCCCCTATTTTGCACTGACACCCCCCTCCGCTGCTACTTTAGCCTCACCAGCTACCTATACCACCTCCTGCCACCCCTACTTCATCAATGCACCACCACAACACCCCTCAAGCCACCATGTAGCCCACCTCCTCCCTCTCCTTTTCTTTTTCTTCCTTCTCGATAGCCACCCTACACCACCTTCTTCCGCTGCCTTTCTGCTTCCTCTTCTACCACCGGGACCGCCAAACCCCTCCCTGTAATCTCCCCTACCACCCCCACACCTCCCTTAGATGAGACAAACCCCCTCACCCCCTCATTTCCCCTCCCTTTTCCTTCCTTCTCATCCATCTCCACCTCAGCAACCACCTTCGCAGCCCCATTGCCACTACCACCACCACCCTTGGCCGCTGACAACCCATCCCTAACTAGCACCTACACCCCCTCTCCACCCCTACACCCTTCCCTTGCCCTAACTATTCCCCCACCTTCCCTATTTCCTAGCCCCAAAACTTAACCCAAAATTAGCTCCCCCTTCTTCCTTTTATTCCATTTTCAATCATTTCCCTCCTTGCTTTGCATGCAGCTCATGCTGTATGAGTAGTGTGAGTTACTGCATTTCTTGGTTTAATTTTGTTAATGGAATTTTAAGGTATAATAACAGTTAAGTTAGGTATTTCATTAATTAAGTTTTATAAAGTCTTATACTTTTGGTTTTCTTATTTCTAATATGATAAATATTGATATTATTTTTAGGTATTAGTTTTGTTAATCAAAGCTTGAATCTTTAACGGGGATGTCACAAAGACTTCATTTTTTCAGGAAGTAAGGTAATCATTAAACCCCACTTAAACGTATGGATAAATGTATGCTAGCCCACTAGGGTTTTAATATATTATTATGCATGATATATGTTGTTTAATGTAATATATGTAGTTGATTGTATTGATTGATAAAAAGAAAAACATGCTAATTTATGTGCCATGTGTGGAAATAATGCTTAAGGAAGGATTTTGGTTATTAATGAAAATGTTAAGTACTTATCCATGATGTTTTATGTTATTATGACCACTAATGCATGAATAATATTATTGTTAGCCTTAGTGACATTTTAGTAATATTTCTTGTGCAAGAATGTGGCCTAATATATGTGGGTTTTGATGAGTATTATGTTGAAATATGATAGTTGGTGGAATTAGATGATGAGAATGGAGTATTAATATTAATATTCATGTAGTGATGATAATTTAAAAAAAAAATGGTGTAATAAAAGGGTAAAATGGTAATTTTAGAAGTAAGGGGCAAAATGGTAATTTTGTAAGTAAAAAGGTGATTTGGTAATTATAATAACGGAGAAAGGTAATTTGGTAATTATAATAACGGAGAAAGGTAATTTGGTAATTATTATAATGAAGAAGGGTAAAATGGTAATCATAATAATGGAGAAGGATAAAATGGTAATTATAATAATGGAGAAGGGTAAATTGGTAATTACAATAACAGAAGGGTAATATGGTAATTATGATAATGGAAAGGCAATTTGTAACTTAAACAACTAAAGGGTAATTTGGTAATTTAACCAATTAAAGGGTAATTTAGTATTTATAATAAAGGAGAAAGGCAATTTGGTAATCTAACCAAACCAATGGGAAATATGACAAGTGTACCAATTATGAAGGGTGATTGGTGAACTAATAAGTTCGAAAGATAACTTGTTAACATAAACCGAGCAAGGGGTAATTTGGTAATTATGCAACATGGAGGGTAATATGGTAAATTAGCAAGTAAAGAAGGGATCGCTTAATAATTATACAAGCAATGGGGTAAATTAGTAATTCATATCTAGTATGTCATTAGGATAACGAAGTTCCATAATAAGACTCAAGTAACCCTGAATAGCAAGATAAGGGTATATAACAATTAGTGAGCATCACGAGAACGAACCCTAAATTGGAATCAGATGAGATAATGATGACCTTAATGATTCCTTTAAGTTATCTTGGATAATTGTATGAATAAGGGGTATCTAATGATATCAGAACAATCAAAAGTGAATAAGTACCTAGTTATTGTGCTTTTCATGATCATCTTTATTAAGACACTAATAATTAAAGTGAAAGACCTTGAGATCAGAAATAGTGGCTCTTTAGGGGTTGCTACCCTAAAGACGTAGTTTAACCCACGTTTATTTTGGTATTTGTTGGCGTGCCTTTGTGCCCTAGCCAGGCCCTACATCTTACTCTATCTAGCTCTACAGACCTATATAGGGGATATGCATACTTATGGATTAGGTGTCCTTATCGGTAGGGTACTGAGTAACTATATGTACCAGTACGATCAGAGTACCTTTGCATCCTTAGGTTGATGGTTGAAGGGTACTATGTAGCTTGTATGCACTAGTACGACCGGTGTACCTTTATATCCCGAGATCTTAATCTTCCCTCCGAGGTAAATAAATGGAATTATTGTGATGATTAAAAAGGAAAAACATTAATCACTTATAGTGAAAGACTTGTGAGTTGGGGCAAGATCGGTCCACCGGCTAATAATAATGGCCAGGAGCGTTCTGCCTTGAAGACTGGTCCACTGGTGAATAATAGTGGTCAGAAGCGTTCTTTCCTGTATGTATTCCAGTCCACCGGCTATAATAGTGGGGTTCCCACACTCACATATATATAATTAAATCATAAAAAATTCTAATCATTTACAGTGGAAAACCATGTGAGTCAGGGCCAGACCGATCCACCGATGAATAATAGTAGCTAGGAGTGTTTTGCCCTGGAGACCGATCCATAGACAATAATAGTGGTCAGGAGCATTCTGCTCTGTATGTATTTCAGTCCACTGCCTACAATAGTGGGACTCCCACACTCACATATATATATATATATATAATCCAAGATGATTGAATAATGATGGATTAATGGCTTAAGGCCTAGAAGTATTGATTATACGTTTTGACATATAAACATTTGACAGACTTGTTATGTATGTGAATGTTATATATGCACATCTTATTTTATATATATATATATATAGCTTTATATCATATGTTGCATTTTGGGCTTGCTTTTCAGTATGGTTTAAAGGGTTACTCAGTACCATAGTACTAAAGGGTTCCATTCATGGGGCTCCTGCCTATTCAATGGGCCAGTGTTACTTATAGGTCCTTTTTAGGTGCTATTCAAGTGAGCAATGGGAAAGAGTGTATGAAATTATCCAAAATTTTAGGGTTTTGCCCCTCTCTCTTTTAGCTTAGGTTTAAATGTAATCCGTATTCTTGTAACCACCATTGGTGGATTATATTCTTGTAACTTATTTATTGTGCTACTCTGATTTTTAATATGGTTTGAAATTCTAGCAAATTGAAGCTCATTTTTTTAGCCTTAACACTTGGTACTAAAATGGTACGAGTGAACCGGTTTGGTACTTATTGTGGTGGTAATATCTCCAAAATTCATAGCTTTTTATTTTGCTTCTACTAATCCTTTTAATAAAATAAAATTTTTTAGTAGTGAATTTTGGGGGTGTTACATTAAACTAGTTGATCGGATTGCTCCCAAATAACATACAACAAGCATTTTACATGCAATTCATACTCTAAAATCTTACCACATCCAAACCATAACATGAGATAGCATAATACCATGCTTTCTTTTCAAGAAACCAACCCTACTTCCCATAAATCAAGCCATTTTCTCAACAATCTTAATTAATTCAACATGTATCATTTAAGAATCTAAAATCTAATATAGGCATTTAATGTTAACATTTTACAGAGTATACTAACTCACATGCTTATTCATGCCACGGTATGAATGACATACTTAAAGCTTATCAAAGTTTCCCACTAAAGAGGAAAATGTCAAACAGGAAAATTTCAACTTCCAAAACCTTTAGAAAAAAAGAAGTTGAAACAAAAAAAATCATTAAATGAATTTTTCAAATCAATAACTCAAATTATGGAAGAAAACAAATTTACTACTTCCTTGAGAAAAATGGAGAAAGATTTAACTGAAAGAAAACTCAACTTCTTCTTAAATATAACTCTTTCTTGCTTAAGGATAAAACAAGAGGGAGTTAGAGAAAGGATCAAAATAGTGAATTGAATTCTAATGAAAGCTCAAAGTGGAGAGGAATTAACATAAGTACTTGAGAACTCGAGTAATTTGGGGTCTCAAAGAAAGGTGAGAAAAAGAGATTATTATGATTATTTATAGCCAATGAATCGGTTAAGGAATGAGAGATCAAAAACCCTAATTTTATGGTTCAAATATGAGTTGAATGGGTAAATTTATTGAGAATAGGTTAACTACCATCTTAGAGCTCAAATGGTAGAAGGAAAATGGAAGATCAGCATGAAAATAAAATCTCTCAACTGTGTAGTAACAATCTTGAAATTGAAGCATAATTCCATCGGTGTGTAGAGAAGAGAGGAAGAAGAATGTAAGAATGATCTGTTAAAATTGAGCCCTCGAATCTCTTTGAGGCAGTAACTAAAGCTAAATATTTGATTAAAAAAAGGTTAAAGATCACTTAAGAACAGTTTAGAGTTGGATCATCAAAGTTCCATTTTAATACAAGACATTTCCCACAAAATCAAGCTTCTAAAAGTACTCAAACCGACAAACCAGTTGATTGGTTTAGCTAAACTAGTCAACTGTTCTATAGACCATTCGATTGATTTTTCTAAACCAATCAATTGATTTGATCAAGGAAAGCCCATAGCGGAAATAATGAACTAGTCGATTGGTTCATAGAAACAATCAATCATATTATAGAACCAATTGATTACTTCGTGAGAAAACTTATTTTATTTAAATTTTCAAACTATTTTCAAATTAATTATCACCTCAAACCCCAACTATAAATCCAAATTAAGATTTAAAATTATCCATTTTTATTAAATACAATTATTTTCCATTTTATAAAGCTTACAATAATAAGGGGTATTACGGTACGAGGGTCAAAATCTAGATGTTAGATCTAGGAAATCCACTTGTGGGAAAATCTCTTATGGCTTAAATCTAAGTATTAGATCTAAGAAATCTCAATCAGGAATGGGGTTTGTAGTTAAGTTGGGTCAATCAATGAGGTTTTTTTGTATGATCTTGGTAAGGATAAAAAAAAATAAAAATTGAGTGTTTCTAATTGATTCTTTGTAATTACTTGAGAGGATAGTAATAAAAGCATCAAGTTTTGGTATCATTGATTTGGTTCATACTATTGCATTGTTCTTGAGATTCCAATTTTAAGGTTTCTGATTTACTATCCATAAAGGTTCTTCGATGGCTCAAGAACAAACACAAATATCATAACACTAAAGTTGTAGATTATGCTATCCTACAAACATGATCCAACACTTTCCTAAACAGACTAGGGCAATATCTGTCTCAATAGCTTCCATGAGTTATCAATATGGTCAAAATATTGTGAGGGTCCTTATACGCGATTAACCCTGGACATATCTATGAGTTTGATTGCTATAGAACATTAGTAAAACCGGTTGCCACTAGGTCAAATTAGTATAATATCATATTTGTGGGTCGTTGTGCTCAATTATCCTTAGGTATATTTGTAAGTCCCTAAATGAAATATAATAACCAATCTTTGGTGATCTCTAATAAGGGTTCTTCCTATGGCTTAAAGTCTTTTTCTTTGCTAGTTGGTGGAAATTTTATGTATGTTCACTTATTATTACATGCTATTTTATAATGTGTTATTACACCTTTATTAGCATGTCTCACATGGTTTGTGATTAAGTATTGTATATTTATTCGACGTTAATTGTCATACCATATATGTTACACATTGGATCTATAGGAGGGACTATATTTACATGCTCATTGTATTGACAATTAACTTGCTTAGATGTTTTGAAGCAAGACTTTGGCGACCTCAAAGACAAAGAGGATCTTTTGAAGCGATATGTCTTAAGTTGGATTTGGAGTCAGATCAATCACACCCTTTTGGTACCTTTTGTGTCCCATAGATACTTTGGACTTTTCTATCCTTGGTTTTTATTATGTATTTTGTACCATTTAATATCTTTGTTGTCTCAAGATATATATATATCTATTGAAAAGTATTAGTGTTATATGCTATTATCTTCCTCTTCATTTATCTTATTTCGTATTTGTGTATCAAGGTAAACTTTTAGCAATGCGCTTGGTATGAAAACTATTTAGATTATCAGACTTGTACTAAATGTCACAGTAACAAGTAATATTTTCATATCCCGCTTCCTTGAAATAATGTTGTAAAAAAATTAATTATAAATATTAGGGTGTTACAATATCTCACTCATTTATTTCATGTGCCTTATTTGTGTCGTTGTTTGGATGAGATTTTTCATTAGTATGTAATTAAAGATTGGTGTACCATAAGCGACATAAAATAAAAATTCAAAATGTTGAAATGCACAATCCCATTGCCTTTTCTTTTTCTTATGTGTTTCAACTTATTTATTTAGTGGCTTGAGAGATAGTTGACCTGACCGTTTCGGTCAATGTAACGAAAATGAAACACGTGCTTTCGAACACAAGGTCCCGCAAATTGTGGCGAGCTGGGAAGCACGATATATGAGAACTGATCGTGTGCTTCTACGCAGGACTGAGCTTGGTTTACGAATTGACAAATGATATTTTCTTCTTTGCAAAAACTGAATTGGATATTTATTCCAGGATGCTTTTGTTGTTCGAGAAATCTTCAAGAGGGGTGCGGAAGATTGAGATCCGAGAAGCTAGCAGCAATAGCAAGACACATGGGTTTGTTTTTCCATGTGGAGGAAATAATATTTTTTCTTTTAGCATAAAACAAAGTTAACACACACCATTACCACAGTTATACATTAATCACAGTCCTCGAAAGCTGTGAAGTAGTTAATGTCACGGTTTAATGTGTCTGATTATGAAATATCGAACATGGAGTAGTCATTGCTTTCGGTTGAAGCCTCCTATTGGTCC
Source organism: Tamarix austromongolica (assembly GCA_039764185.1). Lineage (NCBI taxonomy): Eukaryota > Viridiplantae > Streptophyta > Magnoliopsida > Caryophyllales > Tamaricaceae > Tamarix > Tamarix austromongolica. The sequence goes on from CM077817.1 coordinate 75,480,585, forward strand.
ACAATATTCTTCTTAACATCCCAAAAGGGAAGAGGTGGCGGGAAGAAAATTTGACAGTACTAGGAGATGTTCATTTCTTCTAAATTATATATCTGCATAAATAAATAAAAGCAATTTTATAAGCATAATACACTAAATCACGTTTTTCCGCCTAATTTTATCAATAACATGTAATTTTCTTTTTCTTTTTCCTTAATAAAAGTCTTGTATTGTTGATGAACTATATGTAGGCTGCAATTAAGAAGCTTGGAATGAACTTCTCAACCACTTAACAGAAAATTTACGGTGATATATACATAAGAAAACAACTTTTCTATATATATTAACTTGTGTTTTAATCCGACAGAATTAAGAAAATAAAGTTGTTAATCACTTTTAATCAATTTTATTTAACCAAGATGTTGAACCTCTTTACAAAAGAAGTTTGATACTACACCACTCATTTTCTCCCACATATCTTGCTTCCTTTATTATTCTCTTGATTACATAATTGACGTATATATGATAAAATATTTTTCACTGAGAAACAACAAAGTAGTTAGCAAGTTCTGTTGATTACTTTTAGTATTATTATCATTTTATTTGTGATTATTATAAAGAAGACACTTTTCTGGAACTAAGTCTTTGACCACAACAAGAAACAAAGAAATGCCTCCAATTAAAATAAAAGGAATTTGATAAAAATGGAAATGGATTAATAATAGGAAGATCCATTTTATTTATTTATATTTTTAAAAAGGATCACAGTTAATGACCCAAAAATGGAACAAAAAAAACCAAAAAAACACTCTAACTTAGAAAACGGTTCCCATAATACACATTTTGCATAGAACATGGTCTTTGAATTTATATACAATGCACTCTAATGCGAGATATACACAGGATTTGATAGAAATACTCAACCAGTAATGATTATCGCACATCATTAGCAAACTTTCAATAAATTAAATGATTATAAATCTCTAAAACAGAGATTTTGAAATAAATGTGAACTATAGTGATATAATAGAAGCAAGAAACATTTCAATAATAGTGTACAAGAGGGACAAAAGAAGGATAATGGGTTGAATTTGTAATTAGTGGAAGTTATGAGATTGAGAATATAATAGATATTGACAAATCAAAAGAGAGGAAGGAGATAGGACTCTAGCATTGTCAATTATGTTGTAATGAAATGACTAGGGCGAATTGTTAGTGATAAAGAGAGAATCTATAATGCATATAAAAAGAGAGTTTTATAGCATTCAATATCCTGCCTAAAAACATTGGAAATTAATTTTCTTAATGAGTAATTATTGTAGTAATCACAACTAATATATTATAAATGATCTTAAATACATCTTCCATGCATTGCATGGGTGGAAATCTACTATAAAATATTTAAAAAAAAATAGGTTTTAAAAAGGCCTTGAAAAATAGGTAAAAACATAAGTTGTATGTAGATCTATAGATTGTTCTTAGCCTAAACCAATCAATCAGTTTATCCAAGAACCTAAGTTATCATCTCAATATAACTAGCCAACTGGTATATGAAAACCAATCAACTAGTTTTTCTAGAACTTTCAAATGCTCTATAGTTTTGTTTTGATTCTTATTCAAATGATTCTAAAAAAAATGTAGTGCCTTTTTGTGCTAATAAGCATATTTTAGGCATCTAAGGATTATTTTCATACTATTTAGATTGTTATTTGATGTTATTTAGCTACAAATCTTCTAAAATAGTTTTTTTTTATTTCTTTGACCTACCATCTTTACCTCTATCTTTTATCTTAAGCATATGCGTGCAAACATGATTCTACTAGTACTACCTGCCTTTGGTCTATTGTGGTGACATTTCCTTCCAAATCTCCTACACTCTCATCATATCAACCTATTACCCTTTTTTACTCTTACTCTACCTCATGACCACACTCAAGGTCCCTTTCTCATTTCTTTTTTGGTTGATCAATAAGGGTTTCAATGCCTTGGCTCATTCTTCCCCCTAGCACATTACACTCTCCTTGTTTTCTATCTTTTCTCTCTTAGAATTTTCTAAATATAGTATGTTATGTGGAGTTAGGGTTTGCATAGGAGCTAGGGTTTGCATAGAAGCGTGGTATACGTGGAGTTAGGGTTTGCATGGAAGCTAGGTTTGCATGGAAGCGTGGGTCACGTGGAGCTAGGGTTTGCATGAGAGTGTGGTGGAGTTGGGGTTTGCATGGTAGCTAGGGTTTGTAGGGGTATTAGGGTATGTCATGGTTAAGTATGGTGGGATGATTAACTAGGGTTGAAGTGGTTAACTTGAGATGAGGAGTAAGCATGGTAGGACCCTAATTTACATGTCTTGAAATGAACGTTTGAATAAGATACTTAAAATATTAAAAACGTAAAGTGAAAGATATTGAGTCGGGCCCAGACTGATCCACCGGCTATAATAGTGGTAGAGCATGTACCCTCACGACCGATTCCACCGACTATAATAGTGGGGGATCCCGAGCTCAAAAAACCAAACTATATATGTTGTTAAGATGTGGAAAGACATTAATTACTTACAATAGAACACCATACGAGAAAGGTGTTATAGACCGATCCACTGGCATATAATAGTGGTAGGGTATGTTACCCAATCCATCGGCTAAAATAGTGGCAGGGCATGCGCCCTCGTGACCGATCCACCAGCTAAAATAGTGGGGTTCCCATACTCGTATGGATTTGATAAAGAACATGGTGTGAAAATATCCTGATATACTACCACGGAAAGGGGTTTTAATAACGGTTTTCAATCGTTATTGAATCGCCCGTTATTAAATCTTTAATAACGGTTCATAACCGTCATGAAAAATACACAAAAACCCGCGAATATGTGCGTAAATTTCAGATTTAATAACGGTTTTTACTTAAAAACCGTTATTAAAACCGAAGGTTTAATAATGGTTCTTAAACAAAACCGTTATTAAAACCTAACTTTTAATAACGGTTCTATGAGAAACCGTTATTAAAAGTATATGTTTTTTTTAGCATTTTTCTGTTATGTTCCTACCCACACACAGTTGTATGTTAAAATAATTACCAAATCTGCAATGTAAAACAACATCAATTCATACCAAATCTGCAATCACACCATAATTTCAATCAATCTATAATTGGTATGCATGTCTCAATACACCAACTATACTTAGGAATAAAAATTAGTGGGCATACCACAACTTGGTAGCTCTACACCCCAAAGTAAAGAGTTCACAGATCTAGGCTGGAAGACAGAAAGATGTAGACGAAATACAAACCTAAAAATGCATGTAGAATATATAAATCGCTACCTAATACCGAATGAATGAGTGCACGTGCTTGGCCCATTGGATCTATGTTAACCAATCTATTCTAGACTATAAGATCCATTGCTCGGCTTCTTCACTTGAACCCTTAAAAACTTCAATTTCATCATCATCATCTAAGTTCCTTTGTCCCGAAGATCTGGTTCCAGTAGCTCTTTGGAGGTACCTAAAGCTCTTATCTCATCTATAATTACAATAGAGGATAAAGAGATAAACAATAGAGGAAACAATTCTGATAAAAGTAAAAAGTAAAATAACTGAAAAATACAAAATAATACAAGGGGGTAGATATATAATGGTTGTTTCTAGAATAAATTCTATATAAAAAATACAAAGTTAGGCAACATGTATTACCACTTTAATCAAGAGGTTATATAACAGCATCATACCCTAGAATGTGAAAAAGGTTTTCAGGATAGTCTAAACTAAAGGTTCAATTTGTAAAAAAGGCCCTAAAAATATACCCTCACTTGTATATAACAAAAAAACCTCAATTTAGAGGCCAAAATGGCCTTTTTTGGGCTCCGATATTGCCCAAACCGGCTCCGCCCATTTGTCACGTCGTAGATCTCGAAAAAATACCCAAAATAGCCTCCTAGATCACCTAAATCCGAGGTCCCATGAAAAAGTTATGACCCTCCAAAGTTTACATTAATAATGTCTTCTCTTTTGTTTATTACTTACTAATATGTTGAATGGTGTTAATGTTAGTGATTTTATTTCTCTAAATATATTGTATTTCTGATCCATAGTACCCAAATTTATTTCCCAACAGCCATTATTCAACAATAATATTGAATCTATATTCTCCATACAAACAAATGTAAATGTCTCGGCCAACACATGCATTTGTTAATATATAACAATAACGCAACAAATTTAACACATTTTTGAACGAAAAACCACAATCTTTCACTAACAAACAAACGAGAGGAAGAACAAACACATACATAAAGTGAGCTAGCTACAAACACGACGGTGAGAATGTTGAGAGAGGCAAGGGCTTCAAACACGACGGAGAGTTGGCGGTGCGAGGGTTTACTTGAGAGGAGTCGGTGTGGTGGTGCGAGTTGGTGGTTCACGGTGTGGTGGTGCGAGGGTTTGCAAGGAGAAGAAGGAGAGCAAGAGAACGAAGGTGCAGAGAGTCTGAAAACTTTGGCACGAAACAGAACTGAGCGGAATTTTGGGGTTTTAAAACAGAAGGAGAAGTTTGATTTTGGGGTTTTAATAACGGTTCCTGGAAGAACCGTTATTAAAAGATGTTTTAATAAATCTTCTGACTTTTGACAACGGTTCTAATATGAACCGTTATTAAATCCTCTTTTAATAACGGTTTACATAAAACCGTTAATAAACCATCCGTCCAAATTTTAACGTTGCCTTTTTAATAACGATTTTTAACTAGAACCGTTATCAAAACTCTCCCGCCCATTAATTTTCACGCATTTGACAACGGTTTTTGAACTACCGTTATTAATGTCCCGTTATTATTTCCCGTTTTCGTAGTAGTGATAAAAGATTGATGAAGTAATTAATCTAAACTGTATTAGATCTTGGCACTTTTACCTGATCATTCATTTGCCTTTATGGTATTGTGTTGGTGTTTATGCTTTGTTCTTAGTCTACATGGATTATGTGCTTGTGTGCCGGCCTTAGTACTCGGTTACCTTACTTAGTATGTAGCGTACTCATCACTCGTTTCATGGGTGCTGCTCATTCCCACGAGCAGAAGGCCTGTCTGATCTGTTGCAAGTAGGAGATACTTACTTTGATGCTATCGATGTCTATGAGACATCAGGAGTGGCGGTGTGATAGCTGGGCTGGATCAATCTCTAGAGTGACATGGCTGTTTTCCTTTTTAAATTTATTACTCATGTTATTTATTATGTTTGAGTTGAAGAAACCATTTTAATTATGTTATTTACTTATTGTCTAGAAAACAAATAGCTAGTATTTCGAATTATATAAGACTTGCGTGTACTCTAATTCTCATTTTTATAAATTTTGATTATTAATGGTTTTATTAATAGTATTTTCTTAGCCTTAGCTCTTGGTACCGAAACGGTAGGAGTGAACTGGGCTGGTACTAAGTGTGACGGTAACATTCCCCAAATTCACGGGTTTTAAATTAAGTATTTTAATTACTTCCGCTTTAAAAAAAATAGTAAATTTTGGGGTGTTACAGGTTTTTCTTATAGTCAATTTCATATATTAAAATTTTAAGATGTGCAATTGTCATTTTATGATGTGCATTTGATGTTTTCCTAATATCATATGTGCAATTCATATATACATCTTAAATTAATACATCACTTTTATACAAGGAGAGTGTCAAACACACAAATTTTACCAATAAATGCTCATCTTATAACTTCTAATGCACAAGTGAAAGATGAATATCTTTTATTAATAGATGCACATCTTTGTTGCACAAGTATACATGTTTTATCAATAAATAGATAGTTTGTAAAAGTTAATACACATCTCATGCACATTTTATATTTGCATTGAAAATATACATCTTATTTCAATGAATATACACACTTTAAATTAATGCACCAATTGTATACAAGAAAAGTGTCTAATGTACATATTTTATCTATAAATGCTCATTTTTATTGATAAATGTTAATCTCTTTTCATAAATACGCATTTTTTTATGAATATTAACGAATACACATTTGATATTTCTATCAATGGCATACATCTTATAGACAATAATGTACATCTTATTATTAAGAATGAAAATCTTAAATTAATATACAAATTGTATATGAGGAGTGCCAAATGTATATCTTTTGTGTATAAATATTCATTTTATAACTTCCTGTGCACATCTAAAAAGTTCACATATTTTATTAATGATATATATATTTGTTTTTGTGCAAATACACATAATTTATCAATAAATGCATGTCTTATAAAAGTTATTATACATTATGTGTATATTAGTGAATACACGTATTATATTTCTATCAATAATATATATCTTATATTATTATGAAGAATGTATATCTTATTGCTAAAAATATATATTGAAAATTAATTTACAACTTTGATGCAGGGAGAGTATCAAATACAATTCTTTTATATATAAATATTCATATTATATCTTATATACAAAGTAGGGAAATGTTAAATGCGGGTGTGTAGCAGCGTGCACGTTGTTGGCGGTAACCACATACACATTCACAAATTGGTCATCGAGCGCGGAGGACCGAATCGCTAGATCAAAGAGGGGCGGGCGTCTTTTTGAGGGTAGGGGGGGGGGGCAAATTTGGAAAGAAAAATATTAAATTATTGTTCTTGAAGACATAGATCGTAGAGAAAACGTGTTGGCCATCATTGGTTTGGCAATAATGAACTGAACTAAATCATAAGCTAGCTTTCAGTAAAGTTTTATGTTTGGCAGGTAACTTTACTAGCTTATAAAATAAAATAAAAATTGAAATGGTATATTTGACCTTATCTTAAGCTATATTTATTTTTATTTTTGCAATCCTACAATAAAATTTAGCTCAATATTGTGTTGATATAATTTATTATTTACTCGAATTGTTCATCGGCTATTTTATTTTCCCCCGCACGCAATATTTGTATAGAGATTTGCCAACATAAAATTATTAACTTTAAGCTTTCGGCCTTTTCAGCTTTCATCTGTAAGTTAGCTGTAGATATCAAGTGATCAGCCAAACTAATAATATTTTTCATTTGTTGTTACGAATTTTGTTTTCTTTTTTGTCGTTTTCGTTTTGTGACATTTATTATACATTCTGTCATTTCAAAAAAAAAAAAAAAAAAAACCACCGCCGGCCAGTCCACGTAAGCCCCAAAAAATAAAACCGAAGCAGATCTAGATCGGGTCCACCTATCGGCGTCTCTACCGTAGTCGGTCATGCTTGCCTCTTCCTCTTTTGTTCTCTTCCGTACAATCAATCATCAAAACAAATATTCAATCGACGACCTTCCAGAGTTAAAATTCTCATGGCTAAATAGTACTACAGCCTTCCTTCAAAAGCATCCCAGATTCCATCTTCAACAATGTCAGATCCAATTTCAAAAGCGTACATTGTGGAATCCGAACCCCCAGACTAGGCATGAATTGATAAGAACCGTGTCCCTAAACCAATGGTTTGTTTCGATATAATATAATTAGGCACCGCAAATCTCACTTTCGTGTGCCAATTATTAGTGGAGTTGAAATATTAAGAGCGTGGGGAGAAGGTGGAGGGGGGCTCAAGAGAGAAGATGTCCACTGTTGAGCAGTGTTGCACGGGGACGGGGACGGGGACGGGGACGGGACGAAACGCGGAAACGACATTTTTTAAAAATCTAAGAAACGGGGACGGCAGGAAACGTTAAAAAAATATCGATTAAATAATATTTTTTTAATAAAAATATTGATTAAATAATATTTTTTAATACAAATATTAATTAAATAATTTTAATATAATTTTTAATGAGTAAACGTTTCCAAGGAGTTTCCGGGACTGGGACGTTTCCGAAATGGGGGGACGGCACCTAACTGCCGTCCCCGTGCATCACAGCTGTTGAGGTCCTCCACCAGTCTTTTGCTTTTTTTTTCCCCGCATTTAATTTTAATTTATTCAGGTATTTGTTGGAATGGGAGGTCAATCCAATAACTTGATAAAATACAGTACTTACGTATTTCTCAGTCCACTCTACTGTAATTAGGGTTTAGTATATGCCAAAATACCTACCAATAAAATGGCAACATGATGATTGATTCATTCACCGATTATACTATTGAATAGAAAAATAAAGCGACTTAGTAACCTTTGAAACAACCCAAGACTAAGGCATCGACGAACCACTGATTATGAATATATGTGTATAGTCAGGTAATTTGTCGAATTCTAAGAACCTTTGAAAGCATTTCAAGCATTTACATGAATACGCCTTCAATATTAGTTAACTGCGATCCATCATTCGCTTCATAATCATAATATAGCGATCGTATTCAAATCAAAGCCCAGGTTTTGGGGCCCTAGACAAAAATAAATCCAAGGTTTATATAAAAATAAATAAATAAACAACTTGGAAAAATTATATTTAATATTGTCAATTTCAAGAATTAAACACTTATTGTTAGGTTAGCAACAAATATTTCTACCGCCAAGCCATGCAAGATAACAATCATGTAAACACATATAAATATTATATATCTCTTAGCAGTCCTCATATGTTATGGTATAGAATTGAATCCAGGAATTAAGAAAAAGATTTACCTGCGTCAACAAATTGATGTTTCAACAGTTTTGATACTAATTATGAATAGATGTGTATATATATGGGAACCTTAGGCAATGGGTGGACCTTGAGTCAAATTGTGGCACAATAGTGGTGGCATCAATATTAATTTGATAAGATTAACTCTGAAGAGGTAGCAACAGTAAGACGAGTAAGGATAACTCTTGTGACCACCGAAGCTAATCTTCATGATGTTAACACCAACTCACTTGAGTTTGACGGAATCTTGAATATAGAAGACTATCTTGGTTTGAAACTAAGATGTTTGAGGAGAAAGGGTATTTAAATCCTTCAAAGTTGTTATTTTAAACCTCAAATGTTATACATGTCTTTGGTGGGAAAACCTTTTGCCATCAAAAGAAAAAGAAGGGCAACTTTAAGGCAAAGCCTTAGGTTAAAATAAAAAGGCTTATAAAAAATAGGTTTCTACCTACTTTTTATACTCAAGACTTACAAAAAGAGTCATCTTTCAACCGTGAATAGTCATAATCGCGAGTGACCAAGAAAGACGTGATTGTTGGAAATTGAAAGAAGATAAAGTTGTAGAAGGATGGGAGAAATTTGGATGCTAGATTATGTAGGATTGCCGAATTAAAGATTGTGACTAGTAAATTGGAAACTACGTCATAAAAAAAAACTCACACCAACGATAATACATATACTATGGTAATAACAACACAAATGGGGTAGACATTGAGGACCTAATTCCTATATTTAAATCAAAAATACATAAATTCTCAAGCTTATCTTAATCTTTAAATTTTATCAAAATTTTCAATTTTAATTCTAGGAATTAAATGATTGTTACTAAATCTATCCTCAAAATATAAAATGTATGGTTTAGCTCAGCATTCGCCCGCGGCCACCGCAGAGCGTTCCACCTAAAAAGTGGAAAATGATTTAAGCGTCGGCGTTAAACAAGATTATAACAACTGTCTGGAAGGACAATAGAGAGAGCCGTGTTATGATTTTAGAAGTCATGAGACGAGGGGAGAGCGAGACGAGTCAGGCGAGGCGGCAATTTGCTGTCGGTAGTACTAGTCAGTGCTCCTTAAACTTTAATCATAGGAAACAGTGTTCTGCCGTCCCCCTTTATTTATGTAATCTCCGGTTCTGGCTTTGATTTTTTCAAGTCATTAGTTTAATGATGATCACGTTTTTCGCTTTGTAGCATTATTTTCTTAACCTGCGAGCTACCGTTGACTGCAGAACAACACCTTTTTGTCTGATTTTCCAAATCTGTCCTTTCTTTACTGAAACTATTACAAAAAAGGAGGATCATTTGAGTAAATAACTGATTCAAAAATTCTCCGTTCGTGCAAATGTCAGCTGCTAATATGCCTTCGTCTTCTCGTCCGAGAGAGCAGGATACGCCCAAGTATTTGCACTTGTTTCAATTGAAGGAGAGGTTAGGATGAAGTCGAGGTCCATACATTAACAAGGTTTATTTATTTTAATGTCCTATCCTATATTTGGATTTATTTATTAAAAATAAAAATTCTAAAATAATTATTTATTTTAAAAATTATTTAGTCTAAATTTTTTTATATAAATAATTATTTTAGATAAATATTTTTTTTATCAGTGCTTCCAAACAAACAATAAATTATTATTATATGAACACTTTTTAAATAACTATTAATTTATAGTTCTATAACTAATAGAATTAGTAATTTCACATATTTACATTTTAATAGAATTTATCAACTAATTGTCAAAAAAATATAAATAATAGTATTTCATAACTTCACATATTTAATCCATAATTTTTAAATTATTGATATATACATTTATTCTTCAATTTATAGTTTTACAAATTCCTATTCGATCAACGATCCTATATAGAATTTTAAAATAATCGAATAGTTATAAGATATTATGATCCTACAGCAGAATTTTATGATTGTAGATAAAATCTTACAATTCTACATAATAACTATATTTTTTTATTGAATTATCTTCAAATCTATATTTCCTCTTATTTCACATATATTTCTTTTTTTAATCATTCAATTCTTGACATAATATTACTTTGCAACATGTATTAAAAATGACTTGAAGTAAATAAATATGATTGATATACCACTAAAATAATAACTCGATTATTGATGTAAGATATTGACAAAGAATATAATCTTTATCTAAATGGTAAAATAAAAATATTAAATTTTACATTATTATTAATTATTAAATTCTATAGAATTCAAAATTAATCTTTTTTTTTGGTATGTTTTATGCTATGTTAACTTCATAATACAACTAAGCTTTAGTTTATGATGTACATAGGACTTATATATTAATTTAACATGTGTGTCTACAACAAAAACTTCTTTTATTTTCTTTTGTATCTTTATTCATCAAATATTAAAAAGCCAACAAAACTTTTTTGAGGTCTTACTCTCTTAAATGATATAAAATATTGTCCTTTTATTGTTGCATTCAATATAATCTTTTTTTATTCATTATTTGTGCTTTTTTCTTAAGGCTAACTATAGTGTATATTGTGAAAATAATGAGTTGTATGTTATATGTACCTTTAATTTCATTATAACCTTTACTTTTCATTTGACAATTAATTTCTATGCTGTTGACTTGATATAAATCTTAATATGTACAATGATTAAAATGATTTATTCTACATGTAATTCGCTACAACTCAATCAGTGGTTATATGAAAGTTTAAGTGTGTAATTATTGTGTTATTTTACCAACAAGATGGCTTGCTAGGTGAGCCTCATTTTTCTTACTCCCACAAGTTTAGATCAAATGAGGAACATTTAAATAAGGGTCACATGATCCTACATATAACTATTATAAATGGAACAATTTCCAAGGTCATTGAAGGTGATGTATTTTGATGCTACTATATTGCATAAGAAAATGCAAGAATCAAGACTATGATTTGATGCTCTATCTTCTCCAAATATTTACCCACCAACCAACCTTTCTTTTAAGTGTATAACGCTATCAAGAGGATACTGTCGGTAATAAGTACATACAACCTAGAAAGTTCTTTATCTTCCAAATAAAAGTAAAGTATTTTCAAGCACCTTGAATCGCTATATAAATACCTCCTCAACTTATTCTCTTTCCTCACTTCTCTCCTCCCATGGCTGCCATAAGTGGAGGAATTTAGTAGAATAAACTTCCTAATGGTAGTCAAACGTGTAGATTCTTCTTTGTTATCGTACCAACCACTAGTTCTTCCAAAAGACCTAGTAAGTCTCCTACATTTCTAAAAGATCTATTTCTCAATCAACTTACTCATAATTCTAACTACTATACTTCTCAATCTTAAAATACCTCCATTACACCCTCGACTTTTCCTACTCATTGTTTTTAACCCTAATGAATTAGTTACCATGAACTAGTAAATATTTTCATCCATTTGTGACCTTACCATTTTACCAACATGTCTAAATTCTCTTCTCATGACTCTAATACTCTTATTCCAAGAAATTTCACTAAATCCCAACTTAATTGGTTTTGCATTAGATATTATCTTCCTTCTAACCTTACACTAAGTCAACTAACCCCCTAAAATAGGGCCCATAATCCACCAAAAAGATGTATAACCTTGTATACCAAAGTACAATACACGAGCATACATTTTTATTTACATCCATTTATTAGAGAATTTCTTCAATCCCTTTATCTAAGCTTTGCTCAATTCTTCCCAAAATTTTGGAAAATGGTAACGGGCTTCCTACATGAGTGTTGTTTGTTGGAAGTCGCACTAATAATAGACTTGTTCAAGTAATTTTTTTAAAAGAACTTAAACCACCTCTTGGCTGATAAATGGAATTTATATATTATTTTCATGCATAAAAATGTCATTTATCCCTCATTAATTTTATAAGATTTAATCTTTTGTCGAGTTTTCTCTTTTGAATATATTTTGCAGGAAAAGAAAAAAATTAAAGAAATTCAAGGAGAATTCAACGAAAAGAATAAATCAAGTAAAAAACACATCAAGAAACATTAAATCAAGGGGAGCAAAGTTAGAAATGAAGCAAATACACCAAGAGAAGTTGTATAGAAATTTTAAAGGAAGAATAGTGAAAGAACCAAAAACACGGTACCCCGTGTTTCCTAAACATGGGTCGTGTTAAAACCTCAGGCTTTGATTCAGAATCCAGCACTTTGGTAGAGAAGTTGGAGAAAAACACGGAGTTCCCGTGTTTTCCTTAAAATTTGTAACCGTCCGTGCGACTGGTTTCTGATATATTCTCTACCAATTTAGGGTTTGGGGAAGTCGGTTTTTAGATGTTGAAACATTTTGAATGTACTCTCTTTCTCTATTCCCTCTAGAATATACATATATTGCACAATTCCAACTTCTTTTATATTCTTGTATTCTAGTGAACAATTGACAATCTGTACTTCAATTGATAAGTCCCTCTCTATTCCTTTATCAATTGCAGTTTTTCCATTTTGATTGAATGCAAGTAAATTATCTATAATTACACTTTTGTTTGTTATATTTTTGTTGTGTTGTATTACTATTGGATATTGTTGCTGTATTGTTGACATCAATTTCAAATCATTGTATGCGATAGTGTGGTTTCTAAATATGCAGATGTTAGAGTAAATAAAACAGGGTAGGATGATTTGAGGATGGAATTATATTTCAAATACAATAACGTACTTTGAATGTTTGATTCTAGATGAAATTTAATTGAATTAATGGATGGAATTGGATGATTTTATATCATAGATTAAGAATTTAAACTAATTAGATTGATCACCTATTTAGTTTAGAACTTAGTATTTGCTAAGACAACGCAATTAACATGTAATTGTTAATTAATTTGTCTAAAGTATCAAGAATATTAATTATTAATCTTTTCGTTAATTCGTATAATTGCATAATCCGAGCTTATGTAGTTATGATTGTAGTTGACTGCTTTCCATTCATAATGCTGCCATTAATTGAATCTAGTGTTTGTAACCTAGGTTATTAAATGGTTAGGAAATAAATTGAGAGCTTATTCGATATATAAAGGTTGAGAGAAAGCAAAGAAATGAATTATTATGAGTTTCTAGAGGTCAACATTAAATCACATAGAATCTTTCCTTTTCTTTGAATATTTGATACCTTGATTCCATTATCAATTCATTCCTACCCCTATTTATCAAGTAGTGATCAAAGTTTAATATATTTAGATTTAGTATTAGAATTAATGAAATTGTATAACCGGGATTATAACATCAATTACAAAATTAGTGATTAAAATACCATTCCTTGTGGGTTCGACTCCTTCTTACCACTTACTACGTAATTGGGAATGAGGATTTATGTATTAAATTTGTTTTGTATACGACAGACCATCATCAGCACTAGGTATCTACTCAATCCAAAAAATATATAATAATAAATTCATCAAAGACACTAAATATTCTTTAAAGAGGTACAAGTTTCAATATTCCTTCATTTTAAGGGGTAGTGAGAGGAATCTGCCTAAGTAGGGTCAATTGAATCCTGACTTTAGAGAGTTTCCACCTTTCTCTCTAGAACTAGAAGGTAGCATAGACAAGTTTGATAAGTTTTTAATGATGTGTATATTATAAATAATATTGAGGTTGTGAATGATTCTATCATCCTCAAGAAGATATGGTTAATTTCTTATGTTGGCAAGTAACTTGTTCCTTTTTGTTATTTTTGTCCGTTCATTAATTTAACAAGTCCATTAGCTTATAGAATTTTCTTCTTTTGCTTGTAGAATGTAATTCCTGGAAAGCTTGGCAATAGGTTATCCCCTCCAACCTATCCAAGGGCATACAAGGCATATCATTTGTCCTTCAAGCGGGACGTCTACAACTAGGGCCACTAAATGGAAGGTAAATATTCTAATAATATATCACTACCATAATTATTTCATTTGTAATCATGTTCTAAACATAATTTTGATTTTCCATGCATTAAGAAAACAAAAGGGATCACAAAGCCTATTCTAAAAAATTAAAATAAAAAGGAAAAAAATAAATAGGGTTTGTAGTACACATTCTTTTGCTTTCATCTCCTGTTATAAACATATCCTTGAGTTATGTTTGTTCTCACCATAAACATGTTTAATGTCCATTATATCACATTATGAATCTGATTTATGTATATTGAATCTTGTTATGAATATGTACTTGAATATTGATCTTTATGCTTTTTTCATACTTAATCATCCCTTGGCTTATATGATTACCAATTCTTCATAAATTTATTTCCCTTGTCAGGATTAAGACCAACCTAAGGTAATCTCCAAGGTTCTGGTAACTAAGAAGGTTTCAAATCCTTAATCTTTCACTTTCATAATTAGTGTTTTTCCTTTCTTTAATCAGCACAACAATTCTATTTATTTGTCTCGGACAGGAGATCAAGAACCCGGGACACAAAGGTACATCGATCGTACCGATGCATACAAGCCACTCAGTACCCTTCAACCACGAACCCAAGGATACAAAGGTAACCTGGTTGTACTGGTGCATAAAGCTACTCAGTATCCTACCGATAAGGACACCTGATCCATAAGTATGCATACCCCCAAAATAGGTCCGTAGAGCTAGATAGAGTAAGATATAGGGCATGGCTGGGGCACAAAGGCACACCAGCAAATACTAGAATAATCGTGGGCTAAACCACGTCTTTAGGGTAGTGACTCCTAAAGAGCCACCATTCACGATCTCGAGGTCTTTCACTTTAAGTATTAGTGTCTTAATTAAGGTGATTACAAAAAAGCATGATAATCAGATACTTATTCACTTTCAATCGGTCTGATATCATTAGAAATTTCTTATTCAAACGGTTATCCAAGATATCACAGAGAAACCATTAAGGCCATCATAATCCCATCTAATTCCAAATTAGGATTCGTTCTCGTGGTACTTACTATTTATCAAATACTATTACCTTACTAATCAACATTATTTGAAACATATTATGAAATTCCACAATCACAACGACATGTTAGGTACAAATTACTTATTTACCCCTTACTTATACAATTACTAAGTCATCTCTTCCTTACTTGACAAATTACCCTATTACCCTTCAGGTTGCATAATTACCAAATTACTTCTTACTCGGTTTAGGTCACTAAGTTATCTCCTACACTTTTTCGATCACCATTCACTCTTCATAATTGCTACACTTATCATATTTTCCATTTAGTTAGTTAGATTACAGAATTGCCCTTCTCCTTTGTTATATTTACTAAATTTCCCTTAAGTTGGATAAATTATCAAATTACCCTTCTTCATTATCATGATTACCAATTTTTCCCTTTAGTTGGTTAAATAATTACCAATTTACCCTTTAGTCGGTTAAATTACCAAATTGCTCTTCTCCATTATCATAATTACCAAATTACCCCTTTAGTTGAATAATTTACCAAATTGCCCTTATCCATTATCAAAATTACCAAATTGTGCCTTTAGTTGGATAAATTACCAAATTATCCTTCTCAATTATTGTTATTACCATTTTACCATTCTTAATTATTATAATTACCATTTAACCCTTCTCCGTTATTATAATTATTAATTTACCCTTCTCCCTAATTATAATTACCAATTTACCCTTCTCCATTTTTATAAATATTATTTTGCCCTTCTATAATCATAATTTAATTACCAAATTACCCTTCGTCGTTTTTGTAATTATCAAGTTACCCCTTACTCCCAAGTTTGCCATAAACATCCTTTTATTTACAAAATAACCCTTCTACCACTTACTTCCAAATTACCATAATATCCTTTTATTTATAAAAAGTACCATTTTACCGCCTTTACATCCAAATTTGCCATATTACCCTTTTGCTTGGAAATTACCATAATACCCTTTACATCCAAAATTACTATTTTACCCCTTTCTTACAAATTACCATTTTTCCCTTCTCTTCTAAAATTTCCATTTTATCCCTTACCTCTAAAATTACCATAATACCCCTTTACTTATAAAATTACCATTTTTCCATTTAATCATAAATTACCATATTACCCTTTTGCCTCGAAAATTACCATAATACCCCTTTTTCTTACAACTTACAATTTTATCCTTTTACTTATAAAATTATCATTTCACCTCTTTCTTTTGAAATTACCAATATACCCTTTTGCTTACAAAATCACCATTTTACCCTTTTCTTCCAAAATTACCAAAATACCTCTTTACTACAAAATTTCCAAAATACCCCTTTCATTTATAAAATTACCACTTAACCCCTTTATTACACCACTTTTATGAATTTACCACCATTACATAAAATACTAATATTATCACTTCATTCTTATCATTTAACTCCACCAACTTGTCATTGTTCAACATAATACTCATTAGCAACTACATATATTAGATCACATACTTACATAGGCATGTTACTAAAATACCCTTAGGCTCACAATAATATTATTCATGCATTAATGACATAACACATCATAGACAAGCATTTAACATTTCCATCAATAATCAAACTCCTTCCTTAAGTATCATCTCTACACATGGCACAAAAGCTAGCATGTTTTCCTTTTTATCAATTAATATAAGCAACCATATATATCATACTAAGCAACACATAACATGCATACAATCATATTAAAATCCCTAATGTGCTAGCATACGTTTTTCCATTCATTTAAGTGGGGTTTAACGATTACCTTAATCCTACAAAAATCAAACATTACCGGTATCCCGGTTAAAGGTTCAAGCTTTATTTAGCAACTCAACACCTAAAAATAATATCAATAACTAGTATATTAGAAGTAGGAAATTAAAAGGATAAAACTTTATAAGATTTAATTAATAATAATACACTTTACTTAACTATTAATATACCTTAAAGATTTAAATAAATTAATTCCCAAATCAATGTGGAGCTCATGTTGCATGAACAGCGTGAGCCACATGCATACTAAGGGTGGAGAAAAGGTTTGAAGGTGGTGAGGTAGAAGGGAGGGGGAGATGGTTCGGTTTGGGGTCTTTAGGCTAGGAAAGGAGGTAGATGGGGGAGGATTGAAGGCAAGGGAAGGGTGCAGGAGTGAAAAGGGGGTGTAGGTGGAAGCTGGGGATGGCTTGTTGGTGGCCAAGGGTGGCAGAGACGACGGCGGCGAGGCGGTGAAGGGGGTCGTCGGGGTGGACCGGGTTGAGAAGGAAGGAAAAAATGGAGGGGTAAAGGGGCTTGTTTTGGTTAAACAAGGTATGGGGTGGAAGAGGAGGTTGCAGGGTGTAAATTGGTGGTTTCGGTGGCGACATAGGTGGCCGAACGACAGTGAACAGAGCGGTTGTAGGTGGGCTGCCGGTAAGGGAGAAAAATGGGGAGGAAAATAAGAGGGGGAGAAGGAAAGAAGTGCAGGGGCTCGAGGAGGTGGTGTGATGGTGCAGGGCAGTAGCAGGTGGTGGCAGAAGGCGGCACAGGGGGTTAGTGCAACAGAGTAAGAGGCGGTGCAAAAATCGGGAAAAATGGGAGGAGGAGTTCGGGGAAGGAGAAGAAGGCTTAAAAATGTTGGGCATGAAGGGCTGGTGAGGGTAAGAAAAAGGAGAGGGAGAGACAGGGGGAGTAGGTGGCCGGTCGGGGCTGTAGTAGGGTGGCAAAGGTAGTCAGTTGGCAGGGAGAGAGGAGGGAAGAAGAAGGAAAGGAAAAGGACATGCGGGATAGGGATTCAGGGGTTAGTTTGGTTCGAAGTAGGAAAGAAAATGACGGGGGAGAGAGAGAGGGAGTAGCAGGGAGGCAGGTGGTGGTCAGGCATGGCAGTTTCAGGTGTAGCCGACGTGCTCGAGCATGGTAGATGATGGTGGTTGAGAGCGGAAGAAGAAAGAAGGAAGGGGAGGGGGTACGAGCGGGTGGATCGACGTAGGAAAGAAGGATAGGCCGGTCTGAAAAAAAAAATAGAAAAGAGAGACGGGTTGAGGCTGGGCTGTACGCAGGAGAAGGAGAGGAGGGAATGGGCTGGAGGCCCAAGCGTAGGGGGAGGAGGAAGCAGGGCGGGTGCGGGCAGCCCAAAGGAGGAGAGGAAAAGGAAAAAGAAAGAAAGGAGGAAAAAGGAGAAAAAGGAGAAGGGAAGAAAAAAGAAAGAAAAGGAAAATGGGAAAATGGGAGGAATTAAAATAATTTAATTTTTAAAATAATAGGATTTAATATATTTAATAATAAATTTATTTCATAATTTAATTTAATATAATTAAATATATGGGCTTAAAATGGATAATTTTAGTAAAATATTAGGTTGGCAAAAATTATTTAAAATAAGAAGAGTATGATAAAATAACAAAATATTTATTTTAATTTATCAAATATCCTATCGAAATTTATATACTCAAAAATCCATAAAATAATTAAACTTAATAATTTTAAAAGCTAATTTATTTTAAATAAAATTTATTTATTAAATTATAAGTTTTCTAAATTTTTGGGGGATTACAACTACTCATTCCTACGAGCAGGAGATCCTAATTCTTATGTGCAAGTCTCATGAGATCAGTTAGATGATTATACTACCTATGATGCCTTATGTGGGAATGAGTGACTTGATATATATTAGGGGTTGGGTGAAGTGTAATTGTTATGTAGTAGATGTATTTAACCAGATATCTTTTTGGACTCTTGAGCTACGCTATCCCCTTCTTTTGTCTTTTATGTATTGTAACATGGATTTAAGCTCCAAACTCATTATCATATTATGAATTTTTCTTTTGTTTCTAATTTCCTTGTATTACTATAAACGTTTTAGCCTTGTGATTGATGTAAGGATGGTTGAATAAACTATAATTATTTCAATTATGAAGGTAACCTCCAATATTTTACTTATTTACTTCTGCTGTAAAATAAAATTTTTTAGTAGTAAAAATCGGGGTGTTACATGTATGCTCATTTTTATATAAACATATAAATCATAGATATACACTCAAATCACATAAGGAAACCATCTGACTGTTAAACTTTATTTAGGTGATCATGACATCCAAGTTTTAAGTGGGTAAACCAAAAGGGGGTCATTTGACAAATTAAAGTTCAAAGACCTACCACCAACCACAAGAGGAATAAAAATCACACCTTCGTTATCCCAGTGGGCATAGTCTAAAGGGGATAAAAAAAGTCTAAAGACATACCACCTCCGATCCTATCTTTAAGTATACACATCTCCTAACAGGGTCTGAAGAATTCTATAGAGTAGATGAAGAGCCTTAACTAGACACAATTGAAAAGTAAATAAATAATATCCACAAAAAAGGAAAGGTTAAAGGACCCAAATCCCACTTTATATTATACTTTAAGTTATGGTATTTTTATTTATTATAGGTACAAAATGTCACATAATCCACAACATTAACTCCATTTTACCCACTTTCCATAACAAGAAACATCCATGGGATATAGCTTTCCCAAACTAAAACATATGCATTAGGGGTCACAACTCAATTTCCACAATGTTAGAATAGCAAAAATTATTAAAACCAACACCTTAAATAAAAATGGAAAAAAATATCTTAGGATTTAATTAGTCAATAATATAATTAACAAAGCATAATTTAATTATATAAAATATTATCCTCGTAACATATTCATAATAAAGACAATATCTTTGTCTCAAATTTATGTAAATTAATCATATTAAAATTTCACCTTTATAACTCACCTATAAAATTACAGTATTTACATTAAATCAATCAAAAACCCACATTTATATTAAATTCATAAAAGAAAATCATCCATAGGGCTTAAAAATAAAAATCATAGATATCCACATATTGTCACATAGCCATGTAAAACCATTTCTATCAAACAAATGTGTAATCAAGGTATGCATAAATGCTCATACACATACATATCTACATATATAAGGTTGAAAGTAATGCTACCTCAACCACAAATCCACACCAAATCACCCTATTAATTAAATTATCTTGTAACATAATTAATCTATAATAACCTATATACATTAAATATATTTTTCTCAATAACAAAAATGTTTTGCTCCTTGAGTTATGCATTTATTTATTTCCCATTCTATAGTTTGGCAATATTAAAATATTTAATCAATCTAAAACTCTTGGCATATGAATAAGATATGGAAATAATTAAAATAATCTATGGAAATCCAAACATGGATTCACTTAAAAATGCACCTATGTGCTTGTAACCCATGACACATGCATGTTGGGAGGATATACTTAATTAAATTAACAAAAATAAGTCTTGTAAATAACTATAGGCTGCCTGGATGTGTATGAAAAAGTGAAGTGGGGATTAAAATGTCAGACTACAATTATAATATCCCAAAACCCTAATTTAGGAATTAATAATAAAATAGGGATTAATAGGTGAGACTTAATAAAATATACTATTTTTAATAAAAATAATAATATTATAATAAAAATAATTAAAGCCATAAAGGAGGAAAATAATGTAGGAATCGAATTATTAGAGGCTAGAATAATTTACTAAGCTAAAATAAATTTTAAGTAAATAATAATAATAATTTCTAAATTAATATAAAATTAAATATTTATTTTTACTAATTTTATTATTCCTAAAATTTTTTTAAAAAAATCCTAAACACCCCGACTACCGCTTTTTTCTTTTTCCCCCCTTTTCCCTTTTACTTTATTTTTCTTTCTTCCCTTTTCTTCTTTTTCTTTCTTTTTCTTCCTTCCTTGTCGGGTTGGGCCCACCTAATGTGGCCGGCTTTTTTCTCCCCCTCCTTTCCTTCCTTCCTCATATAGCCCAAGCTGCCCCACTTTTTTTTTCTTTTTTTTCTCCCTTTCCTTTTTCCCTTCTTCCCCTCATCTTCTACCTCCCTCCGATTAGATGACACGCATGGCCACTTCACAAACATGGCTCTCTTTCTTCCCTCACCTTCCCCTCATTTATACCTACAGGGCATGTAGCTGGCACTACCCTACATTGATCTCCGCCCTCTATAGCCCCAACATCCCCACCTAACCCCCATGTAACCTTGCTAAAGTCCTAACCTTGCCCCTATGAACTTGCACCATTATAGGCCTACACCGACCCTACTACCCTCGATTGGCAGCCACTTACTCCCTCCACTCCCTTATCCTCATTCCCCTTGTCTTCTTCTCCTCCCTTGTGCCTATAAAAGCTCTCCCTTACCCTTCTTCTTCACTATTTCTTTATGCCCAAAATTTTCCCTACCTCATTCTCTCATCTCCCCTTCAGATGTAGCCACCGCTGCTCTCGCACCACACCACCATCCAAACTACCACCCACTCTTTTACATCACCCTCTACCAAACATGACCCTCCCCCTTAGCTAACTCTCCCTCCTCTTCTCTCCCCACCGGTGCAAAGTGGGTAGCTCGAGTTGCCCTTTTGCATCCATGCTACCTCTTGTGCCGCCCTATTCCACCACCACCACCACAACCCTATCTTTCTTATCACCACCACCTTATCTTTCTTATCACCACCACCTCCACCAACCTTGTGCCGTTGCTGCCACCCTAGCTTCCATACTCTCTCTAGTTGTGCCCTAACCCTTATTTTTTATTTAATATAATTTATTTTAAATATTTTGCTATTATTATCATTATTATTATTATTATTATTAACCTCTTTACTAATATTTAATTAGAAAAAATAAAATAAAAAGGAAAAAGAAGTGGGAAGAAAGTTAATATTAGTGTTCATTTGTATAAGTGAAACAAACCCTTCCTATAAGGAGGTGTAGGATTGGTGCTCCAAGCCTAGTGTCCTATTAGGTAAGGATATAGTTAAGGCTTGGTTTGTATGATTTATGTGATCATGGGTGTTTGATATTTGTTGTACATTATATGTGAGTATGGACTAAAATATGTGTAGTGTAGCTTGTTTTGCATGGAGCTAAAGTAAGTTGTGTATGAATTATGATATGAGTGATATGGGTGGTATGAGTTGTATTTTATAACAAGCTCTTATGTATAGTTGTTATAATATGACATGCATGCTAGGAGGACTTAGGTGGTGTGATGAGGTTGTAGGGGTCTAAAAGAATTAAAGAGGATGGAGTGATTAGTAAGAAGTGAGAAAAAGCCTAAGTACCTTATGATATATGGGTGGCAAAATAAAGGGATAATAATAATAATAAGATGAAGGGTTGTAGTAAATCTTGCATGGGAAGTGTTAGGCTTGCATATGGTGGTTAGTCCTTACATGGGGGTAAACTTTACATGGGAAAAGGTGGTTTAAGCGTTAAGCATGATGAAGGAAGAGTACTTTAAGTGAATAAAGTCCATGGTTGAAATATAGTACGTGGGTTGGTCAACGTGTGCATGGGAGCTTAACTAGGGTTTAGGGGAAAATCCTAAGTTGTGGAGTGTTGTAAGAGGGTTGAGATTATTAGGGTGTCTTATAAAGGGGATACGTCAAGTGGGAAAGAGGGTGGAGTGTATATGCGAAGGGATATTGTAAAGAAAGGAGGAGTATTAGGGTTTTAGGGTGGCCAACTAGGGTTTCCTTTATCATGTGTGGAAGATGGGTGATGTTGGATGCGGGTTGAGGGGAGTGATAGTTTTGGAATCAAGGGGAGCATGGGTCATGTATGATAAAGTGAGGTTAAGGCTACACAAGCCATATTAGGGTTTCTAAGGGGAAACCCTAGTGGCCGATGGTGAGCTTATTTGGAGAAATAGAAAAGTTGGCCCTAACCCACATGTGTAGGAAATTTGAATTTCATGGTGAGTAGGGAAAAGGTGAGAAAGAAGTCTTAGTTCCCTAGGAAGTGTAGAGGTCCCAAGTTATTGGATAGGGTTATTTAGGGAGTCTAGGGTGAAAGGGTGAGAATGGGAAGTCTATTGGGGCATGCATGTCCAGTAAGGAATTACTTGTTGAATAATAAATGAATAAAATACTAACCAGTTTAAGTGGAAGACTATTGAGCCAAGTCTAGACCGATTAACTAGCGAGAATAGTGGCCAGGTGCATTTTGCCCTAGAGACTGATCCATAGGAGAATAATAGGGGCCATGTGTGTTTTGCCCTAGAGTGTATTTCGATCCACTAGCTATAATAACAAGGGATCCCGATCTCAGTAAACCAAATCTTAAATGATAACAAGTCATGGAAAAAATACTAATCATTTATAGTGGAACACCATGTGAGTTGGGACCAGACCAATCCACTAGCGAGAATAGTGGCCCCGAGCACTTTGCCTTGAAGACTGATCCATAGGTAAATAATAGTAGATAGGAGCATCCTACCCTAGGCGTTTCTGATCTATCGACTATAATAGTGGGGTTCCCGTATTCGTATGGAGATAAATCGAGAGTTGTGTGAAGATGGAATTAATGGCCTAAGTTCTAATAATTTTGATTAATTGGAATGACCTATTATATGAATTACTTGCCTTTATCATGTTTGCATAGTCTTAGCCATATGGGTACCTTACTCAGTACGTAGCATACTAATCACAATTTTCATGGGTATTACTCATTCCCATGAGTAGTGGCCACTCCTAAGTTTTTGTAGGCAGGAGATGATGCTATTGATGACTTTCATGTCTAAGATTCCTTGGGCGGGACTAAGTGACGACCTATTTTACTTGTTGTGGGGGTTTAAGAGGGTGTTTTCCGGACTTTATTTGTTCTTCTTATGACTTTATTTCCCCCATAGTGGGTGTTGTTTGTATTAATTTTCATTTCCGCATTAACTTTGACATTTTCACACTCTAGTTTATTTATGAAGTGTTAAAATATTATGGTTTTTATTGATTACTCATGTTAATTCTTTTAGTTCCTGTAGCCTTGTGGTTAGTATCGGATGGGCCAAGGGTCAATCTTATACTGATCATGGTAGTAGCACCCACCATTTTTGGTGTATGGTTTTTCTATACAAACAAAAAATTTTAACTATAAATTTTAGGGATGTTACAACAATTGAATACTATAACCATATTAAACTTTGAGACTGATTGGATACAAACTTGATTTTCAAAATTCCATTTGTCTAAAAATAGAAACTAACAAAAGATCATCTAATCGGGCCAATGCCATAGGTATTGACAGACTTAAAATTATTGAAGGAAACAAAATGAAAATGGTTATTGTTTACACTCACCTGATTTTACCAAACTACAGAGATATGACCTGCAGCTTTCCACAATCCTTTTATCTCCCTTTTTTTAGATTGAATAATGGTTCCTTTAGGTTTGGTAGTGCAACTGAATGATGGGTTAGATTCACATGTTATCTATAATTATGGAAATGCTTAGGGTTATGGGGTTAATTACTTTTTTCCCAAACTTACCTTTTCATTTCCAAACAAAAAGTATTTATTATGTCTTACAAATAGTTAGTTAATATAATTTATCGATAATAACATATTAGTAAATAATTTAAATATTATTAGATAAACTTATAACAACCTTATATTAGTCAAATACCACCACAACCTATTGTTATTATTGAATCAAAATTACTAGCTATTACACGAACCGTCAATAATAAAGTAACTAGATATGATGCTGAGTATGTTGAGATGGAAAAAGCCTTAGAGGAATAGTATATCAAGACCAAATGACTATTATTGGAAGTTTACGAGAAGGAGTTAGCAAGTAACATTAAAATAAAGCATCTTCATAAACAATTGGTTGGGAACAAGCAACGAGTTGATTCATCGTAAAAAAATATATGAACGAGCACATTGAGAAGGCCATGAATGTGCCAAACTAAGACATTCTCATGAATCTATAGATTTCAACTTGATAAGTGAAGATTTTGCACATTATGAAAGATATATTTAGTCTCAATGGTATGCTTATGTTGCCTCAGTGGTGTATGGTCAGTTCACAAAATTAGTGAAACATTACCAACTATGGAATCCTAGAAAATAATTATACACTGTCTAATATTTAGAAAGCATACACATTCCTAAGGATAATAGAGAGATAGAGTCTAATAATGAATAATCTAACTCTTAAAGTGTAATTTTTTATTGTAACATGTTCATACCTTTGATATATAAAATGACTCCATAAAATTTGCTAATATTTCTTCATATATAACCTTGTCTGTCCACTTATGTTGAAATTGAATAGAATACCCCCATATTTCTGAAAAATGGTTAAATGAGAATTGTACTAATTTCTGGACCATTGATTTTGATTTAGTGTTATGATTAGTTTTGAGGCAAATTTTGATTTGAAATAATGTTAAAAAATAGAGTTTATTCAATTTTTTAGGTGAATCGATTGATTAGGTTCATGAACCAATCGATTAGTTTCATGAACCGATCGACCATTTTGTCGTTTCATCAAAAAGGATTTTATCAACTTAAACAATAAACTATTTGGGGGAGCTAATTGACTGGTTTAGAGAACAACCAACCAGTAGGCCCAAACCTATCGACTTGTTTGTCGAGTTGGGAAAATTTTTCAAACTTGATTTTCTAAAAAATCTCTTCTACCGAAAGGGATCCTTACCAATATATAGAAAATTATCTGTAAGAGATTCCTAAGCATTTTCATGATGCATTTAGCTAGAATATTAATTTATATCTGTTTGGAGGTTGATTGGGATACATAAGGGGCACAGATGACCTCAACCTTATCTTCTTCTACCTCTCTCCTCTACATGTTTCTGAGATCAATGCTTTAATATCAGGTGGAACTCTTAGTAGATGGAAGATTCCTTCCATGCCGACTTTCCATTACTTCTCTTGTGTATTCCAATTCTGGCCTAATTTACTTGCGTTCTTGAGAAATATCATTTGAGCTCTAGATAATAGGTCAGTATATCTTAAACAAAATCCGTCCATTTATCTTGAATTCAAACAACAATTTTAGGGTTTTTGAGTTGTTCTTGAACCCTATAATTTTTTCTCTCAATTGGTTGGTTATAAAAAGCCCAGTCATCCCTTATATGCAATTTCCTTTCAGCTACCGAAATCCCTAAGCCTTTTTTTTCATCTTTCTCCTCTCTACACTTCAAACCGTGAAATAAAATTACTTACACTCTTCTGATCCATTCTCTAGCTCTCTTATAATATAATTATTAAGTAAGGAAGAGATAGATTTGGGGAAAAGATTGAGTGCTTCAACTAAGCAGTTTTGTATTTTGCCTTAAGTTGGTATGTTCCATCTTTTCCTTCTATTTTAAGTTCAAAAATTAACAAGGTTTTGGTGCAAATTTATAAGTTTAAGATTTATGGTTTAAGGTTTTAAAAGCCGAGAATTTTATAGTTAGAATTTTTGGTTTAAAGTGGATGTTCCCTGCATCAAGTAAGTGATTCTTGTTTCTAAAATATTTAATGAGTATTCCTACATGTTATGAGTTCCTTTAAGTTGATTTTGTAAGTTGGCATAAATAAATTTATCTTGCATAAGTGATTTAGATGGATAGGTTGCATACCTTGAGTAAACATCATGAAATTTGATAGAAATAAGATATGGTGATTCAATGTTGAGATATGCAAGTTAATTTGGTTGAAAATGTGTTAAACTATGTTGATATATGTTCTAATGTTGCTAAGGATGATTTATAAGCATGATTATGCATGAAGTTTAATAGTTTGGTATTGTAATAGGGTAAACTGATCAACTACTTAGGTTAAACCATTTGGTAGGTTCCTAGAATGGTTGACTGGTTGACCTTACCCATCGACTAGTAAGCTTACAAAGACCTTAGTCTTACTCTCTAATTAAACCCATCGACTAGTTGGGTAGAACCAATTGAATGATATATGAATTTTCAACTAGTTTACCTAAAATAATCAATAGATTTAAGGAAAAAACATGGTCTGGTTGAGTCAAACCAATTGATTGGTTGGGCCAAACCAATCAACTAGTTCGACTGGTTTGTGTGGTTTGTTTCCTTTCAGTTTGGTTATGCTTTGAGGCTATGTTATGGATTATCCTATGATTATTAATGAAATAAAATAGAGATTTTATCATGGATTAATGGCTTAATGAAAGGTTAAAATGGATTAAAACTTATGGTATACTCTATGAAAAATGTACACGCTAAAGGGATATTCCACTTAAGGTAAGTGATGGTATTGAGAAAAGAGTAAAGAAACACAACATAAGCTTTAAAAAAATAATAATATGAATATGAGTAATATGGTACAAGGATAAACAAAAACCCACATGGTTGGGAAAATGGAAAGAAAAGGACTGATATGGAGTGAACATGGAAAATGCCTTGCTTTCTTTTGTATGGGCCTTGTGTGATCACTTATCCTTATGAATAATATACTAATCACATAAAGTAAAATAAAATCGAGTTGAGTATGAGTTTGGGTTACCTGATCCTCGATTTGCTATTGGAGATTAATTTGCCTTCAGACATTTTTGGTGTCTTTGGGCAAGGTCTTAAGAGGTCCCAATATCTTACGTATTTTAAACGTTGATGATTTACTAAAGGGTATTGATACTAAAGGGTATGGTTACCTGAGTGGTTGGCTTTTTTCTAGACTTATGTCCATTCTAGTGATTGGCTTTAGCTTAGACTTATGTCTACTTGGTTTTTGACTTTGGCTTAGACTTTATGTCCTTTATTCGAATAGGTGTCCATCATATGTGAGGTCATGGGTTGGTGCACAGTCCATTGCTTGATGATAATCAAATATGGATGATAAAATATGAATGATAACCAAGTGAATGGTTAATAATTGGATGAGGGTGGAATTAATGGCATGAATGGCTAAAAAGGATATAAGATGGTTTTTACACTTGGTTATTGACTTAAATTACTAATTGAATATTGGTTGAAATATTAGATGGATGATTGACCTGTGTCATATATGAATAAGAAAATGATATGATCTAAAGGATTGAATACTTGAAAATAAACCCTAGTGGTTGCTTAGATTTAATATGCTAGTACATGTGTGGTGTAACACATGATTATAATGTAAAAACAAGCATGATATATTCTGTATCATTTGAGTTATGCATGATAGCATGTTCTGATGTACTCCTACATTTATATATATGTGTGGGTTTATCATGACACATGTTATATATTATATCCATGTACGATAGAATTTACATACTTATTTTTCCATTGAGGGAGAACTTAGCTTACTTAGTACGTAGCATACTGATGTGCCCGTTAGCTTTGTCACCTGCTCATTCCCACTAGTAGATGGCCATGTACAGGTTTTTGGGAATTTCTAATAGAGGGACTACCTTAGTTAGGCTTGAACGTAAGGAGAACCAGAGGTTTTGTGGAGTCTGTGGCAGACCGAGGTTTTAACTTTGGGGGTTACACCCTATTTTCATTTTAAATGTAGCCCCATAACTTATTAATTAGTACATCTATATAAAATTGGTTGGGGCCAATGATATCCTTGTTATAAACAATATTTTAAATATTTATGTAATTTTTATTCGTACAATCTATTGTTTTAAATTTCTTTGTTGGTTTTAGCCTTTTATCTAATATGGAGTCGATAGTGGATGTCTATTTCGTGTCAGGTATGACAGTAATACCCCATTTTTCCTAGGTGTGTTTTCAACTTCTTCAATGTTTTATATAAAATTTTTAGGTAGTGAAAAATGGGGGTGTTATACTAAAATATTATTGCAATAAGAAAAATGAAACACCCAAAATGCACAAACTTTGAATATTTATTATACTTTAGAAGTGGAAAACTAAAGTAGGGTTTGATCTAAATACCATTGGTTGATCGAATTGAATAAACCAACCAAGCCTCTCAACATTGAGCATAGTTGCCTCAACACCTCGATTAAAGATCACACCAATGGAGCTAAGAATCAGTAGGTTTGCTTAAGTGGGTTAAGTGGACTTGGTACATCAATTAAGGACACATCAACTTGGGAATAGTAAGTGAAATAACATCAATATTCCATCTCACTAGGTGTGTCCATCTCCTTTTAATCTTTAATACATCACTATCCATTTGTATGAGTACTTACATATAGAGCCTTAAGTGAAGTGAGTGAAAGAATATTGTCCTTTCATCTCATCAGATAAGGGTATCCACCTATTCAAAATAAGATCAAAACCATGTTAAGGATAATAAAAAATTAAGATCAGTGATTAGACTAGGATCATACTAGAATTATTGATCCATGTCTGGTTCATAATTAAAAAATTGTATATTTTTATATTAAAAACATATATTTTTAGATAAAATATTAATGAGATTTTGAGTCATAGTAAAATAATGGACCAATTTGGACCGGAGCAAATATAACCAAAACTAGCTAATGACCTTTTTTTTTTACTTAAGGACCAAAACTCAAAGTAAATGATGAGTCTAATCTAAATTTTTAGTCTAGATCGAATGCTGAACACCCCTATCACCAAGTGTGCCTGCATTCTTTTAGTCTTCAATGCTCAATAACCTCTTTGTTTGTGGGATTATGTATAGAGAAATGGACTTATTGAGTAAAGTCACATCAATCTTTCATCTCACTAGATGTACCTGTATTTTTTTAATCTTCAATGCTCAACTTCCCATATGTATAAGGACTTACATATAGAGCCTTAGGCATAGTGAGTGTGCATTAATCTTTCATCTCACTAGGTGGGCCCATCTTCTTTTAGTATTCAATTCTCAATTACCTCTTTGTTTGAGGGTTTATGTATAGAGCTTTTCCAATTAACTCATTATTTGAAGGATTACATATTTGATCTCAAGACTTACATACATAACTATGTTGATGGCCTTGTTATTTAAGGGCTTACTTATTTGAGCCCAATCTTTATGTTATTGGCAAATATATTTACCACAATAGTCATTTTTTGAACATATTAGTGTGCGTGTGTGTAAACCTTTTGATTCATTTACCTACAATGTTAATGCAAATTCTCCATTTGTCATTGGAATTCTTTACCAGGACTCAATGCCTGCTCTCAAAGCATGAAACCTCTTGAACTAAACTATCTCATGGATTTTGGATATCTGGTCATCCTAAGCTACCCCTTACTTCTATTGGATAGTACTATTGTGTCACTCTCTTGTCACCCAAAACTTCTCCCAATTCTCCATTAATTGGGAAACTCATTAATAACCCAGCCATAAAAATGCTTGTCTAAAGTTTGTTAAGTGTTGGACATCCTAATATCATCTTATATGCGAACGGGTAAGTAACGACTACAAATTCCATCTTAATGCTTTGTTGAGCCCCTGGCCGACCAACTATCAAAGAAAGATCAGCCATTCCCTTTTATTTTATTATATTACCAATGAATCTCACTAAGGATGAAGTATTATTTATTAAGCATTATTCTCACAGTTCTAATTACTTATAATATTTTCCAATGAGAACATCAACATACTATATGTGTCTTCAAGGACCCTTTTCATGAAACAATTTACAATATGTACTTTAATACTTAAAGGATCATTGTGATGCTTCACTCTACTTGGTCCCTCATATTTTGTAGTAAA
Source organism: Tamarix austromongolica (assembly GCA_039764185.1). NCBI lineage: Eukaryota > Viridiplantae > Streptophyta > Magnoliopsida > Caryophyllales > Tamaricaceae > Tamarix > Tamarix austromongolica. The sequence continues at coordinate 75,511,505 of CM077817.1, forward strand.
ACTGACTTCCCATTAGGGATGGCAATGGGGCGGGTACGGATCGGGTACCCCTTATCCATACCCGAACCCGATAAGAAATTTGATAACCATATCCGTACCCGTACCCGCATGGATATCCGTTACTGTACCCATATCCGTATCCGACGGATAATCCGTTACCCGACGGATAATCCGTTACCCGACGGATATCGTTCTGTCGGGTACATCAAACCCGTTACCCGACGGATTAAAATTACCTGTTTATCCGTTACCATTACTTGTTTATCCGTTTTTGTACCCGTTTACCTGTCATAATATATATAATTTACCTACAAAATTATTTTTTGATATTAAAAATTAAAATATATATATAAAAATCCAATAATTCATCAACTTAGTAGCTAAAGTTGATAATGTATCTGTAGCATAATAGAAAAACATAGTAAAATATGCCAACAACAATATTGTTTAAAGTTTAAACATAGTAGATAATGTCCAAAAAAATAAAAAACTAGTAGAACACAAATGACATTCATAAATCATGATAGGATGAACTTTTCAATCTACATTCTTCAATCTTCAACCTTCAGACTTTAATCATCATGATTCATGAATCATGTATCAACCTGGTACATAAAAACAGTAAAAATAAATAGTCAAATATTAAATATATATATATATATATATATATATATATATATATATATATATATATATATATATATATTACATTTGCTAATAACATTATAAAACTTATAAACATCTAAGTTTTATAAACATCTAAGTTTTACAAACATAAAATATAACTTAGCTTCGCACGGACAATAAGGCTTATATGCTGATTTATCATCATGCTCAAGTGTTAATAAGTTTTCTCAACAAAAGGATGTGTTTAACTTAGCAGAAAATTCAATAAATGACCAATAAGTAATTCTCAATCTGTTGGCGGGTACATCAGACTCTTCTTTCACACGCATTAATACATTACAGAGTAGAGAAACGATTGGTTTCACAAACTTGCTAGAGGAAATAAAGGCAACGCCAGCAAGGTCATGGTTTTCGTTTCCCGGACAACAATATATAAATGCATTTCATATTTACTTTACACCTCTAAATTGGTCTGTTTCCAACATATTAGCCAGCTTTTACAAAGTAGAATATCAAATTTATGTAAGGACCTAATGCACTAATTTTGAGATTTAGAAAGTTCATTCTAGGTACTGAGAAAACTTTGAGCTAATGCAGTTTTTGGGGATTAAAAGCTGAGAGGTTGTGGCATTGAGTTTATGCAGCGGGAGGGTTTTAACTTAATAGGCATTCTCTCAGAAATTTTAAGAATTTTGCGCACATTCACAATGAATGATTCACTCGACCAAATCATATCAGAAATTCACAATCTCCTAATTATGGAAGAATCGAAGAAGAGAGACTGATAATCTCAGCAAGCATTAGCAGAAAAGCAATTAGAAAAGGGATAAATATTTAACATAATGATAATCTCAATTCTTAGGCTCTCAGCATAATCAGCATTACCACTTACCAGATTTACGAGTCGTGGCTGACGGCGGCTATAAATTACGACCACGAGCAACTGTGCGCCACTGCTCTTGTGCGGGTGCAGCTGTTACGGGCTGAAGGATGACGACGTCACGGCGGGGCGGCAGTCGGCGGGCTGTGTGTGCGGTGTGCCTGACTACCTCTGCAGCTGTGCTCTGTGACTCTGTGTGTGTGTGTGAATGAATCGGCTCGACTATTCGAGAGTCAAAGACTCAAACTCTCAAAGTCGAGTTGGCTAGTCGACACTTTCAGAGTGCAGACGAGAGAGGGAGAGAGAAATCAGAGATAGAGAATTAGAGATTTTGAATTTTTGACTTCGAGAATCGGTTATCACTTTCCGCCACTAGGGTTCATTTTAAATTTTAATTTTATAAGTTTACATTTACAAGTTGCTTTTAATAATTTAATTTGAAGTAGGGTTAAATGTAAAATGACAATTTAATTTCTAACTATAACTTATTCTTATATAAAAAGTTAAGGATAAAATGGTAAATATATAACAGGTAAACGGGTATGGATATGGGTAACGGATATCTGTCAGATACGGATATGGATACCTTGTACCCGTATCCGTACCCAAATCCGCCGGGTATTTTTTTCCCTTACCCATATCCGTATCCATATCCGTTTATCATTATCCATTTCGATATCCGTTGGATAAAATTCGTCAGGTTTCGGGTATTATCCGCCCCGTTGCCATCCCTACTTCCCATTGATCCATTCTTACCCTCTTTCTTGTTTTATTCAAGTCATCTATTCTAATATATGCCTTTAGGGCTGCATTACTTGATCTTTTCAAAGAATCCCACCATGATAGTATGGATGATCTTTTGTAGTTCTTTTTTTAAGGTAATGGAGGAAACTATCAAGAAACACCTATCTCTCATCTAGACCAGTGTGTTTGTACATAATATTTCAAATGACCCTTGCACACTAACTCTTGTATGATATCCATTAATGTGTGACACTTATCTATAGTATGCCCAAATTCCTCATGATATCAACACCACCTATCAAGGTTCCTATGTTTCTTGTTAGTCCATATGGAAATGGGCTTTGGAAATGTATGCCTTCCATTTTTGACATTGAATACATGTGAGAAAGTGCATTTGTCAAATCAACCAAGCGTATCCTCGGGGAAATTGGGTGTACCACCATTCTTATACCCTCTTAATCTCTTACTTGAATGTAAATCTCTTTATCTGATTTTTGTCTCAGTATTACACTCTTTTGGTTATTGGCTACATTATCCTACTCATCTTGTTGGAATCTATCCTCTCATGCATGTCTTTTTTTTTTTCATATAAGTGTAATATTTATGTTTGTCCAAGTATAAGTTATCCACTAACTCTTTATCATTCAACCCTTTAAGGAAGGAATACCGAGAAATACCATTATCCAACTCATCAATCTATCAAGCCTATTTATCAATTCTTTTAAAAATGACTAAATAGATTCTAATGGTCTTTGTGAGAACCCCATCAAGGAAGAAGAATCCTTTTTGGGCTTCTAGAGTGGATCAAATTGCTCCATAAAAGCCATCATGAGCCATAAGAAGGAGTTTGTTAAATCTGCTCTTAGTTTTCCAAACCATATCAATGTTTCTCCTTTTAAAATGCCCAAGAATTATGTGTGTAACATCTCTTCTTGCACCACATCTATTAACGTAGTATTCTTAAATACATTCAAATGGTCCTATGGATCGATGGAGCCATTAAATGATTCCAAAGTTGATATTCCTATTCTCTATGCTTGTATCCTATATACGTCTTTCATGAAAGGTGTCTGTCCACTAAAACCACCATTATTATCCTTTTTCTCTTTCATAGATTCCAATGATTCTTGCACCCTTTTATCTATCATTATATTTACCAAATCCTCTTTACTTTTGGTAGTCTAATGGAAATATTATATTTTGATATCTTATTCATCTCTACTAATCCGGCCAATATCATATATATTTTTTTGGATAAGTAGAAATTTATTACTATCAAATAGAGATTACAAAGTAGTAGTACACTCAATACCATCAAGAAAACCTAACCAGCTAGCATGCTTAGTAGAATAAGTATGATATCATATATTCTATATGTCAGTCTATTTCATCTCCTAGTCTATTGGTCTCATTTCTTGGACTTTGACACTTGGAGAATATTGTGTTGTAGAACCTTGTTCTAGGATCCCTTTCCATAAGATCCAGAGTTTCCACCAAAGTTTCTTAAGGAGTAGCTTGTTGAAGTGTAATGTGATGATGTTGATCCATAAGATGGGTTAGTTACTAGGGCGGCGTGTAAAAGGAGCCAACATGTCCAAGACCATTTATTGAATAAATTTCTAAATCTCAGCTTAGTAGTTTGGAAGTGAGAGATAGTAATTATATATTCTTTTCTAGAAGGATCACTAGTAATGGGATAAAGTCAATTGAAAGGTTGAATGAGAGATGTAGTTTTTTTTTTTGTAAAAGAATTCCGTATATGGCATTTGTTGTTATTTGTGTTTTGTTGACTAAGGGATTATATAGAAAATAGAACTGAGAGGTAGTATTGAGAGAATAGCGAGGGTAAAATAAAGAGGAGAGATGAGAGAGTGACATTAAAATAGTCGTATTATGATTTCATGTCCCCAAAATGATTTCAATTTCCCCTAAGTACAGGTTTGAACTGAGGGAGGAAAGGAAGGGAATGAAAAAAAAGTGTAATTTAGGATAGGAATTTCTCATATATTATGTAGAGTCAGCCTAACAAGGGAGTTGTATAGGCTAATGTTCTATGATCGGTCTGAGATTATGGTGAGCGTACCTAAAAACTTGTTAGGCTAAGTATTATCCTTTGGGCTAGTATTTTACGGTCTGATAGTCATAGTTGAAGAAACACCCATATCACATAACATATAAGTATAATTTTTTAATATTTTTAAGGTTTTTGTAAGATTTTACAATCATAAGATCTAATTCTATGATATGATCCTAAGCCTTCATATCAATCCTAAGTAGAATATCAAATTTAATAACCTTAATTACAAATCCATGTGTGTGTATAAATATACATTAAATATACATATATTCAATCCTTAGGAAAATATATAGGATTTTCAATTAATCTCATAAAAAGTGCTATAATTCTATAACCATGGTGATGAGTTTTACTAAATGTACTTTGTTAAAAATGTATGTAACAATGTATAATTATTTAAATATTTGTATACATTTAATTATCTATGTATCACTCTAGAAACTTTATATAATAACAATAATTTTAATTATAAAAATCATTATTAATATTATAATTAATATATTAGGAATAGTACTGTTACTATAATAATGGCATAATAAGAATAATTATTATTATGATAACTATAGCAATGACATCATCATCATCATTATCTTCAACAACAATGATAATATACATACATAATATATAAAAACGGCTATATAAAAGTTTAATTCTAAAAAAAACATATGTATCTTTTACCATAATTTATAATAATATATTATTTTAATATTAATATAACATTAAATCATATCTCCTAAAATATTAATATATACCATTTTATTTATTTTATTTCAATAATTAATTTATGAAGCAAAGTTTTTGTTTTCCTTGTTCCAACTTTTATGTGTTGACTTTGGGAATTTTTTTGTAATTAATAACTTTTAGATATTATAAGGGTTAAAAAATTGTTCTATCAAATTTTAAAATATCAATATTTTAGTACATAAAAAAATTGAATTATATTTATATATTAACAAATTGCATTAATAGTACTTGAAACATAAATTAATATATCACATGATTTTTCAATAGTAAAACATCGTAGAATTATAAATTTGTCTAAATCTTTGTATTATTAAATTAGAAAATCATGCAAGACAACTAATTTACTACTCTAATTAGTTCATAAAACTAATATATGTATATATGTATATATATAATTATTTTATAAAATATCTGTTTTAAATTGAAAGTTTGGTATGTGTGAAATATATTTAATTAGGTAGTAATTATAATTAGAAATATGAAAAGAGATGTATATACAATAGCAAATGAAAAATTGGTCTAAATATGACATTTTATTAATTAAAAAAGGAAAATCATTAGAGTTTAGATAAATAATCTTAAGAGAAGGTAAATTATTCTAAAACTCTCATTTTTATCGTTATTATGCAATTATGATTACTAGCACATTTTAATTTGACTTTGTATTAATTTAGATGATAAATGTGTTGCTCACGTTCAAAATGACATGATAAATTTTGGTTTACATTTATGTGATATATTAGCTTTACACATAATATATTTTTATTATACATTAAGACGAACTATTGAGCATTTTTTATTAGATTTGGTAATGATCCCACGAATAAACATGGTATTCTAATTTAAACGACACTATAAAATTAGGTGTACAAGTAATACAGTTTTATTGAACATTTAACGATGATTTAATATACATTTTTTATATTTTAATTGGTATTTACTGGGATGATAAATATACGATTCACAAATGAAATTGCACTATGAAATTAGGTTTACATTCATCAAATATTAGTTGTACAAATGACACATTTTTGTTTTAATTTTAGTTATAATTATATTTAAATGGAATAATTACTTTAATTTTTTTTTATAAATAGTATTTGTACTAATTATTTAATTATAATTATGAGTAATATTATTTTTATTGATCTTTGATTAATACTTTAAATGATATTATTTGTATAACCTTTTTCTTCATAATTATAATTCTAATTATTATTTGTAATAATATTTTTAATGTTTATGATTACTTTTGATTTTTAATTAATAATTTTAATTCCAATTAATATTATTGTTATTAAATAATTATTGATAAATTAAAATAAATTTTATGCATCTTGATTATTTATTTATACTTATGAGTAAAATTATTTTATTTATTATTAGTTTATATTTACAATTACTATTATGCTCATTAATCAATTAATTATACTTATGCTTAATATTATTCAATTTTTATGAATTTAATTAACATTAGTGTGATCATATGATGAAAATAACTATTTTTTTTTTCTAATTTTATTCATTTAGGTACTCAAATAAAACTAAATGAAAATGTAAAAGCAGTTATTTTTTTTAACTAAAGATAGCTAAGCAAAGTTAATAAAAATATTGAGAATGCTTAAAATAGTATGCCAAATATCAAAATATTTAAGTGAAATTTATTGTTAGTGTTATTAGCATTAAATTATTATGATTAGTCAATTTTTATTATTATTTCTATTGGTGGTCGTAGTATTGTTGTAATAATAGTGCTCATCATTGTAATGGTGTTGGAGGGTGTATTTATCTATTGAGGACACGTAAGGGCAATCTAAGATTCATCTATAGATGAAATCCTTTCTTTTAGAGGTTTTCTCCAACCTTTCAATCTTTATGTTGTTGTTGGCAATGAACTTGTAAATTGTGTTTGACCATTTACATGTGTAGTTATATCGGTGATTGATGAATAGAAGCAACTGCCAAACAAAGTAGGTACATATAATTGCATACACGTTAACTATAATAATGAATGAAATCCTATCTTCTACAATTTACATTTTTATTAACAAGTGTGTTTTGCACCAATGGTACCATGCCCCATTAGCACTATCAAGATTTAGGGTTTGAACTCTACTCATGTACTAGGGTTACAACTATTTTCCTTTTTCTTACAAACTCTTATTTGAATTCTCATTATTATTATTTTCTTAATTAGTACACATGTGATTATGGGTAAATATATATTGAAAAAATATATATGTGCATATAATATGATCAATAAGTATATGTAATTTTATAGTGTATTTATAAATAATTTTATACCCAAGATAGTTCTAATTAATAAAAAAATACATGTAATTATTGGTATAATTACATCAAAAGTGTGTGTGTGCGCATGGAATATGACCTATATGTGCATGTAATGTTATAGTATGATTAAACATAATTTTATTATCCAAGTCTATTCTAAACTATTTTTTTATACATGCAATTAGCGCAAAGATACATCTAAAAGCTATATATGTACATGTATAGTAACAAATAAGTACATGTAATTTTATAGTGTCATTATTAGTATTTTTTTTCTTTTACCGAAGTTAGTTTCAATTTGCATAAAAAAAATTGTGCATGTAATTATTTGTATAAGCACATCGAAAGTGTATATATGCGAATTTAATGTGACTTATGTATACTTGTATAGTGTGATCATAGTACTTTTATTATCCAAGTAAATTCCTAACAAGAAAAAAAGTGTTCATTTAATTATGGGAAAACATACATCAAAAAACTATATATGTATATGTAATTTTATCAATGTTAGTTATACACCCTAGAAATCAATCATTAAGGTTGTGTCAGAAATCAATCATAAAGGTTGTGTCAGATGCCTGGTCTTCAAGCACTTAAGATATTAATGATATTTTTCCAGAGAGTTGTTTATAACTTGTGGACCAAAATGTGCTTTGGGCATACAACAAATATTGTGTCAGCTTACAAGGTCACACATTAAAACTGCTTTATAATACTCAATATGATTTGAGCTCACTATACCTATCTAATACTAGATTGAATAGGGTTTTAATAACATTTTCTAACACCCCAAAATTTAAAATTTCGTTTGCAGCATTAAGCACGGAAGCTAAAATAATAAAAATAAAGGGTGTTACCGCCGCACTTGGTACAAGTCCCGTTTCCCTTGCCATTCTCATACCAAGTGCTCAGGTTGAAATCATTACTCCGCTTAAATTAATATCATGATTACAGAATCAAAATAGAGAGAATGTTAGATAAATACCATGCTAATTAAAAACAACATTAGTAGTTTAAAAAACTCGAGAGAGAAATTAAAGGAGGACACAGGGGTCCAAATATAACCGGAAATAAGATAGCAAAAGAAATACCGGATAGTCCTACGCTCCCAAATCCAAACTATCAGTATTTGATTGAGCTTAGAGGCTGACCTACAAAGTCCACTACCCATTGAATAGGCAGGGGCCCACGAAAATGAACCCTTCAGTACTATGGTACTAATATGATAAATCAGCATGAGCACATGTAAGGCATACAATTAACATGGTATAATACATATACATATACATACGATGATTGAGATAAAATAATCACTTAGATAATCAAATTTCATCAAGGTCACGTACTACTCATATTCATTCATTCGAAACAACTAAACTTACCAATGAGCATCCCGTAAATACTCTCTGAAGTAATAGTTAAATCTTAACTTTAGCATAATTCATGTCTCAACATAAATCACAACCAATGACATACATCACAGGTACGTTCACAGGTACAGCATAATAAAAATCATGACATCACAAATGTATTTATAGGCACAGTATAATAAAAATCTATGAAATCATAGGCACGTTCATAGGCATAATACCAACATAGGTAGGCACGAAGACTACTACCGAAAACTCAGGTAGGCACGAATGCTACTACTGAAAATACAGGTAGGCATGAAGGCTACTATCGAAACCATAGGTAGGAAAAAAGGCTCCTACCAAACAAGCCAATAATCCAATAATCATTATTTCCATCAAATCATATCATTTCCATTTTTATTTACTTTCTCGAGGGGAGATCAATTAACCTGGAGACACAAAGGTACTCCAGTCATACCGGTGCAATAAGGCAACACAATATCCTACTGACTATCAACCCAAGGACGCAAAGGTACCCTGGTTGTATTGGTATACAAAGGTAACATAGTACCCTATCGACAATGACACCTAATCCATAAGTATGCATACCCCCTATTAGTTTGTAGAACAGAATAGAGTAAGATGTAGGGCTTGACTGGGGCACTAAGACACACCTGCAAATATCCATATCAACCGTGGGCTAAACCACGTCCTTATGGTAGCAACCCCTAGAAGCCACCATTCCCAATCTAGAGGTCTTTCACTTTAAATATTAGTATTTTATTAAGGTGACCACGAAATTGCATATAATACAGATAAATCCAATTCCCATACTTAATCGTTTTTGCTTATTTCTAATCATTTGAGAAAACCATAATCGAGGTCAATATCGAAGCCAACATTAAAATATACTAAGGCCATTTTAAGCTCAATTATTCATATCTGGACACTTTAGGTTAAAAATAATCAAAATACTTCTGAGACTAAAATTCCCAAATTATCATCTATTTAAAAACTAATTTCAGTTTATTTATTCATTTGCCATGAAAAGGCTAAAACACCATAAATAAATTAATTCTTACCCAATTTAAATTCTCACATATGTCCAATGACCATTTTACCCTTGTACATAACTTTACACATAAAATTCTTTTTCGCACATTTAATACATCCAAAACACATACTCACATGCTCAATGACAACTAATACATATTAGATATGATTTTTAGGATAAATATCATAATACACAAAAATAACTAAATTGCCCCTAGGGCACACATCCATAATAATTATTTCATAATTATTTCTAAGCATGCTCAACCTATTTTTTTATACATAATTATCGTACAAATTATTTTTCCATCATTAGAATCATTTTAATCATACTTTCACACCCGACCTAATTTACATAAGATAACATGCTTGTTTTATCTGTTTTTATGATAATAATAATAATTAACACATGATTATAATAAAAATAAATCATTCTTAACACATTTCATCTACTGAAAACCCCAATGTACTATCATGCAATATTTATAATTTTAGTAGGGTATAACGGTATAATTCCAGTAAAAATGTAAAATTAGCTGTATCCACTAAAAAATATTAAGTGTTGATAATTTAACTTTTACACCTAAAAATACTACCACAAATACCTAATTAATTACTATCAGAAATAATAATAATTATAGTATAAAAATATTTATTTTTTAAAAATTACCAAAATACCCTTACATTTAATATATATACCAAATTATTATTATGAATCAAAACACTCACTCACACTGTATGCGCGCAACGTGAGTAGTGCACAAATCGGGGGAGGGCTGCAAGGGCTCGCTGAGGTGGTTGGCCGGGGGAGCTAGTTGGCTGCGCTAGCGACGTCGGTTGTTGTGGGTGAAGTCGAGGGTGATGGTTCGAATGGCAGAGAGGCAGAGATGGTTGGAGCTTGCGTTGGTGTTGCTTGGGATGCTACACTGGATGATAGGGTTGGAAGAATGGAAGTTGTGGCTGGGCTACGAGCGGCTGGTGATGGTGGGTTCTGCGTTGGACGGGAGGGAGATGCAGAGGGGAGGAGGAGCTGGTGCGGTGTTTGGCTGCTGGTGGACGATGTTGCGGGTGGTGGAGTTTGAACTAAAGGAGCTAAGAGGAGAGAGGGAGTAGAGGGTGGTGGTTTGGTGGTGGCTGCGTGTCATGGTGCAGCAGGAGTGCATAGGGAGGAGGAAGATGGTGGAGGGCTGCAGCAAGAGTCGGGAAGTGCAGGGGCCGCATACAATGGGCATACAAAGAGGGGGGGGGTTGGTGGTTGAAGGTTGGAAGGAGATGGAGAGGAGGTTAGATGCTGTTTGGGTGATGGGGCTGTGGTGTAGGGTGGCTACATGGGGGTTGTTTGGTTGGGAAAACCAGGCGAAGAGAAGAGAGAGGGGAGTGGGAGGGGAAGGGTGTTTGGGCGATGGCGTTGCATGCTGCACTGCTTGGGTGGGTTAGCAGAGAGAAAATAGGAGGGGTTGGTGGTAGGAATAGTGGGTTAGGGGCTGCCGAAAAGAACATATGGGGGGAAAGGGTTGTTTGGTTGGTGGAGTATATGCGTGTGTGTGTAGAGTGTGTAAGTGTAGCATGTATATGTGTGTATAAATGTAGAGATGAGGCATGTATATGTATATAAGGCAGAGGATGGGTTAGTCAGAAAATGAGGGAGACAGAAAAATATTCGAGGAAGATATTTGGGATACGGTAGAGGGAAGAGTAAGGGATAAATTAATAGGATAGGAATTTACTTATTTAATTTGGTAGAAAAATAATTTGGAAGAATTTATTTGAATTAGGATAAGTATATCATTAATAAAACTATATACCATGTGAAATACATGTGTCCTATACAAAAATTTCAAGAGAATAGCATATCTATTTTCTCGGTCAATACTATGTAAAATAAAAAATATATATTAAACCTGCAACAAAAATATGGCATTTTGTATACCTAATTTTATAGGGTCATTTCAAATGAAAATATTATATCTACCATTTTCTACAATAACAATTGAAATAGAAAATATACAAATAACTATATCTAAAATTATAATAAAAAATAATTATTGGTACTATTAAATTACATGAATGTAGTGTCATTTTGAACGTAAATAGCACATCCATTATTTGAACCAATACAAAAAAGAACTAATTTGGTATTTTCTTTAAGATTAGTGCTTCTAAATTCTAATAACTTAAAATTTTAAATTAATAAAACACTATATTTAGACCATATTCATTATTGATGACTATATATACACCTATTTCCAAAGTCGTAATTATAATTGCTATCTAATTTTATATACACTGTTTAAAATCTAATTATTTTCTTTTAAAATGGGTATAATCATTAGTAATTTTGATAACATTAATAATATTTTTCCAAACTATATGGCTTATTAAATTATCTATCATATGCATTGATTTTGTAATATAAAAATTCAAACATATATACTATTAAAAAAATCATATAATGTATTATAATATATTATAATATATTAATTTATACATCAAGTAATTATTAATGTAATAAGTAGTTAATATATAAATCAACTTCAGTCAATAAATATATTTAAAATACTAAAATTGTAAGCTTTTTATAATATGTCTTTTTTACCCCTGATATCTAAAAGTTATTAGTAGTGTGAGATAGTCAAATATCTATATTTCTCGAAAACGTTAATAGTTTTTTTTTAAATACTAAAATCTCTTCAAAAAAATTATTGAATAAAGCTAAAATTTATATTCAAATAAAAATAAATTTAGTAGGAGTAGGAGTAATGGAAATAGTAGTAGTGATACTAATATATCTTTTCACTATAATTGAAATAATGTTTTTATTATCATATTATTACTATTATTATCATAAAAATAATAATTGAAATTATATTATTACTTTAATAATAAAATTATTATTCCTAATATAATGTTATAACATTAATAATGATGTTTATAATAATAGTAATTGTTATAGCAATAATTAATAATAATATTATTTGCTAAATTTTATTTTGGTATCTTAACATTTGACATAATATTTTATAGGTATTATCTATTTTAATAACTTAGATTTATTCATATTACAACTTAGTTTCATTGGGTACCTAAATGATGAAAATAAATTTTTTGTTTCTACTTTTACTCCTTTGGTATTCAAAAGAAGTCATAATAAAATTTAAAGGTAGTTAAATATAATTATGAAAAATATCGAGTATCGATAAAATATTAAATTAAATTTGAAATATCTAAGGAAAATTTATCTTTATTATTAGTAGTATTAAGTTATTATTATATGTACATTTGTTATTACTTCTATTATTATTATTATTATTATTATTGCCACAATCCTTGTCATTGTCATTATCATTGTAATAGTGGTGGACATCATATATATTCATTGGAGGACTTAAGGTGCAATATGAGTTTCATCTATAGGTAAAATCTTTTCTTGAAGAGGATGTTTCTAGTCTTTTGATCTTCATAAATAACTAATTGTAAGCTTGTAAAAGTATGTTTTGAAACTTAAATATATAGTTATATAAGTTATTGATGAATAGAGGTGATTATTGAAATACGTTGATGCTTATAATCGGACATATCTTACCTATATTAATAAGTGAAATCTAAATTTCTAAACTTTACTGTAATACCCCAAAAATATGCTTAGCCTAATCCCGTATCATTATTTCCCTAATTTGATTCTAATCTTAATAAATCCTATGTTAGCCTTAACCTAACTCCTTAATCTTGAAGCTTTAACTGAATCCTGAACCTTCACTCAGATAAATTGTAATTCATAAACCAAAATTAAAAACCACAAAAATCTTCACTAATCTTAATTACTTTGTCTAATATAAAATTACCCTAAACTAATCCTCTAACCATTCTCTTTTTCCTTCTTTCTCCTTTTCTTTTCTTTCTTTCTTCTCCTCAACCCGCTAACCTCAAGCTGCACTTTTGACTTGTTGCAACTTGCACATGCAATTGCAACTTTCACCGCCACTTACACCATCACCCATCACCTTTCTTCACCCTCATCCATCACCCATTACCTTTCTCCTTCTTCTTCTCCTTCTCCCATCTCTGCAGACCTACAAACCCCTATGCGCATGACCCTATCTCCCTACATCCTTCTTATCTTTTTCATCCTTATGTAATACCTACATACAACCATCATCACCCTCACCCTCCAGCTATTACCCTACCCCTAACCATCCTCTACACTCATCACAATCATCATCACCTTGCAGCTACACCATCACTACCATCACCTACACCACCCCCCTATTCTTTTTATTCTTCCCCTACTCACACCACACACACACACATGTATATATATATAAATATATATACTTCACACTCTCCTTCTTTCTCTTTAGTTCTAACTCATTTTACCTATCTTTGTGTCAAAGGGTCATTGCTTGAGCTCCCTCTTCCTTGATATGAATCTCCAAAATTTATATTTCATTAATTCTGCTAATTGTTATAAATCATTTTGCGCTTATAATTTTTTTTCTTATTGTGTGCTTGATTAGGGAAATTAATGCAGTGCATGGAGAATGGACTTAAAGTTTGTTGTAGCCGCTGAGTATTTGTTGCAGAATTTTTTTAAGTTTAGGAAATCCCATGTGATGCATTAGCCGGAAAAATTGGCTAATGGGGATTAAGTTGGCTGTAAGACCCACCACCCGACCCATAATTAAATGGGTTAGTTGGATTGTGGGTTAATCATCCCTTAGTAACCATGATTAGCTAAATTATTTTTAGTTGATGGGAATTAATTGTATTATTCTTTCCTTGTATTTTAAGGCAAGTAAACTTGTAATTTTTTTGGGCTGTTTTGCTTGATCCAGCTGTCGACTCCTTGATTTGTTTTGGCTGATTGTTTGGGCTGGAATATTGGCCTAAGTTGTGTATGTATTTGATAGGCCTGCGATATGTATTTGTATGTTCCCTTGCTATATTTTTACGCCATATAAATATGGCCTATACTGTATTCACCGACACTTTTTGGTTGAATAAAATTTTAGTCTGGAAATTTCTCCGTTATGCTCTCTCTCTCTCTCTCGACTCTCTCTCGCTCTCTCTCGCGATCTCCTCATTAGCATTCTTCTGATTCTTCTCTTCGATTTGTTCTTGATCTTTCTTACTTCTCAACTTTAGCAGCCATTGTAATAACTGCGCTCTGAGTTCTTGGATCTTCCTTTGGAGAAATCTATAGGCCGATCTCGGCAAATCGAACCCCACGCTCGATTATACTTCGATCCGTGAATTATTTTTGAGAAACCCTTATAGGTTTCCATCATTTGGTATCAGAGCCTCGATTATTCGAGTTCTCATGGTTTAATTGTTTGTTACTAAGTTTTCTTGGTTTAATTTCTTTGTCAATTTCGTTAACCCATATTTCTGAAGTGTGAAAACTAGGGTTTGCGATTGACGAAGGAAATCAAAGGATTCCGTCGCATCTAAGCCGGCGACTAGAGGGTTGTGTCTTCTGCTTTGAAACTACTTGGAAACCCTAAGTAGCTTTGGGCGATTTTTCGGCTAGGGTTTGGTCAAGATTCTTGAATCTTGACGATTCTTGAGGAATACTCCTCGATTAGAAAATTTGAACCTTATCTTGTTACTTTCTGCAATCTGTGATAACCAATTTGCAAATTTTATGAGATATTATTCTGTTCACAATTAATAAGTGCACAAGAGGATTGATCGGCAAAAATTTTGGTTTTAGAAAGGATTAAGGACTCCAAGAAGAGGGGTCCCTTATTAGTAATTGGATTAATTGCTTAAAATACTCGCGGTAATATCGTTTCTGTCTTAATCTCTCTGTTGCTTTCTATTTAATACTTACCTGGAATTAGTGTCTAATCTGTATTTGCTGATATATCTTTAATATTATTTGGTACTATGATATATTTATAATTAGATTGATTAATTTGCTGTCTGTTTGATTTCTTAATAAAGTAAATTGATTTTAGAATGTTTGTTAATTGTGCTTATTTAAATATTATAAGATAAACCTAATAATTTCTAACAACGACCAATCTGTTAATCAATTTGTTTCAATTTCTAGTAATGATTTATTAGAAACCCTTAGGACTTTTCAAGATCAAATGACTGCTCAACTTGCTGTGTTATTTGCTAACTTAGAACAAAGAATAGGAGAACAAGAAGTAAGGATTAATGAATTACAACATAATAGGGTAGAAACTCAACATGTAGGGGTATTAGGAAGGGCTTCTATGGACTATAGGACTAGAATTCCACCTACAGCTAATTTAGGAGAATTAGAGGACCAAGTATCCAACAATAGTGATAGGAGATCTAGACAGAATAATACACAAGAAAGGGATTTAGACTTAGTTGATAGGAACCTAAGTAATCTTAAGTTTAGTATACCTGGATTCAATGGCAGAAATGATCCTGATTATTATTTTGAGTGGGAAAGAAAGATAGAATTAGTATTTGAATGTCATAATTACTCGGATGAGAAGAAAATTAAGGTAGCAATAGTGGATTTTACTGAGTATGCTTCTTCTTGGTATCATAACCTTGTTTTAACTAGACGCAGGTGTGGAGAGCCACCCATACAAGCATGGGATGAATTTAAAATTTTGATGAGGAAAATATTTGTTCCAAGTTATTATTATAGGGAATTACATAAGAGGTTACAAACATTAAGTTAAGGAATTAGGACAGTGGATGAATATTTTAAGGAATTAGAAGTTTTGATAATTAAAACAGGAATTGTTGAGGATGATGATGCTACCATGGCTATATTCTTAAGTGGGTTAAATTCTGAAATAGTTGATAAAGTAGAATTATATCCTTGTGGGACTTTAAGTGAGATGGTGAACATAGAGAGTTAGATAAAGAATATTAGACAGTATAAACCCCCTGGGATTGGGATTAAGAGTACAGTAATAAGGAATTTTGGGGGGACTACTTCTAGAAACTAGAGAAATAATGGGATATTTGAGCCTAGAGGTAGAAACAATGAGGTCAAGGTAGGAAATAAGATTGAAAAGGGTAGAAATGTAACAACTAATCCTGCTGGTGGTCCAAATAGAACTAGGGATATCAAATGTTTTAAATGTGGAGGATTAGGACATATAGCTTCTGAGTGTCCAAACAAGAGAAATATTTTAATTAGATAATCTAGAGACATAGAATCTGAATCTGAGGAAGAAGACTTGGAGACTAGTATGGTTAGAGATGATATTAGTGAGTTAGAAGAAGAAATAGAACTGCCAATAAGTAGATACCTTTTTTTAGTATGTAGGGCTTTAAACAGTAACAAACTACCTGATTCTAATGCATACAAATAGAAAATATATTTTATACTAGATGTTTGATTGATGATAAATGTTTTAATATGGCTATAGATAGTGGTAGTTGTATCAATGCTGCTAGTACTTTATTAGTATCTAAGCTAGGATTACCAACCACTAAGCACCCAAAACCATATAGACTACAGTGGCTTAAGGAGTTAGGAGATGTAAAGGTTAGTCAACAAGTTTTAGTAAATTTAAAATTAGGAAAATATGAGGATTCTATTTTTGTGTGACATAGTTCCAATGCATGCTGCTCATTTATTGTTAGGTAGACCTTGGCAATATGATAGGAGAGTGAAACATGATGGTTATAAGAACATATATACTTTACATAAGGATGATAGGAAGATTGTTTTAACACCTATGACTCCAAAAGAGATTTTTGATGATCAAATAAAAATTAAGTCTGATTATAAGGAACTATCTAAGTAGAGTTTAGAGATTGAGGTTAGTTCAAAAGAAATTAAGGGGACATTTGGATTTTATGCTAAGAATAAAGATGTGGGTAAGGCTATTATGCAAATGTGTACTTGATGGTTTATAAAGAATGTTATGAATGTAAATTAGGATTAAGTGAGGAAGTACCTGTTGCTGTGAGACAATTATTGGAAGAGTATAGTGAGTTGTTTCTTGAGGATATACCTAGTGGATTACCTCCATTAAGGGGAATAGAACATCAAATAGATTTTGTTCCAAGAGTTTTTATACCAAACAAACCTGCTTATAGGGCTGATCCTGAAGAGGTTAAGGAATTAAAGAGGTAGGTTTTTGAATTATTAAGTAACGGATACATTAAGGAATCAATGAGTCCATGTGTAGTGCCAGTATTATTAGTGCCTAAGAAGGATGGTAGTTGGAGAATGTGCATAGATAGTAGAGCAGTAAATAAAATAACTATTAAGTATAGATACCCTATACCTAGGCTTGATGAAATGTTAGATCTTCTATATGGTGCTGTAATTTTTTCAAAAATAGATTTAAAAAGTGGATATCATCAAATTAGGATGAAACCAGGAGATGAATGGAAAACAACTTTTAAAACTAACTTCGGGTTATATGAATGGTTAGTAATGCCTTTTGGATTGTCCAATGCACCCAGTACCTTTATGAGACTTATGAACCATGTCCTGAGAAATTTTATTGGAAAATTTATGGTTGTTTATTTTGATGATATACTTATATATAGTAGATCTTTAGAAGAACATTTGAAACATTTAAGGATTATTTTGGATGTGTTTAAGACAGAACAATTGTATGCTAACTTAGCTAAATCTAGGTTTTGTCTGGAAAATGTGGTATTCTTAGGATTTATGGTAGGTAAAGATGGCATATCTGTAGATAAAGACAAAATTTAAGCTATTCAAGAGTGGCCTGTACCTAAGAGTGTAACTGAAGTAAGAAGTTTCCATGGTTTGTGTTCCTTTTATAGAAGATTTGTTAGGAATTTTAGTACAATAGCTGCTCCTTTGACTGCCATAACAAAAAAGGAAAATGGATTTAAGTGGGGTTTAGAACAACAAAAATCTTTTGAAACTCTTAAAAATAAATTAACCCAAGCACCTGTGTTAAGCCTTCCTGACTTTGAAAAGATGTTTGAATTAGATTGTGATACTTCAGGATTAGGAATAGGAGCTGTACTTTCCCAAGAAGGCAAAAAAATAGCTTATTTTAGTGAGAAATTAAATGGTAGTACTTTAAATTACTCTACTTATGAAAAAGAATTGTTTGCTTTAGTAAGAGCCTTAGAAGTTTGGCAACATTACTTATGGCCTAGAGAATTTGTGATAAATACTGATCAAGAGGCTATTAAATATTTAAAGAGTCAATAATAATTAAATAGGAGACAGGGTAGATGGATTGAGTTTATTGAAAGCTTTCCTTACATAATTAAGTATAAAAAAGGAGGTGATAATGTAGTTGCAGATGCTTTATCTAGGAGACATGCTTTATTAAATGCTGTAGATACTACTTTGCTGGGTTTTTCTTGTATTAAGCTTTTATATCTAGAAGATCTTGATTTTAAGGAAATTTATAATAAATGTGAAATTGCTACACAGGGAAAATATTATATATCTGAGGGTTATTTGTTTAGAGAAAATAGGTTATGTATTCCTAAGTGTTCATATAGAGGATTATTAATTCAAGAAGCTCATAATGGTGGACTAATGACACATTTAGGATTTCAAAAGACCTTAGACATATTAACTGATCATTTTTATTGGCCTCATATGAAAAAATATGTGTTGAGATATTGTGTTAATTGTGTGGCTTGTAGACAGGCTAAATCTACATCAAAACCTTTTGGGTTATATACTCCATTTCCTATGCCTAATCAACCCTGGACTGATGTTTCTTTAGATTTTATTTTAGGCTTACCTAGGACTAATAGAGCTAAAGATTCAATAATGGTTGTAGTGGATAAGTTTAGTAAAATGGCTCATTTTATACCTTGCAATAAAACAAATGATGCTATGACTGTGGCTGAATTATTCTTTTCTCATATAGTTAAGTTGCATGGAATACCTAAGACAATAGTATCAGATAGAGATGTTAAATTTATGAGTCATTTTTGGAAGGTTTTGTGGGGGAAAACTAGGGAGTAAATTATTATTTTCCACCACATGTCACCCTCAAACAAATGGACAAATAGAGGTAGTAAATAGGACCTTAGGTAATATGTTGAGAGCTGTCCTTGGAAAAAATCTTAAATAATGGGAATATGTATTACCTTAGGTAGAATTTTATTATAATGGGACCTTACATTCTACAACTAAGAAGACCCCATTTGAGATTGTGTATGGTTTTAATCCTTTGACTCCTCTAGATCTGAGTCGTTTGCCTAATGGTGAATTACAAAAATTTGATGCTGAATCTTGTGCTAATACTATAAAGAAATTGCATGAATCTATAGGTCAACAAATTACTAAGAAAGTGCAACAAATGGCTGAGAATGCTAATAAAAGGAGAATAAAAATGGTTTTTAAACCTGGGGATTTAGTTTGGGTACATCATAGGAAGGAAAGATTTACAAACCTTAGAAAATCAAAATTAGATCCTAGGGGAGATGGACCTTTTATTGTGTTAGAGAAAATTAATGATAATGCTTATAAAATTGATTTACCTGCTAATTTTGGGAATGTTAGTGATTCTTTTAATGTTGTTGATCTTAGTCCATTTATTGGTATTACTCAGGTTTCAGAGGCGAAACCATTCCAAGAAGAGGGGAATAATATGAATCTCCAAAATTTATATTTAATTAATTCTGCTAATTGTTATAAATCATTTTGTGCTTATAATTGTTTTTCTTATTGTGTGCTTGATTAGGGAAATTAATGCAGCACATGGAGAATGGACTTAAAGTTTGCTGTAGCTGTTGAGGATTTGTTGCAGCATTTTTTTTAAGTTTAGAAAATCCCATGTGATGCATTCGCCGAAAAATTGGCTAATGGGATTAAGTTGGTTTTAAGACCCGCCACCCGACCCATAATTAAATGGGTTAGTTGGATTGTGGGTTAATCATCCCTTAGTAACCATGATTAGCTAAATTATTTTTAGCTGATGGGAATTCATTGTATTATTCTTTCCTTGTATTTTAAGGCATGTAAACTTTTTTCTTGATCCAGCCATCGACTCCTTGTTTTGTTCCAGTTGATTGTTTGGGCTGGAATATAGGGCTGAGTTGTGTATGTTTTGATAGGCCTGCGATATGTGTTTGTATGTTCCCTTGCTGTATTTGTACGCCATATAAATATGGCCTATACTGTATTCACCGACACTTTTTGGTTGAATAAAATTTTAGTTTGGAAATTTCTCCATTCTTCTCTCTCTCTCTCTCGACTCTCTCTCGCGATCTCCTCGTTTGCATTCTTCTGATTCTTTTCTTCGATTTGTTCTTGATCTTTCTTACTTCTCAACTTGAGCAGCCATTGTAATAATTGCGCTCTGAGTTCTTAGATCTTCCTTTGGAGAAATCCTTAGGCCAATCTTGGGGAATCGAACCCCGCGCTCGATTATACTTCGATTCGTGAATTTTTTTTGAGAAACCCTTATAGGTTTCCATCATTCCTTCTCCTTTCCTCCTTTTCTTTTTTGTTCTTCTTCTTTCCTTCCCTATTTTTGGCTTTTTTACCACCATTTCCACCATGGTGCACCACCTCGGCCACCACTCGCCACCCTTTAGTTGGTGGACCAACCACCAAGGTCACTCCAACCATCCCCCTTACCATTACTATCCATCACCTCCAACCACTGCCTTTTTTCCTTTCTTCTTTCTCTCATGCACCATATCATATTAGAGTGCATGGCCTATGCACCGCCTGCTAAATGACCGGGCAACAATTCAAATCTCCTACAGCATAGCCGTGCGACCTTTGCACCTCCTGGCTGTATGTAATTATTTCTCTCGGTCTGATGTGCACTACTGGAGCACAAACATGGAACTTTCACACCACCTGCCCATGCATCTTTTCTCCTCTCAACCTGTTGCTACATATTCGTGCAACTTTCACACCACTTGGCCATGTACCATATTTTCTCTTGACCAGGAGCTTAAGGGTAACTCAATCATTATGAAATAATAAGGAAATTTTAGTATATTATGTGTTAGGAGGATTAAAATATGATAATAATAGCATGAGGAATTCATGGAAGTATTATTATTATTATTTTGGGTCCTTAAATGATTTAATGTCTAATTTGGGGCAAACTATCTTGTAATGATAATACCATCATTCCATGTTTAAGATTTAGAAGTACCTATTAAATTGGTAATCATGAAAATTTCTTCGGAGGTGTTATGACCATTCTATGGAATTTAGGTCTTGGATATTTTTGTGATTAACAAATCAAGATGATATTATTAAAATATAATTATGGGAATAAGATCATGCATATTGGGTATGATAAAAATGAGGGGATTTGGAGATGATATAATATAAGTTGTGTGAATTAATCAATATGGGAGAATGAATACTAAGGGGTGTGTAATTAGGGTTTTAAAGGATTTAAGGACTTAGATCTATTTTTAATGTATTCTATGCTTGAGAATCAATCTTGAATAAGCTACTAATCAATTAAAGTGAAAGAGCATGTGAGTAGGGCCAAGGTAATCTAATTTTCTACACACACACACACACACACACACACACACACACACACACAGATATGTATGTATCTATTCCCATTCCACCGGTGAGAATTGTGGCTCGAGAGCATTTTTCCCCGAGAAGATATTTTTAATCTCCGTTGCATCGGAAAGAATAGTGGCTCGGGGGAATTTTTCCCTAAGAAGGTGCTTCAGCCCATTCTACCGGATTACGAATAGTGGGGCCCCTACTCATTGTGAAATAAAAGTGTATCATTATAACTTATGGAAAATAGTACTAATGATATATATATATCTGTGTGTGTGTGTGTGTGTGTGTGTGTATGTATGTATGTATCCATTCCACTAGGGATAATTGTGGCTCAAGAGCATTTTTTTTTCCGAGAGGATGTTTTTAATCTCCATTTCAGCGAAAAGAATAGTGGCTCGGGTGTGTTGTCTCGGAGAAGAGCTCTAGATAGTTCCACCGGTTTAAGAATAGTAGGGTTCCTGCACTCAACGTATATAAAAGAATGAAAATGGATTATACTTAACAAAGGAATCTCGATCATATTTTGTCTTATAAGATGTTTCATTTATTTGGTTATTCCCTTATTTATCTAATGTGAAAGCATGTGTCATCTGTATCCCTACTTTGATAGCATGGTTCCCTTACTCAGTATGTAGTGTAGTGACCATCCATTTTATGGGTACTACTTATTCCCACAAGGAAAAGGCCTTGCATCTTATGTGTAGGTCTCAGAAGATCAGTTAGATGATTATGCTGCCTTTGATGCCTTATGTGGGGATGAGTGACCTCATCTATATTAGGGTTGGGTGAAGAGTAATTGTTACCTAGTTTATGTTTTTTGTTGGATACCCTTTGTGGACTTTTGATCCATGATATCCCCTCTTTTGTATTTTGTACTATTAAAATTGGAGTTAGGCTCCAAACTTAGTATTTTAATACAAATTTTCTTTTGTTTATAATTTCCTTATGTTACTTTAAATGTTTTAGCCTTGTGAATGATGTAAGGATGGTTACATAAGCTAGAATTATGTCGATCATTGCACTAACCCCCAATATTTACTTAATTACTTCTACTACAAGATGAAATTTTTTTAGTAGTAAAAATAAGGGTATTATAAGTTGGTAACTGAGATTTTGGTTTTGATTACCGTGTTTTGGTTTTCAAAATTTAGTTTTCAATGATCCCTCATCTAATTTTTAATGGTCATTTCACATTCCAGAAAACAAGTTTTCTGTTTATAAACCCGGATTAATTTGTGAGGAATAGGGGACAGGTAGCCTTTGTGGCCTTGAAATGTGAATTATGCGCATTATGTGTTAGTTAGCTAGGTAGGATTAGGCCTAATATAGCTATTTAGTCATCATGGCCTTCAATGGTCCCATTGGTCATTTGGAAGAGACATTTGAGGTATTTATTGAGTTCATTTGACATCTGACTTAGCCACCACCACTATCTCTGCTTCACCCACAAGAGGGTATTAGAGAAGACTGGCTTCGAAGGGTTACAGGACACCACCCACTAATCTACATCGGAGATGAGGACCCATTCATCCTGAAGGGATAGATTCAGGACTTGGATAGGACGTTTGAGGCAGTTAATTTCCCATTAGCCTAGAAGGTAAATATTGCGGACTTTTTCTTGCGAGGAGTTATCCACACCTAGTGGGTAGGTTGTCGTGCATAGGATGGGCCGTAGATGTCTTGGGAGGACTTCAAGAGTGATTTATGCTAAGTTCTACCCTGAGAGTCTCTAGCTAGGGATCACAGCTAGAGATTCAATTGTGATTTACCAGTTTGAGTAGGGACTCCATTTTAGCATCCAAAGGATGATGGGAGTTATGGCTTTTTAGGACTTGGCCACGTTATATGAGAAGGCTTGTATCACAGCTACATTAGTTTAGGAGTATGCTTCCATCTTAGGTAATAGGAAACTGAAGTTGCAGGGTTCTAGAGGTAAGATCTAGTACCGAGAAGGAAGACCTCTAGTATAATACCCCATTTTAATAAATCCTTAATTCAAATAGCCAAGACTTAAAATTGGATTAGCAGGCGTAATTAATCATAAGATTCTTTTTAGAAAGAATGTCTTGTTGTTATTAGTAAGTCTATAGTTATTAAAATATGATAATAACCCATACTAGTGTATATATAAATAGAGGAAGATAAAAGATTAATGACGGTAATAACAACGATAATAATAAGAGTGTAGATAGTGATCAAAATAGGAATGATGGTAATAACAATAGCCTTATGATAAGTAACACTCCTAAAATAATGCCGATAACAATAATTGTGAGAATAATAATGTTAGAAATAATTATGATAATAAAGAGTGGTAGTGATAACACTAATAATAATAATATTGATCATGATAATAATAGTGAGAATAATGGTGATAATAAAAAATTGAATAGGTAGGATTTTCCTTAGTATCTATATACTCTTAAAAGCCTAATACTGTTGGATATTCATGCTATCTAAATTTTAACCCAATCCCCATCATTTTTTCCACCCTAATATCAGCCTAATCTCACCCCAAACCTATCGAGCACCCTCTTCCCCCATGCAGCCTACTGTCACCTTTCTTCCATCCATGTGCAGCACCTCTCCACCCTAGACTCCTACCTATCCTAGACACTAACCAGCCATGTAGCCTTTCTTCCTCCCTAAACACATCCCATCACCCTCCATACTACACACCTCCCTCATGCCATCCTAACCCCAGTAGCCGCAGTAGCCCTAGCCTAACCGACCTCCCTGACCAACACAACAACATGCAACAACAACCCACACACGTAACCCAGCCCTTAACCAATCAATAGCCTCCATCTCCCTCTTATCCTAGCTTGCGCACCTGCTTGACCATCCCAGCTAGCTACCCATCCATTTCCTTCCTTCCCCACGCAACAGCCTGCCCTCCTGTAGACCTCTTCCTTTTTCCCATGCATTCGACACCCACCTACACCATTAACCAACCTGCAACATCTAACCCATCCAACTCTTACAACCACCCCATCTTTCCCCTATTTTACCTTCCTTTCTTCAGCCCCGACCTGCAGCAAGATCCCTCCTCTCCTCTCCCTTTTGGTTCTCCCCTTTTCTCCCTACAATTCCCTTCTTTTTCTTCTCCTACTTCCAGCACCAAGTGTCCCTGCTTGCAGCCTCCACTTCACTCCGTTTGCACCACTAAACCAGCAACTGGGTGCCTTTGTTTTGTAGCCCCAACCTACTCCCTTTCACCATGGAGCCCACTATCAAAAATCACCGAACTTGCATCCTTGCTAAGCTTCCCTCTCCCCTCATAATTTACCTCACCGAGCAGCAGCTCCTTCCGGCATAAGTATTCTACCCTCTGGTGTGTGTGTTATATGGTAGTTCCATACACCAACAGCCTTGGTTAATTCCCTAATCTTTTTCTGGGCATTAGTTCTCATATGTTGTCATTTTATTATTTTATTTAGAAAAGATACTAATGCATGCATAGTTGTGTGGATGGTGTTATTTATTTTTGGACAATATCGACCTTGCTTAAGGTATCCTTAGAAGAAGCTTTTTAATCCAACTAATCCGTAGATGGTAGAATCTTGTGTGAAAATGATAGGTTAGTTTTCTAAGATAAAAATCATTCTAGGTTGAGGATATCAAATACCTTGTATTTTGTTGGGAAATGGAAGCATATTGTTGTTTATTTCTATATGTACATTATGATGTGTTGACTAATATATGTTATCATGCTAATATGTATATGCCTAGGTAGTATTCAAAAAATTGAAAGTGTATGCTTATGACAACTTATATGGTTTATGCTAAATAGAAATGTGCATGTGTAGGGTTAGAGTCCAACCAAAATTTTTTCATGTTTCATGGTAGACCTACAAATTAGTTAAATGTGCCCCTTGGATATTTTAGATAATTTTAGGCGTATAGCATGTTAACTTAGAGTAAAATGTGCTTAAATGGTGATTATTGTGTGTTGCAAGTTCTAAGGGTAAAAATAAAAATTTTAGATACCATGATTCATATTTAAAAGTTATTTGTGGAAATTGCATGAATTTTGTGAGATACTATAAATGAATGCTAGGAGTGTATACGTGTACTACGTATGGTGAATGCTTAGGGGTAATATGGTCTTTTGTCGTACCGAAGAAATTATTGTATGATAAATTATCGTTAGCTATTTTATGTTAGCATTTCGATGAAAAATATTCTATAGAGATAAACTTGGTAATAAAGTAAAGGAAAATGTGGTAGTTATAGGTTGAAGGGTATTTTGGTCATTAGGAAAAAATGTTATTCAAAAGCGAATAATCGAGCTAGTTGGCTTAAGTGTTGGCCTCAGAATAACTTTGGAAATAATTAAACTGATTCTTTAGATTTGGCATTAGTTTATTGATTGATGGCTAAGTTGTAATATTATGGACCTTGCTATTCTCAAATTAATAACCTAGAATTTCATAAGACATTAACCACTTAAAGAGGAAGACTTGAGTTTGGAAAGGAATCTCATGCCTCAGATTTGGCCCCCGAGTGCATAATTTGGGCCTTCGGGTCAAGGGGCTCACTTACGCTCTATAGGTATTCCATACACCCTATATAAGGACTTGAGTTATAAGGTTTAGTATGGACGACTGATATGTCGTTTGGCTTCCTTGGCAAGCTTTGCCCTGGAATTGAGTGAATTAATTTGGTATTACCTCCCTGATGCTCATTGTCTTAGATATGGGATTGTATTCCACTTGAGAATTGAGATATAAATGATATAATTGGATTAGACACCCACCTTAATATATTTGTAATAATTAGATTTGGCGTGACTTGAGTTTGGTTAGATTGTTTGGAATATCAATAATTCTTCCTATTATGCTATAAAGTACGATCGTTGGTATTTTGAAATGGTTGTGAAATTATAAGCATGTTTTCAGTGTCTTTTCTAGGAATATTGACCTAACAAGTATTGTTAATTCTGACGTGGAATTGTGTCATGAAATTGTGGTCTTGCATGCAATCGTATATTTTAATTGAGTCCCTTATTTGTATGATAATTGTAAATGTAGGTATGCTACCTCTCCGGAGGCGTTGTGGTTTACTCAGTACGAGGAAGTCATACTGATACTATTACTTTTCAGAGAAGTACGTTTGTGGCATGCAATGGTTGAAGGATTTTGAGGAGCATCACCCAAGAAAATAGTTAGAATAAGGGAGTGAGTGGACCCTACCCCTATTCCCTTTTTTTTTTTGTAATATTTGATGGATTGGGTAAGGGTAATGGCAAACCACTGTTGCACCTTCGTGTGCCCCCTTAATTATTTTTTGAAAATTGTTTGTCACTTAATTACCTATATGGTCTTATTGTATGGATAATCTTTCATTTACAAAACCCTTGTTTATGTATTGCTTTTCTCTCGCTTTTGTTTGGCTTGACTTGTTTTAAGCCTTAGCACTTGACATAAGGAAGATGAGGAGATCAGACTTATGTTGAGTGTGGCGGTAACACCCACTATTTTATAATTATCACTTTCGCTAAAAAAAAATTAAACAAAATTTTCAAGTCATTATTTTGGGGTGTTACATTTAGGATTTTAGCATAAAGGTCAGAACTAATCTCAGGGAGGTTAGTATCAACATTAGGGTTAGTTAGGAGGTTAAAACAGATCTGTGGGTCAATCGAGGTGCTTCACATGCCATTTTTGTGGTTAGGATCATCCAAGGCTAACTTATCGAGGTGGTTTAATTTAGTGTAGGATGTGTGGTCAGTTGGGCCACCGATCTTTTGAGTATTAGCGATAGCAGGGTTAGTATCAGTAGCATGCACCACTAATTCTACAACAATAGGCATTTCAGTAGTGAACCTACTAGTAGTCTCAATTCCACCTTTAGTAGAGAGTACCTGTGTAATCCCCCAAAATTTTAGAAAACCTATAATTTAATAAATAACTTTTATTGGAAATAAATTAACTTTTAAAATTATTTAGTTTAATTATTTTAGTACAAAAATTTAGATAGGTGATATGAATCTTAAGAACTTATATTTAATTAATTTTGAAAATTGCTGTGAATTATT
Organism: Tamarix austromongolica; assembly: GCA_039764185.1. Lineage (NCBI taxonomy): Eukaryota > Viridiplantae > Streptophyta > Magnoliopsida > Caryophyllales > Tamaricaceae > Tamarix > Tamarix austromongolica. Next base: position 75,539,762 of record CM077817.1, read on the forward strand.
TACTTATAATTGTTTGTCTTATTTGGTGAATAAATAGGAGTGTAATGCAGCATATGGACTCTATGGATCTTTGGATGCAGTTGCTGGAATGTGCAGATTATGTATCTAAAGTGTGCAGATTATGTAGTTTTTTTTGTTAATTAATTGTAATCCCATATGATGCATTCGCCGGTCGAAATTGGCTAATAGAAATTAGGTCGATTGTATAATCCACCACCCGGTCCTTAATTTTGGACTAGATGGATTGTGGATTAATCAATCCTTAATATCCATGATTAGCTAAAGTGTTATTTTAGCTGATGGGAATTAAGTCTTAAACTTAATTGTATTTGGGGAATTTTATTTCGTGGATTGATTGGGCTGGTCGACTATTTATGTGGCCCAAAGTAATAAGCCCGTTCAGCCTTTCCATTGTAAATCTGGCCGTGTATTCGTTGGTCTGTATTGTGTATTTGTACGCCGCTATACGGTATGTAATACGCATATAAATAGCCTGGTAAATGTGTAATAGTGAATGATTCTTTTTTACATAATATTTTGCTGAAACCTCAATTCTTCTCGCGACTTGTCTCTCTCTCTCTCGGCGATTCTCTCGCTCGCTCGTCTTCTCTTAATCTGCTCTCTTACCTTTGATTGATCTTGATCATTCTTTCTTCAAATTTCAGTTGCCGTTGTACAAACTGTGCCTCTGAATCTTTGGGTCTTCCTTTGGAGTTGTTCCTTAGGCTGAACCGGCAAATCAAACGTTGCGCTCGATTAATCTTTCGATCCTTTCGAGAAACCCTAACAGGTTTCCATCAATAGGAGTATTTAATAAATTAAAAATAAATATTTTGTTATTTTACCATATTATTTTTACTTAAATAAATTTTCAAACTAGTATTTTACTATAATTATCCTTTTTAATCCCATATATTTAATTATATTAAATTAAATTATTAAATAAATTTATTATAAAAAATATTACATCCTATTATTTTATAAATTCAATTATTTCAAATTTTCCCGTTTTCCTTTCCTTTTCTTTTCCTTCTCCTTTTCTCCTTTTCCTCCTTCTTTTTCTTTTCTTTTTTTTCTTTTCTTGGCTCGGGCTGCCAGGCTTGCCTCATTGCACCTGGACCGGCCGATGGCCCATTCTTCCCCCGACACGCACAGCTAACCCAGCCCGTCTCCTCTCCTCCTTCCTTTCTCCCCTGGACCGGCTGGCCCAATCTCTTTTTTTTCCCTTCCCCGACCGGCCATCTCCCTTTTTCTTTCTTCTCCCCTCTTTTGCCTCAATCCAACAGCACCCCGATCGACACCCCAACCTGTCTTCATCTCCTAGTTCTGCCACCCCGAACACCTCACTCGACCACCGCCTGCAACCTTGCTGCTACCACCTGTCTCCCCCCTCTCTCTCCCTCTCTCTCTCTCTCCCCTGCCCTTTTTTTATCATAATTGCGGAAACTGGGCAGCCATGCACCCCATCTCGCATGGCTCCCCTTTCCTCCCCATCGTCACCTTCTCCCTGCCACCCTGCAACACCCAGCCACCGACCGGCCACCTATCTCCCCTACCCTCCCTTTTCTTTTTCTTCTCCTCTTCAACCCATTTTCTACCCATCCTCTCGAGCCTTTACCCCCGACCTCCTCTCCTCTCTCATTTTCTTCCTCTCCCATCTTTTCCCCTTTGTTTTGCACGCTGCCACCCTCTGCCGCTCCAACCTCTACACCTAGCTCCTGCACTATCTTCTGCACCCTTCTACTACCTCCCTGCACCGCCCCAACACCGTCCAAGCCACCCCGCAACTCCCTCTTCCTCCCCTCTTATTTTTCTCCTTGCATTTCTTCCTTATCGGTAGGCCAGCTGCAACCCATCCTTCCGCCGCCTTCCGACCACCTATGTCGCCACCCAAACCACCAATCTCCTCCCTGCAACCTCCTCTACCACCCTCATACCTAAATTTCTCGAAACTAGCCCCTACACCCCTTCATTTTTCCCTTCTCTTTTCATTCCTTCTCAGCCTCTCCACCTCGACAGCCATCTTCCCCACCTCGCCGCCGCCATCACCACCGCTCTTGACCGCCATCAACCCATCACCAGCCTCCAGTTACACCCCCTCTTCACTCCTACACCATCCCCTTGCCTCCAAACCTCCCCCATCTATCTTCTTTCCTAGCCCCAAACCACTAACCCAAAAATAACTAAATTCGCCTCCTTTAACCCCCTCTTCGAGACTCCCTCCTTTTTATTTTGCATGCAGCTCATGCTGCATGATTTAGTATTTTAGTAAAATTTTTTTAAGGTATAATAGCATTTTAAGTTAAGTGTTTCATTAATTAAATTTTATAAAGTTTTATGCTTGGATTCTTGTTTCTAACATGATAAGTTTTGATACTATTTTTAGGTGTTGATTTTGCTATTTAAAGCTTGAATCTTTAACCGGGATACCGGTAAGGTTCGATTTTTATGGGATCTAAGGTAATCGTTAAACCCCACTTAAATGCTTGGATAAACGTATGTTTACAAATTAAGATTTTTAATATGTTAGCATAATTTATATGTTGGCTTGTATTGTTTAATAAAAAGGAAAGTATGCCCTTTATGTGCTATGTGTGGAAATGTTGCTTAAGGAAAGAGTTTGGCTATTAATGGAAGCATTAAGTACCTATCCTTGTTATTTTATGTTATTGTGACCCTTTATGTATGAATAATTATTATTATTAGCCCTAGGGGAATTTTAGTAATATTCCTTGTGCAAGATTATGGCCTAATATGTGGGGGTGCTAATATTTATTAAGTTAAAATATAATAGTTGGTGGAGTTGGATATTATTAATGGAGTGTTAATATTATTATTCCATGTGGAAATGTTATTTTAATAAAAGTGGGGTAATAAAGGGGGTAAAGTGGCAATTTTGAAGGAAAAGGGCAATATGGTAACTTTACAAGTGAAAAGGGGTATTGTGGTAATTATGGAAGTTAGGGGTATTATGGTAATTTTATAAGTAAAGAAAAAGATGGTAATTCCTCAAGTAAAGGGGCATTAAGGTAATTTTGGAGGTAGAGGGGCAAAATATTAATTTTATAAGTAAATGGTAATATGGTAATTTTATAAGTAAATGACAAGATGGTAATTTTATAAGTAAGAGGTATTATGGTAATTTTAGGAGTAAAGACTAATATGGTAATCTTTGAAAAGAAGGGAAAAATGATAATTTTGTAAGGAAAGATAAAATGGTAATTTTGGATGTAAAAGGGGTAAAATAGTAATTTGTAAAGTAAAAGGGGTGTTATGAAAATTTTATAAGCAAAAGGGTATTGTGGTAATTTTGTAAATAAAAGGAAATTATGGTAATTTGGAAGTAAGGGGGTAGAAGGGTAATTTTGTAAATTAAAAGGACATTTATGGCAAACTTGGGGGTAAGAGGTAACTTGGTAATTGTGATAACAACGAAGGATAAGTTGGTAATTAAATTATGATTATAAAAGGGTAATTGGATAATTATGATAATAGAGAAGGGTAATTTGGTAAATTAACAAATAAAAGGGCATTATGGTAATTTTAATAATGGAGAAGGGAAATATAGTAATTATAAGAATGGAGAAGGGTAAATTAATAATTATAAATATGGAGAAGGGTAAAATAATTATAAATATGGAGAAGGGTAAATTGGTAATTATAATTATAAAGAAGGGTAAATTAATAACTATAATTATGAAGAAGGGTAATTTGGGATTTATAATAATTGAAAAGGGTAAAATGACAATTTTAATAATTGAGAGGGGTAAAATGGTAATTATAATAAAGGAGAAGGGCAATTTGGTAATTTATCCAACTAAAGGGCAATTTGGTAATTTAACTGACTAAAGGGTAAATTGGTAATTATTTAACCAACTAAAGGGGCAAAATGGTAATCATGATAATGAAGGAGGGTAATTTGGGAATTTATCCAACTTAAGGCCAATTTAGTAATTATAACAAAGGAGAAGGGCAATTGGTAATCTAACCAACTCAAAAGGGAAACATGTTAAGGTTAACAATTATGAAGGTTGAATGGTGATCTAAAAAGCGTGGAAGATAACTTAGTAACATAAACCGAGCAAGAAGTAAATTGATAATTATACAACCTTAAGGGTAATATGGTAATTTGTCAAGTAAGGAAGGGATGACTTAGCAATTATATAAGTAAGGGGTAAATGAGTAACTTGTACCTAACATGTCGTTGTGATTGTGGAATTTTATAATATGATTCAAATAACATTGATTAGTAAGGTAAGATTATTTGATAATTAGTAAGTAACACAAGAACGAATCCTAATTCGGATTTAGATGAGATTATGATGGCCTTAATGATCTCTCTGTGTTATATTAGATAACCGCCTGAATAAGAAATGACTAATGATATAGTCTCTGATTGGGATTCAAGATTTCTTTCGCAATTATAGGGGAAGCTGTAGGAGACTATGGGCATGAGATTGAGGATGAGTACAGGGTTTCATCTAGCTATGGGCTATGATCAGACGAGATGAGATTGAACTTGATGATTCTTTGGCCTATAAGGAGAGGCCTTGAGGATTCTCGATATCATGTTTTGACGCACCTAAATGAGCTCATATTCGCTTGTGAAGATTCTTTGGAGTTGTTATGGGGTAGAGGAAGCGACTTGGGATACCGAGAAAGATATGCGTGAGGGATATCCCGAGCTCTTTAGCTCAGGTGTGTTAGAATTGTTTTTTTTTCATTCAAAGGGGTAATACTCGGTAGTATATTAGTAAATCCAATGCATTTAACCACAAAAATTACTTCCTTACCTCCTTTTTATCTTCTTTCCTATCCTAGACTTGTTGACTTTGGGGATGAAGTTTCTTTTTAGGGGGTAGTGATGTAATATTCCAAAAATTTGAGCCTAATCCTTCATCATTTGTACCCTAATTTGATTCTAATCTCAATAAATCCTACGTTAACCTTAACCTAACTCCTAATCCTAAATCTTTAACTAAATCTAAAACCTTGACTTAGATAAACCATAATTCATAAACCAAAAACCCACTAAAATCTCCACTAATCCTAATTACTTTGGCTAATCTAAAATTACCCTAAACTAATCCCCCAACCATTCTCTTTTTCCTTTTATTTTCTTTCTTTCTTCTCCTCCTCTCGCCAACCTCAAGCTACACTTTTGACTTGTTGCAACTTGTACTTGTAACTTGCACCATCACCCATCACCTTTCTACACCCTCATCCATCACCCATCACCTTTCTCCTTCTCCTTCTCTTTTTCCTTCTCCTTCTCCTTCTCCCATCTCTGAATACTTGCACACCCCTATGCGCACCACCCTATTTCCCTGCATCCTTCTTATCATTTTCATCCTTATGCAATACCTACATATAACCATCACTACCCTCACCCTATAGCTACTATCCTACCACTAACCATCCTCTGGAATCATCACCTTGCAGGTGCACCATTACCATCTCACACTACACACTCTCCACCACCGTTTCCACCACCATGGACCACCTCGGCCACACTCACCTCCCTTTGGCTATTGGATTGACCACCAAGGTCACCCCAACCTTCCCCCTCACCATCGTTGTCCATCACCTTCAACCATTCCCTATTTTCCCTTCTTCTTCCTCTCATAAATCGCAGCATTTCAAAGTGCAAAGCCTATGCACCGCATGCTGCACAGTCATGCAACACTTAATATCTCCTATTGCACAACTATGCAACCTTTGCACTGCCTAGCCATGCGTCTTTTTTCCTCTCAGCCTGCTATGCACCGTTGCATAATAGTCATACAACATTTGCAACACATGGCCGTGTATCTTTTCTCCTGTCGACTTGTTCCTGCACAGCCATGCAACTTTCGCATCGCCTGGCCGTGCACTATATTTTCTCTCGACATGGAGCTGTATTGCCTACTACACAGTCGTACAACTTCCTATTTTTGGCCATGCACCTCTATTTTCACCCCCAAACCTTGTCTAAACACCATAAAAATTTAACCATAGCTCCACCACAAATTCCTCTACACATACACATATATCAAGCTCCATTTTAACTATGGTTATATCTATTTTTACCCTATTTATCTTAATTTCTCTTTTGATTTAACTCTTTGAGCCTAACCATGATTTTAATTATTTTTTGTAGGTGGTATTCTAGTAGCTTTGGAGGAGGAAGTCTAGGATTTGCGTGCTTAGAGCCTAGTGTCCTAGTTGGTAAGGATACTATTTGATGTTTAGGATCATTGGTATTATTTTCTTATATGGATATATGTTTTTTTCATGATATTGTTGATATATGATGTAACATGTATTGATCTTGATATTTTGTGATGATATGAATGTTGAAAGAAAGTAAGAATGGATAAGAGGTACCATTATCATTTTGTTGTGATAATGTCATATTTTTAGATATATATTATGGTATGAAATATGGACTAAGTGAGTTTTTGATAAATGGACTTAAAAATTCTCATGAGGTATGATGATTAACTGTGGATTTGGAAAATAATATCTTTGGAAAAATAAAGGTTTTTATTTGTGCTTAAGGGTAACTTGGTCATTATTGGAGAGTAAGAAAATTTTGGTATTTTATGTGTTAGGAGGGTTAAAGTATGATAATAATAGCATGAGGAATTTATGGATGTATTATGGTTACTTGGGATCCTTAAATGATTTAATGGCTAATTTGGGGCAAACTATCTTGTAATGATAATACCATCAATCCATGTTTAAGATTTAGAGGTTATCTATTAGAATTGGTAATCGTGAAAATTTCATGGGAGGTGTTATGACAATTCTATGGAATTTGGGTCTTGGATATTTTTGTGATTAATATATCAGGATGAGATTATTAAAATATACTTATGGGAACTAGATCATGCATATTAGGTATGATAAAAATGAGGGGATTTGGAGATGATATAATATAAGTTGTGTCAATTAATCAATATAGGAGAATGAATACTAAAGGGTGTTTAATTAGGGTTTGAAAGGATTTAAGGACTTAAACCTATACAATATGCATATCTATTTTAAATTTGTTCTATGCTTGAAAATTAATTTTGAATAAGCTGCCAATCACTTAAAGTGAAATAGCACGTAAGTAAGGCTAATGTGATCTATTTATATATATATATGTACCACGTTCCGCTGGGGAAAATAGTGGCTTGGGAGTGTTTTGCCATGAGATGATGTTTCTCCATTCTAACGAAAGAATAGTGGCTCGGGAGTGTTATGCTGTCTATGATGCCTTATGTGGAGATGAGTGACTTTATCTATGTTAGGATCAAGTGAAGTGTAATTGTTATTTGGTTTATGTTTTTAGTTGAATATCCTTTTTGGACTCTTGATCCATGGTATCTCCTCTTTGGCATTGTGTATTGTTAAACTCGAAGTTAGGATCCAAACTCAAGTATTGTAATATAAATGTTCCTTTGTTTCTTATTTCCTTGTGTTACTTTAAATGTTTTTGCCTTGTGATTGATGTAAAGATGGTTGCATATGCTAGAATTATGTTGATCATGGCGGTAATCTCCAATATTTACTTTATTACTTCCACTACAACACAAAATTTTTCAACAGTAAAAATTGGGGTGTTACATTTACCTTTTTATAAAAATTATTTATCTTAATTCTCCTCATTTGTATTTTTATTGATTAGTACATAAAATTTATTTATTATTTCTTCCACCTTTTTTATTATATTTTAACTCTATTGAACAATATGGTAATGTTTAGAAGGTTGATCGTCTGCCTGTGAATTATGCTTTCTTGGCTCGAATGATTTTAAAAATTTATCATTTAATCATGGAACATTTTTTGAATTATAATTTTTTATTCTAGTAAGCAAATTTATGTGTTGTGGTATTATTTCAAATTTTTTGCACTACTAACAAAAATGTATTATTTTTAAACCTATATATCCTAATTTTTATTTTATTTTAAACTAGAACAATAAGGGCATCATGACATTTTGCCTTATCCCACTTAAGTACAATATGTTTCAAATAATTTTACTTGAGTATCACATATTTTAATATTATTTTCACCTTAGTACCACCTTATTGATATTTTTAGTTTAAGACCACTAAAATGATGAAGTTTATAATATTACATAATTTCTTAGGCTAAAAATTTTTCTATGTCATTTGAATGAACAAACAAATAAATGAGCATGATTAGTTCACTAGGGAGAAGGATTTATTCATGACATTTTATTTATATTTTATATAATTTTTAACTCTAAGACAAAAAATACATACTATATATAATGCAAATAAAAACCATTTGAGAACTACAAATACAATAGGAAATAAAAAATTAATTAAATTTATTCAAAATGTTTAGAGGAATTTCACTTATAAAAAAATTTGTAAAAATATTTTTACAAATATTTATGACTCTGTAAGTATTATTTGTCTTATATATGAAGAAAATATTTTGTTTAGAGAGTAAAGGGATCAAACACAAATATCTACTACTTTATTCTCGATACACACATAATTTTGGAACTTCGAAATAAATGGTGTGCTCTAAAACATTTTCGGTTGGTGCTAAACATCACCATTACCCTTATTTGGAGAATAATGTAGTAGATATTTTTGTTAAATCCCTTGACTCTCTAAGCAACATTTTTCCAGTTCATTAAAATTTTCTTATAATTATGGGAAAATGCAACTTTTTCTCCTTGCTCAAAGTAATTAAAATTAGTCCATTGATCTTAATATTGAGTTTGTTGTTTGCTTCACCCGAAAGAAGTCATTATTCATATAATACACTATATTTTCAAATTTCACACCAAAAAAAGCTTGAGCTACATTTATGGTTTTAATTAATTTATAAAAATATCCCGCCTCCATATCAATTGTTGGCCAATTTCTTTATATAAAGTAAAATATTGTGGTTTAGATAAAAATAGTGATGAAAAATAATTTTTTAGCAACTATGTTCATTATTTTGCTACACTAGAATATATTCACGACTAATTTGTCATGAATTTTGTTTTTAGTGAAATGACCACGAATTTTCTATGGAAAATTTTTTTTCATGGAAATTTCATCATAAATTTGTCACACAAAAAGAAAATCACTTTTTTTTCATCGTAAATTGCCATGAAAAAAATCTTTTTGTGGCCACACTATAAATTTGCCAAAGAAAAATATTTTTCGTAGATAATATGCTATGAATTTATCATAGAAACAAAATATCTTTATAGCTAACTCACCACACATTATTTATAAAATTATATTTTCGTGGCTGACACACCATAAATTGTCTATGAAAAGATATTTTACATACGTAAATTGCAACAAATTTGCTATTGAAAGATATTTTGGTGACTAATTTATCATGAATTTAATATTAAAAGATATTTGTATAACTAGCTTGTAATAAAATTGCTACAAAAGGATATTTTCATTGTTAAGTCACTACAAGTTCATCACAAAAATTTATTTTATGGATAACTTGACATAAAATAATATTTTCTTAGCCTACTTGCCACAAATTTGCAAAAAAGAAAACTCCACATAAAAAATATATTCATGTGGCTAAAACCAATACCTATTTAGCTGTTGCTAAAAAAAGACCATATTATGAATTAATTTGATATTTTTTTATTAAATGTATAATACATTGCACTTTCATTCTTGCATTTTTATTATTTTGAATGAAAAATAAATTTAACTCATTATTAATTTTATTCACCTTAATCTATGAGGTGCTTGTTCAAAAATAAGCAAGTCGTAAGGAAGCTTATGTCCAATGTGTGTTAAACCATTTGCCACTAAGTTTTTTCTTTATAGATATGGAAAATTATAGAAAAGCAAAATTGGACATTAATGTATCTACTAATCCACAATGAGAGTAAGTCCATGATAATATATCTTCTTTGACTAAACATGATGCATTGTTACTACTGAGGCACAACTCACCTCCACTCGATGGAGTTTTCTCTTCATCAATGTGGTAAGTGAAAACACTTTCACTAGGTGAAGCTTTGGAGGGAAATGAAATTGCACTAAAATTTACCCTAGTAGGGGAATCTCTACTTAAAAACGCATATATTCTTTTCAAATTTTTTTTATTAATATTTATATTAATATTATAAATACAGAATTGTATTTTAAAATATAAATATTTTTTAACTTTACCCTAGATGGAGTTATCTCTTCGTCAATGTGGTAAGTGAAAACACTTTCACTAGGTGCTACTTTGGAGGGAAATGAAATTGCACTAAAATTTACCCTAGTAGGGGTATCTCTACTTAAAAATACATATATTCTTTTTAAAATTTTTTATTAATATTAATATTAATATTATAAATAAAAAAGTCTATTTAAAAAATATAAATATTTTTAACTTTCTATAAAGGCATAAATGTTTAATATTTGTTCCTATTAAGATATAAGCATTTTAAAATTTTAAAATTTAAGGTAATCTAAATTACTTACTTGAAAATTATTATTGTATTATTTTTAGTACAAAATTTTGTTGCATATACTAAAATTTTGGAAAAAACATACTAAAGCCTTCTAATTTGGTACAAAAGTTTTCATAATCTAAAGATCAAACTAATGGCACAATCTATAGTATATGCTCTATAACACCATTTCGGTAAATTTATTAACAATTAACCATAAAATAATAGCTAATATAGGTACCTTCATAGCTTTCCAATTAATTAAACAATTTCAATAATTTTTCTTCCAATTCACTTGTTTCATTTGTAGTTGTTCTACATGTTTCTATATGTGATAAGTTTGCTCAATAAGTTATCCAGCTACTTAAAACACCATGGCTATGATATGATGATTTAAACAAACAAAGAAATTACAACCATTTGGTTTCTTATATTGACGATACTATGAATGGAAATGGATCAGGTATGGGTTAAGTCCAGCCAGACCCATACTAGGTCTCGTTTATATTACCAAGATTCAGACACATCGGGTCTCAAAAGTTCAAATCTAGATCCAAACTCACCAAATTTAGTGGGTAAACTGGTTTTAAATGAGTCTAGCTATCTATGAAAAATAATAATTAATAATCTATGTAAATATGAATGCATTTATATCTTATATAGCTTAATATGTATTTTTTGTTTAAAAAATCATCTGAGTAAAACAAATATTTTAAAATAGTTATGTTAAATTTTTAAATGGTATTATAATGCTTTTGGAATGTAATATTACACATATTGCTTATAAAGTAAATATAAAAAAATAAAATTATAAAAAAATAAATAAGGAGATTAAATATTATTACAACAATGATGAAAAACATAATATTAGTATGTATTTATATATGTACACACACACACACATTTATATACTAAACATGTATGAGTTTGGAAGTACAGGACCTAGACCAAGACTCGTTTAGGTACATATGGACCCAAATCAGTTAGATCACAAAATCTTAGACCTAGACATACTAAAAATATGGTAGGTCTAGTGGGTGTGAGTTGGATCCATGACCTATTGCCATCCCTAAACTACACATGTATAATCATCTAAATGGATTACCAAGAGGCTTCAAAAAAAATAAGACATATATTTGTCACAATCTCAACTACTTCATATTGAGTGAATTAAATGTCATTATTGTATTTTAGATAATCTTGTTTTAAATGTATAATGTGGAAGAGAAAACAAAAAAATAAGGAATGTTAACACTATATCTATCATGAGGAGAAGTATGTGCATTCACCTAACCCATGGTAGATGTATAACTAGATATGAAAATATTAGACAAGAAACTTAACACATTAAAAAAAGGTATATAACATCTTACCTACTAACATCAACATGATATCAACATTTAAAAAAATATATCTCATTATGGTTATTAAAAAAAATAAAACATTATACCATAATATTTAAAAACAATTTCTCTATAAAATGATACCCATATTAATATACTTTTAATTTTAATACCATATATGGCTCTGATACCATATACGCCAAGGATCTAGGGATGCAGATGGATAACCTGAGGAACATAAAGAAGAAAGCAAGGAAAGATAGATAGATAGTTAGAAATATAAGCGGAAAAGATAGAAGGATAGGAAATGGATAGGATACAAGTTTGGGATTTTATTTGATAGTTTGAAATGTTTGATAACAAAGGTTTTTTGATCATTCCTTTATACAATGTCTTTTGTATTCCAGGAAAACTGACCCTTAACAATGAAGTCCTAAGACCCCTTTTATAGAAGAGGGGATAAGACTAAGACTAGTTTGAGAAGTGGATTTGGGAATCCACCGAAAAGTAAATAGTAAAAAGTAAACTGTAAAAAGTGTATTGCCTACAGTACTATCTAGAGGAAAAGTTTGAACAGTATAGGGTAAAAGTACAAACAGTAAAAAGTAACCTAAGGAAAGTAACAGTAATCCGCGTGGTCCTCCTTTGTTGCAGATTCCTTTGTCAACTTTCACTTTTGCTTTTTGATTGCTTTTACTTGATTCTTTTACCTTGGTGAAAACATTAGACGCCAAAAGTGTCTTGCAGGATTCCTTTCGCTTTTGTCGATGATGCTTTACTTTAGACATGAGTGTTTTGTTGAAGTGCTTTAAAAACTTCAGGGGATTGGGTAAGATTTTCTACCCACTTTTGAACACCGGATTTGCTGTCTTCTTTTGGGGGAGATGAAGCTGCTGCTTCATCTTCGATAGTGGCTTCATACCAAGATTTGATCTTTGGCTTTGAAGCCAAGATTTCTTGAACCTTTTCTTTCCCTTTCTTTCTCGTAGGCATACCGCTTTGAGTGTCCTTGCAGAAATTCTCTCTTGAGGAAGTCGGGTAAAGAATTTTCTTCGCCTTTTATGTGTTCGATGTTGAAGTCAAAGACTGAAAGAAGAGCTTGCCATCTGGCGAATATTTGTTTGCTGGCAATGTTCTGTACATTATTTTTGAGTATGTGTTTGGCTGACTTGCAATCGACTCATAATAGGAACTTTTGGTTAAGCAAGTCGGACTGGAATTTGGATATGGACTGAACTATTGCGAATATTTCTTTTTTGACAGTCGAATAGTTCTGTAGGGTTTGAGTCCAGTGACCAGATGTATATTGGATCACTGTTTCACTCTTTTGTTGAGACTGTTTGGTTTGGGCCAAATATTGTTCAAGTTTTTGGGCTTGGGATTGTTTAAGAATACCACCGTATCCTAGTTCGGAGGCATCGGTCTCATCTATTTTAAATAGGCTTCGATTTGCAAGGGTCATGCATGGGATAGACTGGATTGGGTTTTGATATGTTTGACGACATTGGAATGGGCTTGAGTCCAAGGCTTTGGGCTCTTTTTAAGTCTGTCATGTAAGGGCTTAGCAATTTGGTTTATGTTGGGCAGAATTCTAGAACATAGTTTAGGCTTCATAAGAACCTTTGAAGTTAGGTCTTTTCTAAGATTTGATCCGGAAACCTACACGCAAACTCTATGGACCGCTCGATGGGCACAATAGTACCTGACTCAATATAGTGGCCTAAGAATCTAACTTTGGTCTGGGCTAAGGATATCTTGGGCTTAGAAACTACTAACCCACTACGCTTTGTGATACTCAGGAATATCCTAAGATGTCGAAAATGCTAATCTAAACTTTTTGAGTATACTAGTACATCGTCTATGTATACTAAGCAGAAGTTTGAGTATGGATTAAAAATCTCCTTCATAATTCTTTGAAATTCAGACGGATCATTTTTTTAATCGAAACGACATCACATTCCATTCAAACTATCCAAAAGGAACAGTAAAAGCAGTTTTGTAACGATCTTCTGGTTTAATTTGAATTTGCCAAAAGCCTGATTTTAAGTCAAATTTTGAAAAGATTAATGGTGAATAAAGTCTTTCCAATAAATCTTTTTTTGTTTGGAATAGGGTATCTAATCCATTTGAGAGCATCATTTAATGGTTTGTAATTAATTACTAACCTAGGTGATCCTCTTTCAGTTTTAGAATTTTTGTTGACATAAAATGCTGCACACGACCAGGGTGATCTAGACTTAGAAATTAATCCTTTTGATTCCAAATCTTTTATCTCCTATTTTTAGTGTTCGATTAATTTTGAATTCATTTGAATTGGTCTGGCCTTAGTTGGTATTTGTCTCTCATTAAAAGTGTCTTCATACGGGAGATCTACCATATGGTTTTTTCTAGACCAAAAAGCATTTGGAAGGTCAGAGTAAATTTCTTTTTCGATTTGATTTCTAATTTGGTATATTTTGTCCCTAATTAGTTTTGTTTGTAACTGGTTTTTGATTCGAGATAGATTGACATTTTGTTTTAAGAAATCAAGGTCATTATGTTTTCCTTTGATTAAGAGATTAATTTAATCTTCATAAATCAAGTTTGCTTTTAACAAGTTTAGGTTTCTAGTCCTAGGGATTTCTAAAAAGGATAAGATATTATTTTTTCCTTTTGTTTTAAAAGAAATTCCTGACAGACCTACTTTGTATGGTGTGATTATATTAATGAAAGGTGTTCATAAGATAACTGATTGGCTAATGTCCAGGGTTATCAGATAGGTTGATTTTATTTGCAAGTTGTTACAAATTAAATTTGTCTCACATTTGTATTTAATCTTGAGTCTAGAGTTGTTTGCTGCAGACTGTTTTTCTTTGGTTTTTGAGAGAAACCTTTTGGTTATGATTCCTTCTTTGATGCAATTTAAGTTGGCACTAGTATCAAATAGTGCGACAGTATTGATTTGGGAGCCATCATCTAACCTAAGGGTTATACAGATGATGTATTTGCGTGAAGTAATTTCTCTGAGCATATGAAGAAATTCTCCTGAAACTTGTTTGTCTAAGTTTTGTTCATCTTCAGATTTTTCATGCTCACTGGGTTCTGAAGGTGAGTTTTGGATTTGATTAGACAGAATCATTTGTACGGTTTCACTGTCTGTTTCTTGTTTATGTTTTAAAAATTTTAATTCTCTTTTTACTTCTTTGATTTCCTGTTGTAGTTCTGAAGTAGTTGGAATTAAATTCTTCTCTTTTTGTTGCTTTTTGAGGATTTTTGTTAAGTCATAATTGTTTGTCGGTTTCATTGGAAGGATTGACCTTACAATGTTTGACAATGTTTGATGGTTCTTTTGGTTCAATTGTTCCCATTAATTTTTCTAGGTATTCCTTTTGTTGTAATGGATCTGATATTAATTGAATAATGTCTAAAACCATTTTTTGTTCTTTGGTCAATACGTTTATTTGATTTTCAACGATCTCTTCCTTTGGGTTAGAAGAGTGGTATGAAGAAGAATAAGATGATTCACTTATAAGTTCATCTAATTTTGGGTTTTCGTTATCATCCTCAGAGGATACTGGGAGGTTTTGTATTTTTTCCCTAGTTTCATCATCTAAGTCTAACTCACAAATTTGCGTATTCATTTTGCAGAATTTTTGAGTATGACCCATTTTTCCGCATTTGTAACATTTATAGGTTTTAAACCTATTATTTGAGGAAGATATTGTTTGTCTTTTTCCTTTAAGTTTTGGCTTTTGATAATAAGGAATCGGTTTCTGTTGTTGTGGAGCAGGTACATATTTTTGTTTTGATCTTTTGTTGTAAATGGTTTTACAATTTCCAGGGCATTTGTTTGACTTATTTGAAGTGCCTAAAATGGCAAATTGTTTGCAAAATGATCCCAGTTCCTGTTTTGTTTTATTTAATTCCCTTTTGAGTTATTTTTTGCTATTTTAGATCTTGACAGATTCTTAAACCTTCCTTTTGGGTAAAACTAATAAGTTCAACATATGTAAATTTCTTCTAGGGAATTTGGTTGCCATGTGCGTCTTTGATTTTGTTCCTAACCTTTTCTCTTAAAATGGGAGGTAAACTAGCTAAGAATTTCTCTTTCCAAAATGGTTGATTTGAGTCTTCCCTAAGCATTACTCTAGTCAGGAAGTGTTTTTATACCATTGGAAGTCACTAAGTCTTTTGCACCTAAGGTTTGACAAAAGCTCTGAATTTTTATCCTTAAGGTGTGAAGGGTCTCCTACGAAATGTAAAGATATGGAAAGGATAAGGGATGCAAAAACATCAGATATGGGTTTGCCATTTTCGAAAATAATTTCCTCATCTTCGTCTAATTTGATGGCTTCTAGGATTTGACTTTGTTCTTCCGAGTTTAAGTGGAAATCCCACCATCATTTTAATTGTCCAGAGAATCCTGCTATTAGAAGTTCTGCTATAGTTTTGTCAGAGGTGTTCATTTAGGCTCTATAGGCATTTGTAGCCGTAGTCATTTGTTGTAATAGGTCTATAATCTTATATTCTGACAATCCATCTACAAAGAATTGGCTTTGTAGTTGGGCTGAACTAATTTGTTGGGCCTAGTTTCAAGACTAAGGTCTGGTGATGTTTGCCTTGGTGTTAAGGTCCTAGAAGATGACGGTATATCCAAACGGCCTAGAACAGGTTCTTGTTCTCGGGCTTCATCTGATTCAGTTTGGTCATTTTCATGGATCATATTAATTCAGACTATTTGGTCAGGTGTATCAGGAACCTGATTTTGGCTAGACGAAGTTGAAGGAGCAATTAGGTTTAATTTTTCTTTAATTTATATTACAAATTCATCTTTTTGTGTTTGAATCTCTTTTTTACTAGATTTTGATAATTCAAAGGGTTTGAATACAGGCATCCTTTTTTGTTCAGTCTGTTTATTTTCTGAAACAGTTTGTATTGCCGGTAAAATTGTTTTTTGAATTTGTTTATCCAACTTAGTCAATTGTGTTCCAATTGTGTTTAAGTGGATGCTTGTGTAATTATTTTGTAACACATTATTTTTAGTGTTTTCTACTTCATCATCTTTTGGCATTCTAAGAGGTTTTAACTCTAAGGTGTTTTCTCCTGCAGGCATTTGAATGTTTTGTAGAGGCGGGTATTCTATTTCCACTATTCCTCTTTCAGTTTTCCTGGTTTTTGGTTTTGCTTGAATGGTTATTGGTTTTGCAGATTTGAATTGTGAATTTTTTAACCTTTTCGGGTCAATACCATTATTTTTTAAGTTCATTTCTAACTAGTCGAAAAACATGATTGTGCATTTGTTATCAGCTATGAATTTGTAAAAGTCTTCCTGAAGGCTATGAATTTCTTTTGTCGATATTCTTTTCTGAATAAAAGTCGGGTATGAAGAATTCTTTGTCAATTACAAATTCCTTTTCAAGGACATTTAGTTGATTTTCTGTTATATCTGATATACCAAGAGAATGAGGAGGTGATTCAATTTCTTCATCACTTGTTTGTTCTGTTCCCTTTTCTTCCTGTTTCGTGTAGTTTGCCTTAGGAATTCTGGTTTGGTAGTTTGCATCTTTAAACTAATGTCTAGGAGTTTCGTCTATAGAATTCCTTTTCTTTTGCACTTTGTCTTCCAGATTTATAACCTTGGTAAGGTTCGAAACATTTCCTAAGCTAATAGTGGAAGAGGTCGAGGCATCATCCTTAATTCTAAGGCTTGGATTCCTCCTGAAACTAAGTTTGACAGATCCATCATCGAATTGGGTTATTCGACTAAGGTTTGTATTTGGTTTTGGGATCTCAGGTTTGGGTTTTTCTTCCTGGAGAGGTTGAGCTTTTTCTAAGGTCCATTCCTCAAGGAGTTCTATTTCATTCCATTTTATTGTTTTGGGAATGACAGTGTTTGATCTTGTTTCATCAGTTTGTAAAATTAAGGTTTCACCCTTTTCTATTTTTGTAATTGCTTTAGTATTGAAGGTTATTTTCGCCACTTTGTAATGTATCCTATAGATTACTGTTACAGATACAAATCCTTCTAACATTTGATATCCATGCATTTTAATTTGAAGCGTCAAAGCATGCAAGATATTAGGAAAGCAATTAAAGAATATTGGACCAGAACAAAGACTTGATTCTACAGTTCCTATCAGGGAATCCATAAAGTCCATCATCCTAGCGTCCCTAAGTACAACTAAGATAGAAGTGTTCAGGCCTTCTCTAGTCAATGATTTAAATCCTACTTGGACTAATCCTAAGTGGATGTAATTAAATTCTTTTCTCCTATGTTTTGCGATTGATTTCTTTGATAGGAGTTGGATAGTTTCTAGAGGTTTTCAAATATGAAGGTCACGTTCTTCAGTTTTGATAACATAGTTTGTTGGTAAAATATGCCAGTTTGAGGTCCTATAAACCATTTCCTTTTGAATTTTTGGAATTTTCCACGTATCTATGGATCCTTCAAAGTTTTCAAATTCATATTCCTCAGTTTGTCTGCTTGAATCTCTAGGTCCTATGTCACGTCTAGAACCAGAACTAGAAGATCGAGAAAATAAATGCATGTCTCTATCCTATTTAAAATGTAAGCGGCTTTCACCCTCCTAAAACACAGCAATGATCTGCTTTGCCTTCCTTGACTTATAGGACTTATCGGTTGAACCTAGGAGCTTACCTCACGGCTTACATACAAAATGAGAAAGATAGTACACTTACTCCTCTCACAAGCTAATCCTGCTAGGCTCTGATACCATATATGGCCGTGAGGTAAGCTCTTAGATTCAGCCGGTAAATCCTATAAGTCCAGGAAGGCAATGCAGATCATTGCTGTGTTTTAGGAGGGTTAAAGCCGCTTACATTTCAAATAGGATAAAGACATGCATTTATTTTTTCGATCTTCTAGTTCTGGTTCTAGACATGACATAGGACCTAGAGATTCAAACAGAAAAACTGAGGAATATGAATTTGAAAACTTTGACGGATCCATAGATACGTGGAAAATTCCAAAAATTCAAAAGGAAATGGTTTATAGGACTTCAAACTGGAATGTTCTTCAAACAAACTATGTGATCAAAACTAAAGAACAGGACATTCAAATTAACAAACCTTTCAAAACCATCCAACTGCTTTCAAAATAATCAATTAAAAAGCATAAGAAAAATGGTTTCAAATATATCCACTTAGGTCTTGTCCAAGTAGGATTCAAATCTTTAACTAGAGAAGGACTAAATACTTCAATCTTAGCTGTTCTTAGAGACAGTAGGATGAAGAATTTCTGCGATTCTATGCTGGGTACTGTAGAGTCGAGCCTTTGTGTTGGTTCTATTTATTTTAATTGCTTTCCAAATTTTGCTCCTTCGCTTACTGATCCAAACATTCTGCATGCATTAACTTTACAAATCAAAACGCATGGCTATAATATGTTAGAAGGATCGATACCTGTAGCTATAATTTATAGAATTCACTATAAGGTAGCAAAAACGGCATTCAAAACGAAAGCAAGAACCAAATGGCAAAACAGAAAAACTTTATTGTTACAAACTGACGACTCAAGAGCAAACATAGTCATACCAAAAACCATAAAATGGAATGAGGTTAGTTTACCTGAGGATTGGACCTTAGAATAGGCTTTACCACCCTAGGAAGAAAAACAAAAACCTGAAATTTCGAAACCAAACACAAATCTGAGTCAAATAACCTAGTTTGATGATGGAACCATCAGACTTAGCTTTCGTAGGAACCCAAGTCTTAGGATTAGAGATGATGCCTCGACATCTTCAACCATAAACTTAGGTAACATAGCAAACCTACCGAAAGACATTAACTTAGAAAGAAAAACTCAAAGTAGGAATTTTGTAGACGAAACACCTAGAACTTCGTTAAGAGATAAAAATTACCAAACTAGAATTCCTAAGGTAAATTACCAGAAATAGGAAGATGAACAATCGGAACAAACAAACCTAGAAATAGGATCAACTCCAAATTCACCTAGCCTGTCTGACATAACTGAAAATAAGTTAAATGTTCTTGAAAATGAATTTGTAATTGACAAAGAGTTCTACAGAGCCGATTTTTATTCAAAAGAAAACACCAACAAAAAAATTTGGTTTATGAAAAATCTGGCAAAAGAAAGTCAAGAACTCCAAGAAGATTTTTACAAATTCTTAGGAGAACACAAAGTCAAAATCATGTTTTTCGATTGGTTAGAAATAGAATTGAAAAATGATGGGATAGATCCTAAGAAATTAAAGGATTCACCATTCAAATCTGTAAAACCAATAACCACTCGAACAAAAACCAAAACATGGCAAACAGAAAAGGGAATTGTTGAAACAGAGCACCCGCCTCTGCAAAACATCAATATGAGCTTTGGAGAAACCACTTTGGAATTAAAACCCTTAAGATTGCCTAAGGACGATGAATTAGAAAATTCAAAAACATCGTTCTTCAAAATAATTACACAAACATCCACTTAAATACAATTGGAACTCAATTGACTAAGTTGGATAAGAAAATTCAAAAAACAATCTTACCAGCAGTTCAAACTCTTTCCGAAAATCAAAACCCAGCACCAAAGAAAATGCCAGTATTCAAACCATTTGAAATTTCCAAAATGAGTCAAAAGGAAATTCAAACACAAAAGGATGAATTCGTAAATGCAATCAAAGAAAAATTAAATTTAGTTTCTCCCTTGACTTCGTCTAGCCAAAACCAAAATTAGGTTTTGGACACACCGGATCAAACAACCCAAATTAACATGGTAAACCAAACGGATCAAACAGAGTCTGAGGCGGCCCAAGAGCCTGAAACTCCTGTAGTAGCCCGTTTAGGTGACCCAATGTCCTCTAGGTCCACGATACCTAGACAAACCGCACCCCACCTTAGTCTTGAAGTAAGGCTCAACAAACTAGTTCAACCCAACTATAAAGCCAACTCCTTATATGAATGGAATATAGATGGACTATCTAAATATCAAATCTTAGGACTTCTACAACAAATGACTATGGCTGCAAATGCTTATAAAGCCCAAATGAACACTTCCGATAGAACCATAGCAGAACTCCTGATATTAGGGTTCTCAGGACAACTCAAAGGTTGGTGGGATTTACAGTTTACTACGGAAGAACAAAATCAAATCTTAGATGCCATCAAATTAGATGAAAATGAGGAAATTATTTTTGAAAATGGCGAACCCATATCTGATGCTGTTGCATCACTTATCCTATCGATCTCTCCACACTTTGTAGGAGACCCTTCACACCTTAAGGACAAAAACGCAGAACTTCTGTCAAACCTTAGGTGCAAAAGACTTAGTGATTTCCAGTGGTACAAAAACACTTTCCTAACTAGAGTAATGCTTAGGGAAGACTCATATCAACCTTTCCGGAAAGAAAAATTCTTAGGCGGATTACCTCCATTATTAGGTGAAAAAGTTAGGAATAAAATCAAAGAGGCTCACAGAAACCAGATCTCATACAACAAATTTACTTACAGTGAATTAATTAGCTTCACCCAAAAAGAAGGATTAAAAATTTGTCTGGACCTAAAATTGCAAAAACATTTAAAATGGGAAATGACAAAAACAAAACAAGAACTAGGAACTTTCTGCAAACAGTTCAACATTATAGGAACATCAAACAACCAAAAATGTTCTGGAAATTGTAGACCTAGTCACCCCAAAAGAACAAGATAAAAATATTTGCTTGCTCCACAACAACAGAAGCAGATTCTCTATTATCAAAAATCAAAACCTAAGGGAAAAAGACAAAGTGTTTCTTCTTAAAAAAACCCAGGGTATGGGAACAGAGATAGAAACAACTTCAAATGTTATAAATGTGGAAAAACTGGACACATTAAAAAATATTGCAAATTAAATAGGCAAATAAGGGAATTAGACATAGATGAAGAAACTAGGGAGAAAATTCAAAATCTCCTAGTAGATATGTCTGATGAAGAAACTCAAAATCCAGAATTAGATGAACTCATAACTGAATCATCTTCTTCTTCATACCACTCTTCTGACCCAGAAGAAGAGGCCTTTGAACACCAAATTAATGTTTTGATTAAAAAACAAAAATGGTTTTAGACATAGTTCATTTAATTCCTGACCCATTAAAACAAAAAGAATATCTTGAAAAATTAATGGAGTTAATTGAATCGGATGAACAACCAAAACCAATAAAGTTAAACATTCCGTCGAAACCAACAAATGCATATGATTTGACCAAGATTCTGAGTAAACAACAAAAATAAAAAAACTTAATTCCAACCACTTCTGAACTCCAACACGAGATTAAAGAAGTCAAAAAGGAAGTAAAAATGTTGGAACTAAAACAAGAATCTAACAGTCAAACTATACAAATGATCTTGTCAAAAAAAATCCAAAACTCATCTCCAGAAATAAGTGAACATGAAAAATCTGAAGATGAACAAAGTTTAGACAAATTAATTTCAAGAGAATTTCTTCATGTGTTAAAAGAAATTACTTCACATAAATATATCATCAGTATAACCCTTAGGTTAGAAGATGGTTTTCAAATTAATACGGTCGCACTATTTGACACCGGTGTTGACCTAAACTGTATCAAAGAAGGTATAATTCCACAAAAATACCTTTCACAGTCAAATGAGAAACTGTCTGTAGCAAACAGCTCCAGACTCAAAATCAAACACAAATGTGAGGCAGATATAATTTGTAACAATTTACAGATAAAATCAACCTATTTGATAACTCCAGATATTAGCCAAACTGTTATCTTAGGTACACCATTCATTAATTTAATAACCCCTTACAAAGTAAGTTTAAATGAAATTTCTTTCAAACACAAAGGATCAAAAAATTTTTTATCCTTCCTTGAAATTCCTTGAACAAGAAATTTAAACCTTCTTAAGGCAAACTCAATTTACAAAAATCAAATTAATTTACTTATTCAAAGTAAAAAAATTGATTTAGATTTCCTAAAACAAAATGTCAATTTAGCTCGAATCCAAAATCAATTAGAAAAAAATTGATTAAGGACAAAATTGACCAAATTAGGAATCAAATTGAAAAGGAGATTTGTTCGGCTCGGATCTCCCAAATGCTTTTTGTTCTAGAAAGAATCACATGGTAGATCTCCTGTACGAAGATAATTTTGACGAGAGACAAATACCAAAAAAAGCTAGGCCTATCCAAATGAATTCAGAATTAATAGAACACTGCGAAAAAGAAATTGAAGATTTAGAATCAAAAAGATTAATTTCTAAATCTAGATCACATTGGTCCTGCGCAGTGTTTTATGTTTACAAAAATTCAAAGATAGAGCGTGGAACCCCTAGGTTAGTAATCAGTTACAAACCTTTAAATGATTCTCTCAAATGGATTAGGTACCCAATTCCAAATAAAGAAGATTTGCTCCAAAGACTTTATTCGGCACTAATCTTTTCAAAATTCGATTTAAAATATGGCTTTTGGCAAATTCAAATTAATCCCAAAGACTGATACAAAACTGCTTTTACTGTACCTTTTAGGCAGTTTGAATGGAATGTTATGCCCTTTGGATTCAAGAATGCTCCATCAGAATTTCAAAGAATTATGAATGAGACTTTTAATCTATATTCAAACTTCTGCTTAGTATACATAGACGATGTACTGGTATACTCAAATAGTTTAGATCAGCATTTCCGACACCTTAAGACTTTCCTTAGTGTCGCTAGGCGTAGTGGACTAGTAGTCTGTAAGCCCAAAATTGCATTAGCCCAAACTAGGACTAGATTCTTAGGAAACTACATCGAGTCGGGGAATATTAGGCCCATCGAAAGGTCCATAGAATTTGTGTCTAAATTTCCAGACCAAATCCTAGACAAAGCCCAACTTTAAAGGTTCTTAAGAAGCCTAAACTATGTCTTAGACTTCTACCCAAATTTAAACCAGATTGCAAAACCACTCCACGACATACTCAAAAAGAGCCCAAACCCTTGGACTCAGGCCCACACAGATGTCGTTAAACCCATAAAAGCCCAAGTCCAGTCCATACCCTGTCTGGCACTTGCAAACCCAAGCCTTTTCAAAATTGTTGAGACCGATGCATCCGAAATAGGATTCGGTGGCATACCCAAACAGTGCCAAGCCCATTCTCATGAATAGTACTTGGCCCAAACCAAAGCCAAAGCCCAAATAGAAACAGTGATCCAATTCACTTCCGGTCACTGGTCGAAAAACCAACAGAACTATTCAACAGTCAAAAAGGAAATCCTTGCAATAGTTTAGTCCGTATCCAAATTCCAGTCTGAATTGTTAAATCAAAAGTTCCTGTTACGTGTCGATTGCAAATCAGCCAAACAGATCCTCAAAAAGGATGTACAAAATATCGCCAGCAAACAGATCTTTGCCAGATGGCAAGCCATCCTGTCGGTATTCGATTTTGAAATCGAGTATATAAAAGGTGAAGACAATTCATTACCAAAATTCCTCACAAGAGAATTCTTACAAACAACCTCCCTGCAAAATGCCTCCACGAAGAAAAGGAAAGGAGAAGGTTTAGGAGATATTAGCTACAAAGTTAATCAAATCGTGGTACGAAGCCACCATGGAAGACGAAGCAGCAGCCTCTTCAAATCAAGAAGCACAAGCTTCTTCAAATCCAAATCCAGATGTGCTCAAATGGGTGGAAACACTTTCCCACTCACCTCAAATGGTCAAAGCACTCCAAAAATTATCGGAACAAGTCGAGAGTTCTCCACCTGGACACTCAGGTATGGATTCTACAAACCCTGTTTACAAAACAGAAAGAGGAACTTTAATTCCTCTTGCTCCTTCAAATCCGATTTCAAAACAGTCTTCTGGAAAAGAAGTTTGCAAACTTCCTGCCTTGAGATCAAAAATCTCGAGACTTGAAGAAATTATTTTCAAACCTGATTTCAAAACCAAAGCGGAATAATTTATAAAGCCGCACTTTTAAATAGTTTCAAATCTCAAGGACGAGTTCTACAATCACGATCCCTTCGTTGCCCTTCAAAAATTGTTTTCAAATTGGGATTTCAAACCATGGCGAAGATCTGTTTTCTTACGATGTTTTATACATCCTTTTTGAGGAACTATTTGGCTGATTTGCAGTTGATGCCTACAAGGAATCTTTGATTCAACGAGTCGGACTGAAATTTGGATATGGACTGAACTATTGCAAAGATTTCTTTTTTGACTATCGAATAGTTATGTTGGGTTTGGGCTAGTGACCGGAAGTGAACTGGATCACTATTTCTGGCTTGGGTTGAGACTTTTTGGTTTGGGCCAAATACTGTTCAAGTGTTTGGGCCTGAGACTGTTTGAGAATACCACCGTAACCAATTTTGGAGGCATCGGTCTCAAAAATTTTGAAAAGGCTTGGGTTTGCAAGCGCCAGACAGGGGATGGACTGGACTTGGGCTTTTATGCGTTTGACGTCATTTGTGTGGGCTTGAATCCAAGGCTTTGGGCTCTTTTTGAGTCTGTCGTTGTAACACCCCAAAATTCACTACTTTTTTTTAAAGCGGAAGCAATTAAAATAGAAATACTTAAAACTTGTGAATTCTGGAAATGTTACCGCCACACTTAGTACTAGACCAGTTCTCTCCGATCGTTCCAGTACCAAGTGCTAGGGCTATAGAAGAGATTAACAATCAATTACAAAATTAATACAAACTAAACTCCAAATAATCATTAAACGGTTGTAAAACAAAATCAGAGTACGCATCAAGAAATGTAATTCATTTCCAAAAGAGAATTAAACTTACAACTGATAAAAGGTTCATTAAAATACTCAATCGAGTACTGAATCAGAAAATGGTAAATACTATACCAAAGAAATAACAAAAGGAATGAAATTGGGTAAAGAATGAATACGGCCACAACACTCTCGAACTTTGAGCCAAACATGCTCAACACTCAGCCCCAACTGATATCTCCCCCACCTAAACAAATTCAGAAGGGCATACTACTTGTGGGAATGAGCAGCACTCATAAAACGGGTGATAAGTACGCTACGTACTGAGTAAGGTAACCGAGCACTAAGGCCAACACATAAGCACATAATCCATGCAGAATAATAACAGGGCAATCCAACATAACAAAATAAAGGTATATGAACAATTCAGGTAAACGTACAGAGGCCCATATACACTACAACAAACTGGTGCATTAACGACCGATTTAGCGACCAATTTTTTTTTGGTCGTTATTGATATATTATTAACGACCACCGTCAAAAGTCGTCGTTATTGGTATATCTATTACGACCAATATATTTTTTGGTCTTTAATAATTAATTTTTTGGTCGCTAAAAACATTTAAGTATATATATATGTTTTATAATGATTTTTTTTTCAAATCTCTGAAATCCAAAAAAAAAATTAAATCTCTTAATTCCTTAAAATTTCACAAAAAAAAAACCTGAAACTGCACGCCCAGCCCGGCTTGTATTTCCCTCGTCTTTTGCCTTTCATATTTTGCCCTAAACGTCGACCTTACACCCGACCCCCGACCCCCGCCGCAGCCATCATTGCGAGTTCAACATAGCTCGACTGATTTCACCACGGAAGGAATTTTCGGTTACCCAGGAATTTCTCTCGTAATCATTCTTCTGTCATCAAGGATAAAGATGAATTTCCAAGTCTTTGCCACTCTATGCCGCAACGACCTCGAGCTACTCTTTCTGCTGCTGAAATCCAAACCGAGTAAGTCTTTTTGAGTTTTAACCTAATGGAATCGGAAATTGGAATTACTGTGATGTTTTGTTCATATGTCCGTGGAGAGATGAGCTCACGTATATGGTTTCCGTAGTATCTAATTCATTAGTTCCCTGTTGGGTTAACTGTAAATTGAGTGTCGGAAGTTTGATAACTTTGCTTTTACGCTCTCCTCTAGCCTCCACACTGTATGTAATGTGAAGAACGGAGGGTGTGTACTTCATTCTGAATGGGCAATTTTTATGCCGTCTTCGGTTACCTTCATCGTTTAATGGTACTCATGTTGGACTTTTTCCTGGGAATTTGTTTTTATCATCTAGAATTAACAGCTCGAGGCGAATACTGGTTATCAAATAATGAAAGAGAAGTCGCTTAGCCCCGGAAAAGCTTTTGTCGAAGTCCACTGGATGGTTTTAAATGATGCATCTGCCTAGGATTGCCTGTTGTATTGGGCTATACTTTATGTTGCTTTGTAGTTATTCGCTCCCTTACTATTCCGCTCTTAAACATCTAGGCATAGTTCAGATATTCTAGAATGTAAGTGAAGCTCTGGCCATGAGCTGCTATTCTATCGAATTTTCTCTATGCTAGGGTACATGTTCACTTTTGTCTAGGTAAAAAGCCCTGTGAAGCCTGGCTAGCTTAAAACAAGGAGGTTTAATGCTAAAATGAAAGTTTTAAGCTGATATATTACGTGTAATTGAACTTGATCTATGGTTAAATTTTCAAGATTTGTTTTCTGTCGAATAGTTTTTTTCAAGATGGAGCATTCTCACATCGCTGAACATAGTTCCCGGCCTTAGTGCCTTTTGCTGCCTACAATAGTAGACTAGAGATATATAAGCGACAAGGGAAATTTGGTTCACAAAGTAATATTTTCCAAAGAGGATATTGTTCCAACATATCATCCCCGTTCACTTTTAGGAACTGATGAATGCTGTGGAGCCATGATGATATTGCAATGACTTCTGATTGTTGAATTTTAAAGCATCTGCAGAGAATTGAAACATGATGTTTAGACATTTTTATATGCATTCTGACATTGCAATGTAGTTGACCTTGGACAGTTGGCAGCACTTCTGGTAAAATTGAGAAAAAGGCTATAGATGAGATAGGTTTTTCTTCTTGATCCCCCAAAGGAGAAAGAGAACAGATTGGTTCAGCTGATTTGATCTAGCAGAAGTGCAAATAATTTTTTCGTCTTATTTCTGTCTAGTTTGGGCAAGTGGATACAGGCTTTTCTTTTGTTGATGTACAATTTTTGAATGATGACTTTGAAGCATTGGATTGCTATTCAAGATTACTCTTTCACATATTATCAAAGATCTTGTTATTGCATTACTTGTTCAATGATTTTGAAATTAAAATATGGCTCTTTATTAATATGGGGAACACTGACAACAAATATGTCTTAATTTTTCTACAAAACTAATGCTATCTGTTCTACCATTTGGCATTTGCTTCTTGTTGTTATTTGATGCTGCAAAAGCAAAATTTGGTTGTTTGTCCTTGCTGAATCACTGTGCTGATTCTGTTTTCCTACAAATATGCTTGTCTAGCTCTTCATCCGCTCCCGAGATTCTTCCAAAAGGGCGTATCTATCATGAGACTTATGGGTGTCAAATGAATGTCAATGATATGGAGATTGTTCTGTCTATAATGAAGAATGCAGGACACACTGAGACAGTTGAGAATCCAGAGCATGCAGAAATCATATTTATTAACACTTGTGCTATCAAGGACAACGCAGAGCAAAGGGTATGGCAGCACTTAAATTACTTTTGGTTTCTCAAGAGGCATTGGAAGAGTAATGTCTCCATAGCAATTGTGGTAATAACTTCTCCTTACTTTGTTGTGTTCGATAATTGTTTCTTTGTAATTCAGTCCTGAGCTAGCAACATAGCAATTTGAAGTTGTTTAGTTCATAATACAAAGATGAAAATGACAAGGGCTGACATAACCATGAAAACAATGCATAAATATCATTCGGAAATAAGAAGGGATGCTACCTTTTCTTTGTGGCACGTTTAGGGAATTTACTGTTGAGAAATTGTGGGCGAAGAAAATTGTGTTCAAGATTTGTTTACCTGGATTTGAGGCCCCCACCCCCTTTTCTTTTCACGGGTAGTAAAAAACATGTGCTATTTTTCTGGTAATAAAGACATGCAATGCCATATGGGCTAGGGAGACTGCAATATGATGCATGATTTTAAAATTTGAGATCCTAGTAGCTCTGTGGAACCCTATGATTGTTCTTGCACCTGCTTGCATTTCTAAGCTTCTTATTATACAAATATGTTTGTAGCACCTACTTAAAAGATCTTTTCCTTTTATGCTACTCAGGAAAATCGTGCTTCCTCTCTGTGCAATTTATATAGCATTGTATATACTGTTGGCCTGTCGTAATAACCACTGAGGTCATCCTTTCAAATCATATATCTCCTTGTTTTGTATAAAACTTTGGTCTGATGTGATTGAAGATCGTGCTTTCTGTCCATATTTTCCCTGTTACCTATATTCCTGTCTGCAAGCAACCTTTCCGTCCCCAAAGTATGAGAAGAAGAGTAACAAAATGGGAAAATGGCGGAGGGGGTGTTGAGGGAGATGATCTCTGACTTTCTGTCTTGGGTGTTTCTATTTATTTGTTACTCAGATCTTGCTGCTGCATGATTGTGCATTGCTTGATCATTTCCAGCCATCTCTCTCTACAGCCATCTCCGAAACAGTACCAGCTACATCGATCGATGTGTAGAGACCTGTTTATACACTAATGCTAGACCTTTTTTTATTATTATCATTTTTTTTACTTCTTTTGACTTCAGCTCATTAGATGTGCCCAACTATGGAATTAATTCATATTTGCTGAAGCATTAAATGATCAGGAGCAGTATGGTAAATTAAACCCGGATGATCTTTAAGCTATTGGGCATCATAAATGAAGAGAATTTACCCACATAATCCAGTAACTGAGGGTAAAATCGGCAAGTTTGGCATAACTGATTCCCTGCATCACAAGAAATATTGATTCACTATAATGTGCTACTACTACTAATTATAATAATATTAATAAATAAATGCTAGAGCAGTGTCCTAAATTAATTTCTGTAAGATCAGTTTGAATTATGAGAATGTGACTTTAAGTGGTTAAGGCTATAATTTGGACCCCATTATGGTTTATGTAATATAGTAAGAAACTATAGCTTTTTCCGTGAATCCGTGAGACATAAATTATTATAGTGATTATCATCTGTGTCCTTATCATCTCTTCTCTGTATACTATTTGATCAGGTGAAATCAGGGATTCAAGGGACAACCAGCTAGATCACCTGCCATTGAATGTAAGCCGACTAATATTGATGCAATTTCTACCTCTTATTAGATGTTTATGATTTTATTACATTTGATCAGCTGTTGATTATTGCATGGTAATGTCTTGTTATAATCGGTTCAATGGGTAAGCAACAATGAACTTCCAGATAATTTGACAACACCTTGACGAAAGGCTTGTTTTATAAGTTTTTCATCTTCTTCAAGATTAATCAATGAATGAACTTCAAACCTGATGTCATCTTTTGATGTTCTCTTGAGTTCATTCAGTTTCCATCATATCGCTCCGTGTTTTAATTTAAAAGTAATTTAAGAGATTTTTGAAAACCACTCACATATAAAATTGCCCTTAACAAAGATGACATAATCTTCCTAGTAACAATCATCATCATACACACACTTATTTAGCTGAGATTATCATATCTTCTATTTCAAGCTAATGAGCTTATAAGCCTTAAGCATATAACAACAACATTATTGTATAATATAATCCTAAGGATCACATAAGCAAAATTAACTAATATCTACGATACGATATATATATACCAAAAAATTAATTACAACGAAAAAACTAGCTAAAAGAAATTAAACTACAATAACAATTTTAATGACAACAAAGCAATGATAAAAATAACATAGTGATAATTTCTTCTCTTGAAAAAATGTAATCAAAGCATTTTTTTTTACCAGAGGTAAAACACTATATAGCACATAGTCAACTAATTAAAGATATGAAATATAAAGATAACTTAACTAATCATCATATATCAAAAAACATTAACTAATGAAATCAAAAAAACTACTATAATAAGAACCTTGATAGTATATTACTTTCACTGCCACTTTGTATATTAGGATCACAACTTTTTTTATTTGATACTTATATTAATTATTGTTTTCATATTTCTGTTGTTGTAGATTCAACTCATTTTGACAAGCTGACTAAGTATATTAGATTCGGTGAATGGAACGATTAATTTTTAGGTGATTGCTTATCATGATATTTTTGTAATGCAATGGCATCCTTGTAATATATTTATATTTGATCAAATATTTTGTTGTACCAGACATTTGATACAAACTATCTATATGAATATTTAGTTGATTATCTGTAGGCAGGTATTTAGAAAATTATATCCATATGTTAAAAGGGATATATATGTATACAGGTACAGGAATTGAGAAGATTGAAATGGATATATATATATATATATATATATATATATATATATATATATATATATATATATATATATATATATATAGACGGGTGCAGTCTTGAAAAGAATGTTGAAATGCCGATTATATTCTTGAATGTATAATTATGGCATTTGCGACCAATAAATTATGTCGCTAATAATAAATATATTTTAGTAGCGAAGAAAAAATTGGTCGTTATTGGTGTAATAATTTTATATTTATTTAATTATAAAAAAAATTAATCACTAATATTATTTACAATGGTGTATTTTGTTTGTCGTTATTGTTTATAACGACCAACATTATACGTTGTTGCTATTGCTTATAGCGACCAATATTATATATCGTCGCTATTATTTTAACGACCAACATTTTATGTTGTCGCTAATGCTTTAGCGACCAAAAAATTTCGGTTGGTCGTTAAAACCTTTAGCGAGGGAGCAATAACGACCACTGACGACCAACAATTTATTTGGTCGTTATTACCATTAGCGACCAAAATTTGGCCATTAACGATGAAAATTGTTGGTCGTTAAAGTCCTAGTTTCCTGTAGTGATATAATCCAGATTAATCATTTAATTAATCTCTTATTAGAATTCGATTCACACCATGCCTTTTTATCAAATCCATACGATTATGGGAACCCCACTATTTTTTCCGGTGGATCGGTCGCGAGGGTACATGCTCTGCCACTATTTTAGCTGCTAGATCGGTCGCGAGGGTAACATACCCTGCCACTATTATATGCCGGTGGATCGGTCTGGCCCCTTCTCGTACGGTGTTCCACTATAAGTAATTAGTGTCTTCCCATATCTTATCAACATATATAGTTTGGTTTGTTGAGCTTGAGATCCCCCACTATTATAGCCGGTGGATCGGTCGCGAGGGAAAACATTCCCTGCCACTATTATGCCGGTGGATCGGTCTAGGCCCGTCTCAACATCTTCCACTTTACGTGATTAATGTATTAAGTATCTTATTCAAAGGCTTTCACCCCTGGACATGCATGACTCACTCCCTTACACTTCACACATCACAAATCATAAATTCCACTCTCATAATTACACTTTAATCACCAAATACACATGATGCTACCAAAAACTCTAAGCACCCACAACAAACCCTAATTTTTCACACAAACCCTAGCTTGGTTTCCTACGTACCAATATAATCCTCCACGTACTATTTTTCATCCCAAGTGCTCAAACACCCAAACAACACTTACATTACCCTCCTTACATCCCAAATTAACTTCCCACACGTAAATTTCATACCCATACAGACATTAATCTCCCTATGCAAACCTTCAAACCTTTTTTATGCAAACCCTAAAAATTCCACGTGAAACCTTAAATTCAACCATGCAAACCCTAATACCGTCATTCAACCATCAATGCCACCATGTAAACCCTAATACCACCATACAAACCCTAATACCACCATATAACCATAAATACCACCATACAAACCTTAGTAACATCATATAAACCCTAATACCGCCATGTAAACCCTAATACCACCATATAACCATTAGTACCACCATCCAACCCATGATTCTGCCATATAAAATCCTAAATTCAATCCATAGCAAAACCTAAGATTTATCCACATAATACAATTGATTAGATTCTCCCCTTTCATAACCACAATTTAGATTCCACTATACAAGACTATAAGTTAGATTCTCCCACATAAAATCATAAATTAGAATCTCCCAAGCAAAACCATAATTTTGATTAATTGGATTCCCCCAAACAAATCATAAATTAGATTCTCCAAATCAAATCATAAATTAGGTTCTCCCATATAATATTATAAATTACATTCTCCCAAATAACATCATAAATTAGATTCTCCCTAACAAACCATAAATTCAATTCTCCGATATAACATCATAAATTATATTGTCTTCCACGAAACCCTACATTTCCCATTTTATTCTTCCTCTCATAAATCATTAAAATACTTAGGTCAACTCATATCTCTTGATCAACTTCTTTCTCCATCCTTATTTTTCATCCTCTTTCCCACACAACCACATTAACATTCTCACATGCATGTCTTACAGGATCACAACACATATCATCATACATAAATAATACACATCCCATACAAAAACATAATTCAATGCCACGTCATATCATATACAACATAATTAATAATCATAAACATATAATGCATAGCATATGAAGCACATCATGCATAGAAGCACACAATGGCCTTAGTAAACCCTTACCTAAAATGTCACCGGTCTTGGAGCACGCTCCTATATTACTTGAGAGCTTTGATTGGGCTCACCTACTATGGGAAAATACTAGGATTAGGTTTCCTCTTAAGAATGCTATTATTTCTACCTTATCCCAAGACCTTATTTTTAATTAAAATATTATTATACTAAAATTGACTCTACAAAATACTTGTAGAATATTAATAATAAAACTAATGTAGTTCAAAATAAAAAAGGTAATATAAGGGTTTCTACCCTTCACCAAAATAATATGAGTAAATGTAAAACTGTAATAATAATCATAATAATATATAAGCTTTAACATTTAGATTGGGGTTTCGACCCTACTTATAACCAATGACCTACTATTTATTAATATTAATAATAAAAATTAATAACATATATAATAATATTAAAATAATAAAGATAATAATAATATTATTATTAATAGTTATAAGGACAATAGAAATAATAATACTAAATACATAAGTGCGAATTTTAATACAAAATTAGGGCCTAAGATTTTCCGGAATAATTAATAAAATGATAATAATAATTATTCTAATAGTTATAATATTTATAATAATAAGAAGAATGATAATAATGATGTAATAATTTAATTAATAACTTAAAAATGGAAACTAAAAATAAAATTATTTTATTACCACTATCTACCCTGCAAGTACAATTCAGCATAAATTTTATATCAAATAATAATAAACATATTAAAAATATAAATACTAAGAATAATAATAATGGTATTTATATGCAAATAATTGAAATAAATTAAATCAAGGCTTATAATAATATGGAAAATGGTTGAGAGGGTCTAGGGTTCAACCTTAAGTTGGTGGGGATAGGCGACACCGGCGGCACCGGCAGTGGTTCACGACGGCGGCGGCGGCGGTAGGAAAAATAGAAGAAAAGAGGGAAAGATGGATGTTGGGAAAAAGATAGGGAGAATTGAGGTGAGATAAGAGGTGTTTATGCTTTCCCAGGAGGAGAGGGACAAAATGATGGCGGTGGTGCAGCCAAAGGTGGCGGCACACGGCATCGGAAGATGGTTTAAGATTTTGGGGTAATAATTCTAGCGAAACGAGCAACCAACTTTGTATGGTTATGGAGGCCCATGCAAGAAGAATCGAAGGTTGAAAATAGTTTAGTTAACTAGAGGAAATTTCAGGGAAGAATTTGGGATGATGTGGTGGCACTGAGGTTGGCTATCGGTGGAGGACAACGCGTCTTAAGTTGTAATGATGGTAGCCCTCGCCGAGGGTTTTGGTGAAGAAAAATCTTCCACAACTCCTACAATCAGGCTTTTTATAGATGGTAGATAGGATAATGGGTTTTGGGTGTTGGCAGGAAGGCATTAGATGCGAGAAATTAGGTGGCCGGTGGCACTAAGTGATCGGGCATTGTTTGGTTTTCCTAGAAATTTTGCGAGGCTGGGGAGAAGAAACGGGTGAGAGATAACGTCCAATAATTATGCCAATTTATTCCTGGAGTTAAGAGGAAGAAAATGAGGCAATAAACGACCGCTATTAATCACCGTAGCCGGAGAAGCCATTGATGGTTCGAGAGTTGCAGCAACGTCGACGGAGGAGGAAGGAGGAAGAAGGAAAGGAGGCGGTCCGGTTGGCCGGGAAAGAAAAGAAAAAGGGGAGAACCGGGCGGTCGAGCGCGGGTTGAAGTTGTTTAAATGGAACGACGCGTCTGAGGGCAAAACAAACATAAAACACAGAGTTGGGGAAAGGGACGGAGGAGTCAGCCACGCGGGCTGGTCCGCGCCGAAGGAAAGAGGAGAAAGGAGAAGAAGAACTAGGCCGCGGCTGGCCTAGTCGGGAAAAGAAGAGGAAAAAGAAAAAGAAGAAAAAGAAAGAAAAAGAAAGGAAAAAGGAAGAAAGAAAAAGAAAAAGGGAAAAATGAAAGGAGAAAAAATAATTAGATTAGGCTAATTAAAGTAATCTGAATATTTAGGATATTTAAAAATAAGAATATTTAAAGAAAATAATATTTAAATCCCTTTTTAGGCTAAATTAGGATTTTTAAAATATTTTCCATAAATTCCATTTTAATTAGCAAAACACCCTAATTTTCTTCCATTAAATTATTTATAAAATTAATATTAATTTAAATTATTTTCTCATTATTATTTTAAATAAAAATAATTTTTTAAATTAATTTCCGAAATAACATATTTAATTATCCAAAATACCAAAATTTCTCTAATAAAAAGACTTACAAAATTCTTCTTAATATTTCCTAATGAATTCCTTTTTATTTTAATAAAATTAATTGATTTAAATAATTTTTCTAATAAAATATCATTTAAATATAATTTATAAAATTAGAACTTTTTGGGGCATTTCAATCATGGAGTGGTTTTGCGATCTGGTTTAAATTTGGGCAGAAGTCTAAGACATAGTTTAGGCTTCCTAAGAACCTTTGAAGTTCGGTTGTGTATAGGATTTGGTCTGGAAATTTGGACGCAAATTCTATGGACCATTCAATGGGCCTAATATTCCCCGACTCGATGTAGTGTCCTAAGAATCTCATCCTAGTTTGGGCTAATGCAATTTTGGGCTTAGAGACTACTAGTCCACTACGCCTAGCGACACTAAAGAAAGTCCTAAGGTGTTGGAAATGCTGATCTAAACTATTTGAGTATACCAGTACATCGTCTATGTATACTAAGCAGAAGTTTGAATACGGATTAAAAATCTCATTCATAATGCTTTGAAATTCTGATGGAGCATTCTTTAATCCAAAGGGCATACCATTCCATTCAAACTGCCCAAAAGGTTCAGTAAAAGCAGTTTTGTATCGGTCTTTGGGATTAATTTGAATTTGCGAAAAGCCAGACTTTAAATCGAGTTTTGAAAAGATTAGTGCCGAATAAAGTATTTAGAGCAAATCTTTTTTATTTGGAATTGGGTACCTAATCCATTTGAGAGCGTCATTTAAAGGTTTGTAATTGATTACTAACCTAGGGGTTCCACGCTCTATCTCTGACTTTTTGTTAACATGAAATGCTGCGTAGGACCAAGGTAATCTAGATTTAGAAATTAATCTTTTTTATTCTAAATCTTCAATTTATTTTTGCAATGTTCTATTAATTCTGAATTCATTTGGATGGGCCTAGCTTTTGTCGGTATTTGTCTCTCGTCAAAATTATCTTCATACGGGAGATCTACCATGTGATTCTTTCTAGACCAAAAAGCATTTGAGAGATCCGAACAAATCTCCTTTTCTATTTGATTTCTAATTTGGTCAATTTTGTCCTTAATCAATTTTGTTTCTAATTGATTTTAGATTCGAGCTAAATTGACATTTTTTTTAGGAAATCTAAATCATTTTGTTTACTTTGAACAATTAAATTAGTTTGATTTTTATAAATTGAGTTTGTCTTAAGAAGGTTTAAATTTCTTGTTCGAGGAATTTCAAGGAAGGATAATAAATTTTTTGATCCTTTATGTTTGAAAGAAATTCCAATTAAACTTACTTTGTAAGGGGTTATTAAATTAATGAAAGGTGTACATAAGATAACAGTTTGGCTAATATATGGAGTTATAAAAAAGGTTGATTTTATCTGTAAATTGTTACAAATTAAATCTGCCTCACATTTGTGTTTGATTTTGAGTCTGGAGCTGTTTGCTATAGATAGTTTCTCATTTTACAGTGAAAGGTATTTTCGTGGAATTTTACCTTCTTTGATATAGTTTAGGTCAGCACCGGTGTCAAATAGTGCGACCGTATTAATTTGAAAACCATCTTCTAACCTGAGGGTTATACTCATGATGTATTTGCGAGAAGTAATTTCTTTTAACACATGAAGAAATTCTCCTAAAACTAATTTGTCTAAACTTTGTTCATCTTCAGATTTTTCATGGTCACTTATTTCTGGAAATGAGTTTTGGATTTTTTTTGACAAGATCATTTGTATAGTTTGAATGTTAGATTCTTGTTTTAGTTTCAACATTTTTAATTCCTTTTTGACTTCTTTAATCTCGTGTTGGAGTTCAGAAGTGGTTGGAATTAAGTTTTTTGATTTTTGTTGTTTACTCAGAATCTTGGTCAAATCATATGCATTTATTGGTTTTGACGGAATGTTTAACTTTACTGGTTTTGGTTGTTCATCCGGTTCAATTGACTCCATTAATTTTTCAAGATATTCTTTTTGTTTTAATGGGTTAGGAATTAAATGAACTATGTCTAAAACCATTTTTTGTTCTTTGGTCAAAACATTAATTTGGTGTTTAAAGGCCTCTTCTTCTGGGTCAGAAGAGTGGTATGAAGAAGAAGATGATTCAGTTATGATTTCATCTAATTCTAGGTTTTGAGTTTTTTCATCAGACATAGGAGATTTTGAATTTTCTATCTAGTTTCTTCATCTATGTCTAATTCTCTGATTTGCTTATTTAATTTGCAATATTTTTTAATGTGTCCATTTTTTCCACATTTATAACATTTGAAGTTGTTTCTATCTTTGTTCCCATACCCCGGGTTTTTTGAAGAAGAAACAGTTTTTATTTTTCCCTTAGGTTTTGATTGTTGATAATAGAGAATCTGATTCTGTTGTTGTGGAGTAGGCAAATATTTTTGTCTTGGTCTTTTGGGGTGACTAGGTCTACAATTTCTAGAACATTTTTGGTTGTTTGATGTTCCTAGAATGTCGAACTGTTTGTAGAAAGTTCCTAGTTCTTGTTTTGTTTTTGTCATTTCCCATTTTAAATGTTTTTGTAATTTTAGGTCCTGAAAAATTTTTAATCCTTCTTTTTGGGTGAAGCTAATCAATTCACAATAAGTAAATTTTTGTATGGGATGTGGTTTCCGTGAGCCTCTTTGATTTTGTTCCTAACTTTTTCACCTAATAATGAAGGTAATCCAGCTAAGAATTTTTCTTTCCAGAATGGTTGATTTGAGTCTTCCCTAAGCATTACTCTAGTTAGGAAAGTGTTTTTGTACCATTGGAAATCACTAAGTCTTTTGCACCTAAGGTTTGACAGAAGTTCTGCGTTTTTGTCCTTAAGGTGTGAAGGGTCTCCTACAAAGTGTGGAGAGATCGATAGGATAAGTGATGCAACAGCATCAGATATGGGTTCGCCATTTTTGAAAATAATTTCCTCATTTTCGTCTAATTTGATGGCATATAAGATTTGATTTTGTTCTTCCGTAGTTAAGTGGAAATCCCACCAACCTTTAAGCTGTCCTAAGAACCCTGCTATCAGGAGTTCTGCTATGGTTCTATCAGAAGTGTTCATTTGGGCTTTATAAGCATTTGCAGCCATAGTCATTTATTGTAGAAGGCCTAAGATTTGATATTCAGATAGTCCATCTATATTCCATTCATATAAGGAGTTGGCTTTATAGTTGGGCTGAACTAGTTTGTTGGGCCTTACTTCAAGACTAAGGTCAGGTGTGGTTTGTCTAGGTCTCATGTACCTAGAGGACATTGGGTTACCTAAACAGGCTACTATAGGAGTTTCAGACTCTTGGGCCTCCTCAAATTCTGTTTGATCTGTTTGGTTTACCATGTTAATTTGGGTTGTTTGATCCGGTGTGTCCAGAACCTGATTTTGGTTTTGGATAGACGAAGTCGAGGGAGCAACTAAATTTAATTTTTCTTTGATTGCATTTACGAATTCATCCTTTTGTGTTTGAATTTCCTTTTGACTCATTTTGGAAATTTCAAATGGTTTGAATACTGGCATTTTCTTTGGTTCTAAGTTTTGATTTTTGGAAATAGTTTGAATTGCTGGTAAGATTGTTTTTTTGAATTTACTTATCCAACTTAGGCAATTGAGTTCCAATTTTATTTAAGTGGATGTTTGTGTAATTATTTTGAAGAATGATGTTGTTTGAATTTTCTAATTCATCGTCCTTAGGCAATCTGAAGGGTTTTAATTCCAGAGTGGTTTCTCAAGAGCTCATTTTGATGTTTTGCAGACGCGGGTGCTCTGTTTCAACAATTCCCTTTTATGTTTTCCATGTTTTGGTTTTTGTTCGAGTGGTTATTGGTTTTACAGACTTGAATGGTGAATCCTTTAATTTCTTAGGATCTATCCCATTATTTTTCAATTCTATTTCTAACCAATCAAAAAACATGATTTTGACTTTGTGTTCTCCTAAGAATTTGTAAAAATCTTCTTGGAGTTCTCGACTTTCTTTGCAAGATTTTTAATAAACCAATTTCTTTTATTGGTGTTTTCTTTTGAATTAAAATTGACTCTGTAGAACTCTTTGTCAATTACAAATTCCTTTTCAAGAACATTTAACTAATTTTCAGTTATGTTAGACAGGCTAGGTGAATTCGGAGTTGATCCTATTTCTAGGTTTGTTTGTTCTGATTTTTCATCTTACTATTTCTGGTAATTTGCCTTAGGAATTCTTCTTTGGTAATTTGCACCTCTAAACGAAGTTCTAGGTGTTTCATCTACTGAATTCCTACTTTGAGTTTTGCTTTCTAAGTCAAAGTCTTTCGGTAGGTTTGCTATGTTACCTAAGTTTGTGGTTGAAGATGTCGAGGCATCATCTCTAAACCAAAGACTTGGGTTCCTACGAAAGCTAAGTCTGATGGTTCCATCATCAAACTAGGTTATTTGTTTCAGATTTGTGTTTGTTTTCACAATTTCAGGTTTTTGTTTTTCTTCCTGGGGTGGTAAAGCCTATTCTAAGGTCCAATCCTTAGGTAAACCAACCTCATTCCATTTTATGGTTTTTGGTACGACTATGTTTGCTCTTAAATAGTCAGTTTGTAACATTAAAGTTTTTCCGATTTTCCATTTGGTTCTTGCTTTCGTTTTGAATGTCGTTTTGGCTACCTTATAGTGAATTCTTTAAATTATAGCTACAGGTATCGATACTTCTAACATATTATAGCCATGCATTTTGATTTGTAAAGTTAATGCATGTAGAATGTTTGGATCTGTAAGCGAAGGAGCAAAATTTGGAAAGCAATTAAAATAAATAGGACCAGCACAAAGGCTCGACTCTACAGTACCCAACATAGAATCGCACAAATTCTTCATCCTACCGTCTCTAAGAACAGCTAAGATTGAAGTATTTAGTCCTTCTCTGGTTAAATATTTGAATCATAATTGGAAA
Source organism: Tamarix austromongolica (assembly GCA_039764185.1). Taxonomy (NCBI): domain Eukaryota; kingdom Viridiplantae; phylum Streptophyta; class Magnoliopsida; order Caryophyllales; family Tamaricaceae; genus Tamarix; species Tamarix austromongolica. The sequence goes on from CM077817.1 coordinate 75,580,042, forward strand.
AGGCCTAAGTGGATATATTTGAAACCATTTTTCTTATGCTTTTTAATTGATTGTTTTGAAAGCAGTCAGATGGTTTCGAAAGGTTTGTTAATTTTAATGTCCCGTTCTTCAGTTTTGATCACATAGTTTCTTTGAAGAACGTTCCAGTTTGAAGTCTTATAAACCATTTCCATTTGAATTTTTGGAAGTTTCCATGTATCTATGGATCCTTCAAAGTTTTCAAATTCATATTTTTGGAAGTTTGTCTGTTTGTCTCTCTAGGTCCTATGTTATGTCTAGAACCAGAACTAGAAGATCGAGAAAATAAATTCATGTCTCTATCCTATTTGAAATGTAAGCGGCTTTCACCCTCCTAAAACACAGCAAGTATCTGCATTGCCTTCCTGGACTTATAGGACTTACTGGCTGAACCTAGGAGCTTACCTCACGACTATATATGGTATCAGATCCTAGCAGGATTAGCTTATGATTGGGGTAAGTGTACTATCTTTCTTATTTTGTATGTAGGCCTTGAGGTAAGCTCCTAGGTTCAACCGGTAAGTCCTATAAGTCCAAGAAGGCAAGGCAGATCATTGCTGTGTTTTAGGAGGGTGAAAGCCGCTTACATTTCAAATAGGATAGAGACATGCATTTATTTTCTCGATCTTCTAGTTTTGGTTCTAGACATGACATAGGACCTAGAGATTCAAACAGACAAACTGAGGAATATGAATTTGAAAACTTTGAAGGATCTATAGATACGTGGAAACTTCCAAAAATTCAAAAGGAAATGCTTTATAGGACCTCAAACTGGCATATTTTACCAACAAACTATGTTATCAAAACTGAAGAACGTGACCTTCATATTAGAAAACCTCTAGAAACTATCCAACTCCTATCAAAGAAATCAATCGCAAAACATAGGAGAAAAGAATTTAATTACATCCACTTAGGATTAGTCCAAGTAGGATTTAAATCATTGACTAGAGAAGGCCTGAACACTTCTATCTTAGTTGTACTTAGGGACGCTAGGATGATGGACTTTATGGATTCCCTGATAGGAACTGTAGAATCAAGTCTTTGTTCTGGTCCAATATTCTTTAATTGCTTTCCTAATATCTTGCATGCTTTGATGCTTCAAATTAAAATGCATGGATATCAAATGTTAGAAGGATCTGTATCTGTAACAGTAATCTATAGGATACATTACAAAGTGGCGAAAATAACCTTCAATACTAAAGCAATTACAAAAATAGAAAAGGGTGAAACCTTAATTTTACAAACTGATGAAACAAGATCAAACACTGTCATTCCCAAAACAATAAAATGGAATGAAATAGAACTCCTTGAGGAATGGACCTTAGAAAAAGCTCAACCTCCCCAGGAAGAAAAACCCAAACTTGAGATCCCAAAACCAAATACAAACCTTAGTCGAATAACCCAATTCGATGATGGATCTGTCAAACTTAGTTTCAGGAGGAATCCAAGCCTTAGAATTAAGGATGATGCCTCGACCTCTTCCACTATTAGCTTAGGAAATGTTTCGAACCTTACCAAGGTTATAAATCTGGAAGACAAAGTGCAAAAGAAAAGGAATTCTATAGACGAAACTCCTAGACATTCGTTTAAAGATGCAAACTACCAAACCAGAATTCCTAAGGCAAATTACACAAAACAGGAAGAAAAGGAAACAGTACAAACAAGTGATGAAGAAATTGAATCACCTCCTCATTCTCCTGGTATATCAGATATAACAGAAAATCAACTAAACTTCCTTGAAAAGGAATTTGTAACTAACAAAGAATTCTTCAGAGCCGACTTTTATTCAGAAAAGAATACCAACAAAAGAAATTGGTTTATCAAAAATCTGGCAAAAGAAAGTCATAGCCTTCAGGAAGACTTTTACAAATTCATAGTTGATCAAATTAACCTCTTAATCAAAGGAAAACATAATGACCTTGATTTCTTAAAACAAAATGTCAATCTATCCCGAATCCAAAACCAGTTACAAACAAAATTGATTAGGGACAAAATAGACCAAATTAGAAATCAAATTGAAAAAGAAATTTGTTCTGACCTTCCAAATGCTTTTTTGTCTAGAAAAAACCATATGGTATTTCTCCCGTATGAAGACACTTTTAATGAGAGACAAACACATACGAGTCCATATACAAATTCCTTTCCGACTTGCTTAACCAAAAGCTCCTATTACGAGTTGATTGCAAGTCAGCCCAACCCATACTCAAAAATGATGTACAGAACATTGCCAACAAACAAATATTCGCCAGATGGTAAGCTCTTCTGTCAGTCTTTGACTTTGACATCGAACACATAAAAGGTGAAGAAAATTCTTTACCCTACTTCTTCACGAGAGAATTTGTGCAAGGACACTCAAAGCGGTATGCCTCCGAGAAAGAAAGGGAAAGAAACGGTTCAAGAAATCTTTGCTGCAAAGCCAAAGATCAAATCTTGGTATGAAGCCATTGTCGAAGATGAAGTAGCAGCTTCATATCCCCCAAAAGAAGATAGCAAATCCAATGTTCAAAAGTGGGTAGAAAATCTTACCCAATCCCCTGAATTTTTTAAATCACTTCAACAAATGACAGAACAAGTTTAGTGTTCCCAACCTGAACGCAAAGGTACGTGTTCTGCAAACCCTGTTTATAAAACAGAAGGAGGAAATTTAATACCTCTCTCTCCTTCAAAAGCAATTTCAAAAGTTTCCTTTGATAAACAGGTTTCAAACTTTTAACTCTTGAGAAGTAGAATTTAAAGGCTTGAAGATACATCAAACCAACTTTCTAGAAAAAAGCTGAGTATTTTACCAAACCGAATTTTCAAATCATTTCAAACCTCGAAGATGGATTCCATCATTAGGATCCCTTCGTTGCCCTTCGAAAATTTTTTTCAGGATGGGATTTCAAACCATGGGACGTGACTACCTCCCATGCGTATTATAAGTTAATATTAGAGTATACAGGCTCAGTCTCGTTCAGAACCTTCAAACTACCCCAAATCAAGAACGAGGTCTCTTACTCAACCTGTCAACTACACAGGGTTATTCTTCCCATGGATTGGGGTCAAAGTCTCGAATTACCTCATAGACTTCCAGATTCATAAAAATTCTTCCCAAACGCAAAATTGGATTTCAACTATTGGGATTATCAACAGGCTTGGTGGAACACTTTCTTTACCAAGAATTCCAGGAAATCTCACTCATGGTTGATCTTCTTCAAAAACTTTACCCAAACACACTACCCTGTCTGGTTCATTCGATGGTGGAGAGATTTCGGTGCCATCCCAGACATCCTACCCGAACAGGTATCAAAGTCCCTTGACCTGTTCAAAAGCCTCCACAAACCCACAAAAAACAATAGGGTTTGCCCCTATCTTTGCCTTTTGCCCCTGGGTGTTCACTTGGACAACGGAGATCCATGAGATTGAAGGAGCCCCTACCTTGGTCCACCGCTTCAAGGTGAAATTGTGGTCAAAGTATCAAACTTTCGAAAAGCTCTCATAACAGGCCGTTCGCAAACTTATCATCAACAAACAACCGACCTCTTCCTCAACAAATCTAGTATTAGCCAGATCTGAAGATTCAAAATTTTTGGCCCAAAACTCTGTTATGGCCGCCAAGCTCGCAGCCGCAAAGAATGAAGACGAGTACTTAGCCGTTTTGGGCGAAGTACTTTCTCAAACCAAACAAGGGGAGTCTGCAGCCTCATCTGTTACTCCAGAATTAGACTTTGGTGACGAAATGAAGACGATTGTTATGGGATACTACCTCCTATCCGGTAGACAGTACAAATACAGGTATCATCGAGGAAGACTACGCAACCACATGAGTCAAAGATTATGGCAGACAACGAATATCCTGCCCGTGCAAAACACTCATGTCAAAAGTAAAGCATCATCGACAAAAGTCTAAGGAATCTCGAAAGGACACTTTCGGCGTCTGATGTTTTCACCAAGGTAAATGAATCAAGTAAAAGTAATTGAAAAGCAAAAGTGAAAGTTGACAAAGGAATCTGCCGCAAAGGACGACCACGTGGATTACTGTTACTTTCATTTGGTTACTTTTTACTATTTGTACTTTTACCCTATACTGTTCAAACTTTTCCTGTAGATAGTACTGTAGGCAGTACATTTTTTACTGTTTACTTTTTACTATTTACTTTTTAGTGGATTCCCAAATCCACTTTTCAAACTAGTCTTAGTCTGATCTCCTCTTCTATAAAAGGGGTCTTAGGACTTCATTGTTAAGGGTCGGTTTTCTTGGAATACAAAAGACATTGTATAAAGGAACGATAAAAAAACCTTTGTAATCAAACATTTCAAACTATCAAATAAAATCCCAAACTTCCATCCTATCCATTTCCTGTCCTTCTATCTTTTCCGCTTATATTTCTAACTATCTATCTATCTTTCCCTGTTTCTTCTTTATGTTCCTCAGGTTATCCGTCTGCATCCTGAGATCCATGGCGTATATATTACCACTATTAAACTAATATTTCATTATTATTGAATTGATTTTCCACCAATGAGTTGATTTTTTTGTACCATTATTTTACTTAAAATTAATCTTTCATCATCAATGTATTGAAATTTGACCACAACAACATATCTATATATATTTCATCATACATTTAAGTACCTTTTACCACTATTAAACTTTTTTTTCGCCATCAGTTCATTGATCTTTTATCAGCAAGTTGATCTTTCACCTTTATTTTACTTAAATTTAATTTTCACCACTAATATATTAACCTCTCACCATAATGTGTTAATTTTTCAAAACTAATGTGTTAATGTTTCATTACTAATGTGCTGATTTTTACCAATGATTTTATATTTTCCTATCCTTTTACTTAAATCTTGAGTTGGTAAAAGTTGACCCGACTCAACAAATCTAACAAATACTGGCTAGATCCATCTGAAATCCAATTCAATTTTATCTGAATATTTTAGAGCCTGAAACTTATCTAACTCGACCCAATTCATATTCGATATCTGATATAACCTAATAAATCATAAGCCCTAATAAATTTAACCCGACCCGCTACTCACCTGAAACATGATATAATATAAAAAAAATATAAATCTAAAACGATCCAAACTAATGTATTATTTATCCAAAATCTATAAATATTCAACCCGATGCTACCCAAAAATTAACATTAACTCATAACTCAAAATTTCAAAAACTTCATAAAACATGAAATAATATAGATGTGTAACTAATCTATACTAGTACTTACATCAAAATCTCGAAATAATATACTTTCTTAAAGTTTATATCACTTCTTATGTATAAAAAAATACACTATGAATATCCGTTGATACCAATATCGAAGTATAGAAATAAAAGTAGACAAAAAAGAGAGAGGAAAAACTCTACTATGTTATCTAAATATTAGTTCACTTCCATCTAGTATCATAAGACAATAACAGTGTAAATATATCTAACACCTTAAAATCAAGATACAAACATATAAGCCTCAAAAGACACCATATAAACACTTAAAAAAAATAAAAAGTTACATTTCCACATCAATAACTCAAAACACAAATATATAAGCTTTAAAAAGCATGATATAAGCACTTCTAACACTGATATATGGGATTTATATGTTATTTTCCTAAGTAAAAATGTTATTTACTCCTTTTTATTTTTATAAGATTTAATCTTTTACGAGCTTTTCTCTTTTGGATATATTTTGGAGGAAAAGATAAAAATGAAGAAATTCAAAGGAGAAATCGATGGAAAGAGAAAATGAAGCAAAGAACACATCAAGAGATATGGAATCAATAGAAGAAAAGACCAGAAATGAATAATATATATCAAAGGGAAGTTTGTGTTGAAATTTCATAAAAAAATAATGAAGAAACAAGAAACAGGCCCCCCCCGGTATTTCATAAACACGACCCATTTTTTTCTATCAGCACAAAAAATTTCAGCTTTTAAAATTCAGCATTTGACAAATAATTCAAGGAAAACACGAAGGTCCCGTGTTTTCTAATACGGACCGTGTTTTTATTAAATTTTGTAACCGTTCGTGAAATACCCCAAAAGTAATTCTTTTGGAAATATGTCATTAAATAAGGATTATTGGGGAATTAATTTAATTTATTGCTCTAGTAGCTTAAGAGGGATTACCTAGGGCAAATTAATAAGAAATTTTCAAATAATTTATAAAGGAGGAATATTTTTTTTGGGCCCTAAATTAGCCTAAAAAGGAGGTTTCATATTTATTTTCATTTGAATATTAAAATATTCTTACTCTAGGTGCCTAAGAAAAATACCTTAATTATTTTTATAAAATAAAAATAATTAAAATCTTCTTTTTTCCTCTTTTCCTTTCTTTTCCTTTTTCTTCTTCTCCTTTCCTTTCCTCCTTATTTTCGTCGGTTGGGCCAGCCCGTGGCCCAACTCCCTCCTTCCATCTCCTTTCTCCCCCTCGGCCAAGCGTCATTCGACACCCCCCTCCTAGTGCATCCAAACGCAGCGTCTCGGCCCTCCTTCAGCTGAGACGCTACGTTTCGATTTCTGAAGATAATCGTTGCGTACCGACAACCCAACGCCGTGCCTTGTCCAGAAACTTACCAAAGTGGTGCGTTCTACTAAGCATTTGACTGTTGCCAAACCGGCTGGTCCCCCCTTCTTTTTCTTTTCCTCCCTTGTACCGCCGGTCCTCCTTCTTTCCCTTCATTCTTCTTCCCCCACGCCGCCACAACCTGATCTGCCTCTCTACGCACGTCGGCCACCTCTACACTGCTGGCTGTCCTTCCCTGCCCCTCTCCCTGTCATTTTTTTTTCCTTTTTCGACCCCGACCAAACCTATATCTCCCTTTCCTGCATGCTCATTTCTTTCCCTTTTCTTCTCCCCCTCCCCGACCTAACCTGCCATGGTAGGACTCCACCGCTGGCCGGTGGTCCTGCCACGCCTGCCCCCCTCGTCTCTTTTTTCCCTTGTTGTTTTCCACCCCCCAATTGCCTATAAATACCCCCTTTGGCAGCCATAACCAGCTTCCTCCTTCGATTTTGCCCCAAAACCCTACCTCTTCGCCGCCTTAAAAAGACGAGCTTTCTGCCGCCACCGGTGACCAGCGCCGCCACTGATACCCACCGTGAGCATCCTTGCACCTCCCTCGAAAAAACCAAGCCACCACCACCCTCCGCCTTGCCCTACACGTGTTACCCTAGCCGTGCCAAGTTCCCATCCCGAAACCACCACCTTCCGCCATCGCCGCCCCTTGCACCGCCTTCCGCCGCCAATTCCACCTCTGCCACCACCTCCACCACCCTCCAAAAAGTCCAGCAGACCCTCCCCTACCTTCCCAGAACTTCATCTCCCCCTGCCTCCCACTCCTTTTACCTCCCCCATTTTCCACCACTCTCCACCATCCTCGGCCGCTGCGCCAACCACCGCATGCCGCCACCTCTTGCCACGCCACCATCCTCATTCCACTCCTCTTCACATGTTGCTTCTTCCCCCACCTCAAAATTCTCTTTTCCACCTCCCATCCAACCTCTACCTTGAGCTTTTCCTTTCTCTTCCTCCTCCACTGTCGCCGCCACGCGCCACCGCCGGACCACCACCGACCTTAGGTGGTTTTCCACTCACCCAAACCCTAATATTTCTTTTATATAACTACTATTAAATTTAACTAATATTAATGTTATTATACTTATTATTATTTCTTTTATTATTATTATTATTAGTATTACTTTTATTATTATTATTACTATTATTGTCTCTATCATTAATGTTATTATTCTTACAAATACTATCATTCCTTCGATTTTATCTTCTATATTACTTAACCTTAATATTATTATTATTATTAGTATTAGTATTATTATTATTATTATTATTATTATTATTATTATTATTATTATTATTATTATTATTATTATTATTATTATTACTTAACCTTACCTTATTTGGTTGTCATTATTGCCTTTATTACTATTATTATTATTATTATCATATCTATGATACTTAACACCTTTATCATTATTGTTATTAGTAACACTACCTTTACTACTATCAATGTTATTTAACTCAAAGTTTGGATGTTATTATGTTGTTGGTTAAATAAGAAGAATACTTGAACTTTGGTACCTTACCATTTAACATTATCCCTAACACTAGCATCATTACTATGATATCATTTGTAGCTATTACTATTATTACTACTATCACCACTTTATTATTGTGACCAAAAACATTTGAATCCTTATATTATTAAAAATGTACAACTATTATCATTATCACCTTTATGAATATTTTACTTGTGGTATTGTAATTATTGTATTATTATTTTAACCCTAACACTATTATTAGACTTAGCCTTAAAAACGCTAGGGTTTCTATCACTATAAACCTTAGTGTCACTATTATTAGTTTTATTATTATTATTATTATCACTATTTTTCTATAGTTAGCATGAACACTATTACTATAAGAATAGAGCTAATGGGTCTAATAATATAAGGGTAACAATAAGTATAAAAAATAAATACATTTTGAATAATAATATTAAGTATACTAAATTTAAGATGAAAACCCTAGTTTTTTGTATAATATCCTCTTTAGTAATAAGAACCCTAATCCTAAACTAGAATAAGGGTTGACGGTACTTTCAAGGGAAACTAATACTTAGTATTTTCCCCCTTTTATAGGTAATCCTAACAAAAGCCCTAAGGAGTTAGAGGAGCGTGCTCCAAGACCAGCGTCGCCTTAGGTAAGGACAAAGCTATGGCCTTGTGCTATGTGTGACATGGATGTGTTGAACGGTGTGTATGCCATGCTATGCCATGTATTATATGATTTGTGGATAACTTGTCTTATGTGTAGCGCAGCTTGGAGATTGAGGTATGTTGTATGTGCTTTTTATGACATGAGCATGACATGTATACGTATGATGTTTACGATGTGATATGATATGGCCCTCTAGGACATGCATGTTAGGATAATTGGTAATGTGAATTGGGAGTAAAAGGATAGTAAGAAAGGAATGGGAAGTGAGTTCACTAAGGGGGATATGAGGTTGACCTGAGTACCTCATGATCCATGAGAGAAGATTCAAGTGGGAGGAATGTGCAAAATAAACGAGAGTTGGGAACCATGCATGTGAGTCTTAAAATCTGCATGGTGACTTGGGGTGTTTACATGGGATGGCTAAATCTTGCATAGGGGTGAATCTTACGTGAGAAAAGTTGAACTAGGGTGTAAATAAGAGAATGGGAGAGTTGTGGAGCGAGTGGAGACTTGGGATGAAAAATAGTACGTAGGTTGGTGCAAGGGTGTATAAAGGACCCGATTAGGGTTTTTGGAGAGAAAGTGGAAATTTGGGAAGTACAAAGGTGAGAATGATTAAGGAAGGGTGGAGTATGGGTTAAGAGTGAGAATTCTATTATATAAAAGATAAGTATGGGTTTCCATGTGAGAGAAGAGACTTGGGGATGAAAAGAGAGAGGTTACTTATGGAAGAAGTAAGGTGCTAGGGTTTGATATGGCCAACTAGGGTTTTGTCGGTCACATGCGAGGTCGAGGAATAAAATGATGTGCCTTGGGGTTGACCCAATAAGGGTGAGATGTGGGGTGAAGAATAAGTAATGGTATGGTAAGTGAGAAGAGGTTGGGCCACATAGGTCCAACTAGGGTTTCCAAGGAGAAAACCCTAGAGGTTGAGAATAAGCGAGATCGATGTCATAGGGTGTTGGGCTTAACCCACACTTTCAGGAGTTGGTCTTTCATTATGTGTGAGCTTAAGGGGGAAAGAATGTCGGGGTGTGATTAGGGGTGCAAGAGTCTCAACATATGGGACGGGCCCTCATGAAAGGAAAGCAGTAGAACATTGTTGACATGCATGTCAAGGGTGGAATGTGTTTTAATAAGATACGGATAAGACATTAATCACGTAAAGCGAAAGATTTCTGAGTCGAGCCCAGCCTAGTCCATCGGTAAGAATAGTGGTCAGAGGCGTTCTGCCCTGTGTGTTTCGTTCCGGTCCACCAACAATAATAGTGGTCACAGGCATTCTGTCCTGTGTGTTTCATTCCGGTCCACCGGTAATAATAGTGGTTAGAGGTGTTCTGCCCTGTGTGTTTCGTTCCGGTCCACCGGCTATAATAGTGGTTAGAGGCATTCTGCCCTATGTGTTTATCTTACAGTCCACCGGCTATAATAGTGGGGGATTTCGTGCTCAACAAACCAAAGTAAATAAGTTAATCCATGGGAAAAATACTAAGTACTTATAGCGAAACACCATGTGAGTCGGGGCCAGTCCGGTCCACCGGTAAGAATAGTGGTCAAAGGCATTCTGCCCTTTGTGTTTAATTTCGGTCCACCGGTTATAATAGCGGTCAGAGGCGTTTAACCCTGTGTGTATACTTCTTGTCCACTAGCTATAATAGTGGGGTTCCCGCACTCACATGGACTATTAAAGAATATGTGTGGAATGAACATATTATTAATGAGAATGAAGAATAAGTCACCGGAAGTATTCAGGCCTTATCTTGTCTGTTATCACACGTTGCCTATGTGATTGTGCTCTGTGTGTTATGTTGTATGATTGTATGCTTGGCTTTAGTGCACCGGCGCCCTTATTCAGTATTGGACCTGTACTAATACTACCTTGATTGAATGGGTCCTGTGATGATCCACCGATGATGGGGAGCAGACCTCCTATGTAGGTTTATGATCGGGTACTATTTTGGGGTGGAAGGCTTGACTTGAGTGCGTAGGCAATCTGGATATTGATCCTTTGGGACTTGTTTTATTTAGCTGTATTTTGTACTATGCTTCATGTTTGAAATCGTACTCTTAAGTTGTAATCCAAAACCATATTCTAATTACTATTTGACTTGTGTTTCGTTAATGATTTATGTCAAATGTCGACACTTGTTTTAATGTTTCGCACTTGATGTTGTTTGGTTTTAACCTTAGCACTTAGTACTAGAACGGTAGAAGTTTTATCTTTCGCTTCCGCTAAACCTTTTGATTTAAAGGAAATTTTTTAGTAGTAAATTTGGGGGTATTACAGTTCGCACGAACTTCTCCTTGATATATTTCTAAAGTTCTAAACATTCGAGGGGTTGGTTCTAGGGAGTCCGAGAATTAGATTCTCTTTTTATCTCTATATTCTTTAGATACTGCATGTAATTTGTAATTCCAATTCTATATCTTTCCATTATATTCAATTGAACAATCAATTGAACAAGTAGATAAGTTCTTCTCCATTCCTCTCTTAATTGCAAGTTTTGATTTTTGATTGAATGCAAATAAATTCTATTTATTGCATTATTATTTCTCTTATGTTTAGTGTTTCATTGTTAATTTATTTGTAACCATTGATGTTAATTATAGATTATTACATTTAATTGTGTGTGATTGCAATCATGTAGATATTATAAGGTAGGAGGATTTGATGATGGAGTTAGGGTTTTGGATATAACAACGTAATTTGAATTCATGATTTTAGATGAAATTTAGTTGAATTGATGGGCGGAATTGAATGATCTCGCATTATAGATTAAGAATTTAAACTAATTAGACCAATCACCTATCTATTTTAGATCTTAATCTATGCTAGGATAACATAATTATTACGTAACTCATAATTAAAGTTTTCAGAGTAGCAAAAGATTAATTATTAATCATGTCCATTAACTCGTACGATTGCATGATCCAAGCTTATGTAATTATGGTTGTAGTTGACTACTTTCCATTCGTAATGCTGCCATTAATTAAATCTAGTGTTCTTAACCTAGGTTATGAATTGATTAGGTGATAAATTGTGAGCTTATTCAATTTATTAGAATTGAGAGAAAGAAAAAGATGAATTATTAATAGTGTCTACAGGTCAATGCTAAATCATTTAGAATCATTCTTTTCTCCATGATTATTTGACATCCTAATTCCATAATTAATACCTTCCTAGCCTTATTCATTAATTAGTGAATATAGTGTTTTATTATTTATCCATAGTATAATAATCAGTGATACAAGTAATGAGATTATATAACTGGGGTTTTAACATCAGTTACAGAATTATTGATTATATACCATTCCTTGTGGGTTCGACTCCTTCTTACCATATACTACGTATTTAGAAATCAGGATTTATATATTAAATTTGTTGTGTACATGACAGAGCATCAAATTTTTGACACCGTTGCCGGGGAATGGTAATTATAATCTTTATTTTCGTTTTGATGTTGTTTCTATATATATAGTAATGTGTTTGCATAAATGTGTCTTATTTTCTAATTATATGATCTTGTGTTTGTTTGTTTGGTTCATGTCTAGACAAGAAGCTTTAGATTTGATTTATTCACTCATTGGACAAGCAAAGTAATGGGACTAAATATTTTTACAATGGCTTTTTTTTTTAAATCATAATAAATAATTTGATTACCATATTCCAAAACCTTAAAAAATAGAAATTGAGATTGTGATAGCGGTAAAAGAAAGAAAGTTAGAATGGTTAGGAATTAATCCATGCATTGATTATGAATAAGATGAAATGAAATTTAAAATTAGTGGATATAATATTGTGAGCGCTTGAGCCTAATATTTGGATACATTGTTTATCCAAAAGATATTTCTCTTTTGTGTGTGTTATCCAATCATATCTAACACCTTAAAATCAAGATACAAACATATAGGCCTGAAAAGACACCATATAATCACTTACAAAACAATTAAAGTTATATCTCCACATCAATAACTTAAAACACAAATATATAAGCTTTAAAAAGTATGATATAAGCACTTCTAATACCTATTTAACCCAAAATACAAATATACAAGCCTCAAAAGGCACCATAAGAAGATAATAATAATAATAATAATGTAAATATATCCAACACCTATAACTTAAAACACAAAAAAAAAATTCTCAAAAGGCTCACATCCAATATTTTGTTTGCTGGGTGTACCTAAACTAATCAAAAGCTTGAGTTTACTACATATTGGTAGCTTGATTGTCAAAATGCTACATAATTGACACTTCTACCTTCCTAGAATATCTAAAAGTAGTTATCTTACCACATGTTGGTAGCAATACAACCAAAAGTATGGAGCTTAGAGCAACATGATCAATACCATTCATAGGCATACCTCATGTTGGTAGCTCTACTAATAAAACAAAATCTATAAAACTAAACTAATTCAAAATAACTCTAATATTCAAAGTTTTCTACAATATTGGATATACACAAAAGGTAAGATGTGATAGCTAAAACAACATAGAATAAGTGGATACAATCTATATATACCATTGTATGTAAGATGATCAACCAAAAGTTATTTCCAATCCCTTACCTGCCAAGCCTTGATGGATTGCACTAGCCACAAAACATCAAAAGATAAGCTTCAACATTAAAATATGAGCAGCCACTTGATGCTAACCTACATAAATCATACAACCTTACAACATATTATCCAACATCAAATACTTTCCTTACCTCAACAAAGAAAAGATATAAGATGATACAAATTTATGGGATAAAAATGACGCTTTGGAAAGACATAGCTCAATAGGCTCATGTGCATTTCACAGGGTTTTTTCTAGTTTTCTCACATATTCTTTGAGAATGTCAACAAAAGTGAGGAATAACCAACTCAGCAAAAATATAGTAGCTTAAAAAAATTATTTCCAACTCTTCAATTAACCTCATTGTTTGGTTTAGACAAGTCCACAGTAGAACCATCTTTTTCAATATCTGCATAAATACCAAAAATATAATTTATTTCAAAAAACATAACCATAATAAAATAAATGGGCTTACTTATTCATATTACTTCCATATCCAAATAACCAATTATATGTTATTACCAACCCATTAAAATTTTTTGGCAAAAGAGAATTTCTCCACTTATTCATTATCCTACCACCCATATTGAAAGTAGAATCTAAAGCAACTGTGGTGATTGGACTAGTGAGAATATCTTTTTTCCATGGAACTAAGTATAAAAGAACAACTAGATTTATCCTTCCAATAAGAAAGCACATCAAGCCTAATCAGTTGCTCTATTTTTTGAATTTCATGATAGCACTCCAATTTTTTTTAATATTGTTAGCTCAAATAATTATTGAAGAGTCAAATTCTTAAATAAAAAGAAAAAACAAAGAATAAGACTATGTAGGAAGCCATAATAAAAAAAATTAACTAAATAATAGGTTGAATATAAAAGATATCAGTAAACTTAACATCTAACAACACTAATTTACCCCTATTTCATCATTTCTTTGACAATTTTTTACTTATCTTTGAGTATTCATGCTTAAAACAAAAGAATCTACTAGGTAATTATTTTCATAATACTTGTATAAGTCAAGAAGTTGAGCATATACTTCTTTGGCCACTCGTGAATCCTTGTTAGTTCCATACAATTTTGTGAAAGCAAATGTCATGAAATCAAACTTGTAATGTGGATCAAAAATTATAGCAAAAGCTAGAATCATAGAGTAGTCTGACCAATATTTTTCAAAATGTTCATACATCTTAGTCACCATTCTACTATTTTCCATCTCATAGAACGTCATTTCCTTCTCTAGGCACTTATGAATGGTCCATACATTAAAGAAGTATAGATTGGATGTCAGGTAGTCAATTTCAGAAAATAAATTTGTGATATCGTAGAATGGTTGTAACAAATCACAATTTTTTTGCACCTTGATCCATTCACTACTTAAAACATGCCACTTGAAGTTAGATTCATTCAATGCATAATAGTCTAAATCCCAGCTATAATGTAATGCTCCAGTGAGCATCAAATATGTAGAATTCCACCAAGTTGCAACATCCAACCAGAAATTTGTAGAATCAGATACAATCAATAACACAACATATTCATAAAACTTAATTATCCTACCTTCTAATCCATCGATACATACTTAATACTTTCTCAAACCTTCACCGCACATGCTTTAATGTTTTTCATTCCTTCATTCACTATAAAATTCAAAATATGAGCTAAACCAGGAATATGAAAAAATTCCTTATCACACACCAAGTTTTCAAGTTGCTTGGATTTCATATTTATAAGCGTATTGATTATATTTGATGCCTTGTCTATAGTTATGGTAAAAACCTTTTCTTTCCATGCCCTAATCCATTATCAATAAATGTAATAGATTATATATCTCTACACATATGGGGGGATGACAATGGTAAATACTTAACACCTTAGAGTTAAATTTCCAATTATCATCAACATAATGTGCAGTAAGAGTAAGATAACCACACCTTATGCTTGCTATTCATATGGCATAAGTTACACAAATTTACGAGATTTTTTTTAAAGCCCTTTAAGAATAACCTTAAATTTAGCCTACTTCTCCAAACAAATTTTATTTGCTGTAATTCTAAAAATATGTTTAACATTCGGATTCAAATATTGTTAGACTTTTCTCTCTCATTCATACTCAACCTGTGAGAATGGCAACCCATGTTTCATTATAAGCTCACAAACCAACTCACTATATATTTATTGATCAAATTGAGTGAAATACCCCAAAATCCTAATTTCCGAAATCAAGGCCAAATAAGGAATTATTAGGAAAATCAATTATAAAAAATCATTTATTAAAATGTAGAAAATTAATTAAGGTAAATTAAGAAGAAAATAATAAAGAATTTAATTGGAAGAAAATTTGGATATTTTCCTAATTAGCATGGAGGTTAAGGATATTTATCTAAAATAGTCTAAACTAAGCAAAAAAGGAATTTATTTAATATTTTCTTAATAGCCCAAAAATATTCTAAATAATTTATGCAAAGTCCAAAATCCTAAATAAATCCTTTCTTTTCCGTTTTCCCTTTTTCTTTTCCTTCTTTTTCCTTTTTCTTCCTTCTCTGCCGAAGTTGGGCCTCGCCCGACCCAACCCAGCCTCTCCTTCCTTCTTCTCGCCCGCGGCCCAACGAGCCCAGCCGCTTGTTAGACAAAACACTGTGTTTTGACGCTAAAGTCGCTGAAACGCCGCGTCACAATAAGGAAAAAAAATAACCGTTGCCAAGCCGACGAGGACACAGCGTTTTGCCCAAACATTTCCCAAAACGCCACGTTTCATTAATGGGGGAAATAACCGCCGCCACTCGGCCAGTTCCCCCTTCCTTTTCCTTTCCCCTGGACCGCCGGTCCACCCCCTTCCTTTCCCCTTCTTCTTCCCCGTGCAGGCGGCAGCAACAACACACGCCTGCACTACCGACGCTGCCCCGACAATGGCGATCCTGCCCCCCTCTCTCTCTTTCATTGTTTTCTTTCCCCATTTTGGCCCCAACCAACATTGTCCTCCCTCCTGAGCAGCCTGCAACCCTTCCTTTTCTTTTTCCTCCTGCAACCGCCTGCCGGCAAGCCTGGCGCCTACACCCCCCTTTGTCTTCTTCCCCTGGCCTTGCCCGACCACCCTGCCTATAAATACCCCCCATTGATCACCTAGACTTAGGATTTGGAACCCCGAAACCCTAGATTGATCTCTCTCGCCGCCGCCCCATCAGACGTGTCGACCACCGCCGTCCCCCAACGCCGCCGGTCTAGCGCCGCCCAGAACCCCACCTTCCACCACCCTCCACCTAACCAAGCCCTCCTAAGCCCTCGATTTGCCTTGCACGAGCCACCCAAGGCCGTGCAAAAGTGTCTCCTCGAACAGCCTGTTCCACCCCCTTGCCGCCCTTACGCCGCCTTCCACCGCCAAGCCAGCCACCACCAGCGCCTCCTCTACCCTCCAAAATGTCCAGTAGACCTCCCTCTACCTTCCCATATCTCCATCTTCCCCTGACTTGCTCTCCTTCTACCTCCCCCATCTTCCACCTCTCTCCACCACCCTCGGCCACCACGCCAACCACCGCGCGCCGCCACCCTCATTCCACTCCCCTTCATCTGTTGTTTCTTCCCCCACCTCAGACTTTTATTTTCCTCCTCCCATCTAACCTCCACCTCCATTTTTCCCCTTCTTCTCCTCCTCCACCGCCGCCGCCGCCGCCGTCGCCGCCACGCGCCACCGACGGACCACCACCGACCCTAGGTGGTTCTCCACTCATCCAAACCCTAATACCCCTTTTATATAAACTGCTACTATTTTCTACCAATATTAATACTACTATACTTATTATTATTATTATTACTATTATTATTATTATTATCATTATTATCATTATTATTGTCTCCATCATTAATGTCCTTATTTTCTTACTAATACTAACATCCCTTTTAAACCCTAACTTGTAGTATACTTAACTTTGGTCTTATTTTTATAATTATTAGTATTAACATTATTATTATTATTATTATTATTATTATTATTATTATTATTATTTTTATTTCTATTATCCTTACTACGGTTATTATTGTGGTTTCTTAACCTTACTTGGTTGTTATTATTGTTATTGTTATTACTACGATGATTATTATTACTATTATCCTTATTATTATTATTATTATTATTATTATTATTATTATTATTATTATTATTATTATTACTATTATTATTATTATACTTAACACCCTTATCGTTGTGTTAAGAATAATACTACTTTTGTTCTTATCCATGTTACTTAACTCAAGCTAGTAAATATCATGTGGTTGTTAACTAAGAAGAGTACTTGAATCTTATTACCATACCACTTAACATTAACCCTAACCTCATTACTAGGACACTATTATTAGCTATTACTATTATTACTACTATCACTACCTTATTATTGTAACCAAAAGCATTTGAACCCTTGTATTATTCAAGAATATACAACTATTATCATTATCACCCTTAGGAATAGTTACTTGTAATATTGTGACCTTATAATATTATCATTTCAAATATAACCCCATTAATAGACTTGGCCTTAAAACGCTAGGGTTTCTATCACTAGACATTAGTGTCACTATTTTATTAATAATAACACTATTTTCCTATAGCTAGCATAAACCCTATTGCTACAAGATTATAACTAATGGGTTTAATAAAATAAGTGTAACAACAAGTATCAAAAATAAATATATTTTGACTACTAATATTTAGTATACTAATTCTAAGATAAAAACCCTAGTTTTTATATAATACCCTCCTTAGTAATATAAACCCTAATCCTAAACTAGAATAAGGGATGATGGTACTTTGGGCAAACTAATACTTAGTATTTTTTCCCTTTTATAGGTAACCCCGACCAAAGCCCTAAGGAGTTATAGGAGCGTGCTCCAAGCCCGGCGTCGCGTTAGGTAAGGATGAAGCTATGTCCTTACGTTATGTGTGATGTGACGTGTTGATTGTTGTGTATACCATGCTAATGTGTGTTATATGATTTATGGATAACTTGTCTCATGTGTAGCGCAGCTTGGAACTTGAGGTATGTCGTGTGTGTCTTTTGTGATATGAACATGACATGTTTATGTATGACATTTATGATGTGTTGATACGACCCTCTAGGACATGCATGCTAGGGTTTCGGTATGGTAAAATGGGACTAAAAGAATAACAAGAGTGGAATGGGAAGTGAGACCATTAAGGGGGATATGGGGTTGACCTAAGTAATTGGAATGGTAGGAGTAATAAAGTATTGAGTTGATGAAAAAGTTCGGCTTGTCCCTTTCCTTGTGCCCAACCCCCTCCATGGCGATGGAGCACAAGCAGTGACACCATTTTTCTGCCGAGCTTTGAGCTTCAGCTCTACTCTTAGGTCTTCTTCTTCCCTCCCTCCTTCTTGCTCACTCTGTCTTCTTTCTTGATGTTTCTTGAGTTATGGGGAACAAAAGGAGGATCCTCCGAGGTCGAGTAACAGGAAAAACTCCTGTTTGTGATCTTCCTAGTCCAAAGAAGGGTGCACGCCCTACTGAACCATCTTCAAGCTCAGCTTCCCCTAGTAAGTACTCTTCAGATGATTCCCCTGGGTTGACTTCTAAGGATAGTGCTTATGCTCTGAAGATTCGAGTGGAAGAGGCTTTGACCACTGTCTCAGACTCGAATTTGGAGGTGGTTCCTGCACCCATGCTGCAAAAACAGACTGATTTGAGCTGCCAAGTTGATGCTTGTAGAGCAAGTGCTAAGGATCAATTGAATTTAAGGGGTGAGAAACCCCCTTTGACTCAGGCTGCAGTGCACTCGCATGAACCAACAGTGAA
The DNA here is from genome assembly GCA_039764185.1 of Tamarix austromongolica. Classification (NCBI taxonomy): domain Eukaryota; kingdom Viridiplantae; phylum Streptophyta; class Magnoliopsida; order Caryophyllales; family Tamaricaceae; genus Tamarix; species Tamarix austromongolica. The sequence goes on from CM077817.1 coordinate 75,599,151, forward strand.
GTTGGCTGGTCAAGACCCCCTGTCTTCAATGCTTGACCTCCTTTCTGATTCAGATGCTGAAGTGAATGAGGTGGAAGGCTCTTCTCCTGCCAATGTGGTTGGTCAGCTGAATGATGCCTTGTGTGAGGATACTGAGCTGAATTGTGATCAAGCTGCACATCACCAAGTGTCCCCCCAGGTTAGAAATCTTTTGCTGAGCTTTTTCCTAGCATTGCTAGTAAGAAATGTGAATTTGTTCCCCCTAAGGGAGATGCTGTGTGTGTCCAAGAAAAACATTCATCCTATGGATGAGTCTTGGGGGGCATGTTTGTTGGGGTCCTTTGTTGGGGTCAAACCTGAGAGATACCACTTGGGTATTGCTAAGCATGTGATCAAATTGCCCTTTAAATACATAAGGCATAGCTCTAGAGGGGTGATACTGAGGTTTGAAGACCAGTTTGACAGGAATAAAGCTTTGGAAGGGAGACCTTATATCATCAGAGGCAAGGTCTTTGTACGCAAGGAAATCCCCAGGTTATTTTCCTTTGGCAAGGAAGAGATCACTAGGGTTCCTGTCTGGGTCAAACTTGTGAATCTCCCCATGGAGATGTGGAATTGTGGAGCAATCAGTGAAATTGCCTCCTTTATAGGCAAGCCAATACTGATTGATGACTTCACACAGCAAAAATCCAAAATTGAATATGGGAGAGTCCTGGTTGATATTGATGTCAAAGGGAAGCTACCTTCTGAGATCAAAGTCAAAATAGAAGAGGATGAGTTCCTCCAATGTATAGAATATGAAGACCTTCCCCTAGTTTGTGGTTGTTGTGGAACTCTGGGTCATCTGGAGAGTAAATGCCTGCTGAACAAGGATAGGACAAAAGAGAACATTGTGAATCATGTTTCCTCTAGCTTCCAGCCCACTCAGGCCCTTGAGGAACCTCTGCCAGGCAGGAAGGATCCTAAGGAGAACAATGTTAACTCTGTACCCCCCTAGCAGGTCTGATAGAGCTTCTGATCACATTGAGGATGGTCTTGCTGTGAAACAACACTGCCCTGGGGTGACAAAGGAGATCCTTGATCTGCCCTCCCCTAGGAAGGTGTCTCCAGAACCCCATTTGGATGATTTGAGGCAGAGGAAAGGTAAGGGACCACAACTAAATCTGGAATCTAGCTTTGATCCTAAAGGCCCCCCAAGCAAAACTATGGTAGTCTGGCTGGTACTTGTGAAACACCTGGGGTTCTAGGTCCAGTGGAAGTTAGTGGTTGGCAGCAGGTAGTATCTAAAGCTGGTAAGAGGAAGAAAAAAAGCCCTGCCATAAAGCAGTTCAGAAAAAAACCCTTGAGGAGACCCACTAAACCTCCAAAGGTCTCATAAAAATGCTTGTTTGGAATATAAGGGGAGGGGGTTCTCCCCTGAAACAAAAAACCCTAGGAAAAATATGTAAGGAAAATTCTTGTTTGATTATAGGCCTGCTTGAAACAAAGTTAGACAGTAAAAAAGTGCAGCTGATGAAAGAGAACCACTTCAGAAGGTGGCAGCATCATGATAACTTTCTGAACCATCTAAATGGTAGAATAATCTTGCTATGGAACCCTGATCTAATTAGATTCCATATGGTAGAGTTATCTCCTCAATTACTGACTGGTGATGTTGTTGACATCAAAATTGGTACATCCTTTACTTTGACTGTTGTGTATGGTTTGTATAGTATAAAAGACAGAAAAGGTCTATGGGAATCCGTCATGATGAGGTCCAGAATCATAAAAGGGGCTTGGATTGCAGGGGACTTAAATTGTCCTCTCAATGCCTCTGACAGGTGTGGCATTAGACCTGTTACAGACTATGAAATAGTAGATTTCAAAACTTTTTGCTTAGTTTCCCAACTTTCTGACATCCCCTCCACTGGCTGCTATCACACCTTTGTTGGGCATAATGTCAAATGCAAGCTGGATCGAGCTCTTATGAACTCTGATGGGTTTGCTCTGGTCTTAAGGTGCAAGCTCACTTCCTGGCTCCTGGTAGCTTATCTGACCACTCCCCCTGCATTATGGCCCTTGGATCTCTGCAACCAAGACAGAAACCTTTCCAATTCTTTAATATGTGGTGTGAGCACCCAAGGTTCTATGAAGTGGTCAATAGCTTTTGGAGATTCTTTGATTATGGTACCAGTCAATTTATCCTTTGTAATAAACTTTCCTTGTTGAAATAGGAGTTAAGAAAGTTAAATGTGCATGATTTTTCACACATTATTGCTAGGGCTAACCTTGCAGAATCTCAACTTAAGGAAGCTCAGGAGAAGTTCATGACAGAACACCACTATGCAGATTGGGAAAATCTGAAGGGCCTAAAGAAGAAGGCTAAATTCCTGAGAAAAGCTGCAGCTAGTTTTATATCCCAGATCAATAAGAACAGGTTCTTATTTGGTATGGATCAGAGCACCAGGTTTTTCTTTGATATGCTGAGGGCAAGGCAAGCAAAAAACAAAATTGTCTAGATTATTAAGAGAGATGGTACCCCTACTACCTCTGATCAGGAAATGGAAACTGAGTTCTTGGACTTCTATAAGTTCCTTCTTGGGACTGAAAACAAACACACTCCCTTGGACAGTGGTATTATCCTCCAGGGACCTGTTATTTCTGAGGAACAGCAACAGGCCCTAATCAGACCTGTTATGAATGCTGAAATCAAATCTTCTCTCTTCTCCTTAGGGGATCATAAAGCCCCTAGCCCAGATGGTTACTCTACAAAATTCTTCAAAGCTACCTAGGAGACCACAGGGGAGGATCTCTGTGCAGCAGTCCAGGAGTTTTTTAATAGCAGACAGCTGCTGAAACGTGTGAATCATGCTGCCTTGGTATTAATTCCCAAAAGTCCACAGGCCACCTCAGTCTCTGATTTCAGACCAATTGCATGCTGCAACACTGTGTACAAAGTTATTGCCAAGCTCCTAGCAAGCAGACTTGCTGAAAGTCTTGAAAAAATGATGAGTCTTAAACAAGGGGCATTTCTCATGGGGAGGCTCATGACAGAGAATATCCACCTTGTCCAGGAGCTTTTGAAAGAATATAATAGAAAAAGAACCTCCCCTAAGTGTGTGATTAAAATTGATATCAGAAAGGCTTATGACACTCTCTCCTAGAGCTTCTTGGAACAGATTTTGCAGGCCTTCAAGTTCCCCCATGAGTTCACCTCCATGATCATGGAATGTGTTACTACCACAAGTTACTCTCTCAAGCTGAATGGCAACCTGTTTGGATTTTTCAAAGGAGCTAAAGGGTTGCGTCAAGGGGATCCTCTATCCCCTTATCTTTTTGTGTTGTGCATGGAGTATTTCAGCAGACTGCTGAAGAAGCTCTCCAGAGATCAAAGCTTCTCTTTTCACTCTAAATGTAAAAAGATTGGGCTCACCCACCTTGCTTTTGCTGATGACTTAATTCTTTTCTGCAGAGGTGACATACCCTCAGTCAAGATCCTATCCCAGGGGCTGGATATCTTCAGTAAATGCTCTAGGCTCACTGTTAACCCTTTGAAGTCCCATCTGTTTATGGCTGGGGTCAATCCCCATATTCAAGCTGAGCTCCTCTCCTTGACAGGTATGCCTAAAGGAACTTTTCCTTTCAGATATCTGGGTGTGCCCCTGAACCCCTGCAAATTAAGAGCAATGGATTATGATCAACTCATTAACTCTCTGTGTGATCAATTGAAAATGTGGAGGGCTAGCTCACTATCCTTTGCAGGCAGGCTGAAAATCATCAACTCTGTAGCTCAAGGGCTTATGGGGTTCTGGTTGTCTATATTTTCTATCCCTAAAGTGGTGCTCCAGAGATTTTTATCCCTCTGCAGGAATTTTGTGTGGCAGGGTAAACCTCCTCCTATGGCATGGACTAAGATTTGCCTTCCAAAAAAGAAGGAGGACTTGGTATCAAAAACCTCCATGCTTGGAACTTGGCTTTTCTCAGAAAATACATCCGGGCCTTACAAGAGGAAAAGGAATCACTCTGGACAAAGTGGATTCATACCCACTATCTGCACTCACAGGGTTTGGAGAATTTCACCCCTAAGTATGACACCTCCCACTTTTTGAGAACTATCAACAACTTACTCTCCTCTCTGATTCAGGAACAGGGTGATTATGATCAAGCTAAAACTCTGCTGAAATCTTGGGTGACTGATAAAGGCTTCTCTACTCAGCTAGCCTACAAGTTTTTTCGAGAGAAAGCTCTGAAATGGAAACCCCACAAGGCAGTTTGGTTAATGAACAGAACAAAAAGATATTCCTTCTTTCTCTCGCTTGCCCTCCAGCATAGGCTCTATACTAGAGATAGGCTTACTATTTGGGAGGGGCCTAAAGAATGTCCATTCTGCCTGCAGGTAAGGGAATCACATGATCACTCTTTTTTTGACTGCTATGAAATCAAGAAGATTTGGTACCCTCTAAGAAGTTGGCTGGGTATATCCAGAGGGTCCACAACTCTGTCAAGTGCAATGAGAACCCTCCACAGGAAATGAGTAAGTAAAGTTGCACTGGTCTATTTCATATGGAGGAGCAGAAATGCTCTAATTTTTTAGAACAAAGTTCTTGATCACAGGAATATCATTATACAAGTTCAGTAACATGTATATAGTGCTCTAATTTTTGACAAGTCTAATTGAGGAGTGTAGAAATGATGTACCTGTAGACACCCCAAGGAGTGCTATGTACCTTTGTAATTTTGGTTTCTGATCTCCAGGGCTAGGTATGTTAGCCTCTGGTTCACCAGGGTATGCCCTATGTATTTGTACAAGTTGTTTTTGTTTTATATATTTACCTCATTTACCTGGGGTTGACCTAAGTACCTCATGATCCATGAGAGAAGATTTAAGTGGGAGGAATGTCTAAAATAAATGAGAGTTGGGAACCATGCATGGGAGTCTTAAATTTGCATGGTGACTTGGGGTGTTTGCATGGGATGGCTAAATCTTGCATGGGGGTGAATCTTATGTGAGAAAAGTTGAATTTGGGTGTAAATAAGAGAATGGGAGAACTATGGAGTGATTGGAGACTTGGGGTGAAAAATAGTACGTAGGTTGGTGCAAGGGTGTATGAGGGACCCGATTAGGGTTTTTGGGGAGAAAGTGGAAATTTGGGAAGTACCAAAGTAAGAATGGTTAAGGAAGGGTGGAGTATGGGTTAAGAGTGAGAATTTACTTATATAAAAGATAAGTATGGGTTTCCATATGAAAGAAGAGACTTGGGGATGAAAAGAGAGAGGTTACTTGTGGAAGAAGTAAGGTACTAGGGTTTGATGTGGCCAACTAGGGTTTTGCCGGTCACATGCGAGGTCGAGGAGTAAAGTGATATGCCTTGGGGTTAGACCTAATAAGGGTGAGATGTGGGGTGAAGAATAAGTAATGGTATGGTTAGTGAGAAGAGGTTGGGCCACATAGGCCCAACTAGGGTTTCCAAGGGAAAAACCCTAGAGGTTGAGAATAGGCGAGATCAATGTCATAGGGTGTTGGGTTTAACCTACGCTTCCAGGAGTTGGTCTTTCATTATGCGTGAGCTTAAGGGGAAAATAATGTCGGGGTGTGATAAGAGGTACCAGAGTCTCAAAATATAGGACGGGCCCTCTTGAGAGAATAGTAGTAGAACACTAATGACATGCATGTCAAGGGTGGAATGTTATCTAATAAGACACGGATAAAACACTAATCATGTAAAGTGAAAGATTGTTGAGCCGAGCCTAGACCGGTCCACCAGCAAATAATAGTGGCCAGGAGTCGGGGTGCCCTGGAGACCAGTCCACCAGCAAATAATAGTGGTCAGGAGCGTTCTGCCCTGAGTGTATACTTTCCGGTCCACCGGCTATAATAGTGGGGGATTTCGTGCTCGACAAACCATAGTAAGTAAGTTAAACCATGGGAAATGCACTAAGTACTTACAGCGAAACACCATGTGAGTCAAGGCCAGACCGGTCCACCAGCAAATAATAGTGGTCAGGAGCATTTTGCCCTAGAAACTGGTCCACCGACAAATAATAGTGGTCAGGAGCATTCTGCCCTGAGTGTATACTTTTCGGTCCACCGGCTATAATAGTGGGGTTCCCGTACTCACGTTGACTATTAAATGAATATGTGTGGAATGGACATATCATTAATGAGAATAAAGAATAAGTCACCGGAAAAGTATTCAGGCCTTATCTTGTGTGTTACCGCCCGTTGCCTATGTGATTGTGCTATGCGTGTTATGTTGTATGATTGTATGCTTGGCCTTAGCGCACCAGCACCCTTACTCAGTATTGGACCCGTACTGATACTACCTTGATTGAATGGGTCCTGTGATGATCCACCGATGGTGGGGAGCAGACCTCCTATGCAGGTTTGATTGGTTACTAATTTAGGGTGGAAGGCTTGACTTGAGTGAGTAGGCGATTCGGATATTGATCCTTTTTGGGATTTGTTTTGTTAGCTATATTTTGTATTACATTTCCCGTTTTAAAGAGAGAAAAATGTAATATGGGGTTGTAATCCTAAATCGTATTCTAACTTCTATTTGACTTATATCTTATTAATGATTTATACTAAATGTCGTCTTGCGTTTTATGATACTTCGTACTTATTGATGATCGTATTTAGCATTAGCACTTAGTACCGGAACGGTAGGAATAAACCGGTCTGGTACTAAGTGTGGCGGTAATAACTCCAAGTTTACGATTTTAGTTCTTTCGCTTCCGCTAAACCTTTTGATTTAAACGAAATTTTTCAGTAGTAAATTTGGGGGTGTTACATTGAGATCTAGTCAGACATGATCCATCAAGATTTTTGTTCTTTAAACAACTTACTAAGTTTCTTTTAATACTAGATGTGCAATTTTTTGATTTGGTTCTATATAATACTATTGGCAATGCTTACATACACCATGCAACTTCTTTTGAACATATTCATAACAATCATACTCTTTCCATACCTTGGCCTTTCTCTTTAGATTTACAGGGGCCCAAACATCACCAATTGTGTTGGGGATTGAAGTTGGAGTCAGCACTTGATCATTTTCAATATATTCAAAATTAGGGGATGTAATTTTCAATATATTATGAATCAAACAATAATAAGTATCAAATATCACTAATACTAAAGATTAAAGATAAATCAATACCTCTACTGGCAAAGGATGAGAAATCATGTGTGTCAAAATGTTCTTCTTGTTGTAGAGTCCTAAACTTTTCCTGTATGAATTTTTACACTACAATATTACAAAGACATACATAAATTAATAATTATTAACAAATCAACATATATTATTTCATACATCACAATATTTACACAGAAATGTAATTTTACAAGCCTTTATTTTCCCCAAAAAATACAAAATTTCTTATAAACAATTTAACATGACTTTTATTCTTGAAAATAAACCTATCATATTTACACAAAAATTCAACCTATCTTTAGAGATACCTAATATTCAAAGTATTTCTTTATAATCTAAAAATTTAGATAGACCTAATATTTGGTGCTTTATTTGATGTCACTTGGTTTTCTTATTTGAATATGATGCTTTATAATGCTTGATGCAGTTTTTAAGTATTATGATTATGTCAACAAACTATTGAAAGCTTTTGATGCTTTATTTGGTGTCACTTGTCTTGCTCATCTTCATCAGTGTTTTTGTTTCTATTTCTAAGTTAGGATCGAGAGTATTATTATATATGTAGATATGCATGCTCTAGAAAAACCCTCCCTAGCCTTATGTGATGGTATCGGAGAAAAACTCTATCAAACCTGCAATTAGCAGTGTAATGCATTAGACCATTTGTAATCACTACTACGAAAACGGGAAATAATAATGGGACATTAATAACGGTAGTTTGAAAATCGTTGTCAAACGCGTGAAAATTAATTGGCGGGAGAGTTTTGATAACAGTTCTAGTTAAACACCGTTATTAAAAAGGCAACGTTAAAATTTGGACGGATGTTTTATTAACGGTTTTATGTAAACCGTTATTAAAAGAGGATTTAATAACGGTTCATATTAGAACCGTTGTCAAAATTCAGAAGCTTTTAATGACGGTTCCTAGAAGAACCATTATTAAATCCTATTTTTAATAACGGTTCTCTCAGGAACCGTTATTAAAACCCCAAAATCAAACTTCTCCTTCTGTTTTAAAACCCCAAAATTTCGCTCAGTTCTATTTTGTGCCAAAGTTTTCAGACTCTCTACACCTTCGTTCTCTTTCTCTCCTTCTCCTTGGAAACCCTCGCACCACCACACCGTGCACCACCAACTCGCACCACCACACCGGCTCCTCTCAAGTAAAGGAAACCCTCGCACCGCCGTGTTTGAAGCCCTTGCCTCTCTCAACATTCTCACCGTCGTGTTTGTAGCTAGCTCACTTTATGTATGTGTTTGTTCTTCCTCTTCCTCTCGTTTGTTTTTTATTGAAAGATTGTGGTTTGTCGTTTGAAAATGTGTTGTTGAATGCGTTGGCTGAAAATTTTGCTGTTTGTTGTTGAATTTGTTGTGTTATTGTTATATATTAACAAATGCATGTGTTAGCCAAGACCTTTACATATTATTGTTGTATTTGTTTGTATGGAGAATATAGATTCAACATTATTGTTGAATAATGGCTGTTGGGAAATAAATTTGGGTACTATGGATCAGAAATACAATATATTTAGAGAAATAAAATCACTAACATTAACACCATTCAACATTATTGTAGTAAACTTTGGAGGGTCATAACGTTTTCATGTGACCTCGGATTTAGGTGATCTAGGAGGCTATTTTGGGTATTTTTTTGAGATCTACAACGTTGAGGGTATAGTTTTAGGGCCTTTTTTACAAATTGAACCTTTAATTTAGACTATCCTGAAAACCTTTTTCACATTGGTGTTATATAACCTCTTGATTAAAGTGGTAATACATGTTGCCTACCTTTGTATTTTTTATATAGAATTTATTCTAGAAACAACAATTATATATCTACCCCCTTGTATTATTTTGTATGTAGGGTAATACATGTTTTCAGTTATTTTAGTTTTTACTTTTATCAGAATTGTTTTTCCTCTATTGTTTATCTCTTTATCCAGCCATCCATCTATTTAGCCTCATTGGGTATCTTACCATGTCTTAGCTGGTGAGGGTTGTAATAGTATTTCTAATGGGGCTATTACTTTCTTTTGTTTTCAGGGTTACTAAGATATTGAGGCAGCATAGTGTAACATATTCAAATTTAAAGACTTCTTAGTTCTTACTGTAATTATGCCAATTCTGTGTAATTATGGATGAGATAAGAGCTTTAGGTACCTCCAAAGAGCTACTGGAACCAGATCTTCGAGAAAAAGGAACTTAGATGATGATGATGAAATTGAATTTTTTAAGGGTTCAAGTGAAGAAGACGAGCAATGGATCTTATAGTCCGGAATAGATTGGTGAACATAGATCCAAGTCATGTATGTTTGATTTTCCATATTTTTCTATTAATGAATCATGACATATATATTTTTGACCTAATGGCTAACTGTATATTAATTGAAACATGGGTGTTGTAGTTTTTCACCGATGACTATGCACGAGGCCAGTAATATAATGTTGATGAAATTGATGAAGTTAGAGACCAATGGGCCAAGCACGTGCACTCATTCATTCGGTATATATTCTACATGTATTTTTAGGTTTGTATTTCGTCTATATCTTTCGATCTTCCAGCCTAGATCTGTGAACTCTTTACTTTGGGGTGTAGAGCTACCAAGTTGTGGTATGCCCACTAATTTTTATTCCTAAGTATAGTTGGTGTATTGAGACATGCATACCAATTATAGATTGATTGAAATTATGGTGTAATTGCAGATTTGGTATGAATTGATGTTGTTTTACATTGTAGATTTGGTAATTGTTTTAACATACAACTATGTATGTGGGCAGGAACCAAACAGAAAAATGCTAAAAAAAACATATACTTTTAATAACGGTTCTATGAAAATCTTTATTAAAACCTATGCTTTAATAACGGTTTTAATTAAAACCGTTATTAAAAGTTAGGTTTTAATAATGGTTTTGTTTAAGAACCATTATTAAAACTTCGGTTTTAATAACGGTTTTTAAGTAAAAACCATTATTAAATCTGAAATTTACGCACATATTCGTGGGTTTTTGTGTATTTTTCATGACGGCTATGAACCGTTATTAAAGATTTAATAACGGGCGATTCAATAACAGTTGAAAACCGTTATTAAAACTATAAAATAACCCTTATTAAAACCCCTTTATGTGGTAGTGAATAGCGGTATATCCATAGAGAACCATTGTCATCAGTCATAATTTATATATCAGATACTGTAAGTATATATGATCCAAGATGTGAGATGAGTGATTGGTGGCTTGGGGAAACGTGTGAAATATTTTAGTATTAAGTGGATATATGCAAAGAAGAATTATAGGGATTAGAATTACCTGAATTCCATATAACCAAAGAAAACTCACTTAATTACTTGAGCACATAAATGAACAGTGCCTTTGTGGTGCATGATGTCGGTAGTGTAGCTGGAGCTCAAGTAGGAAGGCTCGAAGGAGGCTAAGACCAGGGCAGAGGCAGTGGAGATGGTTGGTGAGGAAAGAATTGGTGGTGGTGGTGGTGGTGGCGATTCTTGATACAGGAAAGCATGATAGAGAGACAAATGAAGTAGAGGCAATAGTGGAGGTTAAATGGTGAGAGGATGATAGCAACCAAGGAGCTTGACGGGGAAGTTCGATGAGAAGCTCAGCAGTTGAGGTTATGGTATGCAACAGAGGAGTTCGGTCCACTCGTAGGGAAGGGAGAAAAACCAGGGAACTAGGCATGAGGATGGAAAAATGGAGTAGAAAGAAAAAGAAGGAGAAAGAAGTAATGGTGGTGGTGGTGGTTCTCGATGTCAGAGAGCACAATAGAGGGACGAATGAAGAAGGGGTCATGGTGGAGGTTAAATGGTGACAATAAATAAGGAACTGATGGGGAGGTTTGATCAGAATCTCGGCTATGGAGGCTATGGCATTCGATGGAGTTCAGTCCACTCATAGGGAAGGGAGAAAAATGAGGCAGATAGGTAAAGGGAAGGATGAATGGAGTAGAAAGAAGAAGAAGGATAAAGAAGTAATGGAAGTGGTGGTGGTTCTCAATGACAAAGAGCATGACGGAGGGATAAATGAAGTAGGTGTGATGGCAGAGGTTGAATGGTGATAGGAAGTTAGCAACCACTAACTATCATTAGTAGTCGAATTCGAACGTCGAAGGAGAAAAGAAAAGAAAGAGTTGGATGGTGGGTTTAGGAAGACCGGATGGGATAGGGCAGGAAAAAATAAAATAAGAAGGGGGTTGAAGTGATGTTGCAGACTTAGTGTTGAATGACTAATGTAGACGGGACGGGGTGGGTAGTGGCGCAAAGGGTATTGTTACTACCTAATTACTACTAGGGAAAAATAGTTGGTGGTCCACTTGGATCAAAATAATTAAAGTTGGTCAATCTATTTAGTGTTTAGTCTAGGTTTTTTGGTACTCTAATATACATGTACATATAGAGAATATTACCTGTACATTTATATATAATTAGATGTACATATTAGTGTAATTATATGTACATTATATTTTGGACTTATAACTAAATACTTTGGGACCATTTTGATTTTTAACTAATTATTTTCACCTAAATATACTACAAAGAAATTTCCCCTTACTACTATACGTACAAATAGGTGTTTGGTTGCGGTTCCAATTGAGTTTAAACTCAGGTTGAGAATTAGTTTAGTTTAGGTTGGATTTGGGATAAAATGATAGTAAAAGATTAAAATTAAAATTAATTAATTAAGAAAATAAATAAATAATATCCATTAATTTTAAGAGATTATTAAATACTAAAAATCCTATCCAATTATCATATTATTATTATTACTAATATTGTTATCATCAATCATCATTATTATTATTATCGTTGTTTATTATTATTATTACTTTTATTACAATTGTTGTTATCATTATTATCATGATTATTATTATTATTATTATTATTATTTTGTTGTTGTTGTTGTTGTTGTTGTTGTTATTATTGTTGTTGTTGTTATCCAACCCTAATTTAATTCTATACTTAATTATGCATAATAATGAAATTTTAAATTAGGGTTTATATAAATGGGGTATTATAGGTGGATATTGATTTAATACCAAACTTAAAAGTAATATGTTGAAAAATTATGTCGCTATTTTGATTCTTCACTAATAAAGTAAACTTGATTTTACTTGTACACATACACACACAGAGAGAGACACACACATATATATTGTGCTTCTCCTATTTTTAATTAATCTAAGTATTAAGTTGCAACAATAACATATAAAATATATGAAACAAATTTAGGTTTCTAATGACACTATTAATTTCAATTTATTAAACTATGCAAGTCTTTCTATACTACAAATAAAAATATTAAACTACTTGACTAGGTTTATGAAACTACGAAACAACTCTATAAATCTAAGGAAACTACTAGTTTCTATCTATGAAACTACTAATTTCTATCAATAAAAGCTACTCTAAGTTTATAATAAAACTACTCATTTTGATCTATAAGACTACTATAAGGTTCTAATAAAACTTCTCATTTTAGCTTATGAAATTAGGTTAATATTCTAATAAAACTACATGCTTTAGCTTATGAAACTATGAGTTTGGCTAATGAAACAACTCGTTTTAGCTTATAAAAGTATTATAAATTTCTAATGGAACTACTCTAAGTTTCTAACGATATTATTCATTTAATATTATGAAACTAGTCATTATAGCCTATGAAATTACTCTAAATTTCTAACGAAGCTACTTGTCTCTGCTTATTAAACTACTTAAAGTTATTAAGGAAAATACTCATTTTAGTTTATGAACCTAATTTAATAGTTTTATGAAACTACCATAATTGTTTTATAAAACTAATGACTCTTAATTCTCATTACAAGTGGTGATTTTCACTAGATACACCCGTATATATATTTTACATGGATGACACTACTCAATTTTACCAACTTAAGATATATTTTTATCATCTATTCAACTTAGGAATGTCAAGGTACTATGAATGCTTGTAAATTCAACATCATAATCTAGTTTATCAAATATTAGAACGTACTTATAATGATATGTATGTGATATATCTATTGTCAATATACTTGTAATGATGAATATCCCTAAAGGAAAAATCATAAATGTGGAAAAGATTCATCAAATTCATCTCGCTACCAAAGTGAGTTCAAAAAACCATTAAAGAATTAGAGATAATAGAAAGAAGCATCCTCCAACTCAAGCCATGTAATAATATTAAAGATAGATATTTCTTTTCAAGAATCGTTGGATTTATTTCTCTCTCACACATCGTTTAAAAAGAGATAAAGAGAAGAGAGAAGAAAAATGTATGGCTTGTAACCTTCATTCAATAAATTAAGTATATAACTTTTCCAATTCAAAATGGTATAAGAAGAACAAAGATTTAATATATAGGAAGACCAAAGATTTAATATATATATTCAGTATATAGCTTGGGTTAAACTAAATAGCCTAAACCAAATACAAAATTTATAACTTCAATCCTATGCAATAGCAATTGGTAAGGAGCATTTTAGCTCATGATTCATGATACAATACATAGTCTAACCAAACAATTGAAAATAACTAAATACATTAACCTACAACAAATAAGCATGAATTATCAATTAACCTCTTTAATTAATAATGTAATATGATGTTTGGCTTAAATACTAATTATTACAATATTAAGTATCGTGACTATAGAACTTGCCCTATAGGCCACAAGTGGTATGATATTTAACACATTTCGATTGATCAAGTCCACCAAAAGTTCCAACAAAGTATTCAAGTCCACAATCTAGCAATCAAAACCCGAACAACGACTATGATATGAACCAATTGTAACTACTGCTTAAAATGACTATTACTAATCATAATATTTAATATATTCGGAACAATTATGTAAAAGTATATATATAAAAGAAAGATTTCATCATTAGTAAAATCCAATCACATATGGGAAATTTTTTATCAATTCTATTATAAGCACACATAAAAAAAATTTGTAGCCTTAAACACTATATGTTATTCTTATCCCCCAAATTTTTAAAACTCTATATATTAATAAATAAATTTTATTCTGGATAAATTAGCTTTTAAATATTTTTGTCTTAATTATTTTATGAATTTTTGAGTGTATGAAATTTGGTATAAATATTTTAATTAATTAAAATAAATATTTTATTAATTTATCATACCCTTGTTATTTAAATAATTTTTCCAAATTATTATGCTACTAAAATTATCCTTCTAAACTCTTATATTTTAATTAAATTGTTAAATAAATTTAATACCCAAAAATATTGTAATTTATTATTTATAAATTAATTTATTTTAATTAAAACCAATTTTCCTTTTTTTTTCTTTTTCCCTTCTTCCTTCTTTTCCCTTTTCTTTCTTTTTCTTTTTCCATCCTTGGGCCGCCGGCCAGTCGGCCTACCCGTCACCCCTCCTGCGCCTTGGGCTGCTGGCCCACTTCTCCCCTCCTCCCTCCTTTTCTTTTTTCCTTTCCCGGCCCAACTCTTTTCTCCTTCCTTCGCACGAGCCGGGCACCCCTCCTCCCTTCTCTTCTTTCTCTCCCAACCAGGCCGGTTTGTTTCTTCGGCCGGTCTGCTGTCGCATGCCCAGCAGCCAATACCCAGCCCCCCGACACCTCTCCCTTCTTCTTTCTTTCACTGGTGCCAACCTGCAACTCCCTCCCCCCTATTGACCTCCCTAACTCTCTCTCTCTCTCTCCCACCATTCCCTACCATACCTAGACCTTCCCCCCACTCCCTGCCATCACCATTCCTTCTCCCTCTCCTTCCAACCATCATTTTTCTGCCACCCCCTCAAGCCTACCTATCCCCTCCTCTCCCTCCTTCTTCTTTTTCTTCTTCTTCCTCTGCTTCATCTTGTCAATTTTCGGGCCTTCTGCTTACCCGAGCCTCTCCTTTTTTTCTCTTTCTTCCCCTCCCCTGTCTTCCCATATTTTGGTGTCGCCGCCTATATCCGCCGCTGCCGCTACCTCAACCACCACCTGCGCCACCTCCTGACACCCTTTACCTTACCCTCGAGCCACCATAGCCCCCCTACAGCACCATTCTTCCCCTCCCTCCTTTTCTCTTCTTTCCCTTCCTTATCGGCAACCGCCCTATGCCGCCGTGTTTCGTCGCCTTACCGCCACTTTTTTCCGCCAAATGAGCCACCTTATTTCTCCCTGCAACCCCCTCTAGCACCCCAATCCTCATTTGTCTGAATTCATCCTTTGAAGGCCCTCATTTTTCCCCTCACTTTTCCTTCCTCATCGGCCCCCACCTCTACACCCCACTTTGACCGCCACTTCGCGGCCTCTCTGCTGCCACCGTCGCCACCTTTATCCATCATCAACCCTTCCCTTACCACCACTTACACCCCCTCTCCACCTCTGCATCCTTCCCTTACCTTAAATCCTCCCCTAACCTTCTCCTTTCTTAGCCCCAAACTGCCAACCCGAAAATGCCCATTTCTTCCCCTATTACCACCTTCGAGCCTTCCCCTTCCAACTTTCCTTGAATGCAACTCATGTTGCATGAGCAATATGAGTTGCTGCTCTTATTAATTTAATAGGGATATTTTTTATAGGTATAATTATATTTTTAATTTAATTACTTAATTAATTAAGCATTATAAAGTTTATGCCTTGATTTTATTATTTTTAATGTAATAAATATTTACATTATTTTTAAGTATTGGTTTTTATAATCAAGGCTTGGACCTTTAACCGGAATACCAGTAAGGTTCATTTTTGCGAAACCGAGGTAACTGTTAAATCCCGCTTAAACGCATGGATTAACGTATGTTAGCACATTAGGTTTCTTAATGTGTTATTATGCTTAATATATTTGTTTAATATCATATGTGTGGTTTCTTGTGATGTTTGATAAAAAGAAGTATGTTAAGTGATGTGTTATGTATGGAAATATTGTTTAAGAAAATAATTTAGTTGTTAAGGAAAATGTAGGTATTATCCATAATTTTTTATGCTATTGTGATGTTTGATACATGTTTAATATTTTATGAGCCTTAGGGGATTTTATTCATGTATCTTGTACAAGATTATGGCCTAATATATATATAGGGGTGCTAATAATATTGTATTAACTATAAAAGTTGTGGATGAGGCATTAAGTTAATATTTTATGTTGTATTAATAATAATTTAATATAAAGGGTGTATTAAGAGTAAAATGGTGATTATTGATAAAAGGACAAGTTGGTAATTTTGGAGGTAAGGGTAAATTGGTAAATTTGTTAGTAAAGGACAAGTTGGTAATTTTGGAGGTAAGGGTAAAATGGTAAATTTGTTAATAAAAGGATAAAATGGTAAATTTGGAAGGGATAAATTGGTCATTTTGGAAGTAAGGAGGGTAAAATTTGTAATTTTCTAATAAAAGGGCAATTTGGTGATTTTATAATTAAATGGCAATTTGGTATTTTCTTAATAAAAGGGTAATTTGGTAACTTTGTAACAAAATGATAGTTTGGTAATTTTATAACGGAAGGGAAAATTGCTAATTTTGTAAGAAGGTGGAAAAGTGGTAATTTGTAATAAAAGGCCAATATTGTAATTTTATGATTAGAGGACAAAATAGTAATTTTGTGATTAAGGGGAAAAATAGTAATTTTGTGAAGAAAGGGTAAAATAGTAATCTTGATGATTAAATGGTAAATTGGTAATGTTGTAAGAAGAGGGCGAAATGGAAATTTAATAACAAAAGGATAAAATTGTAATTTGAAATTGAAGGGGAAAATAGAAATTTTGGGATTAAAGGGCAAAATGGAATTTTTGTGATTGAAGGGTAGAATGGTAATTTGAAAATTAAAAGTTGTAAGATAGTAATTTCATAACTAAGGATAAATGGAGATTTTATAACTAAAAGGGCCATATGGTAATTTTTGGGAGTTAAGGAGGTAAAATGGTAAATTTAAAGGTAAAGGGGTGAAACGGTAATTTCGTAAATCAAGGGGTAAAAGAGGAAATTGAAAAGGATTAAATTGGTAATTATAATAATTGAGAAGGGTAATATATATAATTTAAATAACTAAGGAGTAATTTGATAATTTAATAATGGATAAGGGTAAATTGGTAAATATGATAAATACGAGTAATTTGGTAATTTAACCAACTAGAGGGTATTTTAGTAATTTTAATAATGGAGTAGGGTAGTTTGGTAATCATGACAATTAAAAAGGGCAATTTGGTAATTTGAATGACCAAGGGGTAATTTGGTAAATTTGATGAAGGAGAAGGGTAGTTTGGTAATTATGATCATATGAAAGGGTAATTTGGTAATCTAACCAGCTAGGGATAATTTGGTAGCTTTGATAATGGAGAAGGGTAGTGGGTCATTGATAATAGAGGAGGTAATTGGATAATTAACTAATAAAGGGTTAATATAGTAATTAGGATAACGAGAAAGGGGTAAGTTGGTGATTTGATCAACTAAAGGGTAATACATTAATTATAGTAAAGGAAAAAGGGCAAATTGGTAATCTAACCAACTAAATAGGAAATGTGTTAAGTATGATAATTATAAAGGGTGTCGAGTGGCCTAACAAGTGTGGAAATAGCTCGATAACCTAAACCGAGTAAGGGTATAGCAAAGGCCGAATGTGTGCCACGTGTCCTATGTGCCTTGGATGTCCTATATAATTTATGTGTCGTGTTTTACATGCTATTATATTAACTGTTTCATGTGTGTGGCTTGGCTTCGAACCGAGACGTGTATATGTGTCCTCATTTAGTATGTGATGGTACGGATATGTTATAAGTCATGATGTGATGTGATGAGGCCCTTTAGCCATGCATGTCAAGATGAAATACTTTCGAATAAGATACGTTAAGATACTAACTACTTAAAGAGGAAGATGTTGAGCCGGACCCAGACCAGTCCACCGGCGAATAATAGTGGCAGGGTATTTTACCCTCGCGACTGTTCCACCGGCAATAATAGTGGCAGGGCATGTGCCCTCGTGACCGTTCTACCGGCTATAATAGTGGGGGATTCCGTGCTCAACAAACCAAACGTAAAATTGATAAGATACAGGAAGATACTAATTACTTTCAGTGAAACACCTTGTGAGTCGGGGCCAGACCGGTCCACCGGTAAATAATAGTGGCAGGGTATATTACCCTCGCGACCGTTCCACCGGCTAAAATAGTGGCAGGGTATGTGCCCTTGCAACCGTTCCACCAGCTATAATAGTGAGGTTACCGCACTCACAAGGACTTGTACACTCTGAGATGATTGATTAATGATGGATTAATGGCCTTAAGGCCCGAGAAGTATAGATTGATAATTATGGCCCATTGACAGTGGTTGACTTGTGAAATATGAGAATGTACGAAAGTGAATGTTAAGTATACATTACGAATATCTGATTGACTTGTTGGATGTGTGAATACAAACAGATATGAATACACTAGTAATATCTGATTGCATTCTTAGATGTGTGAATATATATGAATCCGATTACCATGTTACACATATTGATATGTACGAATATAGTATTATTTCATATGTTACATGTGAACCTGTTTTTAAGTGCGTTTTTAAAGGGTTACTCAGTACGGTAGTACTGAAAGGTTCCCCTCGTGGGGCTCCTGCCTATTCAATGGGTAGTGTCCCTTGCAGGTCATGTCCAATGCTTTCATGTGGGCCTCGGGAATGAGCGTAAGGAACTATCCGGACTTGTTAATATGTTAATTTGCCTCTTTAAAATTCATAAATTCAATATATTTGTTGTTTTATAACCACCACTGATGGATTTTACTCTGATAATGTATTTACCGTGCTACATTGATTTATATATGATTAAGTTTCTTATAAAATTGTATTATATTCTTTTAGCCTTAGCACTTAGTATTGGAACGGTATGAGTAAACCGGTCTGGTACTAAGTGTGGTGGTAATACTCCCAAAGTTCATAGTTTATTAAATTGCTTTCGCTAATTTTCTTTTAATTAAACGAAATTTTTCTGTAGTGAATTTCTATAATTTCTAATATAACACCTACAACATCAAAGGAAAATACAGAAAATATAAAGTGAGGATGTTAATTATTTATTATGAAAATTGAAGATTAACTTTTTTATTACATCATCAATGTTAAATAGTAAGGAGTCAATATTAGTTAGTCCTTTACCAATAATGGTTATTATTACTTACTCTATCTTATTTTTATCTGAATGAGATGATTTTTTTACTATTGTTCTACTTAAAATTAATCTTTCACTTCTAATTTACTAATATTTAACCAATTTGTTTTTATCAACAATATATTAATATGAGTCTCTACGTATACAACAAAATTTTAGAAACATTACTGTATATTTTTTAACAAATAAAGATTAACAAAAATCAAAATAAAGCTAAATACAAAATTGTATTATAACACTTATGGCATGGCTTTAAATCATGCAAAGTGTTACACAATATAATTTGAATAAGTTAAAACTCTCTAAAAAAAAACTCAATATAAGGTTACAAAGTCGAATCAAATTAACTAAAAGAAAACAAGAAACTTCCAACATGGGACAAAAAACCAGAATCCCCAGTCTTTGAATCTAACTCAATCTCTAACCATATATAAATCACCTACACTGCTACCACTAAAAAAATAAGTTATTCAATATAAAAATACTAAGTATACACGCCTAACTCTAAAAAAAAAATATGTTCACTAAAGAATACTTACATGTAATATCAACATGGTAAAACCTAATATGATACACCACTATGGCATATAACCACCATAATAGGTAATACTTCCCAAAAAATGCTATCATGATGCACATTCTCAAAAAGGAAACTTATTAATTAAACCCTATCATGCTCAAATCATAACATGCTAGAAGTACAATAAATTCGTGTTAGAAGTACAACTAATTTCTATCAACAATACAAACAATTTCTACTAAAAGTACAACTTATTTATACTATAAGTACATCTAATTTGTACTAAATGTCCAATTAAATTAAATAAAATGTACCAAAAATTAGAATTTTCTCAATTAAATAGTATAAAAGGCTTAAAATATGAGTATTATAGATACACTTAATAGTTGAATTTGAATTTTATGTTAACTAATTACTACGTACATTGGACATTACTTGAAATATAAATCCTATATATATATATACACACACACACACACCAAAAGGCTCTATTTTCTATCATTATGACATACTTAGGATTTACATGCACATATTATATTCCATCTGAAATTGATCTGAATAATAAAGGTGTTATTTCCATTCAAAATAATACTAAAAAATAAGATGTACATTGAAGTGTTATTAGTTAGGCAAATAATTTTGTTGTTGTACTTTTCATTATAATTTATAGTAAATTTTTAATTCACTTGGTATTGAGAGGAATAGTAGATGTTATATTCTCATTCACCCTCTGATCACATATGAATATTTTGGTATCATTTCATTTGAGTACTAAAGAAGTGAAATTAGGAAAAATATTACTTTTTATCATCTAGGTACCCAAATGAAACATATCAAAACTCTATTCATTCTAGTATTATATAACTTTAATGAACCCAAACCATATTAGGTATTTATATTTAAGCAAATGAAAATAACCACAACACCTCATAATTACTTTTTTTCCAAAAATTCCAATATTTTCTTTTTGTAAAAGTGTACTATAGAATGGCTGATCTCATGAATGTGCGCACTTATTTTTCTCCCTTTTCTTCTAAAACAAAGAACCCCTTGTCTCAAATGTATCAAGTGTCATTGATGCCAACATAATATAATCTATACTATTTTATTGTGTATTTAACATTATTATAAAACTAATCATTTCACATATTGACAGTAGCACAACTCAGTCGTAATTATTGTGATTTTTTGATGTGTTAATGTTTCCATAGGCTATATCAACACATGAAAAAGATGAGGAACACTAATATCCATTTTAAAAATAAATCATTATAATTTAGATGGTCTAACTAAATTTAGGTAACACTAATACTTAGGAAAATGGATATATATATATATATATATATATATATATATATATATAGTAATTAATAATTAAGATTGTCTAAGTATAGCATTTTATTGGTTACAAAATAAGGTATATTTTTCATATAGAAGAAAGCTCACAATAGTGAAAAAAAACACCAAGGAGCCAAAGAAGTCAAATGAATAAGTTCTCAGATACACAAGGGTTATGTAATGCCTCTTCAAAGTCCAGTCAGTGCCAAAAGGACAAGAAGGTGAAAGGTTGGTGCATATGAAATGAATGTTTATAGCTAATGAATTGTGAATCTAGTAGAGTTCACAGTAAAAGATTTGGATAACTATGATATGATATAGGGTTGAGACTTCTTCAACATCACTAGAGCATGTATTGTACAAAGGGATTCAATGATGTATATATTTGATGAAGATGACTTATACATGATGGAGCTTCCTAGACACAAATATAAAAGGGTGTAAATCCATGTTAAAGCTTAACATGACCTAGAGGATAAAATATATATGGAACTCAATGGAAGTGCATAATATAAGGAAAAACTTAGGATCATAGAATCAATGAATTATATAGTTAGGAAATTGTACATAGCCAAGGCGCAAGAGGTAAACATAAAAAAGTGTTAGTGCCATAGGAATAAGACCTGTAGCATCAATGTTGTAATTTTAGTTGGGGGAGAACATAAAAAAGTGACAATTTTAAGCCCTACAGAATGGATTGGATATGGTTATAATACCCGTAATTTCTGTAACATTTCTTTTTCATTTTAAAAGAGTAACATAAAAGCAAAAACAAAAATTGAGGGTGAAACAACCATAACTAACATTAGGAGAGGTGCAATTGTTCACTTAATCAAAGCTAGGTGCAATGTTATTAGTAAAACGATAAAACATTCCCAATATATAAACATAAGTCTACCTCTCTTAAGGATATTTTAAAATATTTTAGGGTTGTTCAAGTATTGAAGTGTATAACAACATTATGCAAACCAAAATATAAAATAGATATTTTTAACAACCAAAATACTTAAATTTGTCTTCTATAAGAGTGCACAAGCAAGATAAGTGTTGATTGGCTTAACTCTATGCTAACATCACTCTTCATCATGAAAACCTCACTATTTGTCGCTAGAGAGTAAGTTGTCATAATCTTCATTGAATAGGGACATAAAACCTTACTTGTTAACCTTTTCATCTACCCATTTGAATTGTGTAGTGACCATGAAATGTGCACATTATCACTTATGTATTGGTAAGATTAAAATACTAAATAATAATATAGATAAAATATAACATAATATAGGCCTCACATAAAAACATGCTTATAAATAAAGATAGGTAGATAGGCATAATCCAAGTATTTAAAACATACATAACATTGAAATTAGATTAGAAGTCAACCTTTGCAAAACAAACCACGACTTGTACTCATCTGCCAACTAAGGTCTTTACCAAGATAGTAATTTAAACATAGAATATGGTCTTAGGAAAATTCTCAACTCCATTAAAACATTTGAGTAGTCACTTAGGGGGATGCTTCACCCTAAATTGCACTTTATTGATTATCTAGCCTTGAATAGGTGCTTAGGGAATGTTTAACCTAGAACAAGCTTTTGGAGCATGCACAACCCCATTACTGTGCCATGTATAGTGAAATAATTACAAATATATCTAGTCCTTAAGTTTATATTGTAACATCCACCATAGATAAGCCATCAAATTTGTGAGTGTGGCTTGAATTTTCAATTACTGAATCTAATAAAGAGAAAATAAATGAAATTGGGAAATTATGTGTACTATAATGCTTGTTTTCTTAAGTTCGATATTATCTCCTAAACACCTAATTTGGTGGTTTAGATTACCTTAGTTAGTGATTGGAGTTAACAAATCCTAATTTGGGTTAGTATATGGAATTGAATGATCAAAGTTTAGATGCTTTTTTTTCGTGCCAGTTTGGTTATCATGGTTGGGCCCTCTAAACTTGGAGACTAAGTATGGTGGATGTTGAAGATTCAGTAGAAAATTCTGTTGGCACTAGTGTTATTACGGTGGCTATTATAGACCAAAAATTGAGTGTATTTCCTTGTACCTAGGACACTAAGTATAGTAGATGCTAAAGATCCCTAAGAAAACCTTATTAGCATAGTGTGCAGTGGTGGTGGGAGTTGCAGTCCTATATTCATCCAAATCTTGGATATAGATAATGGTTTAATTATATTAGATGTATTTAGGGTATTGTACACCTAACATTTAGCATGTGACCCTACCTAGGATACCAAAAGTGGTAGATGTTGAAAATCCTAGAAAAAAGCCCTATGGCACTAGTGTGTAGTGGTGGTGGAAGTTGTAGTCCTACTCTTGTCCCTTTAATGGATAATGACATTGTTTGGAATTACCCTAATGGGTTATTATTAGAAATTTATGGACGAGTGGTCATGTGTGTTTTACATTTTTTGCTATGTCATATATGTTATGTAATACCTTAAATTTTACATAACCCTACTTCTGTATGATTAATATTGTAACCTAATTCTAATACATGGAAAATTTATGTTTTTTTACCTTCCCCTAACTCCTTAATCTTAAATCTTAACTTAGTCCTAATCTTTATTCTAGTTATTAATATTTATTTTTAACCTAATCCTAACCCCAAAAAGTTATTAATTAAATTATCTCAATACTCTAACCTAAATTATTTTAATTCAAATCTAATTCTAAATCTGCACTTATCTTCTTTTCTCCTTTTTCCATTTCCCCTTTCCCCTTTCCTTTCATTTTCTTGTATTTTATTTTTCTTTTTCCAGATCATTGACCTTTCCCTTTTCTTCCTTTTCCGCCTCTCCCTTCTCTTGCATAATATCTTTGCTCGACCATGACTATGCCTCTACCTCTACCATACCCCTATCACCTAAATCCTACCCTATCAACACATCATCAGCTATACCCTACACTAACAGTCTTCATTGACAATCTTACCCCGTCACCTATCTCTTTTATATATGTATGTATGTATATAAAAAATTTAATGCAAGAGATAATATCCTTCCTCCCTCTCTTTTCTATCAATATTAACACCACTGAATGAAGCCTTGTTTCCTTTCTCTCCCTCCTTCTCATCATCACCAAAAAAACCCTATAAACCACCACGAACAACCATTTCCATGCGTCACCCATTAGTGTTTTCCACTTCCATCAAAGCCTCGCCACAACCACCAGCCAAAATCACTAAACACCACCTTTTTAACTAGAAAAATCCACCGAATACACCCTTTAACCTTCGACAAACTCCATTAAAACCATCCATTTTCCTTCCATACTTGAGCCTAGGTGATCCTCACTATTCCTATGTATTACCACAGGCATAATCTATTATTACCTACCACCTTCATGACCATTTCCACTGCAATTAACCACTTTCATTATACCATTTCCACAGTAGCTAAAAACCTTCATTCGACCATTAAATCCTCAACACCAACCTTCCTTCTACCACTTCCAATGTGGTTACTGTAACACCCCCAAATTTACTACTGAAAAATTTCGTTAAATTTTAAAGAAGTTTAGCGGAAGCAAGCAAATAAACTATAAATTTGAGGGTATTACCGCCACACTTAGTACCAGATCGATTCACAACTATCGACCCGATACTAAGTGCTAAGGCTAAAATATTAGAACCAAAACAAATCATTAGTAAGGCATAAGTGATAAGGAAATCAGAGTACAAAAGTTAAGAGTTACGTTCGGAAGTACAATTTAAAAATTCCAAATGTCAAAGGAATTAAAATAACGGAAGGATAAAGTACGATAAAACCCTTGGAAATTTAAATACAACACTGGTAACTTCCAAAGACGAATACGATTAAACAAAACAAATTCCGAAGGGTATATATCCGGACCACTTACTCACTCAAATCAAGCCTTCCACCCCAATTTAGTAACCGATCAAAACCTGCATCAAGGTCTGCTCCCCACCATCGGTGGATCATCATAGGACCCATTCAACCAGTGTAGTATCAGTACGGGTCTAGTACTGAGTAAGGGTGCAGGTGTGCTAAGGCCAAGCATACAGTCACACCAAGTAGCCTACATAACACAATCATATAAGTAACATGCAATAACACACAAGATAAGGCCTGAGTACTTTCCGGTGACTTATTCCTTATCCTCGTTAATAATATGTCAATTTCACACACAGTCTTTATTAATCCACGTGAGTGCGAGAACCCCACTATTATAGCCGGTGGACAGGAATATATAAACTCAGGGCAGAACGCTCTTGACCACTATTATTTGCCGGTGGACCGGTCTCTAGGGCAGAACGCTCCTGGCCACTATTATTTACCGGTGGATCGGTCTGGCCCCGACTCACATGGTGTTCCACTGTAAGTATTTAGTAGTTTCCCATGTCTTATAGATTTTACATTTGGTTTGTTGAGTACGGAAACCCCCACTATTATAGTCGGTGGACCGGAAATCATACAGGGCAAAACCCTCCTGACCACTATTGTTCGCCGGTGGCACGGTCTCCAGGGCACCCCGGCTCCTGGCCACTATTGTTCGTCGGTGGACCGGTCTGGGCCCTGCTCAGCATCTTTCTCTTTAAGTGATTAGTATCTTAACGTATCTTATTGAAAGTGTTTTACCCTTGACATGCATGGCTAACTATATCCGCACTTATCCTCCCAGGAGGGCCCGTCCCATATCTTGGAACTCGTGCACCCCTTATCACACCTCGATATCCAATTCCTCGCTATACATACACATAATAAAAACCAACTCCTAGAGTATGAATTAAGGCACAACACCTCGTGACATCGACTCCACCCGCCATTAGTCTCTAGGGTTTCCCTTGAAACCCTAATTGGACCTATATGGTCCAACCTCCTCTACCATTAATTCATCTATCCTCAACACCTCATCTCATTCAGGTCCAGTCCCCAAATCATATTGCTTTACCCATCGATTCTAACTGTGACCCCAAAACTCTAGTTGGCCACTTCAACTCTAGTACATTTCTTTTCCCCCAAGTAACCTCTCCTTTTCACCCAATATTCCTTCTTTCTCAAAACTCCCATAATCATTCCTTATAACATAAACTCTCACTCTCAACCCGCACCTCACTCACCCTCAATCATTTTTCTTTCGCCTTTTTTTCAGATTACTAATTCTTCCCAAAACCCTAATCGGGTCCCTTATATGACCCTACATACTATATTTCACCTCGAGTCTCCAAACTCCCAAACAGACCTTCCACTATCTTCCTCACATCCCACGGTAACTTTTCATACGTAAGGTTCGCCCCCATGCGGACCTTAACCTTCCCATGCAAACCCTATCATTTCCACCATGCCAACTCTATCATTTCCATGCAAACCCTAGTTTCCCCCATGCAACCTTATTTTATTCCCACTCTTCTATTTATTTGATTCCCCCATTTCCTCATCATCTAAAAATTATGAATTCCTTAGGTCGTACATGCCTATGTTAACCAACGTACTTCCCTTTGGTTATCTTAATTGCTTATTTTTCTTTTTCAAGTCCCCACTTCACAACACTTCCTCACATAACCTAGCATGCATGCCGTAGGGGTCACATCACATCACATCATACTTGTACCACAACATATTAGTACACACAGACGAGAGCACAAGAACATACCTCGGTTCCATGCTGCGCTACACAAATACACAGATAGCATACAGGTTATAGCATACAACCGCACAAAGCATACAAGACAGGTAAAACATGCAATACACACCGGTGGCCTTAGTTACGTCCTTACCTAAATCGGCGTCGGGCTTGGAGCACGCTCCTACGCCTCCTGGGGGCTTGACCTGGTTCACCTATAAGAGGGAAATACTTAGGGTTAATCTCCCTCTACTGGAATTATCAAAATTCCTATCTTACCCCTATCATGGCCTAATACTAAGGCTAATATTAGTAATAGGGGTTTATAAATAAAGGGTAGGGTTATTACTATTCTCACGATAGTTTGAACGGATTATTACTGATTAAAGTAGGTTTTAGCAAAAATCCAGAGTATTAAGGTGAGGGTTTCAATATTAATAATAATACTTACTAATAACAATAATAAGAATACTACAAATAGTAATAGTACTCATAATGAGAATAATAATGGCTATAATGATAATAATGATGATAATAATAATTGAAATCATAGTAGCATTAGTGATAGTAATATTACCGATAATAATAAAATACTAACACAACCATAATCATTCTGATGATAATATCAATAATAACGATAGTAATAATAATAATAGTAGAACTAGTAATAGCAATGAAAATAATAATAATAATAATAGTAATAATAATAATAATAATAATAATAATAATAATAATGACAATACAATTAATAGTAAGAATACTAAAAATAATAATAATAATAGAAATAATAGAAATAATAGAAATGATAACAATAGTTAGAAAGATAAACATAATGACACTACTATTAACCATAGTAATATTAATAGTAATGATACGATAATGATAGTAAAAGTAGTAACGATAATAACAATAACAATAATAATAATAGTAATATAATAGTTGTGGCAATACTAAGCATAACAAAAATACTAAGGTAGTAATATTAAATTACAGTGTTAAGGATAATAACGATGGTAATAATCGATAAATAATAAATGCATTAAATACAACAACCACAACAACAAAATAATAGCAAAGATAATAATAATAATAATATAACCATGATAATAGTAATAGTAACGATAATGATAATAATAATAATAATGATAAGGGTAATAATAATAATAATGTTAATCATACTAATAATAGTAAGAATACTACCATAATAATAATAGCAAAGATAATGACAACATCAGTCATAGTTAGAGTAATAAACATGGGAATAATAATAATAATAATAATAATAATAATAATGACAATAGTAGTAATAATGACAATAATGCTCATAATAATAATATTAATAATAACAATAACACCAATAGTAATAATAATAGTAATAATAGTGATAATAATAATAATAATAATAATAATGATAATAATAATAGTAATAATAATAATAATAATAATAATAATAATAATAGTAATATTAAAGGTACTAAGGATGTTAGTCATAGTTAAAGTAACACATGTGATAATGGTAATAAGAATAATAACAATAATAATGATAATAGTAATAAAAATAATAATAGTAATAAATGACAATAATAATTATAAAAACAATAAGAATAATAAGAGTAATAATAATAACGATAATAATAATAATAATAATAATAATAATAATAGTAATCATAATAGTAACGATAATAGTAGTGCTAATAATAATAAGGATAATAATAGTAATACTAGCAATATTAACAATAATAATAACTTAATAGGGTCTTGTATTGCTTAATACCATTAATTAGAAGTTCTTAGGGGATGATTGGGTCCTAGTAATAATAATAAGGGTGGTAGTATTAGTAATAATAATAATATTAGTAATAATAATGATAATGTTAATATTAATCATAATAATACTAATAATAGTAGTTAATAATATTAAATCATTAATCATTTTTATTTATTTATTATTATTATTATTATTTTTAAGATTTAGGGTTCAGGGTGTTGGGCAACCTGGCTGAGAGGTGGTGGCGGCGCGGCGGCAGCGGCGGCGGCGCGGCGGTGGAGGAAGGGGGAAAAGGAGGAAAGTGGAGATGGAGGCTAGGGAAGAGGGAAGTAGGGGAAAGTAGAGGTGTAGGGTGGTAGAGCAGGAACCACTGGTTGATTTGGGAGGTAGTAGCAGAGCTGCAGGTCGCGGTGGAGGCGGCGCCGGCGGCACGAAGGTGGCGCCAGGGGTCGAAAGGCTGTTTCGCGAAGGCAACTTCGCGCGGCCAAGGCAACCCGTGCGAAGCAAGGCAGGGGGAGCTAGTAGTCTGGTTGTGTAGAGGGAGGTGCAGGGAGGATGTTGGTGGTGCGGGCAGGCGGCAACGGTGGCCGAAGGCGGAGGAAAGGGCGGCTAAAGGTGGGGCGGTGTGCGGCTCTGGTTTTCTGGGTTCCAAATTTCGAACCCGATTAAGGCAATGGTTAGGGCTATTTATAGGGAAATTGGGACGGGAAAACGACAAGGGTGCGAGGGATGTCGGAGGTTAGGTGGATGCGTGTCCGGCGAGGCTGACCAGTGCAGGTCTGCAGTTGCAGACCGAGACTCGTCGGGGAGAGAGAGAGAGTGATTTCGTGTGAGAGAAGGGCTACGATTGATTTGTCATGTCCACAGGGAAGTCAACGAGGTGGAGAGGGACGAAAAGACGGGAGCAATGGCTGTTATTGCAGGCTTTCCTTCCCAGCCATGGTTTTCGTGTTGCAGGCGGCGAAGGAAGAAGACGACGCGGGGAGGGAAGAGGAAGAAGGTTGGACCGGCGGTCCAGCGGAAAAGAAAAGGGGGGGCGGGCCGAACCGGTCGGGAGAAAAGAAAGAGGTGCACGGGGGTGCTGAGCCAGCAGGCCGGCCCAAGTCGGGGGGCGAGTAGAAAAAAAAAGAAAGGAAGGGAAAGAAAAGGAAAAAGAGGGGAAAATGGAGAAAAGGAAAAAGGAAAAAGAAGGGAAATTAGTGGTTGGATTAATTAGTATGATTTGGGTAATTGGGAGGTTTAATAAATATTACAATAGTAATTAAATTATCTTTTTAGGTTAATTTAGGGATTTTTGAAAGAAATTACTTAAATTCCATTTAAATTAACAAAACACTCTAATTTTATCCAATTGAATTATTTATAAAGTTTATATTAATTTGAAACTATTTTATTATTCATAATTTAAATAAAGTAATTTATTTAATTAATTTCTAAAATAGAATCCTTAATTAGCTTAAAATACCACAATTCCTCCTATTTAATACACTTTTAAATTTCTTTTTGGTTTAACCTAATTAAATTCCTCTTATTTTAATAAAAATCAATTATTTTGGTTAAACTCCCACATAAAAATCTTATTTAATAATAGATAATAGAAATTAGGATTTTGGGGTATTTCAGTTACACTATCACTTATCCCCTTCTACACCATTCCCTTATCACTAGCAATGTTATCTTGTGCTATTGGTAGTCCAAGCCTCCGCACATCCCACTATTATCCCCTCTATTTTAGCATCAGCTTCTACCGAAGAATTTCCTTGTTATGATTCGTTTTTCCTACTTATTTTCTTTCCTCCTTAACTTATATATTACATAATTATATCATTAATTTCTAATGTTTTTGAAATGCCCCGAAAATTTCTAATTTTATAAACTACATTTAAATGATATTTATTCTAATATTTATTTAAATAAATTATTTTAAAATTGAATTAATTAGGGAAAATCAAGAAGAAATTTATAAGTATTTTTATTAGAAAAGAATTTGGGTATTTTAGCAAATTAAGCATTTTGTTTTGAAAATAATTAAGCAAATTATTTTAATTAAAATAAGAAGGAGAAAATATTTTCAAATTAATATTAATTTTATAAATAATTTAATTGGATAAAATTAGGGTGTTTTGCTAATTAAAAAGGAATTTGTGGAAAATCTTTTAAAAATCCTAATTTAGCCTAAAAAGGGATTTTAAATATTATTTTATTTAAATATTAATATTTTTAAATATCCAAAATATTCTAATTAATCTAATTATCCCAAATAATTATTTTTCCTTTTTCCTTTTTCCCTTTTCCTTTTTCTTCTTCTTCTTTTCTTTTTCTTTTTTTTTCTCCTCTCCGAACTGGGCCAGCCCAGCGGCCCAGTTCCTCTTTTTCTTCCTTTCCTTCGGCCCAGCCCGCGCGCCTCCTTCTCCCGCCTTCAGCGCGCTGCGTTTTGTCCGTTTTGTTACCAAAACTCGTCGTGTTGTTTAATGAGCCAGCCCGCGCGGCGTCGCCCTTCTTCCGCCCTCTACGCGCTGCGTTTCATTCCTTCTCGTCTCTCAACGCGTCGTCCCATTTAATGAACAACGTAACCGGCGCGACCGGCCCGGTTCACCCCTTCTTTTCCTTCCCGGCCGACCGGCCCACCCCCTTCCTCCTTTCTTCTCCCTCCTTCTTCCCCGATGCCGACGACAGCCTGCAACTTCTGCGCCGAAAATGGCGGCACCGGCTGCGAGATTCCTGACCTGCCGAGTCACCTATCCTTCTCTTCCTAGCAGCTCGCACATTATCTTGGATTAGTCAATTAACCTTAACTCTCTCTCATTCTCTCTCTCTGGCTTCTCGAATCTTCGACCAAACCCAAGCAATCGCCGGTCGATTTATGACACCGGCCACCCAAACCCTATCACCCAAACCCATCCTTCCGACCCCCAAAACCCTAATAACCCATCTAAACCCTTTAAATAGCCTAATGGTGGGTGTTTTCGAGACTTCTTCCTTCCGAAACCCTAAGTCAGAATCGCCCAGCCACCGCCCCATCAGACGTCATTATCTCCTTCCCCGGCCAACTTCAACACCACCTCTTGCTACCAATCTCTTCCCTGAAATTTCCTCTAGCTAACTAAGCCATTCAAATCCTTCGATTCTTCTTGAATGAGCTGCCATAACCATGCAAAGTTGGTTAGTTGCTTCGACAGAAAATTTCACCCCGAGACCTTAAACCGCCGCCGCCGCCGTGCGCCGCCACCTCTGGCTGCGCCACCACCTCTATTCTGTCCCTCTCCTTCTGGGGAACTCAAAACACCCAAGCTCCCATTTTAATTCTTCCTATCTTGTTCCCAGCATGCAACTTTCCCTTCTTTCCTCTCTTTTTCCGGCCACCGCCACCACCGCCGTGCTCCGCCGCCGGTGCCGCCAGTTCCCACCAGTATAAGGTTGAACCCAAGACCCTATGAGCCCTTCTTCCTATTTTTATAATCCTTAATTTAATTTATTTCAATTATTTGAAATATATTAGTATTACTTTTATTATTATTTCTATTATTGTGTTATTAATATTATTATTGGTATTAATGTTTTGATTATTATTTCTGCAGGTTCTGAAGCTCTAATATATTTTAATTTGATCTTGTCATTACTATAAGTATTATTATTATTGTCATTATCCTAATTAATAATATTAAGGTGTTATTATAATTATTGTTATTATTAGTATTTTTATTATTTCGAATTACCATTATTATTATTATTCTGTAATTAATATTACAAATAAGTTACCATTAGTTTTGTTATTATTATTACACTTATTATATTGTTGTTACATTATTTTAGTACCTTAGCTATTATTATATTAGTGTCATTATTATTATTAGGGTAAAGTCTTTAACCCCATATTATCAGATTTTATAATATTTCTATTAATATCTTTAGTAAAGTTATAATTTTGTTAATGTTATTGTTATCAGTATGTTATTATTTGGTCAAATCTCTCAAGTGGAATAGGAGCGTGCTCCAAGACCGGTGTCGTTTTAGGTAAGGAGTGCTAAGGTCTTTTATGTGCTTATGTGTATTATGTGTTTCTCATGTTATGTATCTATGTTTATTATAATTAAATATTTTATATGTGGTATGACTTGGAGTTGAAGTATGTTCTGCATGGTATGTGTATTACTTATGTATGATGATATGTGTTGTGCATGTGAGGAAGTCGGTGTGGTTTGTGTGGGAGAAAAGATGAAAAGTAGGATGGAGAAAGGAGTTGACTAAGGGAAGTGATTTGACCTACTTTTATGGTTTTATAAGGAATAATCTAATGTATGGTTTTAGGTGGAAGTGTATAATTTATGGTTTTATGCGGAGAATATAATATATGGTTTTATTTGGGAAAATGTAATTTATGATGTTATATGGGAGAATTAAATTATGGTTTGTTTGGGAGAATTTAGTTTATGATGTTATTTGGGATAATGTAATTTATAATATTATATGGGAGAATTTAAGTTATGATTTGATTGGGAGAGTTAATTTATAATTTGTTTGGGAGAATTTAGTTTATGATGTTATTTGGGAGAATGTAATTTATAAGATTATATGGGAGACTTTAAGTTATGATTGGAGTGGGAGAGTTAATTTATAATTTGTTTGGGAGAATCGAATTCATGATGTTATTTGGAAAAATGTAAATTATGATATTATATGGGGGAATCTAATTTATGATTTGCTTGGGGGAATTCAATTTATAGTTTTCCTTGGGAGATTCTAATTTATGATTTTATGTGGAAGAATCTTTATGGCTTGAATTTAGGGTTTGGTATGGAAGAATCTTTATGGTTTGAATTTAGGGTTTGGAATGGGTGAATCTTTGGTTTTGGTTGGATTGAATTTATGGTTTTGTATGACGGAATCTAGGGTTTACCTGGTGGTATTAATGGATGTATATTGGTATTAGGGTTTGTATGATGATATTATAGTTGTATGGTGGTATTAGGATTTACATGGCGATATTGATGGTTGAATGGCGGTATTAGGGTTTGCATGGTTGAATTTAGGATTTCACGTGGAATTTTAGGGTTTGCATGAAAACGGTTCGAAGGTTTGCATGGGGAGATTAATGTTTGCATGGAAGAGAAATTTACGTGTGAAAAGTTGATTTGGGATATAAGGGAGGAAGTAGAAGAGTTATTTGGGTGTTTGAATATTTTGGGTGAAAAATAATACGTAGGACATTATGAGGGTATGGAGGAGACTGAATTATGATTTGTTGTGGTTAATTGAGGTATATGGTGGCTGATTAGGGTTTTTGGTGTTATCATGTGTATATGGTGATTAAAGTGTAATTGTGATGTGTGATGATTTATGCATGTTTGGTGAAAGCCTTTGAATAAGATACTTAAGACATTAATCACGTAAAGTGAAAGATGTTGAGCCGGGCCCAGACCGATCCACCGGCATAATAGTGGCCAGGTACTGCGGTAACCTGGAGATCGATCCACCGGCTTAATAGTGGCAGGGAATATTTCCCTCGTGACCGATCCACCGGCAATAATAGTGGGGGATCCCGAGCTCAACGAACCAAACTATACATGTTGATAATAAGTGGGAAGACATTATCTACTTACAGTGGAACACCGTGCGAGAAGGGGCCAGACCGATCCACCGGCATATAATAGTGGTAGGGCATGTACCCTAAGTGACCGATCCACCGGCTATAATAGTGGCCAGGAGCCAGAGTGCCCTGGAGACCGATCCACCGGCAAAATAGTGGGGTTCCCGTACTCGTATGGACTTGATAAAAAGTATGGTGTGAAATGAATTCTGATCAGAGATTAATTTAAAAATTAATCCAGTCTACAATCGGGCCTTGTACTCTACTTGGATGGTCGTATGTATTTATGTGATCATATTGGTCTTATGCATTATTATTATTCCTGCATTATTGTACAACTATGTGTTGGCCTTAGTGATCAAGTCACCTTACTCAGTACTGGACCCGTACTGATACTACCTTGGTTGATGGGTCCTGTGATGATCCACTGATGGTGGGGAGCAGACCTCTTGTGCAGGTTTAAGATCAGAGACTGTTTTGGGGTGGCAGGCCTGACTTGAGTGAGTAGGGAATCCGGGATTTGACCCATTGAGTTTTATCTTGCTTGAATGTATTTCTATAAGGAAGTTACAATTGGTCGTATTTCAGTCTTTATGCAATTTTATTTCCTGCTATTATTTCCTTTGTATTGAGGATTTATCCTCTTTGATTTCGCACTCTGATTCCTATTTTATAGTGTTAATAAATATTTATGCGTACTCTGATTTTATTGTATCATCTTTCGAATTCCTTCATGAATTGTTAATTTGAATTTAACGTAAATCTTTTCTTTAGCCTTAGCACTTGGTACTGGAACGGTCGGAGAGAACCGGTCTAGTATTAAGTGTGGCGGTAACATTCCCAGAATTCACAGGTTTTAAGTATTTCTATTATAAATGCTTCCGCTTTCAAAAAAAAAAATTAGTGAATTTTGGGGTGTTACAGTTTTTTATTATTATTTCCCTTTGGTGATTTTCCCAAGATTTTGGAGGAGGCAAGATAGGATACATGCTTAGAGAACCGTGCTTATTTTTATAAGGATATTAGTCATAGCTAGGGTTTTGTGCTATATGTCCAATATGGTTTTATTTATTAATGTGTTTTTGTTCTTATATTTTTAAATTTATGTTGATCAATATTATGATTTGGTAATATGATATTATATGACAAAAAATGAATAAGTTGAGAAACATGCAATATCATATGATAATTTATATGTTTAAAACCCTAAGAGAACGAGTATGATAAATGGTATTGTATTGTGGGTTGAATTAGTATGATAAATTTGATGTGATTAATTAATATATATGGTGATAAATAGAGTATTTAGAAATAAGGATATCACACATATAAGATTTTTATGAAATAAGGACATTTGGTTATCCTTAAGAGCATTTTTTTCAATATAGGTCTAATATGAGAATTCTGGTACTTTAATGTGTTATATGGGTTAAAATATTCTAATAATATCATTTAAAATTTTTAGAGTAAATAAAAATGAAATAGGTTCCACAGAATGAGGAAATAGCTTAATTAAGGAATAATAATCCTAAAATGTCGATGTTATTATCGCATGCATGAAACATTTGAGTTAGACCATAATTTTTGGTTGTTTTGTCAATAATGTTATTTTAGGAAGATATATTGAATTTTTTAATAATATGAATCTTATGGGTAAAGTTATGATGTACTTGTAAAATTAGGGTTTTGCAAGCTTCATAATAATTGTTGAGATAGGATTGTTATCACATGTGTAAGAAATTAGAGTTAGGCCTTGATTTATAGGTATGCTAATAAAAATAATATTTTAGGAATTTATACTAAATTTTGTGGATAAAAGAATAATATAGGAGTAGTTATGCATAAAATGTTAAATTAGAGTTTCTTAGGAAGTATATGGATGTAAATCCTTGAGAAGGACCTTAATATCTATGTGCTTGTACTTTACTTTCTTCAATTATGTTTTTTTACTTATAAAATAAATCATGAACAAGACATTAATCATTTAAAGTGAAATATCATTTGATTTAGGCCAAGGTGCTTTACGAGTCTATTCCACCAGACGATAATAATAACTCAAGTGTGTTTTTTATGAGATGCACATCGGTTTTTCCACCAGATAGTGGGGCCCTAAACTAAACATTAATTAGAGAATGAACTGAGATAATGTGAATAATGGATAAAAAATTAAATACTAAAAGCGAAAGATTATACGAGTTAGGATTGAGGTATTATATTATTTCCATCTAACAATAATAGTGGTTCATATGTGTTCTTCCCTAAGATGTGTTTCAGACCACTCCACTAGTTTAAGAATAGTGATTAAGAGTGTATTTCCGAAGCGTATGTTGGGTTTGTTCCACTGGATGATCATAGTGGCTCTGATGTATTATTCTGAAAAGGTGCTTTAGTATGTTCGATCTGATTAAGAATGATAGGGTCCTTGAAGTAAATGTAAATAAAAGAATAAAATATCTTATATCTAAGATTGAGAAATGAACAAATAATTTCCTTGAATTTTTTTATGTATTTTTTATGTAAGTTTTTTTTTGTGAATTTATGTAATTATTTTTATCCCTTACTCGATTATATTGTCACCTTGCTTAATACATAGTGTACTAACCATCATTTTCATAAGTTCCATTCATTCTCACAATCAAATGGCCTGTAAGTCTATGTGCAGGTCGATAAGGACCCAGTGGATGATTTTGTAGCCTATGATGCTTTTCTATGGGGTGAAGTGGCTTTTGTATTAGGGTTTTTTGTAGAGAGTCATGTTATCCAAATGATAGTTTTACTTGGATCCATGGTATCCCTTTTGTATATATTTATAGATTTTATACTTGGAGTTAATTTTTAACTTATATTCATGCTATAAAGTTTCTCGTGTTTTCTATTTTTCATGTTTAAATTTTAACTATATTACCGTGTGAATGACTTAAAGATTGTTAGGTAAGCCATACTTATGTCAATTATTGTGGTAACATCTAGCTATTTGGGTATTATGCTTCTTCTATAAATGAAATTTTATAGTATTAAACTTTGGATTGTTATATGTTAATCATGATCTTATATGCTATGCTTTCTAAGCATGTCTCATACCATGTTATTATAAAACCTCAACGTGTAGAATGAGCACTTACCATAGTCCAGATAGTTTATTTTACTAGGACTTTACTATACTGATACTATATTTGTATGGTTACTATGATGATCTATCTCCTATTTTGATGAATAGAGGATGATTTTCATGGGTATGTATAACACCCTCAAATTTAGGATATAAAAAAATCATTTTTAAAGCAAAAGCTAAAACACAAATCGTAGAGGTGTCACGCCACGTCTAACATAAGAAAAGCACTCACAGTACCTAATCTATGTAAGGTGTAAGACAACAGTTGATTCTACCATGATATAGGATATAAAATAGAGAGAAGGGAATAAATAGTGAAAATAGAGGACAATGGGTCCAAAGAGAGATAGATATATCTGAATATCCATACCCTTAACCATTTTGATAAGTTTTCATCCAAGGCAAGCACATCGAGAAAATAATCATCAATCATCTAAAAAAAATAGGGTGGATATTCTCGTGGGAATGATGAATGTCAATAAAAAGGACAATTATTATGATAAGTACCGAGTAAGGTAACAATACTATTAAGTAAGAGATACAACAAATTTCATAAATTCATATTAAAGAATAAGTACATATGCATGATATATAAAACCATGCTAGATAAAAACTGATCCATATCTCATTATCAGATATAACACAATATATTCTTTTATTCATGTTGAGTTCAAAGACCCCACTATTCTTAAACTAGTGGAATGTTTTGAATCACCTCTTAGAGGAAACACATCCAAGTCACTATCATCTTTTGATGGAACAGATTTAACACCTCTCAAGAAAAAGTGGACTTAGGCCACTATTAATTGGTGGAACAATCTAAAGTACCTCTCAAGGACAACAAACCTTAGCTACCAAAACCTAGTTCCTAACTCATGTAATTTTCTAATTATATAATTAATGTCTTATCCATTAGTTACTTATCTCAAATCATATGCTCATTCTCATTAAGTTTAGGGCTCCACTATTCTTAATTCGGTGGAATGGACTAAAATAACTCTTAGGGACAACACACTCAAGCCACTTTTATTATCCAGTGGAACATACCTAATATCTCTTAGGACAAAAAACACCTAAGATACTATTTTTAAATCAATGGCACGGTATGGAGCACCTCTCAGGGAGAACACACTCAAGTCATTATTATCGTCCAGTGGAGCAAACCAATAAAACAACTGGACCCCACTCATGTTATCTTTAACTTTAAGTGAAGCACAACCACATGGATATCAAGGTCGTCCCCAAGGAGAAAGTCCATAAGTTCCCTAAGAAACCCTAATTTCACACTATATGAATACCTTCCTCAATATTGATTATTTATCCACCAAATTTGGCACATATACCTCAAATACTATCATTATTAACATGTCCAAACTTCAATGTATAAATGTTTCCATAAAACTCATATAATCTCCAAATTCAATATAAATTAAAAAAATTCCAATATTAAAAACCTATATAAAAATTATAATCTAACCTTAATGTTTTACACATACTTTAATAATCCTTTCTCAAAAGTTACTTTTCACAAACCTTACAAAACCCTTAACTCACAAATAGGTCACAAAATTTTCCATAAGTCTCATAATTACCAAATTTAATGTATATTCCTAAAATGAGAGTATTTACCACATATCTAAAAATCATGGTCTAAGTTTAATGTTTTATATACATGCCATAATAACATTGCCCTTTTTAGGGTTATTATTCTCAACTTAGGCCATCCTATCATTTTATTAAACTTATTTCATTCATGATTTCTCTAAAAATTTTATTTTAAACCATGTAAAACAATAAAACTCCATAATTTTCTATGTTAAACCTATATTGACCAAAACATCCTTTAAAGATAACCTAACACCCTTATTTTATAAAAAACCTTACATACCTGATGTCATTATTTTCAAATCCTCAAATTATACATCACCATACATCTTGCACATTTCCCACTTACCATACTTATTCAAGCCCTCATTATATTTCCATATGTTATATCAATCCACAAAATATAACTTAGTGTAGGAATATCATATCAGCACATTTTTCTTCATTCTCACTCTCTTTCCATTATATAATCCACATTATCAACATGAATTTAGCAAAATAATAATAACCAAATTATAATATATATATATATATATATATATATATATATATATATATATGTGTGTGTGTGTGTATATATATTCATATAGGACATTTAACATAAAAACCCTAAACAACAACTAGTATCCTTACTGAAAAAGTCATTGGTCTCTAAGCATGTATATATTATCCTACCTACTTCAAAACCTGTATAAAATCACCTAAGAAATAATTGGGGAAAATTCAAATAAGGATCAAACGTGAGATTAGGAAACCATGTGTAACAAATGAGGGAGGAACGGTTGAGGTTATTGATCTGTAAGGGTATCAATGACACAAGATGTTGTTTTTGGGAGGTGAAGAATGATAACAGGGGTCGGTGGAGCGTGTTCAAAAGTGTAGGAGGCCAAATGAGGCATTGAAGCTGCAATGGTTTTAGCTGAATGGAGAGTGTGTGATGCAGTGGTTATTGTAAAAGGAATGGGGGAAGAAATTATAAAAATGGATGAAGGTGGTGGGTGCGAATTGGTGGCTTTGGCTAATGCACAAAAGGGTGAGATGGTAGAAGAGGCTGAAGAGGGTGTGTGCTTTGATGGTGGATGCCGAAAGGAAGTAGAATGGCTCAGTGTGTTTTTTTTTAGGAAGGTAGGGATGTATAGTGTTTTTAGTTAGTGGTAGGGTTAGTGTTTGATAGGTCTACTGTTGTAAGGGAGAGATATGTTGTAAGGGTGGATGGTTATGGTCTTTGGGGTATGTTTGACAACTGTGAGAAGGAGGGAGAAGCTACACTCAGTGGTATAACTTTTAGATAGAAAATAAAGGGAGAAAGGAGGTTGGTTGAGGCATTTAATGTGAGATTCTATGAGTATATATATACATATATATACACGAATTGAGAGGGAAGGAGATAGGTGAGGCAATAGCATAACTTTTTAACAAAATCCATCAGTGTAGGGTATGGATGATGATGTGTTGTCGGGGTAGGGTGTAGATGATGGAGGCATGGAAGGGGTAGAGGCATTGTTGGTGGAGATTTTAATCAAGAGAAGGGTGAGGTAGGAGAGAAAGAAAAGAAAGGTTTGCTAGAAGGGAAAAGAAAATTAAAAGGAAAGGAAAATGAGAAAGGAAAAGGAAAAAGGGAAAAGGGAAAAGGAAGGAGGAAATAAATGTGATTAGAATTAGATTTAGGTTAAAAATAATTTAGGTTAGGGTATTAGGATAATTTAATTAATAAGTTTCCAGACTTGGGTTTAGATTAAATATTAGTAACCGAGAATAGAGGTTAAAGGTAGATAAAATATTAATTTTTTAACATTAGAATTGGGTTACAATATTAATTACTTGGGATTAATTTTATCTAAAATTCATTTTATGATAGCATGACTTTTAGTTGGAATATAACAAGGATGATGATTTGGGCTAGTAGCTTAAACATGGTAGTACAAACTAAATTTCAGCAATTACAAGCATTCACAAATGACATACTAAACTACTAAAATGCATAAGTAATTAAAATAAAACATCCACTATATATTTTATTTTATTCCCCCTTCCATTCACCATGACATTATAACATCCCCATTTTTCACAACAATTTTTTTTTTTATTTTT
This sequence comes from Tamarix austromongolica, assembly GCA_039764185.1. NCBI lineage: Eukaryota > Viridiplantae > Streptophyta > Magnoliopsida > Caryophyllales > Tamaricaceae > Tamarix > Tamarix austromongolica. Next base: position 75,640,027 of record CM077817.1, read on the forward strand.
AAAACAAATGTAAAATTGAAAATACAAAAATTTTCTTTGAAAAATGAGGTGTTGTTAATTTATCTAATGTAAGATAAGCATACCACCATATCTTTCATGCTAGATACAATATTGAGTATCCAAATTTACAACATACATAATAAAAATCATAATGTGCAAGTCAAATGACTAAAAAGATAATAGAGTTAAGGCTTGCATAGTAAAGTCATATGATGTACACTAGAATCAAGTACGCAACTCAAAATAGTAGACAAGTATCATTCTATAGGGACTAGAAGTGAGCAAGAATCTTTTATGTCTAGACTAACAATAGGACATAATGATGTCTGAATATGGATAAAAAGAAATTATTCAATCAAAAACCAATATTGAGATAAGAATGAGTGAATCCAAAGAAAGAGAGGAATAAGGCTTTGGTTAATTTCATTAACCCTAATACAATTGAATATTAACCCCAAAACCCAAATCAAATCACATAGGCATGAGTTCCAACCAAATTATGTAGTGTAATGCTCTTTCTAGCCATTGCACTCTATTGTGTTTTGAGACTCGCCTTTCTTGAGTATTAATACACAAATAGATAATGCATTATTAAATATCTATTATCCCCTTTTTAGGTTCTGAATACCAAACAAATGTCTTTTGACCTTGTGGTTTAATATCTAATTATGTTAATGGATTCCACTTCAACTTATCTCTCTAATCTTATCAGGGTTTCTTGAATGAATAAAACAAAAGTGATCAACTTTCCTCTTATTCTAATGAAAAAATCAACACAACTCATAGGACTAACAATAGGATTGGGTAGAATTTAGATTCTCAATAGATTAGGATTAGGGGATCTCCCTTCACCTAAGCACAAATAAATTAGCCAATCATGACTTTTATTAATCACAACATCTTTAAAAAAATAGAATTGTAAGAAAAAAATATCAAGAATAGAGATGAAACATCTTCTGTATTCTAGATTAGGAAATCATTGTTTAAAATAAAAGATCAAGAATAAAGGGTTGATCTTTGAAAAATAAAGGGTTGGATAACGCTAGATTTCTCTTGTGTTCTCCAAATTGGCATCTTTTTCTTATAAAGGGTTGATCTTTGAAAAATTAAAGGAAGAATACACTATATAAGAAAAATGGCCATTAACACGACCTCCCTATGTTGGATAACGCTCAAATACTCATCAACGTGCTTCAACATGACCTATTCGTGTTGGGCGACATGTCCTGTGTTTTCTCTTGGGCAATGAGACTTTGAAAACTTCAACCATGTAGCGTATTTTGGTGATAACTTATTCATTTTACCTTTGATTGAGCTAATTTTTTATGTGTTGGAAATATAAGAAAAATATATATAACATTTATATTTATCATGTTTCCATATTCATATTGCATCATGGTTTGATTTGCACATACTTCCACCCTTGAACACTTTAAGTACTTATATATGCTTCTATTTTGTTTTAGATGTTTTTTTATCCCCTTTCAATATTTTCTCTAAATACATAAAAAATATAATTAAGAGTGATAAACAAGAACCCATAGATTATATTATGCAAAAATCATCACATAATCACATTAAATATTTGCATTAAAGCTCAACTACACCAATATAAATTTTACCTATCATCATATCAGGCCCATAAATGAATACAAAAATATAAAGAAAGATAAATACTACAATTACTTGGTATAAACGGAGCCTTAAAAAAAGAAACACAACATCGGAATATTTTTCTCTCAATGCCTCCACTTGAGACAAGCATATAGCCACCTATTGGTCATCATCACCAACCCACATAAAGTCCTTTATTTTTGGGATTGAGTAGGTGCCTGATTAAATTGGTGTGTCAACACTTGCATACCAAGTAAGCCAAGTTCCTTATCATGAAGATTCACTTTTCATTTAGGGTCATTATAGGCATATAAGTTATAATAGACATACATTCACCATGCGTATACATTATTATACCAAAACTAACATACTATACTAACATGATATTCTTAATATGGTATTGATGTACATGCATGGTAAGTTAGAGAAAAATAATCTCAATCATAGACATGAACTCATGGGTGATCATATAAGGCTTAGGAATAATGGATAACAACTTATGTGCATATAAATAGCATATCATTGATGTAGTCCATTTATGATAACTCCAAGTACCATTCTATTTAATTATTTACAAGATTTATGACCATATTATTATATAACCAATTATCTTTGTAATAGGAGTTAAATTATACCCTAGGGAGAGATGATTCAAATTGGTCGTCTAGGGGCCTGAAGGATTGGTGATGATAAATCAGGATAAATGCCTCTCATTGGAAGCAAAAATAGCCGAATCTAATTGCTATCATGGTGGGAGCATAGATAGTGCAACGTCTTTTCCAGCACTATTAAGAAAGTGAACCATCCGCCTTTTAATTTGAAAGACTACCCGGTAAAGTCCTCAACCGGAAATCTCTAACAAAAGGGACTAAAAGGCTGATTGACCATTAATAGTGGGCGACATGGGTGTATTTCTCTTTGGTTACAAGAATAGGTTCTTAGTAGGTATAATGTGTGGCTTTAAGAGAGCCTGTGTCCATTGAAAAATTGATTTGAGGTTCCTATCATAAGAACTAAATGGAGAATCACACAAATAAACCAAGATTTTTCTTTACCCTATCCTCATGGTCTCTCAACACTCATAGAAGTTAAAGTAATATCAAGAAGACATAAGTTCAACTGAAGCCAATAGATCATAAATGAAGATATCAAGTCAAAGCCAAACTAACCCATCTAAGTGTTTAGATCCTTTAGTATCAATACCTACTAGTACTATATCAGTGTCTAGAGTGGGATATTGGGATAAAATCCAATCCAATTAGAAGGCAAATGATAATGAGAATGCCTAAAGGTACATTAATCCCTAGTAGCTAATTAATGATCATATAATCTAAACCTATGTAGTGCCCCATAATTTTTCTCTTTAAATGATTAGTGTTTTCTCATACCAAAACATGTCCCATATAAATATAACACCCCAAAATTTTAAACCAAAAACTTTCATTTTAAAGATAGGGTGGAAGCACAAATAAAAGAAAAATAGGGAACATTATCATTACATCAACCATGATAAAAGTGAAATCATCACTTAGCCCATGCTTGATATAAAATAAAATGGAACAACACTGAAAGAATACATCCTCAACTAATAAAATGACAATTCTATGATAATAATGATGAGAACAATAATATAGATAAAAGAGAGAGTTTAAAAAATCTGAATATATGGGTTAAAGGTAAGAGTCTAAATAATAGGAAATAACTAAAAATATCCCAACATAGTGGGTAAAAGTACATCTAACTGGTTAACCTATCTCTTAACTAAAGGGGAATGTAACTCTTGAACACTAAGCAATACCCAGCCATTGACTCACATTGTCATCATCAACATACTATAGTTGATAATCATAACCTTATAAATTATCCTATGCTTAGTAGACCAGGAGCTGCATCATCATAATGACCACACAAATATTATATTACTGTGATGAAGTATTAGAAAAATATACTACCCAAAACATGATAAGGGCTCATGCTGCAAATTGAAGTCACATAGTAGCATAGTGATAAGCATACTAACGTAATATATCACTTAGGCTCTTGAGAACAATATAATGAGGCATACTTCCATAGAGATCATGGAATAATAATAAGATAGTTAATGAATTAAAAGCACATAATATAAACCCGATTGTAAATCTTTGTCAAGTGACTACATAATTTCTAACTATTAAGATAATCCATTCAACCACACCCATTTCTTCACCATGAATAAAAGTCATAGAATCTTACACACATAATGAGATACCACACCCACCACACCACAAGTACACTTACCATGAGGGATAACATAGATTGGGATATCACAACTACCACACATGGTTAATGTGTATTAATGGGGCTTGTACTAAGATACCTCACCTACCCATACTTGACAACAATGCCATGCTAGCCTACCATAGTACAATCCTATACCTCAAAGATATGCATATTCCCCCCTACTAATTACAACCCAATAGTGAATGAAATAGTTAGTGAGTGGAAATATAAAACATAGGGCATCCCTCCCACAAACTCTTAGCTAGTTACCCAAAGAGTGAGAGAAAGAGTTTGAATGAAAGTTTAATCTATTAATTATTAATTACCAAGTGATATCATGAATGAAAAATTAATTCCATTATTATCCAAATTTGGTGTTTCCATTTGATAACACCAAACACATCACAATGCATATATGCCACAAATTGAGTGTTTAGAGAAGACACAAAACTTAGCCAAATCAAGGCCCAAATATCATCATTTTGATCTATATAAATTTCAAGGTAAACATGGTTGTATTTATATTAAAATATTATAATTACATGGAAGCAATAAAATAGAAAGCCCAAAGTATGAAAAATAATTAACAAAAAATATGTAAAAATATACGTGGATTGGTTTATAAGTCTCTGGGACTAGTTTACTAGTCTAGTCATACTAGATCTGAATAGAAAATAAAACCAGTGGACTAGTTGGTTGGTTGGTCCCATAATTTTGAGTTCTTAGGAAACTAATCAATGAGTTTAACTAAAATGGTCAATGGGTCTAAGCAAAGACTAGACCACTCTTGTCACAAAGTAACCAACCAATGGGTTTGGTAAACCAATTAACTAGTTTGGGCAAAACAATACCCAGACCTACAATCCATATATCAAAATTTTACCCAAATTTACCATATTAATCTTAGCATGCTTATATGTCATAAAATAAGTAAAAAGACATAATGCACACCATAAATCACATGGGTACATGGTAATATTGGAATTTAACAAAATCATGCTGAAAACTACCAAAATCATAGATAATAGCAGGGAACTCAAATTATTCTTAAAACAAAAATCAAAGAAGTAAACTATACCACATGCTTGAATCTAGGAACATAATTAACTCATTCTCAACATAGAAACACACCAATAAACTGAAACCACAAAAAACAAAAAAAATGACTTATTCATACTAAATATATGAATAGTTTACCTCTAAACAATTCTTATAGCACAAAATACTCCTAACTTGATGGTTATCTATGATAACCTCGATTCTTAAGAGAATTAAGAATCAACACCATTAAAACTACTTTTCAAAACATAATAAAAATGAAATCAGAAGAAGAAGGAGAAGAAAAATGGCATAACACCACCTTTTTCTCATAATTGAAATCTAGAAGCAAAAACAAAGATCTTCAACCTTTATCAAAACTTTAACCAGTCCTTGCTTAAGAGAAATAAGGTAGAGCTAAAGCTAAAATTAGGAGAAGAAAGAAGAGATAATAATTTTAACAAAATGATGAGGAAAAAAAAGATAAACCTCTATTTTCCTAGCTAAAAAGAAAAGAAGTAAAAGTGGAGAATGCCCAGTACTTGGAAACCTTTTACAAAGGAAAAGGGAGAGAATTAGCGAATGTTGATGATAAGGATGAATTTAATTAGGAATAGGGTGTATGGGAGGGAAGTGATGGTTGACATATACAAGTGGGAGAGAGGAAAGTCTGACTTATGTTGGGTATAGGTAAACACTCATCCACATCATCCTACAAGTGCAACACTCCAATGTCCACTCACTTACCCTTTGGGTAGCAACTAGCCACAAAAAGCTCCTCAGAAATTTCTGAACCAATGCTCCAACATACTAGAGTCCTCCTGACCCTCAAAGACCAATGGGAAATGAAGATCAACCTTGCGGATCTAATCCTTCGGTTGATTTGGAGCCCTATCTCCATGAAATACTTGAGATGCTGATTTGTAGCCATCAAAGTCTTAAAATATTAAATTGCATTCGAAAAGAGTAGCTAATAGCTACTCAATTAGTCTACATGAAGGTAGCACAATGCACATAAGGCCAAAATTTATTCTTATCTAATAAATTTAAGTCTAACTCCTAACCGAACCAATGCTCGCTCAAAGAATAAACTAGATTCTAAAAGCTCCAACTAAGTCAGAGAAATTCATTGTTGCAAAGTAATGTCAGGATTTAAAACCATAGGCTTTGATACCAACTTGTAATACCCCCCAATTTTTAACTAACAAATTTCATTTTAAAGACAAGGCAAAATCATCTATAAAAGAAAAACTGAGGAATGTTACTAACATATCAACCATGAGAGAGGTATGATCATCACCTAAACTATGCCTAATACAAGGGAAAATGGAACAACAACAAAATAATGCATGCTTAACTAATGATACAACAATTTTATGATATTAATGATAATAATAGTAATATAGATAAAAGAATGGGTTTACAAACTTTGAATATTGGAATAGAAGACAAGAGTTTGATTAACCTAAAAGGACAAAAAACATTATAATACAGTGGTTGAAAGTACACCACATAATTTCTAAATATTAAGGCAATCTGTTCGACCACACCTAGTTCTCCACCATGAAAAAAATTCATGGAAACATGTACACATAATGGGATACCGCATCCACCATATGAGGTCATGATACAATGAAGAGGATTTTCTCTAGGGATACCGTACCCACCACACATCAAGTACACCTATGATGAGGGAAAACACGGATTGGAATACCACACCCACCATATGAGGTCAAAGTGTATCAAGGGGGCTTGTATTGGGATACCTCACTCACCACACCTTGAATTCCCCTACTGCAAGGGCTAAAATATTAGGATGCCACACCCACCTAAGTAATGGACAATATGAAGTGGAAGGAGTCATGTACTGGGATATCACACCCATCTATACCAGACATCGATGCTTAGTTGGTTTGTCGAACCAATCGACTAATCTCATAACTAGTTGATCAAGGATCCCAAATCAAATGACCATTCACAAAATGAGTCCATCAGTCTAAAAAAATTGATCTAATTATTTGGAAAAAACAACACTCATACCTATGATCTACATATCAAACTTTCACCCAACTCCACCATATTAATCTTAGCATGCTTTTATATTATGAAAAACATAAAGACATGATGCACACCTCAAATAATATGTGTATATGGTAATATTGGAAATTAACTAAATGATGCTCAAAACTACCAAAATTATACATAATAGCAAGGAACTCAAATCATGCTTAAAAAAATCAAAGAAGAAAACTCTACCTTATACTCGAATCCAAGAATAAAATTAACTCATTCTTAACATAGAAACACACTAAGAACATGGAATCACAAAAAAAAATGACTTATTCATATTTAAGATAATAATTCCTTACCTCTTAGCAATTATTCTAGTACAAAATACTCCTAAATTGATGGTTATCTATCGGGACCTCAATTCCTAAGAGAATCAAGAATCAAAACCATTAAAAATCCTTTTCAAAACTCAATAAAAATGAAATCAGAAGAAGAAGGAGAAGAAAATGGCATAAGAATACATTTTTCTTATAATTGAAATCTAAAATTGGAAACCAAGTACTTTAACCTCTCTTAAAGCTTTAACCCTTCACTGCTTAATAGAAACAAAGTAGAGCTAAAGCCAAAATTAGGAGAAGAAAGAAGAGAAAATCATTTCAACTAAAGGATGAGGAAACCAAAGGCAAACCTCTAGTTTCCTAGTAGAGTAGAGAAGAAGTAAATGTCCAGATACCTAACACTCAAAAAAAATTCACAAAGGTAAAGGGAGAGAATTAGAAAATGGAGATTATTGGGAGATAATTGAATCAATAATGGAGTGTATATGAGGGAACTATTGGTAAACATAAACAAGTGGGAGAGAAGTAAGCCCAAATTAGGTTGAGTGTGGGAAAATTAATTGTAAAAAGATCACAAGTTGAGTTAAAGGAAGGTAAGGTGTGACTAGGAAGAGACATGATAGAGGTTTTAGGTCAAGTGATGTGGAAGATAATGAGGGTTTATTCTTTCACAATGCATAACCTTTTTTTATTGTTCTTGAAAAAGAATGATGTTCAAAGTTGATTAAAGATTCAAATTATGAAGCCATCTTCAACAAATACCACAATTTAAATGTGATCTTCACCAAGATCAAATCAATTCTAAAGAGAAATCACAATTTTTTCTCTAGAGAACAATGCCTAAAATCTCAATATAAACTCACTTGAAAAGGAAGAAAACGAGGTAGAAATATCTCTTGAGAATTTATCTAAATCTTATTTCATTAACCAAACTTTTTTCACTAAATATATAAGGCACCATCATATATATATTTAAACACACACATAAAACAATAGTTTATCCTTTATTAATCAGGCCCAAAACAACTAGCCTAATCAATAAAAGACTAAAATAGTGCACATCCATATTATATATAATGGTTTACAATTAAAAATTACAAGACATTACAAAGTATACATAAAATATCAAAGCTACGAAAAACCCTAATCATGTAATACATTGAATAATCAAGGAAACAAGCTTCGTATCTTTTAGCTTTGTATTCCCTCAAACTTTATAATCCTTGCATTGTTATTGTCTTGCACACTAGATGTTCATAGTGAATTCTTCTTCTTGCAAACATATATAATACTAACAAGAATCACTGAATGAAACATTATTAGAGTTACTATAAAAGTGTTCAAGATTTTCAAGAATAATTAGTACCATCTCCAAATATACTAATTCTTGACCTCCAATATAAGAAGAATGAGATTGAGATACTCATGCATCATTTTCCCCTTATAAGGAATAATTTTTCCTCAAATTAGCATCAATATATAAAGGAGATAAATAACCAACATTGAAATTCCTATAAACTCTCCCATAGGATTCAAGTAATTCTAATTCATAAGTATTATTTCCACATTTTCTTAAGATTATAAATGTTCCATCTACTCTTGGCATTAGTGTTTTTTTTCCTAAGTTTGGAAATCTCTTTTTTCTTAAGTGTAGTAAAACCAAATATTATGGTGAAAATACTTGTGTAATTCTATTTCGCATTATATTTCTCAATGTTTTTCTAAATTTTCTAATGAAGTTTCTTAAAGAACTTAATTCTTTCCTTAGCATCATTGTTCTTAATATCACCTTTCTTTAATGAAAATATATAGATAGACAAATAATGATTAACTCCATAGATAACTTCAAATTGACTTGATTGGGTTGCACTAGAAGAAATCCTATTATATATAAATTTAGCATGTGCAAGTTTTATATCCCAATCGTTTAGACTCTTATTAACTAACCCTCATAGTTAAGTGCCCAATTTCCTACTTATTACTTCAGTTTGACCATCCATTTGTGGATGATGAGAGGTACTAAAAAATAACTTAGTACCTAACATATGCCAAAGTATCTTCCAAAAGTAATAAAAAAATTTTATTTCTCTATTTGACACTATACTTTTATGAATTCCATGTAACCTTACTATTTCCTTGAAAGATAAATTTGCCACATGAGTTGCATAATCTTTTTTATTATAAAGAATAAAATATGCTAGTTTAGAAAACCTATCAACTACTACCATAATAGAATCCTTTACCCTTAGTGTCCTTAGTAACCCTAGGATAAATTCCATACTAACCCCCTCCTATGGTTGACTAGGAATAGCTAAAGGAGTATATAAACCATTATGAAAGAAACTCCTTTTTGATAAGTCACACATCTCCCAATCATGGATCATGCTAACATGATCATCCATAGCCAATAGAAGTACTCTTGTAACATTTCCATATTTTTATGAACATCAAAATGACCACCTATACCTCTCTCATGTACTTATTTAACAAGTAAATCATGCACACCATAATAAGGTATACACAACTTATCAAGTTTGAAAAGAAATTTATTTTGAAACACATAATTACTATTAATATAATTTTTCTTACATGCATCATAAATTTAAAATAAATATTCATCTTTTCCATAAAATTCTTTAAACATTTCAAAACATAATATTTTAGCATCTAACATGAAAAGTATCACTAATCTTCTTGATAATGCATCTGCTACTACTTTTTCTTTACCATCTAAATGTTTGACAAAAAAATATGAAGGATTATAAGAAATTAACCCATTTTTCATGTCTAGTACTAATTTTCTAAGCTTTTTATGATGGCATAGAATTCCATACATATGTGGAACCATTTAATTTCTCACTAAAAAAATGCAATGACCCCTTTTTCTTACAAGAGTACACCTCCTATCCCTACCCTACTAGAATCACATGTAACTTCAAACAATTTATCAAAGTTAGGCGAAGATAACACCTATCCATTACAAAGATTGTCATTTAAATTCTCGAAGGATTTAGAGGCATATTCTCCCTATTTGACTTTTCCTTTCTTCATAAGATTTTTAATTGGTATGATAATAGTTGAGAATTCTTAATTAATCTTATATAGAAACTCTCTAGCCCGTGAAAACTCCTCACCTCATAAATATCTTTTGTTACAAGCCAATCTCGAATTACTTAAATCTTAATAGCATCCACTTTTATACCTTTACTACTTACAATATAACCAAGGTAAAAAATTCTCAAAAGCATAAAATAACATTTTCCATTTTTTAATAGATTTTAGCTTCCCTTAACTTATAAAATAATCTCCTCAAATGAATAAAATGATCATACGCATTTTCACTATACACAAGTATACAGTATAGCATCTAAGTATATCATAATGAGTTTTCCAATAAAAGCTCAAATAACTTCATTCATTAGTCTCTTTAACAAACTAGGTGTGTCACATCTTTATAGGTAGGTTGATTAGGTAAAGACATACCACACATTAAGTCTATATCATGTTCTATTCCTCTTTTAGGTTGTAATGTAGGTGGTAAGTCATTAGGCGATACATCTTTATTTTCATCAAAAAACTCTTTAATCTAGGATTACTTTAAAATTTCTCCCCATGTAGGTATTATTTGATAATAAAAGCATAAGAGCTACCTTTATCCTAATACATTCTATCATAGCCTTTTCATACAAAAATAAGTTCTTTTTATTTTCGACTATGTTATCATTATTGCACTTATAAGGTTTAATTTTGTACCTTTTATTATATTTTTTAACAATATAATCATTAGTAATACAATTATGAATAACCTATCTATCATATTTCAATGTCCTACCTAATAAGATTCCATATACATTATTAGGAAAACATCTCATCGCACATCAATATGATAATTACCAATTCAAAATGAGATTAGGGTTTGATTTTTTGATTAACTTATTCCTTTATTCTTTTTAAGTTATTGAAGAGAATAAGTATTTGGATGTGATGTCGGTTCCTATCCCAAATCCTTCACCATCATCCCATTAGGTACATTTGTATATGATCCACTATCAATGATAACTCGACAAACTATATATCTCACACTTCCTTTAATCTTAAATATCTTTTCTTATAGATTAGGTTTCTCATTATATTACATTTGAAGAAACATTTTCTACACATTATAATATTTGAAATTACTTCATTTACCTCAAACTTAGGATCTTCATCACAAGTCTCCATAACTTCAATTTCTTTCATGGATAATACTATTTGATTAGGGCATTCTCTAGTAAAGTTTCCATATCCTCAACATCTATAAAAATTACTTTGTATAGACCTAATTGATCATGCCCTTTCCTTTCTACTCTCGATTGAGCCCCTTTTTTCTTATTAACATTTGTAGAGCTTGAGGTACTCATCCCATACTTGGTTCCTTGTGTACTCAGGTAGAACTTTGTACAAGAAGTGCTTTGTTTGGAATGAGGCTTAGTGGACTTGATTTGATTTTTAAATCATATCATCAAGAGAATCATAGAACCAAGTTTCAATATTTTCTCAAATCATCATGTTAAGGCCATCTAGATATGTATCATACATATGTTCCTTTTTCTCATGGATGTCATATATAAGTGCTAATCTCTTGAATTTACTAACTTATTATTCAACATTTTGAAGTCATTATCTAAGAGTAGTTATTATTCAACACTATTATGATTGGTGGATCGGTAACTATATCATCCAGGGTAGAACACTTATGACCATTATTATGATCTATGGACTGGTGAACCAAGTATCATCAGAGACAAATGCACCTGACCACTATTATAATTGGTATACTGGTAAGTATGCTATACACGGTCCTAACCCATATGGTGTTCCACTATAAGTGATTAGTGTCTTTTTCATAGATTATTATCATCTAAGGGTTTCATTTATTGAGCTTGGGACCTCCACTATTATAACCTCTCATTTCGTTATTCTCCTTTTTCCTAAAAAAAGGTTTGAGGTATTACATCACTACTCCCTTAAAGGATGAGTTTGTCCCTGAAGTCACTAGATTAATTTTGAAGTAGGGTAAAAGGAAATGAGAGGTTATAATACTGGAGGTCCTAAGCTCAATAAATGAAACCCTTAGATGATAATAATCTATTAAAAAGACATTAATTATTTATAGTGGAACACCACATGGGTCAGGACCGTGTGTAGCATATTTACTGGTCTGCCAGTTATGATAGTGGTTAGGTGCATTTGTCCTGGATGATATTTGTTTTGCCAGTCCATCGATCATAATAATGGTCAGAAGCATTCTACCCTAGATGATATAGTTACTGATCCACCAATCATAATAGTGTTGTCCCCAAACTTAAGTGGATATAATTGGAGAGATGTGTAAATAAGGTACTAACGACTTAAAACTCTGGTAGGGCTAATTGATCTAATGATATCTGTTGTGTGCATTATATTTTTATTCAGTGTTTCTATGCTCCAATTTAACTATATTGTTACCTTACTCAGTACGTGACATACTAATCATCCTTATTATGGGTGCTTCTCATTCCTACAATAAATGGTTCCTCCTGAGTCTATGTAGGTAGGAGATGAGCCCTTAGAGGATTATGTTGCGTATGATGACCTAGTCAAGGTAGAGTGATGCCTTGGTATTCTAGGTCGTGGCTAGAAAGAGTGTATCCCTGACTATTTCTCCTTAGTACCTTATGTTTTCCCCAGTAGTGGGATCCTGTCATGTATTTCTCTTTCTCTTATGTACTGACACTTGACTCTCACTTGTTCTAGTATTCTCTATATTTCAACATTAGATTTTTTCACCTTTTAATCTATTTCTATTATGATAATAAATTTGTGTTGATCTTTTAATCTTGTAGTAAGTATGAGGCTGGCTAGGGGTCAGACTTATATTAATCATAGTGGTTGCACCCCCTTTTTTAGTATGTGATTTTTGAAACAAAAAAAGTCAAATATGATTTTTGGTGGTGTTACAGCATATCCTAGATATCTTAATTTTCACATATAATAATATAATTCTAATACATCTCATTCCTATGTCCTAGGTTACCAGTTTTCTAATAGTTTCCACAAGTCTTGCAAAATTCATGAGCATCTCCAAAGATGATGGGCCTGTAAAATCCTCTTTCTGATTATGGGTAGTCCTTTTTGTCCCAAAAGGGCCTCCACATTCATAGCCATGACAAAGAGTGAGAATAGAATAATTTCATTATTCAGAATGCATCTCCTAATCACTTGTATATAGCAAATTTTCCATAGGTATGGATCATCCTAAACAAAATATTTAGCTCAGCTTCTCATCCTATCTTTTTGAGCTTTAGTGAAAGTAGAAGGAAATTTCTATATGACAAAAAATTCATTAATTATACAAACTAAGGGATATTAATATCAATACTGTGGATTTGTTCATTAGGAAATCTTTCATTGATTGGATTATTATCTTTAAGCTAATTAGTCAATCTACTCAAATGGTTGGATATGATTTTGTATATTCCCTTTTTATCTTCAATATGAATGTTAAATTCTTGAAGTAAAATAATATAATGGATTAACCTAGGTTTTTCTTCTTTTTTTTTATGTAGAAGGTAATTTAATGTTACATGATTAGAATAAGTAGTAGTGTTAGTACCAATTAATAAGATTAAAATTTATTTAAGGCAAAAACTATAGCTAGAAACTCATTTTCTATTATAGTGTAGTTTATTTGAGCTTAATTTAATGTATGTGAGGCATAATTGATCAAATGTGGATATTTCCTCATTCTTTGACCAAACACTACACCTACTACAAAATTTGATGCATCACACATTAATTTGAATGGATAGTTCCAATCAGGCGGTTATATAATTGCCACATAAATTAATTTTTCTTTTAAGTGATCAAATGACTTTTTGCATTCTTCATCGGATATGAAGTTCACATATTCCTTAATGATTTTTTGTAATGGTTCTAAAATATTTGAATATTCCTTAATAAACCTACAATAGAATCTTACATGGCCTAAGAAAGAAATTATTTCTCTAACCGTCGTAATGAAGCTACTCAATCAATTTAAGCCTTATCTACTTCTATACCCTTAGCAGAGATGGTATGTCCTAAGATTATCCTTTTTTGTATCATAAAATGAAATTTCACATAATTTAAAATAAGGTCAGTTTTGAAGAATCTTTGTAGAATTAGACTAAGATTTTCTAGACATTGATAGAAAGAATTTCCATGAATACTAAAGTTATCCATAAAGACATTAACAATGTTCTTTCTCTAAGTAGTTAGAGAATATTCTTACCAAACATCTTTGAAAGTAGGCGGGTGCATTATATATCCTAAATGACATATGAAGATAAGCAAACTAACTAAGGACATGTAAACATCCTTTTTCTCGTGATCTTATGGGTATCCTGAATATCCATCAAGAAAAAAATTTATAAACATGATCTACTAAGAGCTCTAACATTTGGTCCACGAAATATAGGGGAAATGGTTATTCCTAGTCATTTAATTCAATTTTTGATAATCAACACAAACTCTCCATCCATTTTGAACCCAAGTCCATTTCTCCTTTATCATTTTCAAACATTGTGATTCCTACCTTTTTAGGTACTAATTCTAATAGGCTCACCTAACTACTATCATAAATGGGATAAATAATTCCTACATGTAAGAATTTTAGAACTTCTTTATTTACCACTTCCATCATGATTGGGTTAATATGACGTTGTACCAATTTAGAAGGCTTAGCATCATCCTCATTGATATTCTATGCATAAGAACTAGGGGCTTATTCCCTCAAAATCACTGACAATCCATACTAATGTAGTTTCATATTATTTGAGGACTCTAATAGGCTTATATTCCTATAAAAATTTAAAGTTACTAGTGACAATGATAGAAAGAGTTTGATTATCCCCTAAGAAGGCATAATTTACATGATTGGGTAATGATTTTAATTCTACTTTTGTATCCTTTTCCATAGAAGGCTATGATTCATCTACCATCATAGGCTAGTCTATATATATCCTTATGTAAATTGGGTGAGCTCCTAGAGTAGAAACATATTTCTATATTTCTTTATTTAATTCAAAATTTTCTTTTAAATCCTCATACTATTCTATTTCTATTGGCTTTGTAAGTATAAATTCTAGTGAATCATCACTTATTAATTCAAAAGCTTATTCAGAAAAAATCTCAATTACATTAACCATAGAAACATATTCACAGTCAATAGGATATATCATGGAGTCATGAATATAAAAATGAATTGTTCACCACCATCAAATTCTAATGTAAGAGCCCCATAATGCATATCAATTTTAGTTCTATAGGTTTTAAGAAATGTCATTCTTAACAAAATAGGAGAAGGGCTAGGTGACCCATCATCTTGCATGTCTAACATATAAAAACTAGTAGGAAAAATGAGTTCATTTACTTGCACTAATGCATCTTTAATTACCCCTTCATGGTATGTGTTAGATATATCATCTAATTAGATTACAACACAAATTTTGTTTAAAGAACCTAGACATACAACATTAAATATATATAAAGGCATAACATTTTGTGAGTTTTGACTAGGTATTTGAGCACACCATAACATTGCGTTGGTTCATCCATGTATTGGAGAAGTTTGGAGTTGTTTGGAGTTATGCGAGAGAAACACTGGAGACATGTTATTAATCACGAACCATGTTTCCTTAAAGAACGTTTGATGTGTTTTTTCGACAAATGTTGAAAGTAAGAAAATAAATACAGGGGACCCATGTTTCCAAAATGCATATTGTGTTTTCCCTTATTTTTAAAACATTTTTTTTTGCTTTGTGGGGTTTTTCCTTCTATAAAAGGAGACATGTTGAAACCTTAGCAGTTGAGAGTCATATGTCTCAACTTCTTCTTCTCCATAGAATTTTCCATTCAAGAGAATTATATATTTGTGTAATTGAGTGATTGATTAGTTTAATCATGTTGTAATCACATAAAATCATGAATAAGATCCCTACTTTTTTTTAATTATCCTATTTTGTGTGTGAGTTCTTAAGTATGCATAATCTTGATTTGGTATGGATCTCTCTAAATCCATGTTATTTCCACAATAATTTGGTATTAGAAAATTGTTGTTGAAAAGATCAAGTTATTGAGATGGGTACAAGATTTGATATTGAGAAATCTAATTGATCTGTCAATTTTGGATAATAAAAATTGAAGATGCAGGTGATTCTAATTCAGAATAGGTTAGAGAGGCTCTACTCGGTTATTCGAAGAAGGCAGAATTGATGATGGATGTATGATTCAAAGAAATCGATCTGAAGGCCCTCCCCACCATACACTTATGTTTGTTAAATGAGCTATTGTGGGAAGCAGCAAAAGAATCAACAGCGGCTAGCTTGTGGTTGAAGATGGAGTCATCGTACATGATAATATTAGTAGCAAATCGATTATTATTTAAGACTTGGCTTCATAACTTGAAACTAGGTGAGGGTAAACCTTTAAAAATTCATTTGGATGAACTTCACTCTATTGTTATGGATTTGCATAATATAGATGTTAAATTAGATGATTAAGATTTGGCTATTATGTTGTGATGTTCTTTTCTGGCAAGTTTTAAATATTTTTAGGTGATGGTTTAGTATGGGAAGGATGATTTAGTCCTTAAGGATGTAAAATTTTTCTTGCTAAAATAGGAATTGATTGATAGTCAATTAATTGATAGTGGTACTTAGAGGGACTCAGATAGTGAGAGATTGGTAGCTAGGGGAAGGCTTTGGTGACTATAAAAATTCTTGATCTAAGTTGAAAATTTGGTAGATGAATGTAATATACTATGGGTTCAAAAGAAGGGGAATGTTAGGAATTTTTCTCCTAATAGGAAGTCTAGTGCTATGTGTAGTGAGTCATCCAATACAAAGGATGATGTTTCACTTACCCATGATGATAGTGATGGAGATGTGTTGCCAGCTACTAATAGACATACCAAGATCAGTAATAGGAGGATCTTTGATTTTGGGTGCTCTTACCATATATGTCCCAACCAAAGTTGGTTTTAGACGTTCGAGGTGACTCGGTAGAGTTATCTTGTTGGGAAACAGTGTTGTTTGTAATGTTGCTAGGATTGGGATGGTGAAGGTGAGGCTACTTGACGGTGCGGTCTGGAAACTATCCAACATAAGACCTACCTCAAAGATAACCAAGAAACTCATCTCTTTGAGTTCCTTGGATAGTAATGGGTACCAGTGTGTTATTAAGGATGGTACCTTGAGAAATATAAAAGGGGTTCTAGTGGCGATGAAGAGGAAGAAGGTCAACACAATATATGATTTTGTGGATTCCATTGTTGTAGGGATAACCACTATGACATCATTGGGTTTGTTAGATTCAAATGTTATGAGATTTTGGCACATGATACTAGGACACATGAGTGATAAGGGTCTGACTAAGCTCTCTAAGAGGGGGCTACTAGATGGATAGAGTATAGTTACTATAGACTTCTATAAGCACTATGTATTTGGTAAGTAGAAGAGGGTTAGATTTTTATAGTGAAGCATAGTACAAGAGGGCCTCTAGAGTATATCCATTAAGATTTGTGGGGTCTTTTGAGAGTGGTTTCAATGGGTGGTTCACGATATTTTCTTATATTCATTGATGACTTCTCTAGAAAGGTATGGATTTATTTATTAAAGCATATGAATGAGATGTTTGGTGTTCTCAAATGTGGTTGAACTTGATAGAGAAACGGAATGAGAATTAGGTGAAGTTTCTTTAAACAGATAATGGTCTTGACTTTGTTCATTAGAGTTTTATTGATTCCTGCCAAGACTATGAGATATAGAGATATTACACCTATGTGGGAAGAGCACAGCAGAATAGGGTTGCTGAGTGGATGAATAGAAATCTATTAGAGAAGGCTTGATGCATATTATCATACAAAGGGATACACAGAGACTTTTAGGCTAAGACACTTTATATGAAAGCATACTTGGTGAATCAGTCACAACATCAGTCCTTTGATTTGAAGACACCAAAGGATTTGTGGTTTAGTAAGCCAGCTGATCATTATAATTTAATTATAACCAAAGTATTTGCTTGTCCTACTTATGCTTATGTAAATGAATGTAAACTTGATCCTAGAGCCAAGTAGTGTATCTTTCTTAGTCTTACATCAAAAGTGAAGGGGTATAGATAATAGGATCCGGATGTATCAAAGTGTTTTACTAGTAGAAATGGTACCTTCAATGAGTTTGTGTTCCTCTAGAAAACTAATTATTGTGTTGGTATCACTAAGGAGGTGGAGCAAGAGAGTGCTTCAAGCTAGGTGGATGTTGAGGTTGAGTTAGGTGATATAGGTCCTTTTGATAAACCCACTATTCCTAAAGTGGGTGGATTCAAATACTAGGTGGAGTAAAGAGGCATTGCTCTTGGTAAAGGATAGAGGATTGTCAAGACTTCAGTCAAGCATGATCATGAAGAATTTGCTGGCTATGAATTATCTAGTGTAAATATAGTTTTTGATGTGCATGAGCTAACATCATTCTTAAAGGATGCTGAGAGTATTGATTTTGTTGAGTGGTGTGCTAGTATATTGTAAGAGGTGTAGTCTTTATTGAAGAATTAGACATGGGAACTTATGAAGGAACACATGAGTAAAAAGATTGTTAATAGTAAGTGGGTGTACAAGTTCAAATAGGGTGCTCCAACGGTTGAAAGATTGAGGTACAAGGCTTGTTTAATTATATGTGGATTCAATCAGATTCCATGCACGTACTATAATGAGGTATATTCTCTTATGGTTATACATACTTCTATTTGTATCTTACTTGTGATTGTGGTTATGAATCACTTTCAGTTTGAGTAGTTGGATGTTAAAACTATATTTTTACATCGTGAGCTCAAAGAGGAGATTTACATGATATTAAAGAGTATTAGTGGCTAAAGTTTTAACTATATCCTCTAATGGCATGCCTCCATATATTTTTTTGTATTGGTGATTAAAGACGTTGAATAAATGGAAGTTTTGGTTAGTTTTGAGGAATATGATAGAATCTAGGGGGTTCGTTATAGCCTTGTTGATTTTGGTATGATGGTGGTCTTTGATTGTTTTCATACCTTAGGTTGGGATGATCCCTCCATCCTAGGTTATAAGTTAGATCACATGGATCATACATTGACATGTTGATCATCTTGTAAGTGGGACATGCATTGGTAGAATGTCCTACGTATCAACAAATTTCACATACTTGAACAACGCGCCCCCTTTCACCACCTTTTCAACTAAAGAAGTCAAATTATTTAATTTTTCATTAAGTTCTATTAAAATTGTCTCATTTACATGTAGTATATATAAGTAGTATTTAAGTTACCATAATATTAGAAATTAGATGACATATTAGATATTAACCTTTTAACTTTAGTTGGGATCTTATATACTAATGCTCTGCCACTAATAGCATCTACTATATTACGATCCATAGGCATTAACCCCTTATAGAAATATTATATTAATGATTGTTCACTAATTTGATGGTAAGGACAAATAGAACATAGTTTCTTAAATTTTTTTCAACATTCATGTAAAGATTCACCTATATCCTACCTAATACCCCATATTTCTTTTTTAATATTCATGGCCCTAGATGATGGAAAATACTTTTCTTGAAATAATTTTTACATATCAACCCAAGTATTGATAGATCCAACATGTAAATCATATTACCACTCCTTAGTAGCATCAGTTAAAGCAAAATGCAAAGCATTTAATTTAAGTTGATGTACACTCACCCCTATTAATTAGTTTCATACTAGAACATGCTATATATATGAAATTCCTTCATAAAAGTTTTTGGATTGGTAATGGAGCTTGATCTGGAAGAGTTAAAATCCCAAAAACTCATAAAAATAGGAACTGTGCTTATCAGTCTAGGTCTAATCTGACATTCATCTTTTTCATTAAGATAGTTAATACAAAGAAGACTAGGATTTAAAGTAGTGGATGCAAGCTAATTTAAATTCTGGTTCGCCATCGGTTCTTCAAAGATTTTCCTAAGTTGTTCTTCAATTTTGTCCTCAAAAGACGAGGGGCTATTACTCAAGGGTAATGAAATGGAATGAAAGTACTCCGATTGCGTTCTAGTTCTATTTAGTATGAGAGAAATTGAAGTGTCGTTCACATATTGAACTACTAAATTTTTATTTTTTATTGCAAATGCTCTCAAGCATAAATTCTTGCTAGATGTAAACAACAAGAAAATTGACTCATAATGAAAAACCCCAAAAACCCTAAGTTAGGAAATCATGGCCAAATAAGGGATTATTAGGAAATTAATTACATAAATTACTTTGTTCAAATTAAGAAGGATAAAATGATTTCAAATTAATATAAACTTTATAAATAATTTGATTGGAGGAAATTATAGTGTTTTGGTTAATTAAAATGGAATTTAAGAAAATGCCTTCAAAAATCCCTAAATCAACCTAAAAAGATAATTTAATTATTATTTTAATATAATTATTTTATTAAACATCCCAATTACCCAAATTATGCTAATTAATCCAACCACTAATTTCCCTTATTTTTTCCTTTTCCCTTTCTCCCTTTTTCCCCTCTTTTTCCTTTTCTTTCCCTTCCTTCCCTTCTTTTTTTTCTAACCTCCCCGACATGGGCCGGCTTGATGGCCCAACACCCCTCTCGCAGCCCAGATCCCCCGCGCACCCCTTCCTTTCTCCCGGCCGGTTCGGCCTTTTCTTTCTTTCCTTTCTTTCCTAATGAACCGCCGGTCCACCCCCACCTGCACTTCATCTTCAACCTCACGCCACTTGCAGCCGAAAATCTCGCCGAAAAAAGCAAGCCTGCAATGCCACGCCTGCTCTGGTCATTTCTCCCCCTCCTCCTCGTTGTCTTCCCTATAGATTTGACCCATCAATCCAGCCTCTCCCTCACATGCAAGCCTCTCCATTTCTTGACAAATCATGGTCTGCAATTGCAGACCTTGCACCGGCCATTCTCGCCGGATAACCCCCCATAACCCTAACCCCCCTACTCTCCCTCGAACCTATTTCGTTTTCCCGTCCCAATTGGCTTATAAATAGCCTCGAAGGCCGCCTGGATCGAGTTAAAAAATCTAGAACCCAAGAAAAACCCCGTCGCTCGCCGCCCCACCTTCAGTCACCCTTTCCTCTGTCGTCAACCACCTCTGCCGCCTGCCCTTGCCACCAAAATCCTCCCTGCACCGCCGTCTACACAACCAAGCCCCTATATCTCCCT
The DNA here is from genome assembly GCA_039764185.1 of Tamarix austromongolica. Classification (NCBI taxonomy): domain Eukaryota; kingdom Viridiplantae; phylum Streptophyta; class Magnoliopsida; order Caryophyllales; family Tamaricaceae; genus Tamarix; species Tamarix austromongolica. Next base: position 75,661,540 of record CM077817.1, read on the forward strand.
ACCTTACCCCGCACGTGCCGCCCCGACCGTGCGAAGTTGCCTTCCCAAACAGCCCTTTTGACCCCTTACGCCACCTTCGCGCCTCTACCGCCTGCAGCACCGCCACTACCCCCCAAAACAACCAGGGGTTACTGCTCTACCACCCTACACCTCCACTTTCCTCTAATTTCCCCTCCCCTAGCCTCCACAGCCACTTTCCCCATTTCTTCCTCCCTCCACCGCCGCCGACGCCGCCACCCCAGCCAGGTTGCCCAACTCCCTAAACATAGATCTTGAATAATAGAAGTAGTTAATGATTTTAATACTATTAAATATTATTATTAATGCTATTATAATTATTATTGACATTATTATTATTAATACTATTACTATAATTACTATTATTACTACCCTTATTATTATTAGTATTATTAGGTCCTAACATTACCCCTAATAACTGCTAATTAATGGTATTAAGTAATATTAAAGCCTTGTTAAGTTATTATTAATATTACTAGCATTACTATTATTATTATTGTTATTATTATCACTACTATCATTATCACTATTATTATTATTATTATTATTATTATTATTATTATTATTACCATGTTATTAGTCTAACTATGACTAATGTCGTCATTACCTTTATTATTATGATTATTATATTATTCCTACTACTATTAGTACTATTATTACTATTATTACTATCATTGTGTTATTATCATGGTTGTGGATGTTATCGTTATGACTATTGTTGTTTTTACCCTTATTCTTACTGTTACTATTACTATTATTATTGTTATTATTACGATTATTATCATTATTAGTATTACTATTATTATTACTATTATTATTATTATTATTATCAACATCATCATCATCATCATCATCATCATTATTATTATTATTATTATTATTCTGTAATATTAATATTTTAGTATCCTTATCATGATTTGTATTGTCACTAATGTTATCATTACGATTACTATTACTATTCCTATCATTATCATTATTATTAGTACTACTACTAGTATTAGTATTATTAACCTTATTATCGTCATTAATATTAGCGCTATTTTTATTATGGTTACTACTGTTACTACTGTGATCTTATTACTATTATCATCATTACTATCATTACTATTGTCACTATTATTAGCACTCTTATTATTATTAGTACTTTTAATAACATTATTGGAACCCTTACCATAATACGATGAAAATAATAAGGCCTACTTCGATTAGTGGAAAAAAATTAATTAATTATCTTAGGAATAATAATAACCCTACCTTTTTATTTATGAACTACTAGTTATTAATATTAGCCTTAGTATTAGGCCATGAAAAGGGTAATATAGGGGTTTTGGTAGTTCCGCTAGAGGGAGATTAACTTATAGTATTTCCCTCTTATAGGTGAATCGAGTGAGAACTTTTGGGAGGCATAGAAGTGTGCTCCAAGCCCGGCACCGATTTAGGTAAGGTTCTAACTAAGGCCGCTTATGTGATATGTGAACTACTTGCCTTGGATGCCTCGCATGATTATGTGTTGTGTTTTAAATGTCATTATCTTACCTATTTTTTGTGTAGCGCAGCTTGGATTCAAGGTACGTCTATATGATCGTCTTTGTTTTGTATTAATGTGGATGTGCTACAAGTTGTGATATGATGTGGCCTTTCATTTGATGTGGTGATGTAGTTTGGGGACACGAAAAACAAAAATTTGGAAAGAAAAATAGCTAAGGGGAAGTAAGTTGGCTAGAGAAGGAATAGGAGAAACTAGGGTTTGCATGGGGTGGTTAAGGTCTGCATGGAGGCGAACCTTACTTATAGAAAGATGCCTTGGGGTGTGTGGATAGTAAGAGAAGTGTCGTTTGGGTGTTTGGGGGCTCCGAGTGAAAAATAGTATGTAGATCAAAATAAGGGTGCACAGGAGACTGTGCTAGAGTTTAGAGAGAACCGTGATAGGTATGAGAAAGAAGAAAAAGGGAAGAATTAAAATAATAAGTGAAGATGAGGGTGACATGAAATGAGGGTTGAACCAAAGGGTTGTGAGGTGTAGGGGTGCTAGGACAGTTCTGGATGTATGAGGCAGAAAAAGGTGGGCCACATAGGCCCAAGTTAGGGTTTCTAGAGAAAACCCTAAGGGAAGGTGGTGAGTGGACTTAGGGGTAAAAGGTGGTGGGCCCAGACCCACACACTTAGGAGACGGGTTTTGGAGTGAGTAAGCTAATTAAGGAAAGGATGTCGGGCGAGTTAGGAGGCGCAAAGGTCTCAAGATATGAGACGGGCCCTCTTGGGAGGATAAGTATAGAGGAAGTTAGCCATGCATATCTAGGGCGGAATTCATTGGAAATGATGCAATAAAAATACTAATCACTTAAAGAGGAAGATGCTGAGCCGGGCCCAGTGTAACACCCCCAAAATTCACTATTGAAAAATTTCGTTAATTAAAAGGGAAATTAGAGGAAGAAAATTAATAAAACGTGAACTTTGGGAGTATTACTGCCACACTTAGTACCAAAATGGTTCACTCATACCGTTCCAGTACTAAGTGCTAAGGCTAAAGGGAAATGAAATAAAATTTGCAAGAATTTCAACATACTTAAATCAGAGTAGCACATCAAATCGTTTACAAGAATAAATTCCACCAATGGTGGTTACAGTAATAACATATACATTTAAACCAAGAATTTAAAAGAGAAAGAGGAAACCCTAATGGTACCGGATAATTCCTTACTCCCTTTCTCGTGGCCCACTTGAGTAGCACCTGAAAAGACCTGCAAGGGCACTGCCATTGAATAGGCAGGGGCCCCACGAAGGGAATCCCTTCAGTACTACACTACTGAGTAACCCTTTAATACCACACTTAAAGACAAGCCCGTGATGTAACAAATAATGCAAGCTATGTACATATGAAAATAGAGGTGCATACATAATAATCACACATAAAACAAGTTATAATTCATGATTGATACTTTTGGGCTTTAAGCCATGTCATAGTGTAAAATCAATACATTCGGGCCTTAAGCCATTATTCCATCATCATTCATTCAATCTCATATTTTATATCCATGTGAGTGCGAGAACCCCACTATTATAGTCGGTGGATCGGAAAGTATACACTCAGGGCAGAACGCTCCTGACCACTATTATTTGCTGGTGGACCGGTTTCCAGGGCAAGACGCTCCTGGACACTATTATTTTCCGGTGGACCGGTCTGGCCCTGACTCACATGGTATTCCACTATAAGTGATTAATATTTTTTCATAACTTTATTCCCATGCATATCAGGTTTTATTGAGCTCGGGACCCCTACTATTATTGCCGGTGGACTGGAATATATATATATATATATATATATATCATCATCATCATCATCCAGGGCACAATGCTCCTGGGCCACTATTATATCCGGTGGACCGGTACTCAATATCACTTGCCAGGGCAACACGCTCCTGTGCCACTATTATAACCGGTGGATTGGTACTCAATATCATAAATCATCTGGGCCCGGCTCATTAATATTCCACTTTCAATATTAGTATCTTTCCTTTCTTTAATCAGCACACCAATCATATTTATTTGCCTCAGGCGGGAGATCAATAACCCGGGACACAAAGGTACACCGGTCGTACCGGTGCATACAAGCTACTCAGTACTCTTCAACCACGAACCCAAGGACGCAAAGGTACCCTGGTCGTACTGGTGCATAAAGCTAACTCAGTACCCTACCGACAAGGACACCTAATCCATAAGTATGCATACCCCCTAACTAGGTACGTAGAGCTAGAAAGAGTAAAATATAGGGTAGCGACCCCTAAGGAGTCACCATTCCCGATCTCGAGGTCTTTCACTTTAAGTAATAGTGTCTTAATCAAAGTGATCACGAAAAGCAAGATAATCCGATACTTATTCACTTTGAATCGTTTTGATATCATTAGTCATTTCTTATTCAGATGATTATCTAGGATATCACAGAGAAATCATTAAGGCCATACTAGTTATCAAATACTCTTACTTGGCTAATCAGAATTATTTGAATCATATTATAATGTTCCACAATCATAACGACATGTTAGGTACAAATTACTCATTAACCCCTTACTTATATAATTGCTAAGTATTCCTCCTTACTTGACAATTAACTCCATTACCCTTTAGGTTGCATAATTATCAAATTACCCCTTGTCCAATTTAGATTACCAAATTATTTCCTACAATTTTTAGATCACCATTCACCCCTCACAATGGCTACACTTATCATATTTCCCATTTGGTTGGTTAGATTACCAAATCGCCCTTCTCCTTTGTTATAATTACTAAATTGCCCTTGAGTTGGATAAATTACCAAATTGCCCTTCTCCTTTATCATAATTACTATTTTACCCCTCTCAATTATTTTAATTGCCATTTTACCCTTTTTAATTATCATAAATCTCAAATTACCCTTCTTCATAATTACAAATATTAATTTACCCTTCTTCATAACCATAATTACCAATTTACCCTTCTTTATAATTACAAATATTAATTTATCCTTCTTCATAATCGTAATTACCAATTTACCCTTCTCCATATTTATAATTATTAATTTACCCTTTTATAATCATAATTTAATTACCAATTTGTTCTTCATCGTTATCATTATTACCAAGTTACCCCTACTCCCAAGTTTACCATAAATATCCTTTTAACTTCAAAATTACCCTTTTATCCCTTACTTCCTAATTACCATAATATCCTTTTATTTACAAAATTACCACAATACCCTTTTTTTTTATAAAATTACCACAACACTCCTTTTACTTTACAAATTACTATTTTACACTTTCACATCCGAAATTACCATCTTTATCCTTCCTTACATAATTATCATTTTTCCCTTCTTTTCCAAATTACCTTATTAACCTTTTACTCACAAAATTATTATAATACCCCTCACTTATAAAATTACCATTTTTCCATTCACTTATAAAATTACCCGATTACCATTTACTTATGAAATTATGATTTTGCCCCTCTACCTCCAAAATTACCATAATGCCCTTTTACTTGAAAAGTTCCCATCTTTTCCTTTACTCATAAAATTACTATAATACCCTAACTTCCATAATTACAACAATACCCCTTTTTACTTGTAAAATTACCATATTGCCCTTTTCCTTCAAAAATACCCTAATACCCTTCTTTCTCACAACTTACAATTTTATCCTTTTACTTATAAATTATCATTTAATCCCTTTCTTTTAAAATTACCAAAATACCATTTTTGCTTACAAAAGTTCCAAAATACCCTTTTCACTTATAAAATTTCCACTCAACCCCTTTATTCACCATTTTTATGAATTTTACCAACACTACATAAAATAATGATCTTAGTACTTCATTCTTATCATCTAAGTACACCAACTTGTCATTATTCAACATAATACTCATTAGCAACTACATATATTAGATCACATACTTCATAAGCATAATTACTAAAATACCCTTAGACAATAACATTATTCATGCATTAGCAACATAATACATCATAGACAAGCATTTAACATTTCCATCAATAATCAAACTCCTTCCTTGATTAACATACCTACAAATGGCACAAAATTTATCATGCTTTTCCTTTTTATCCATCAATATAAGCAACCATATATATATATATATATATATATATATATATATATATATATATATATATATATATATATATATATATATATATATATATATATATTATCGGGGATGAAAAGGGCGCGCGGGGATGAAAAGGGAAAACGGGCCTGGCCCAAGTGCGCAGGGGGGCTGGTCAGGCCGGGTGGCCCAAGGGAGGGGAAGATGGGAAAAAGAAGCGAAGAAAAGTAAAAAGGGGGAAAAGGGTAAAAAGGGGAATGGAAAAATAGGGAAAATAAGGTAAATTAATTTATAAAATCATAAAATGTAATATTCTTGATAAATTATTTAATTTAATAATTTAATTCATTATAATCTAATATATTAGTTTAAAATGGATAAAGTTGGTAAAATATTAGTTTGGAAAATTATTTAAATAAAATAATATGATAAATAGAAAAATATTTTTTTAATTTATTCAATACCCTTATCCAAATTTACGTACTCTAAAATCCATAAAATAATTAAAATAAATAATTTTAAAAGCAAATTTTATTTCAAATAAAAGTTATTTATTAAAATATAGGTTTTTCGAAATTTTTGGGGGATTACACCTAGACTGGTCCACCGGCGAATAATAGTGGCCAGGAGCGTTTTGCCCTGTATATATTTCCGGTCCACCAGCTATAATAGTGGGGGTTTTCGTGCTCAGCAAACCAAATGTAAAATCGATAAGACATGGGAAGATACTAAATACTTACAATGGAACACCATGTGAGTTGGGGCCAGACCGGTCTACCGACAAATAATAGTGGCCAGGAGCGTTTTGCCCTGTACATATCTCTGGTCCACCGGCTATAATAGTGGGGCACCCGCACTTACATGGATTAATAAAGAGAATGTGAAATTGAGTACGATATTAAGAGATTAAAAAGTTAAGTCCAATTGGAATATAATCGGCCTCACTATCTGTATTATTTTATGTGCCTATATGATCATGCATGTATTGTGTACTTTGTCTATTTGGCCTTAGTTATTCAGTTACCTTGCTCGGTACTGACCACCTGTTTCATGGGTGATGCTCATTCCCACGAGCAGAAGGCCCCTTAATTTAGTGTAGGTAGATGACTCTATATTTGATGCCTACGACGCTTATGAGGCATTGGGTGGGACCGAGAGTTGAGTCCGGACCTAGCTTGGGGATCGAGAGTGGCATGGCCGGAGTCTGTTGTTCACCTTACCTTTCTTGTGCATTTAAGTTTGTTTATTTCTAATGTACGACTTTCAACTTTCGAAATCCTCAAAAGTGTATCTTTGAACTGTACTTTGACCTGTACTTTGACCTTCCGCACTCTGACTCTGTATTACTCCTGTTTTTCCTATCACTGTGTTTTGCTATCAACTCGTATTTGATGGATAATCTGATTTAGCCTTAGCACTTAGTACCGGGACGGTAGGAGTAAACCGTTCTGGTATTAAGTGTGGCAGTGACGCCCCCGAATTTACAAGTGTTATCTTTTGTTTCTGATAAACTTTTTGAAATTAAACGAAATTTTTTGGTAGTAAATTTGGGGGTGTTAGACATAATTAGAAGAATAGATAAATAAATAAAATTAAAATTAAAATTTTAAGAAAAATTAGAATTAAAAATATCAATCCTCAGTAAGGGTGCTAAAATTTGGCATAATATCATCAAAACTGCAACCTAAATCCTAATCACAAAAATAAGTAGAAAGAAATAAGTAGGGGTCAATCCCACAAAGACTGTAATTTAATCTATAGATTTTTATTATCAAATAAATATCTCCAATGATTAAATTAGGAAAAACTAATCTCTAACAATGAGAGAATAAAAATAAGAATTAAGAAACTAACCAAATAATACTAATAGGATAATAGAGGTCAGAGGACATGAGTCTGCTTCCTTATGTTCCCTTATGAAATTAAACCATGGTTTACTTATAATTTATTATCCAACCAATTAATAACCTAAGATAAGATCTGTAGGTTTAGTTAATGAACACATTAATAATGAGGGAGTAGCTAATTAGAACCATAATTACAATCATATTAAATTATATAGTTCTAAAGATCAATAAACATAGATTAAATCAATAATCTAATTGCCACTTGTATATGTACACATTAATAGTTACTGATCAACTATATTATCATTGTGTTTGAATAGAACTCAAATTAACCAAGTGATTAAGCAAGATAATAAAGTCCAAATCTTGGATCAGTAATCATTAACCTCAATTTATTAATCTAATGAAAAATATACAAAAAAATGTAGTCCAATTTACATCTCACGATTAATTATCAAGTAACCTTCAATTATATTCCTACCTCATATTAATCTAGCTTAACATATTGATAAAACTAGAAAATGAAAAACCTAAACACATAAAATTATAACTTTAATTAACATAGTTTAAAAAATAAAAATATTAAATCAAACTACATAAAATCATGAACTCAATTAATTAAACCAATAGTGAGAATTGTAAGAAATACAACCAAAAATATGAAACAAATAAATAAGACAAAGGAAATAACTTAGGAGATTGTAGAATTGAAAATATCATATGATCTATAATCCCTCAATTAAAACAATGATCTAACTATATCTAAAAAAACAACCTTAATGGCTTATAAATAATAAAAATGAAGTTAAAGTTTTGATGGAAATTCTCTTTCATTTCCCCAGTCAACCTAATATATGTTTTATATATAGACAAAAGACCTTATAAAGAATATCCAAAATATAGCAAAAATACGGTCCATATTAGTAAATATAAGGTACTTATATTTTTTCTCTAATACTAAGTATGTGGTTATAATTAATTGAGCATGTGAAAGGGGATAACAAGGAATTGTGGGATGTATTTTCATATATATAGAGCCCCCATATTTCCTCTCTCTTCCTTTTATTCTCTTGATTTTTCTTCACATGACATTTCTTTTAGGGTTTTACTAGTTACACTTTCCCGTGCAATGTACGAGTGGTATATTAATTATTTATATATTATTATATAAGAGATGAATAGTTTAATAGATTAATTAATATGTAGGAGACAAATAGTTGGTTGTATATTTTTAAGTAATTAATTAATAAAATGCTTAAGTAATACTTGATTAATATGTATTGTTCGACATATGTGAACCAGATAAATAGTTATATGCATTTATTGCATTTATTATTATTATTATTATTTTATTTAAAGAAAAAAGGGGAAAGGAATAAAAAGGATAAGATAGCTTAAGTTTGAATATTCTCATTTTTAGGTACTATTCTCGTGATAAGAGGAGGCGTAGGTTATTCTTGCTTCAAAACTAAATCCATTTTGGGAAGGATACACTCATAGCTAGGGCATTGTTTTTATGTGATTTTATTCTGTTAAGTGAATACCTGCATGAAATGTTACATGTTATAAGGTTGTTTGTGTAGCATAGCTTGCAAGGATCTAAGGTAAGAATATGTGTGTACATGACTATGTTGGTTCATATGTTGATGTGTATATATATTATGTGGTACTTCATCTTTTAGGATTGTTGAGAAGTTCTTGTAATTAATGTCATGAGGCTAAGGTAGGGTTTTGGAGACCTAGGGGCATTTTGGTTAATATTGTGGAAGATGGCATATGGGGAAACCCAAGGGAAGAAGTTAGTCAAATATAATTTGGAAGATGTTAAGTAATAATCATGGTAATTATAAAAGTTGATTAAGGCAGATATTGCATGGAGAGGGTTACGTTTGGGGGTGGTTAAGTGAGGGATGGTTGCTAAAGATTGATATTAGGGAGATGATGACCTTGTTAGGTATTTTAGAGTCCTTGGATGCTAAGGGATAAGAGAGTACTAAGTAAGTGAAGCTAGGGTTTAGGTAGTACAAAACCCTAGGGGTAGGTAATTATCATATGAAGGAAATGGGGGAGTTGGGTTGTGCCTCTGAACTATCATGTTGAATATGCCTTTTGGGGGATTGTGCGCTATGTCTAATTGTTAGGTGAGCTAAGTAAGAGTAGATACAACTACAAGGAGAAATTTTGGGTTTTTAGAGGAGTATACTATGGAGGTTGTTATCACATGTGCAAAATGAAGGATTTATGCTAAAAAAATTTATAGGATGGATAATCATGGTAACATATGCTTGTTTGTGGAATTTTAGGGCTAAATAAGTAGTAGAGAAGGGGTTAGACCCATTTGGGCGGAACTATGGTTTTGAGGAGTAACCCTAGGGCCAGTTGTTATTATATGTGAGGAATGGGGGAAATGGGTTATGACTCATGAATAAAAGGGGTTTCTAATGGCATGTTTGGGTTGTTGCATACATTGGGGGACTCAAAGTACCATTAAAGGGGAGGATATACTAGGCTTAGGAAACTAGGGTTTCTAAGGGGTCAAGGTTAGTCCAGGGTGGTAGTGGGCTAGGAGTCATACTATAGTGGTACATGGATATGTGTGGTATCTAAACAAATAAGACATGAATAAGACACTAATCATTTAAAGTGGATGATCATTAGTTAGGGTCGGTTGTATACTATTGACCGATCCACCGGTGAAAATAATGGGGTGCTACACTTAAGTAATTAAGACCATTAAATGATAATAACTCTGAGAAGACACTAATTACATATATTAGAATATCACTTAGGATGGGGTTGGTTGTACCATGTTTACCACTCCATCGGTGAGAATAGTGATCAGATGCGTTTTTTCCTGGGATTGTTCCTTATTTACTAATCCACCGGTGAAAATAGTTGGGTCCTGATCTCAAGTAAAAAAACCCTCAGGTAATGTTAACCTATGGGAAGATAATAACTATTTATAATGGATCACCACATGGGCTGAGGACGGTTGTGCCTTATTTACCAATCCACTAATGAGAATATTAGCCAAGAGTGTACTACCTTAGGGTTGCATCTTATTTACCGATCCATTAGTGAGAATAGTGGGGTATTAGACCCACGTGGACATAATTCATGATTTTTCTAATTATGGAACTATTATCCTAAGTCCAAATAATAATGAACAAACCATTATGAATTTCTTATGTGCATTATATTTCTTTCTATGATGTTGTTAACTACTTTAATATTACTTGACTATATTGTTACCTTACTCAATATGTAGCGTACTCATCACTCCTTTTATGGGTGCTGCTCATTCCCACCAGTAGTGTCCCCTCTTGAGCATGTGCAGGTGAATGAGGATGCCATAGATGAATTTGCCACTTGTAATGAAATGATTAGGGTAGAGTGATGATGTAGTAATCCAAGGTTAGGGCCCAGAGAGAGTGAAACCCGGCTATAATCCATTTTAGCTTTCTAGTTTAATGTTTTATTTCAATTGAACAATATTTATGTGTTGTAGTATTTTCTTGGTAGCAATCATTTAACCCTTATTATGTTATGAAATGATTTTCTTGCTATGTTTATCATGGTTATACTTGTTTCTACTTTTCCTTGTAGTTAGTGCAAGAATGGCCTAGGACTAGACTTACACCAATTATGGTCATAACACCCCCTCTTATGGTGTATGTTTTTACATTTAAAATAAAAAATTCAATGGTAATTTTTGGGGGTGTTACGGCCTTGGAATGCTTTAACATCATCATATTAGAGCTAGAAGGGTTGAAAGAAAAACCAAAGGAGAGGAAAGGGGGGCTATCTGTGTGATATGTGATTATGTGAAAATGAAAATGTGAGGGGATGCTTAGGGATTAAGGCACAATCAAAAGGGAGCCTAAATCAACTTTAGTTAAGTGAAAGAAAATATGCTAAAACCTAGTTTAGGTTTCATTAGAATGTTAATTTGGGATCAAAGAAGATAGTTATGAGGTTAGTCATAATTTGTTTAAAGAATTAAATTATAATTAAGGCCCTAAAATAGGTATTTTAGGAAGAAAAAAGCAAACAAAATCTAAAGATTACAAAAAAATTGTGAAGAGGTGAGAAATAATTTTAGAAATAAAAATATATAAAGATATTGGGAATATGAAGAGGAAGAACTAAATGAACAAGTTTGGTAAAAAAAAAACACAATACCTTATTGACTAAAATAAGGGTTAGTGTTTTTGAAAGATTAAGAGGTTAAGATGAAATAATTAATTAATGGTTAAGGGTTAAGGAAAATATTGAGAGACTAATCCCCTAAAAATTAGGGTTAGAAAATTTTGAGGTATTACATATGCGATACTAGATAACATGATTATTCTAGAAACTTAGCATGTTATGCATGGATCATGGTACACTTACAGTATGGTACAAGATATAATTACACTCATAACTTAAGATGGAACTTAGAGTACAAGGCATATTATTATCTTTAATTACTAGCCATACAACTAACTTCGTATACACATTCACACTAGGAATGGTTGATGGCATGATGAGCCTGGAAACCACTATTTTCCACTTGGTGGAACGTATTTACCTCACAAATTTCCTATCAAAGCAGTATGAACCTAGGGACCACACAACTATATATATATAATTATGTATGCCTTCTATAGGTTTATAGGATAGTATAGAGTAAAAATAGAGCCACTCTAGTTCTGAGAAAACTAGCATATCAATATTAATACTTGTAACTTTCTCAAACCCTAACTCACGTGATCTTTCTCCCTCTCTTTGATGTTAATGTTTTATGGAAGAGTAATAACCACATTATCACTTAAAACAATATCAATTAATCATAAAAAAATATTTTATAGTAAGAATTAAACATTTAATTAAGATCATACTATGGCCAATTAAGAGAAAACTCCACATAAAATAACACATGGATGATCATTACAGTAATAAACCAATACCTAAAATTAATAGAAATTAATTAAACAAGCCACCTAACTCACTCGTCTCACCTAGGGAATCCTTATGGTTATCCTAAAGTTGAAAATGGTCTAAGAAGATTATAATAAAGATGAAAAGACCAAAAAATCCTTATAAACCCTAATTATCTACATAAGCCATTTTTCCACCAAATTATACTTATTAATAAACCAAATTTGATACAACACTTAAATAATTTATATTAAATTTGATTAACCAAAAAAAGAGAGGTTAAGCTCAATATTAAGTACATAAACAAAAAAATTACCCTTAAGTTTTTTTATACCCATTTTAGGACTTTTTTAAGTAAAATCATTAACCTATGTCATTTACCCATACCTAAATAATACGCGTAGAATCTTAAACTCATTTTTATTAGTATTTAATTATCCAAAATTCTACCAAATAAAAATGTAACACCTAAAATTTTACTATAGAAAATTTTCAATTTAAAGTGGAAGTATATAATCAAAATATTGGGCGTTACTGTCGTAATTGACATAAGTCTAGTTTACTATACAATCCTTACATCAATCACAAGGTTAAAACTATTCATAGTAAAACAAGGTAATTATAAAAGAAAGAAGATTTTATAAATACCAATACTAGTTTGGTTATTAACTTCAGGTTATAATAATATAATGCAAACTAAGGGATACCATAAATCAAAGAGTCCAAAAGGTATTCGGGTAAAAATATCATCCGAATAACATCACTCTTCACCCAAACACCCTACATAGATAAATGGTCACTCCTCCCCACATGATACACAAAGAAATCTAAGTTATCTGCTCATGGGAACGAGTAACACCCATGAAAAGGATGGTTGATACGCTACGTACTAAGTAAAGTAACCACACTATCAAATTAGAGATACAAATAAAAAACAAGCATCCATAATAAACAATAAGTACACATACAATTTATGAAAATTCTCACAAGGTAGATACCGATCTAAAACTCTTTGTTATATATAACTATTTTTATTATTTTATTTATATTTAGTTCAGAGACCCTACTATTCTTAATCCATTGGAATGGACTTAAGCACCTTCTTAGGAATGACACAAGAGCCACTATTTTCATTTGGTGGAACAGATATGAAAACATCACCTCCTCTGGCTAAAATATTCTCAAACCACTATTATCTAGTGGAATGGACATGAAAATATCACCTTGGTCCTAACTCACATACTCTTCCACTTTAAGTTGGTATGGTCGTAGTTGGCTTACAATTTAAACTCTCTTATAATCAATATTAATATTTATAAATAAGGGTATCGTTCTACATCAGGGATTGAGATGACTCGCCTCTATTTACTAGCTAATAAATAATGAAAATAAATTAATAAATAAAAATATATAAATCACGCACAAATAAATAAATAAAAATAACACAATAATGGTGGTTTTAAAAATAGAAAATAATAAAAGGAATAAATAAAATAAAATAATAAAAATAATAGATAAATAAAAATATAATACAACACTTTCTCGCTTCACTTAGGATCATCTAGAAGAATGGTGGTTTTGAGGGCTGCAACCTCAGCACCTTCATACACCTTCAACCTTTGCCCATTCACTTTGAATGGTTCTTTATCGACACTAGAGATTTTGACTGCTCTGGATGGAAAAACTGGTCTGATTGTGAATGGTCTTGACCATCAGGATCTAAGCTTTCTAGGGAACAATCGCAAACAAGAATTAAATAGAAGCACTTGTTGCCCCACTTCAAATTCTCGTTTGGTGATGCATTGATCACAAATACTTTTCGTGCGCTCCTTGTATAGCCTAGCACTCTCATATGCCTTAAGCCTGAATTCATCGAGTTCATTCAATTGAAGGAGCCTCTTCTCACCTGCAGCTTGCATATCAAAGTTAAGGAGACGGGTAGCCCAAAATGATTTATGATCAAGTTCTACAGGGAGATGATAAGATTTTTCGAAAAAAATATTATAAGGGGACATTCCAATGGGAGTTTTAAAAGTTGTTTGGTAAGCCCATAGAGCATTGTCAAGTTTCAAGGACCAATCCTTTCTAGAAGAGTTAACCATTTTCTCAAGAATCCTCTTAAGCTCATGGTTTGACAGCTCCACTTGACCGCTAGTTTGAGGATGGTATGGTGCAGAAACCTTATGGTTAACTCCATACTTACTCAAAAGAGCATTAAATGCTCTATTGCAAAAATGAGAACCCCCATCACTAATGATAGTCTTAGGTGTCCCAAACCTTGAAAAGATATTCTTTTTCAAAAATTTGGCGACGACTTTTGCATCATTTGTGGGAGTGTCTATAGCCTCTACACACTTAGATACATAATCAACTGCCAGAAGAATATATTCATTCAGCATACACTTAGGAAATGGTCCCATAAAATCAATTCCCCAAACATTGAATAACTCCACTACAAGAATGTTTGTGAGGGGAATCTCTTGTTTTCTAGAAATATTTCCCATTTTTTGACACCTATCACAAGTCTTAGCAAAGGAGTATGCATCAAGAAATAAGATAGGCCAATAGAATCCACATTGCAAGACTTTTGCAGCCTTTTTTTTTGGGCCAAAATGGCTACCACACTCTTTACTATGACAATGAGATAGTATAGAATGCATTTCATGCTCAGGGATACATCTTCTAATGACATGATCAACACAACTCCTATAGAATAGGGATCATCCCAAAAGTAATACCTCAGATCATGTAAGAACTTCTTCCTTTGATGACCCACCAATCTCTCAATCATCTGATCAGTAAATGGTAATGGGAAATTATCTTTCCTTATCATGGCATTAAACTTCCTATAGCCAATGCATACCTGGTGTCTAATTAATGTCCTTTTTGGGACAACCTCATTCTCCTTGTTCTTCACTATAATGACCCCTAACTTTTTAGGTACCACTTAAATAGGTATCACTCATTTAAAATCTTAAATTGGTTAGATAACTCCATAATCCAAAATCTTGATGATTTACTTCTTTACTACTTCCATCATAGTAGGGTTAAGTTTGTATTGAGGTTTTCTATTTAGTTTAGCTCCTTCTTTAAGAAGTATGCGGTGAACACACATGGTAGGACTTATCCCTTTGATGTCTACAAATGTCCATCGAATAGTTGTTTTGTGAGCTTTAAGGACTTCCAATGGCTTGATTTGTTGCTCCTCTTTCAACTTTGAAGATATTATCACTAGAAGGATCTATATATCTCCTAAGTATGCATACTTCACATGATATAATAATGGCTTGAGCTCTAATGTAGGGGCTTGAATCATAGAAGGTAAAGGTTGGTTAGTAACTTAAGGAATTGAAAAAAGAGGGGATCCATACTGATATGGAGGCTTTACCTTCATGTGCTACGATATGCACATGATGTGGAAAAAGTATCACTTGTATCTCTTCCAAATAACTGTCTCTACTTTCACATCTAATCCTAATCTTTTCATAAGAGTGTTCACTAATGGTTCTTCCTCATCCTCTTTAAATTAATCATGTTCCAAAAGATTAATGGTGTCAATAGAATAATAAGAATGGTCATCCATGGGGTACTTCATGGCCTCAAAGATGTTGAAGCTTATGAATCCTCCATCAAACTCTATAGTAAGAGAACCTGTATAAATGTCTATCTTTATGTGAGCGATTCTCATGAAAGGCCTTCCCAAGAGAAACTACATCGGACTTGAGATACTTTCCTCCATATACAATATGTAGAAGTCTACTAGAAATATAAGTGTACCAACCTATATAAGAACATCTTCTACAAGCCCCTTAAGGAATGCATTAGAATGATCAGCACATTGAATGACAAAATTATCTTTCTTAAGCTCTACTAAACCTAAAGATGCATAAATAGAATATAGCATGACATTAATAGATGCACATAGTTTTAGCATGGCATTGTCAAACCTATTGCTACTAATTACACATGTGACATTAAAGCTTCCAAGATCTTTACACTTTGGAGGTAATTTCCTTTGTATGACAGCAAACAATTTCACTCCTCCTAACCACTTCCTTTTCCGGCAATCACTTTCTTGTGGTGCATAACTCATTTAAAAATTTTGTGTAAGCATTTGCTTAATAACTTCTAGGAGTGCAATGTTGACTTGCACCTTCTTGAACATATCTAATATAGCTTGATCACTCCTATCCTTCTTTGATTTATATAGACTGCTAGGAAAAGGAGAAACAAAAATAGGGTTAGTAACAATAAAATTTAGAATGGTAGAGGATTTACCACTCAAAGAACTCTTAGGTTTCTATTTAATAGTGGGTCGATAAATCATTTGTCTGTTGTCACTCTTAATCTCTTGCCTTTGCATGATATCCCCTTATTTTGTAGTAGAGTCTTCTTTGAACTACTCTAAATTCTCCTTGGTTTTGTTTGGAGCACTCTTAGTGATTTACCACTTTTGGCTACCACTACATTAGGTGATTCAAAGTTTCCCTTTGGATTGGGTATGGTGCTACTAGGTATTTTCCCTGGATGGTGTTATTGGTTTGACTTAATGACCACTTATTCCATTTCACACTCTATATTCAACACTCCCTTGTCTATGTCTAGTTAAATTTATATCAGCTGATTCTATCCATTTGTCAGCAAATCAAACATCTTGTAATATTTGTTAATGCTTGGAGCTTGAAGTTGAGAGGATCCTCCATGTAATTTTTGATAAAAACAAGGTACCACCTTGTTGAAACCAAGAGGATTGAGAACAATATTATTATCTTTCCAATGAAAATTAGGGTGGATATGCATACCTAGATGATAAGTATTTGAAAATATAATAGCATTTTCTTACGCATGATCCTCTCCTCCAATCATTTGTGGGAATTTATTACTGGGATGTCCTATCATTGAACATACTTCACATGTGATAACACCTTCAATAGCTATGGCAATTTGTGAAACAAGAGTTTTGAGTTGGTTAATTCTATCATCAAATTCATTTATACTTACCTTATTTACTCTGACATGAGTGGAAAGGCCATCGTATTAGTATGTGATAGAGGCTTTGTTATTCAATAAGGATTGAGCTGAAACGGGATCATTATCTATGAAAGAGCCACCATTTGCTACACCCGAAATATTCCTCTCGATTGGAGTGAGGCCTTCATAGAAGTATTATAGTAAGTTCTCTTCTTTCATCCTGTGTTATGGGCACAATAATAGTAGGCATTGTACCTATTGTATTGATAAAGTGAAATATTTCCCATAATTTTCACTCTTTACCTTCTCTTTGGGACTTCATTTAATCTTTTTACATATTTTGTTATGGCTCTAGTCCATTATTTGTACTACTACTTTATTGAGCTTTATGTTGAAGGAATTCCCACAAAAACATCAAATATGAGAAAAAATTACTTATTTTTAAAGCAAAGGACCTAGCATGGAAAGCTTTGGAGGACAATACATCAACCCAACATGTTTATGGAAGTGTATTGAAGTTAAGAGAGCCAAATATGTGCTAAGAAATCCTTAAGAAGCATGGAAAGGGAGCTGCACGGTTAGCTACGTAGCCGTGTAGCACTCCCCTGCTATTATGGAGGAAAATGGAATCGTATGGCTAGGTAGTGCATGGATCACATGGCTGTGTAGAATTCTGAGCTAAAAAGTCGAGGCTAAAAATATTGCACGGACATTCCATACAAACTTGCATGGCCATACAATATCAGAAATTTCAAAATGCTGAGAGCTAAAAAACTGCACAACTAGGCCATGCAAGGGCCGCACAACTATGCAACGACAATCTTCCCCACAATTTACGTGCACGACATGGCCGACGTGATAGAATTTTTGTGGGACAACTCAGTGACTTCTTAAGGAGAGAGAGAGATAGAGAGAGGATGTTTTAGGACATGATTAGACCCTTCATTACCAACCTTTAGCTTCATGTAATTGGTTGTTCTTTTAGTTTTGATTTTTCTAGAGATTCAAGTGGGTAATTTGTGTATGGTCGACTCGGAATCAACATTATTCTTTTTTGAATTATGGTTAATTCAATCTAATTCTTCTTCTTCATATATTTGTATTATTATTATGATTATTATGCTATTTATTTTGTTAATTTCATTTGAAAATATGAGTGAGTAGTCTCCTTTCTAGGATTGAACTAGGTACCATTTTATTAATCAGTATGATGAATTATAGTATTATGTTGTATGTTTGATTAATTTATACTGTTGCATATACTAGATTTAATTTTTGTAAAGCAGATTTGATGAAATCTGACCTCTTTAGATGTACTCTACAACTAAAAGGCTAATATTATTATCTAAAACTAACGTATGTACAGGAATTTAAATTATCATGAAAGTAGATGTTTAATTCTTAGGGAATTGAAATTGCTATTGTTTAATGGGTTTCGTTTAATTTTTGAGTCATGAAAGTATTCGTCAAATTAGATTAAATACATTCTTAGACCTTTAAAGAGGCTAATGAATATAATATGATCAATTATCCATAGTTAGTGAATTAATCTACAACACAAACGTTGTTTCATTATTGATTATTAATTTAGAAACCAAAGATCGATCCTACGTTTCACTGTTATTGTTTAGTATTTGAAATTTAGAAATCTTTTTGTAATTATTCTTTTTATCTGAATGCATACCCCTGATTTATATAGATTTAGATAGTTAAAATAGTAAAGAGGTGTACTCAATTACGAAGTACCGGTGGGATAGGACATTGAAATGCTATAACAAATCCGTGTGCTTATAGAAATAGCACAATAAGTTTTTGGCATCGTAGCCGGAGATTTCGGCTAATTGATATTCCATACTTTATTATTTTGGCTAGACTAAATCCTTTAATTTCCCTCTGTCCTTTATCTTGGCTAGTTGATTGTTTGTTTTATTCACTTTTGGGAACATTTTATGCAATGATCCTTCCAAATTGGGCCCCCATCTGAGCTAGACCCTAAGATCAAATGAACATTGATAGGGTTGTGGAGGTGGATGAGTGAGACAAACACAAGCGTGAGTTCAGAGACCATGGCTGAGACTCACGGAGAAGAGGAGAAATATTTCTCTTTTAAAGGGTTTGCATCTCCAAATGTATACGGGATGCAATCGAGCATCCAAAATCCAAATGTAGCTGCCAATAATTTTGAGCTCAAACCTGTACTAGTCAATATGGTTCAGCAAAATCAATTTAGTGGTAGCCCAACGGAGGACCCTAACTTACACATTTCTATGTTTCTCAAGTATTGTGACACCTTGAAGATGAATGGAGTGTCGGATGACGTGATCAAGCTTTAGTTATTTCTATTCTCATTGCTGGGTAAAGAAAGGGCCTAGTTGCAATCACTTCCTCTGGGTCCATTTTCACTTGGGATCAACTTTCTCAAGCCTTCCTCAACAAATATTTTCTATCATCTAAAACAGTTCAATTGAGAAACCATATTATAAGCTTAAGCCAAAAGGATGGTGAATCTCTCTATGATGCACAAGAGTGCTACAAAGATATGTTGTGAATGTGCCCATATAATGGGCTAGAAGAATAGTTGCGGGTCCACACGTTCTATAATGGCCTACTTTACAACACCAAGTTGACTTTGGATACCGCAATAAGAGTCACTCTTATGAACAAAAGCATACCGAAGGCCAAGCAACTAATTGAAGATATGGCTTAGAATCATTACCAATGGTCAGGTGAGCGCTCTGCAACCAAGAAGGGTGCCAGGTATGACATTGATACTGTGGGTCACCTTTCATCATAAGTTGATGCATTGTTTCAGAAAATTGATAAATTAAGTGTTAACACATTAACAACCTCCCTTGCTATATGTGAGATTTGTGGTATTACAAGACACTCATCTATTGAATGTTAGTCAGTTACTCCTCCACCCCCCGAAGAAACCCTAGTGGACCACATTAACTATGTCAATAAATTCAACCAAAAAGGGAGATCCATTTGCCTCCACCTACAACCAAGCATAGCGAAACCACCCACAATAAGATGTTGGAAAATTAAATCATCCAAGTGGCCCAACAATTGGGGTCTTCCTCTCAGCCCACTAGAATGCTTGTTGGGAGTTTGGAGACAAATCATAAAGGGTATGTTAATGCTATAGCCCTTTGACGTGGGAAGGAGTTGGAGGGCCCTATTTTAAGAAAGGAAATAGAAGAGGAAAGTAGTGGAGTACAAGAGAAAGTGGAAACAAATAGAGAAGCCATGCATGTTGAGAATGAGAACACCTTAGGAAAGATAATGAGGTAGAAAAGTATGTCCTGATACCACCATATAAACCTCTCCTACTTTTCCCTAAAAAAAAATCAAAAGCAAGATTAGAAAAAAAAAATTGGAATGTTTGTTGAAATTTTAAAGAAATTGCAAATCAATATTCCATTTGTGGAAGCCATATCATAAATGCCTACTTATGCTAAAATTTTTGAAAGAAATTCTTTCTAATAAAAGATGGTTAGAAGACTATGAGACAATATCCCTAGCACAAGAATGTAGTGATATTAATCAAAACAAGCTTCCACCTAAGCTCAAAGACCCCAACTCATTCTCTATTCCCTGCACTATCGGTGACATGTCCATTAACCATGCACTTTGTGATCTTAGAGCTAATGTTAATCTAATGCCTCTTTTGGTTTGTAGGAAGTTGTAGATGGGAGATTTGAAGCCTACCACCATCTACCTCCAATTAGCAGTTTGATTAGTAAAACACCCTGTAGGTATATTGAAAGATGTACCTATCCAAGTCGGTAAGTTTTATATTCCGGTCGATTTTTTCATTTTAAAAATAGAGGAAGATACACAAAACCCCATCATTTTGGGGAGACCTTTCTTAGCTACTACAAGAACAATTATAAATGTGAAGAATGGAAAACTCTCCCTCAACATTAGGGAAGAGAAAGTAGATTTCGATTTATTTTCCATTATAAAATTCCCATTAATTGATGACACTTGGTGAAGGATGGATATGGTGGACAGGATGATTCAAGAATATCTTACTAATTTGATATCAGATGATCCATTGGAGAAATGTTTAATGTGAGACGGAATAATCCATGATGGTAATGAAGAAGCAGCTGGTTGTGCTTCCATGCTTGGAGAAGATCATGCCTATGCCAAATAACTAGGTGTAGTGACCCCGATTGAAAGAAAATGGCATGAATCATCATGTAAGGAAACAGGTGCACCTAAGGTAGAGACAAAACCTCTCGCCTCCTCTCTCAGGTATAAACTTCTGAACTCTAATTGTAAATATCTTGTCATTGTAAATGCTATCATGAATAAAGAAGAATTTGAAAATTTACTTAAAGTCCTTAAATTCTACAAAGATGCCATATGTTATTCCATTGAAGATATAAAAAGGTATAAATCCTTTATTTTCTATGCATCACATTTTAGTAGAAGAAGAAAATAAATCCTCCATTGAGCATCAAAGACAATTGAACCCAAACATGAAGAAGGTCGTAAAAAAGGAAGTGCTTAAATTGCTAGATGTAGGAATCATTTACCCTATCTTAGATAGTGATTGGGTAAGCCCAGTTTAGGTTGTACCTAAGAAAGGGGGCATGACTATCATACAAAATGAGCAAAATGAACTAATCCCTACAAGAACGTTCACAGGGTGGTGTACGTGTATTAACTATACAAAGTTAAATAAATCTACTAAAAAGGATCATTTCCCCCTTCTTTTCATCGATCGAATGTTGGAAAGGCTAGCCAAGCATTCTTACTTCTATTATCTAGATGGATATTTAGGATTCTTTCAAATCCCTATCCACCCTGGTGATCAAGGAAAAACAACATTTACATGCCCTTATGGAAGTTTTTCTTATAGGAGAATGCCATTTGGTTTGTGTAATGCCCCAACCACTTTTCAATGTTGTATGATGTTCATATTCTCTGATTTTATTAAATAAATTATGGAAGTGTTTATGGATGAATTTTCTGTTTATGGCACCACCTTTGATGATTGCCTCAATAATCTTGATATGATCCAAAAAAGATGTAAAGAGGTGAAACTTGTTCTTAACTAGGAAAATGGCATTTTATGGTACAAGAGGTCATTGTTCTAGGTCACTTAATCTCCAACAAGGAGATTGAAGTTGATAAGGCAAAGATTGACATCATTTCTAAAATGACTCCCCTAACTAATATCAAAGGTGTTCAGAAGCTATACTAGATTCTATAGGCGGTTCATAAAATATTTCTCAAAAAATTCTAAGCCTCTAACCCACCTCATCATTAAGGATACCCCTTTTGCATTTGATCACTCTTTCTTGAATGCTTTTAGTAGGTTAAAGGAAGCATTTACCACTGCCCTAGTAATGAGACCCCCCAATTGGAGCCTTCTTTTTGAGGTAATGCATGATGCTAGTGACTATGTTATTGGGGATGTTCTTAGGTAAAAGAAATATGGGAAAGTGCATGCCATATACTATGCTAGTAGGAATTTGGATGATGCACAAATGAATTACGCCACAACCGAAAAGGAACTCCTAGCTATGGTGCTTTCCTTAGACAAATTCAAGTCTTATCTTATCGGATAAAGAGTCATTGTATTCACTGATTAGGGATGTAAACGGGGCGGGTTTGGGTCGGGTATACTATATCCGTATCCATACTCGATAAGAAAATCCGTACCTGAATCCGTACCCGTACCCGAACGGGTATCCGCTAGCACATCCATATCTGTATCCATTGGATATCCATTACCCAACAAATTATCCGTTTACCCATTAATGGATATTATCCAACGGATAAATCCATTATCCGATGGATAAACTCATTTATAGTTAAGTCAAATGACAATTTTAACCTTAATTTATACTATATTTATTTTAAAATTAAGGGTAAAAGAGTAATTATATATCGGATAAACGGATACGGATATGGATACAGGTATAGTTACGGGTACGGGTATGGATATCCCAAACCCGTATCTGTACCCGAACTCGAAGGATATTTTAATCCATCATCCATATCCATATCCGTTTAAGTATCCGTCGGATAAAATCCGTCGGGTTTCAGGTAAAACCCGCCCGGTTTACATCCTTATCACTGATCATGCAGCTCTTAGGCATCTCTTGGAAAAGAAGGATGTGAAACCAAGATTGATTAGATGAATACTCCTCTTGCAAAAGTTAGATTTGGAGACCAAAGATAACAAGGGTGCTGAAAATTTAGTAGCAAATCACCTTTCTAGGCAGAGGCAAGAGATACATGAAGAATAAGAGGATGGATGCCTGATTGTTGATTCATTCCCTGATCACAATCTCTTGGCCATTGAGAGCCTCTAAGCCCCATGATTCATAGATTTTGTCAATTATATTGTTTGCGGGGTGTTACTTGAAGAACTAGAAATATCTCAAGACAGAATGAGATGCCCCTGAATAATATCTTTAAGGTAGAGTTATTTGATGTGTGGGGGATTGATTTCATGGGACCCTTTTCCTTCATCTCACAACAACAAATATATACTAGTCATAGTAGATTACGTTTTAAAATAAGTAGAGCATTAGCGTCTCCAACAAATGACATGAAGGTAGTCATTAAACTATTTTAGATGGTTATTCCCCCCCCCCCCCCGTTTTGGAGTTTCGAGGGTTGTGATTAGTGATGGAGGATCCCACATTGCCAACAAGGTCTTAAGCAAGCTCTTGAGGAAATATAGTGTAGCTCACAAAATGGCCACACTATATCATCTTCAAGTGAGTGGTCAAGTGGAGACCACGAATAGGGAAATAAAAGGGATCCTAGAAAGGATTGTATCCGAGTCAAGGAAAGACTGGTCCTCTCGGCTATATGATGTTCTTTGGGCTTACTGGACAACTTATAAGACCCCTATCGGCACAACACCATTCCATTTGGTATACGGAAAATCATGTCATCTGCCAGTTGAGGTTGAATATAAGGCATATTAGGCCATAAAGACATTCATCTAGGATTGATGGAAGCAAGTGAGTGGAGAATGCTTCAACTCAACAACCTTGATGAGTTGTGGTTATATGCTTATGAAAATGCCAAAATATATAAGGAAAGAATGAAGAGGTGGTATGATAACTGTATTCTATTAAAAGAATTTAAGGAGGGAGAGCTGATACTCCTATTCAAATCCCATCTAAATTTTTTTTTCTAGAAAGCTACGATTAAGGTGGTCAGGTCCATTCCAATTGCTTAAAGTATTTCCTTTTATGGCAGTTGAAGTTTGTAGGGAATCTACAGGAAGTTTCAAAGTTAATGGGTAACGTTTAAAACATTATGTTGCTGAATCTCTAATTGAGAAGTTAGGCTCCATCACCCTTAATGAGGTGCCATCGGTTTGATGACCATAGAGGTCGAGCTGATGACCCTAAACAAGCACTTCAGGGGAGGCAACCCATGCTTTATGTTTTCCTTTATTATGTTGCTTTTGTTTTGTGTTTTCCTCCTTTTTTTGGTTCCTTCGTATTTCTCTCTTTGTTGCAGCATTTTGGTAGGAATGATTAATTATCTAAGTTATCCAAAGGATAATATGAAGTTATAAAGCGTTACTTGAAGAAAAGGAGCAATAAAATTAAAGAATACAGGGTTTCATGGCCTAAGAATCGTCTACCGCACGAGCATGCATAACCCTGTTATGGGAAAATGGAAAAATCTGAGAGCAAAATTTTTGCACGGCCATGCCAATCTATGAATTATCAGGCCTAGAGGAAAATTTTTGCACCGTCCGTCTATGCACCACCTGTAGGCCCATGCACACCCATTTCCTTCTCAACACGGCCTACCCGTGCAAATGGCGCATGGCCGTGCAAACCTATCTGCAAATAAATACTACACACCCGTGACCCCTCTTTCCCTTCTCTTATCGTTGCACTCCTCCATCTTCAAGCCCTAGCCCTCCCAACCTCTCTCACCTCCTCTTTCCTCCCAGATCTACACCATTCCACCCCCTTTTTCACCATTCCACCACCACCATCCACCTCATGACAATTTGTACCCTATATAACCAGGCAGTGTAGCCACTACACGCCCTATTTCATCCTTTCTCAACTGTGCAGACTCTTGCTCCCCCACCCCCCATCCCTGCACACCACCCTTTCAACAACCATTTACCCTACACAACCTCCTCTCCACCATTTTCACCATCAATAATCACTTCATCTACGCATCCACCAACTCTACAACCATACACCCACCATACCCTGCACAATCTGCCTGTGCACTTTTGCACCACCCACCAATGCACCACCACACACCATGGGCATATTTCTCAGTTTTATTTTTCATTTACTAATTCCATTTATTATAATATTAGTTCTTCTATAATTCTTTCCATAAGTCCATTGTATATCTTCTAATCTCAATTACGGTGTGTGGTATGCCTGATCTATTCTACAACACTTTGTTTTTGTGGATTGAAAACAACAATGGCCCCGAAGAAACAATCAAAATCAAACCAAGAGGAAGGTGAGTTCTCCTGACCACAGCCATGCCAATCCAAAGGCCGAGGTAAGCTTGCAAATACACAACCTTTAAATCCTTACGGTATTATATTTGTCGATCTTGATGATAAGGAAATTTATGAGGGGCTAGTAAATTGAAACATTACCCCAACTCGATTCGTCGATTGGGATTGTCTCAAGGAACTAGGGCTTAAAGAGGATGTTTTGTATTAACTCTTTCGTAGTGGTCTATGACATTTCTTTTTTAATGCATTTCCTACGAGTAAGGGACTCACTCTTGAGATCCTCATTTCGTTCTTTTTCGATCATATCGATGAGATCATCATTTTTTGACTCTTTAATCAGACTTGAAAAATGCCTTTATTTAGGTTTTCATCCTTGCTTTATCTTCCCACTTTTGGTTGGTGACTTTCCAAGGCCCCACAAATGTTGGATCCTCAAGAATTCTGGTCAAAAATGCATTGCCAAATAGGGGTTGCCCTCTTAAGCTGTATAGTGGATATCATGCGACGACCACACTCATTTACAATCTGGCTTTACATTATGTCCAACGGATTTTGGCCATCTCAATTTTTGACCGGGGGGAAAGCCAGGGCAATGTACATATTAGAGCTCTTTGCTCTATGTTGTACGCTTCGGGACGATGCCCTCGATGTAGGGTATTATTTTTCTAATCATTTTAGTATGGTGAGTTGTTGCCGTAAGTAGTGCATGTTTGGTTCGGTGAAAATGGCAGAATAAAGGGGGTAGAAATGGTGGGTTTTACTAGTGATTGGGGGAAAGTTGTGGTGGTTTTGGCCGTTGCTTAGGGTGAGGTAATGGCAAAGATGGCCTATGCTATGGGTGAGGGTAAGCAAATCTTGCAATATCTAATTTCAGCTCCTAGCATCAACTTTACTCTCCTTAATGATCTATAGTCATTGCTTACGATCATTCCTTGTATATTGATAGTTTATATGTCTATGCTATTACTCATAGTGCTTATTCATAGGCATGCTTAGTGCCTAGGTATTAATTCTTTCCTATTCGATTTTTGCCTCCTAATTTCCTTTCTATTCGGTTTGATAATTGATTTTGCTCCTACTTCGGTCTATTCTGTCATACTCTAGATATATGATTGTTTCATGAGTGGTTTTTTTTTGCTATCCTTCTATAAACTTTATGTGATGACTAGTGTTGAATTTGGTAAAATTAAGTTTTCAAACTTTTAGAGTTTGTTTGGTTCATGGAAAAAATTAAGGAAAGGAAAAAAAATTGATAGGAAAAAAAACTTTTACCTGAAAAATTAGAAAGAAAGCAAATAGGGAGGAAAATAAAAGATAAAGATACACTGTTTCATTTTCCATATCTTTACCGGGGGAAAATCGATGGAAATCCTTGGCAACTCTCTCGAGTCGATGAAATGTAGATCCTACGTCAAATTCTGCTAAGGGAAATTCCATGGTGAATGGCGACCCCACACTCAAGAGAGAGAGGGAGGAGCCGGAGGAGAAAGAGAAGGACGGGAATAACGGCTTCCCAAAGAAGTAGAGGCTTGAAATTTCTGTGGAGGAAGAGAGGCTCAAAGCTCTGGGTGATCAAGAAGCAGAGGAAGGGATGGCCGAAGATGATAAGTCAGGGCCAGTGAATATAGGTCCGAAGATTTTCGAGTCTTCTGTTGAGATGTTTAATTATTTCTATAAATTGCTCCATCATTGGCCTCTCAATATCAATTTGAACAAGCCAACCCTAACCCCCTTGCCCATATATATTGCTGTCTTGGATTGGAATCAAAACAAAGGAGAGGAAGAAAGTATATAAGCGAATAGCATGAAGATGGGGTATATGCCATTGTATCACCACTTGTTTCTATTAACAGTGATAACAATCATCACCTTTAATCTTACGAGTCCAAATTCATGTCGTGCATCTGCAACAAGAAGTGGAAAAGATTCTGGTTTGGATGCCAATAACACAGGAGGACTGAATAGAAAGAGTTTTCCCGATAACTATTTTTTTTCCATTATTTATATAATACATACTTTATTTTTTTAGTAAAATGTTTAAGCATAATTTTAAGATCATTTTTATTAGTTTTTTTATTTATAAAAAATTACATATTGATGGAATTTTTTTTTATATACAGAAATAGGTTAATTAATATTAGTACTCCGAACTCTTTGTGGTACGATTAATACAGTGTGCGAAGTAAAGATGCCAGTGTGGTCCTCCCACCTCTCTTTAGTTCAAAGTGTTCACAAATGGCAGTGCTAATTTTTCTTTTATTTTTATACATAATTTTGTTTTCTTATTCTTATATGCATCAAGTATTAAATTATTTATTAATAAAACATTTTATCATTAATTAATCTGTAAGTTCCCGGATGATTAACGCCTCCTTTTTGTCTAAAAAAAAGCATAGTCTTGCAATTTGATAAATAATTACGTGAAAACTTAATAACAAGCACAAGAACAGGAAATTTGATGATAAAGCG
The DNA here is from genome assembly GCA_039764185.1 of Tamarix austromongolica. NCBI lineage: Eukaryota > Viridiplantae > Streptophyta > Magnoliopsida > Caryophyllales > Tamaricaceae > Tamarix > Tamarix austromongolica. Next base: position 75,689,845 of record CM077817.1, read on the forward strand.
AAGCTCAAGCTGCTTGAGTTTCAAGAGTTGCACCAAGTGGATATGCAAGAGAAGGGGATTGACAACATTACAAATTCAGGAGGCATACACTATAGTAAACGTTTAATTAGGGACGGTTTATGATACCGTCGCTTGCGACAAAAAAAATATTAAACTTAGCGATGGTTTAAAACCGTCGGTATATTTAGCGACGGTTTAAAACCGTCGGTATATTTTCGACCCCAAAATAATACCCGCCTGGTCGAAAATTTTAGCCGCCTTCCGTCCCATCTGCTTTCTTCCCGCCCAATTCTTCTCGACTGCTCTCTTCCTGTGCCTATCTTCTTCCCTTCTCCCCCTTCTTGTTTGCCTTCTTCCCTTCTCCGGAGAATTAGCAAAACACGCGTCCTACTTCAGCCTTCCTTCTCCCATAGCGACCCTACTTCAGCCTGCCTTCTCCCGTCACCGGCTTGCTTCTTTCTCCCGTCGCTACCCTACTCGTGTAATTGGATTACAACACTACCTTCTTCCTAATTTTGAGTTACAGTGGTTAGATGTAGGCACTTTCTCCATTGCTTGCACCATTTTTCTCAGTACTCTTTAATTTTTTGCTGCTCTTAATTATATAACGATTGTTATTATTTTCATTATTAGTTGAGGTATAATGATGGAGAACTCGATTTGTCCATGGCTATTTCTTAGATTCTTCTGCAAGGAGTAGTAACTTGACTCGATTAATTGACTCGATTTGTCCATCACATCATCACCGCCGCCCTCCCTCCTGGTAAGTTCTATCTTCGATACGCACCGCACGACCTATTCTTCTTCCTCCCCCAAATCCCGCCACTCATTAGTTCGTTGTTTTTCTAGCTAAACGATATCTAGAGTAAGCGGTATAATACACCTTATGTTTGCACAGGCCGACAACTTGGCACGTCCAAACCACAACAACCTTATGTAAGTGGAATTAACTTATTATTGATTGGCATGTGATATGGGAAAGCTATATAATTATCATAATAGATACTAATTCATTTAGTTGGAGTGTTCTGCCATCATACCCTTAGTATGGATTGATTCTAGCTTTGACTGGATTTGAGACTTTAGCTTGATTTATCAGTATAGGGACTTTAATTTTATATCTTCTCTCATATTGGGTTATGCTTGTATGTTGTGCTTGTGAAAAAAATAAGACAAAAGGTAACTGCTACTCAGTTAGGAGTTCGTTTTAATACGGATGAGGTGAAGTAGCTTGTATATAACGTCCTAAACACATTCTGAGAGTATTGCTTTGCTATGTGGCTAGTCAATTGAATTTTGTCACGAAATATGAAGAAAATGAGGGGAGGGGACGCTTGTTCTTTAGCTGGAAACCATAATCACCACCTAAATTTGATGGCCTATTTCCCTTGCCCAGGATATGACAGTGGATAGAAAGTTGTGGCACATGTCAAATTGGGTAGCAGACCTTAATTAGAATTCTGTTTTCTTCCCAACCTACATTGTGATGCATATCCTTTCTTAGGTTAACTGATGTAGCTATTTTTTCAATTCACTTAGAGGACCTTATTTCACTACTAAGAGAAACTCTCATGTTCCATACAAGAATAATAAACTAACGCAACTGCTCCAAGACTCACTTGATAAGGTCTCAGCTAGCAGGTTTCCTGATCAACTGCATTATTAATATCATCATATATGTGAGTTACTATTCGTATGATAACAATACTTCATGCTTTCAGGAGGATAAGCCAAGAAACTAATGTTTGTTCATGTAAGTCCTGAACCTAATGCTACTAGTGAAACTATAAGTACCCTTAAATTTGCAGAACGAGTTGCTACAGTTGAACTTGGCGAGCAGGTAATTTTATTTTTCTCTACTTCCATGTACTTCATTGTGTGATTAACATCCAATATATTCATTCCTTGCACCTGTTTTGCATGATTATTCAGTTTGCTAGTTTGAAGTTAGCCTTAGCTAGGAGGGAGGGGGAATCAATCCATTCACAACAGTTGGTATTTAGCAGTCCTAAAGTATACAGAGGCAAACCTACTAGGCCTTTCCCCGGATTCGTAGTAGATAAATACAACATTAGTAGTAGATAAGCATACATTATTTTCTTGTTCATTCTCTGAATGGACTTTCCCAGGATATGACTGTGGATAGAAAGGTGTGGTTAGGTGATGTTGTTTTTATTAGAACTGTTAGTATTTGTTTAAATTGTGACTTATGATCATGATAACAACCACATCACTTGGTTCGTTGGCCTTAGGATGTTATGTGGTTGCTATATATAATCCCTTAGGCTAAGGAGGCTGAGAGTTGCGAGAATAGCTACTGCTGATTGCTGTGAGTAGGAAGTCCAAGAATAATAATGGTTATCTTAACTCTAGTGCAAAGGTGTAGTCTAGTCAAATATTCAATTAAAACAACTAGTTCTCTTATTTTCCCTGAATACAAACTCTCGTCTGATCTTCATGTATTCTTGTTCTCTGTCATATCGTCACTCTTTCATTTTCTTGTCAAGTCTTCTGTTACAGGATTAACAAACATATATATCAATTATTAAGTTCAGTAGTGGCCGAATTGAATATAAGATGATCATCGAGTATTCAGCAATGTTTGAGAATATATATCCGAACATTTAACTCAATAAATATGGCTTCATGAATTACACAAAAATTCTAGTACTTTATAATTAACTTAACAATTAGGAATTTTATTGAAAAGGCTGTGTTTCTTATACCAAATATGAACATCAAGTCAGCTATATGCTAGTTTGGAGCTAACATTTGATCTCTTACTTTAACTCAAAAGTGCATATGGCTGGAAACAGGTTTTGAAGAAAAAATTTACTAGTTATATAACTGACTCCTAAGTTCAGATTTCTGAGTCATGTATGCAGCCATGCTTACTAGATAGAATAAGGGGTAACAAGCTAAACCTCTTCAGCTTATCTTTGTTCTCATTTCTTGACTTTAGATCCTATGCAGTTAACATATGGAAAGGTGCTTGTGCTCGATGGTATTGTGCAATTGATGGAGAAAGATGAATGTGCTTATTAGGAGATGATAGTTTATCTTCCCCTTTGTTCTATAGAAAGCCCTAGAAATGTAATTTTTCAGAATTATCTTGAATCCATCGTGATTATAATTCTTTGTTATTTGAAGTTGATGTTAATCACTTGCAGTTCCTTCTCGCCTGTTGCCACCTTTTTTTCTTAGTTTTCTAAATTTGGCCCTACGAGAATGTTAACTTTGAAGATTGTGTCTATTTCTTGCCTCATGTCAAAATATCGGTGCTCAGCCACAGAAATAGGTAGATGACATGAGAAATAGATCACACATGTATGTACCTGAACACATCGTTGACTGAGTGCTAATAATTCCTGATATTCTATATTATTCAACCAGCAGACTTGATCCATACTTCTCCTGGTTATGTTTTTTTTTTGTGTATAGGTTCTGAAAAGTTTTTGATGCTTTCAACCTCATTTTACTATGGCTTTGTTCACTAATTTTCTGCTTGGTGCAATCACAGTGCTTTCTAGTATGCTTAATGGAAAAACAAAGTTGTAGCAATGCCGTTCTGTATGAGAGTATGGTCTCTTTGATCGTAATCATTATCTCTGTTGTTTTTTGAGCTGTGTTTGACTACATATTTGTGAGATTGATGAGATGGTTATAGATGTGAGTGTCTTGTCTATGATTATTCTGTCCATGGATTTTGTTAGTCTTGGAATGTACAACCACAACATGACCACCATAGGCCTGAAATTACCATGGATTCTGTTAGTCTTGGATTATGTTAGCATCTCTTTGGCTGTCAACAAGAATTTTATTTGGCTTGTTAGTTGTTAGAGGCTATCCCCAGAGAAGGAGGGAGGAGAATAGAGTAAGAGGAGAGAAAAGTTAGGATGGAAGGCAAGTAAAGTTTGATGGTGAGTCTCATATAGGAGCATTGTTTTGTGTTATAGTTACACCTGAAATTTAAAACACTGTCACCACAAAGGATCGTTCAAAAAGAAGGGAAAAAATCAGATACATACAAGAATGAGTCATTTGACATCAGAAACAAGTGAACAACATTGTATGGACATGAACTGAGAAAAATTAAATAATTATATGATTATATATGATGAAAGGGTAAGGTTTCAGAATGAAAGTTCAGTAGATTATCAAAATATCAACCCAAAGTCCCAAGAAGCAAAGAACACAACACAAGGAATTGTTTCTGTCATAGTAAAGAACATACCATTCCATATATTGCAGATTAAAAGAATCTCTATTAAGAAATGTATAAGAATGGATCCTTCAAAAAGAAGGGAAAAAAATCAGATACATACAAGAATGAGTCATTTGACATCAGAAACAAGTGAACAACATTGTATGGACATGAACTGAGAAAAATTAAATAATTATATGATTATATATGATGAATTCTATTTGAATTCTTCACTGTAGCATTGTTATTTGAATTCTATTTCTATTGTTTGGAGCTATTAATTTTAATAGACCTATTCAACATTTTTCCTTCACGTTCTCAATTAATTTTAATTAATTAGAAAGTTAGATTATATTCATTTATAATGTTGTTTAACTATCGATATATATTTTTGTGCTACAGTGAAGTATTTGAAGATACTACATGGGACACCAACATATGTGCCACATCAACCTAGGTGTATATATATAATGGAGGCAAACACTGACTTATTTGGATACGAACGGCTATATTTTGTATTCGACATTTTGTAATGTATGACCTTAGGTGTTAAATTGATATATATGTACATTTCGAACAAATGTAGTCTAGACATTGATGTAGCTATGCTGTCATTTTGGACATTGTTGAACATATATTAGTATATATAATTTTCAATGAAATATTGTTAATGCAGGTTTATGATATATATATATATATATACCAAATGTGTATTATTAGAAAAAAGTCCGATATAAATCATTACAGGTTAATATTAATGTATTTTTTCACAGGTTATCTCATAGGAAGTGTTAAATATGAATGGACGATATTAAATATGAATAAATATTAGAGACGGTTTGTAAATGTTGGTAAAACTTAATAGCGACGGTTCAAAACCGTTGATAATATTTTTAGAGACGGTTCTTAACCGTAGGTAATACATATTAGTGACAGTTAAAAACCGTTGGTAATGTAGCTTAGCGACGGCTATAAACCGTCGCTAAAATATTTTACCGACGGTTTATCTAACCGTCGGTAAATATTTACGGACGGTTTTTAACCGTCTCTAATATTTATTTAACCGTCGCTATTAAATGATTTTACTATAGTGATATGAAAGGGTGTTAGGGTCGGTCTCTGGGATATGCTTGAGGGTTAGGAAAAACACATCTAAAGCTGCCCAAAGGTGGAAATAAAGGGAGATTTGAGATGCAATTGGAGCTTGATCAACTTCATGAACGAGATATTAAGATGCAGGTTGAAATAGAACAATTGAAGGCCATTGTTCGAGAAGAATTAGAGAGAGAAGCAGGAAGAGAGGAGGAAGGTAAAGAGACGGAATTCAGGAATAAAGGAGGGCGAAAATGACAAAGCTCTAATGTTTTATGACTCAGTTTTCAACTTGAGGTTAGAATGAACTGCTCCAAATATGGCCATGAAAGGTTGTATGCTTTTCCTCTTTATCCCAATACTAAAAAATGTGGTTGTTGAACTCTGGCTTATATCCAATAGAAAGTAAAGTGCTTGTTGAACTCCGCATATATATTCCTCTTCATTCAAGAATCGCTACTATAAGCCTTTTTGTCAGAGTTGGAGTGTTGCACCAATCTAACCATTTCTAGTGACAGAACGGTACAAATCTTAGAAGAGAAAGAAATACTATAATCAGAACCGAAATTAACAAGAAAATGTGAAGATGAATATGGATCAATTTTTGCATCGGGGACTTGGTTTAGTGCGGGGGACAATGGCGTTTGCACTGCATTTCGATATGCATTAAAGTAAAAAAATTTATGCTCGCAATTCCGACATTGATTCACGTCCTGAATTTGCACCGACAAAAGCTTCTTTTACTTCTCCAGTGGCAAACTGTCTAGTAGCTTTAACCGTGATTCGGCGAAAAGTAGTTAATAAGCTCATAAACCAATGACACGGTACAGCAGAAATTGAACTGTTCTTATCCTAGATTTCAATAATGATGTTGTGGGTCCATCCCACATGTATTAGTAAAATGTGTATTTTGCTTTGTCCTAAGGAATGGGCATTTGATAGCATTTTTACTAATCTTAGATTAAGTCCAACTTGGGCTTATTATTTGGGCTTCTTAATTAAGCATTTGGTATAAATACTTGCTTTACAAATTAGGGCAAGAAGGGAGAGGTGTGAATTCAGAAAGTCACACGCACAATTAGAAGAAAGAAGAGAGGAAGACAAAGGGTTGGAGAGAAGAGTGATTTGCGATTGATCAAGAACAGCGTTCAGAAATTTGTCGATCGCCGGAGTTTCCACCGTTGGATTTTTCTGACATTTGGTCAGCTTGTTGGGGACACATAGGGCCTCATTTTGAACGGTTGGATCGTCGTTTTGAGATCTGGTTTGTCTGTTATTGCAGTGGGACCGAACCTCTGATTTGTGGTGATATTCTTCACCTTTGATCTCTTATTGCTTAAGCTCTTATGTATGTTCTTGTTGGTGGGTTGTGAATTGTTGTGAACTGATTTGGATGGTTCATTTTGCCCTCAATTTATCATAATAAGAGGAGATAGGGTGGACTCCTCAAACGTCCTGTGGTTTTTACTCTTCACATCGAAGGGGTTTTCTACGTATAAATCGTGTGTTGATTGGTTCATTTTGCTAATATATTCATTTGTGCTTGCTGCCCATAATTGGTGATTTACTTTGGTGAATTATTTGTGGTAGATTTGGGTTATATTATTTGGTTGATTGTCTTGGTGTTGATCCTTGTGGGTGTTATCATATATTACCCGGGTCCTTTCAACTGGTATCAAAGCGAGGTTTAATTTGACTGTTATTATGGAGTCTAGTAGTAGCAGTTCAATGGTTAAATTGACATCAACCAATTATTCCATCTGGAGACCAATGATGGAGGATTTGTTATACTGTAAAGACTTGTTTGACCCAATTGATTCAATCACAAATGAAGACGGCACCATTAGTAAACCTGCAAAACCTGAAAAGATGGAAGATAGAGATTGGGAAAAGATGAAAAGAAAAGCTTTGGGGACTATCAGAAGATGAACTGTTCTTATCCTAGATTTCAATAATGAAATGAAGAAGAAGAATTTATTTTCAGAGGCCAGAATTGGAATGACCTTTGAGCGATCACAAATATTTTATAAAATGAGAGAAAAATCGGAGAAATTACGTTGATTTTCACCTAATAAATAGGATAGTGCAGTTATGGTTATCTGTCTGAGCTCTATCTCCTACTAATTTATTGTTGCCAATAATATCTCCTAAAAATATGCTCATAAAATAATAAATAAAATTTGCAGTATCAACAACACATTATTAGGCTATTCTATGTAGCATTCTCTGTAGCCTTCTTTACCATTATCGAAACCATATAAGAAACTAGAAATAGGATTATTTTCGAAGGTGTGGAAGTCTATAATAAGTGAATGCCGATAAGTATATAGATTCAAGTTGGTTTATGGGTTAAGAATGCAAATTAAAATTTTGCCTACATAGCTGGTGATATTGTCCAAAATGTCCAAATACTAATACGGAATCACTGACGTACTATGGTACGTGGACACTAAGGGATGCATGCCGTAGCGACGGAAGTCGAGATTGCAAATGTTGGCTCCTGTTGGACTTCTACATCCTGGTTTGGTTAGGTTCTCTGTTGTCATATTTGGTTTTGACCTGAGTGGTTGTTTTACGTTTTGATTGTGTTCCTTCCCTTCTCTGCTTCTGCTCGTGGATGGGATTGTTGGCTTACTTAGGGTCATTTTGCCCCTTAAGGGTCTCCCTTGATGGGGGGGTATTTAATGTTGCCAGAGGCGTTTTCTTCTTATTTTATATGTTTCTAGCTCTCGTGTGGAGCTTTTGATCAATTATCCAAAAAAACTAATAATATCTATGAGAGCATCAAGCAATTAAAAGCTTGTTTACCTTTTGCATAATATCAAAATGGATATTAGAAAAAGGAGATAGCATGTTCCAACTCCATAGGCTAGGCCTTGCTTTATTTAACTGAATCACTTTCATTTTATATATTGATCCATAATTCTAATAAGGACTAGCCCAACAAGGAGGACAACCAGAGAGCATCACTTGCAAGGCCTACAGTGAGGCACTTTGATTGAACCAAGATGCCATACCTATCTCTTTCTGCTACAATGCGAATCTTTTCTTAGCCTTATCTAGTTTATGTTATGCTGACATACTGCCTTGGTAATAGGAAGGTTGTTAGAGCCATGTAAAGAGCTGGCATTTTCCGTAGTAATATTTTATGGGCCATAATATATAACCTAGGATTCCTCAATGAAATAGCATAGAAGAATTAATGCCTCCTTCCTTGTATAAATTATCCCTTCATCCCATTCCTTTCTAGAGTTGTATCCACCCTTGAACCGGAGAGGCACCACCATTGATGCTTTCATTGAAAGAGATGGCCAAGTATGATACACATCACACCTGATCCAAACTCACATATGAATGTATGAATCAAATTCTCAAGACCCTCCAAAACCATGAAACTACCATTACCCATCTTACCCCATAATCAATTTGTAAAGATAATTAGGATGCTTGAAGGAGCAAGCGCCAATAATACCCCTCAACCCACTACACTGCAGTTACCAGCCATTTTACCCATTCCCACCATAGAGAGACCATTACGAACCCGTCTTTCTATTGAACCTCCAAAATGTGAGCTCAGTACTTTCAATGGATCCAATCCCTTAGATTGGCTCTTCCAAGGCAAATGGTACTTTACCTTCCATAACATGCCAAACGAGCAATGAGTGGATCTAGCCAACTTTTTCATGATAGGGTAGACCCTTAGTTGGTTCCAGTGGATGTGCTAGAACCACTGACTGTCTTCATGGAAAACACTTTCTCATGCCTTAGAATAGAGGTTCAGACCTTCATCCTTTGCTAATCCACAAGCTACACTATTCAAGATTAAACAAACAGGGTCGGTTCAAGGTTACCAATCCCTATTCAAAAACACTAGTGACCAAATCACAAATTTACCACTTGAAAATTTGAAATGTTTTCTTTCGGAGCTAAAACCAACGATAAGGAATAAACTAGCCATTCTCAACCCCCACCCCCCACATTGCTGAAGCCATTGATATGGCTTGATTGGTGGAACATAAGGTTTTTGAAATTTAGGTTCCCTTCAATCATAACCCAAACCCACGCAACTCGTTACCCCAAAAAAAATCCCCACCATTTTTATCCCTCCCTTCTCTACTGCCAGCACCACAGAATACTTCACCTCCTTTCTAGAGACTTAGCCCTAAAGAACATATACACCGGCGAACTCATGGATTGTGCTTTATCTATGACGAGAAATAACATCTGGGCCATAAGTATAAAAACCTATAAGATTTACTCTTAATACCAGAGGGAAGTCTAAAAAATGATTCAAACCCTAATGAACAAACTAAACCTTCTGACCCTTCTCTATAAATTGAGTTGGAGGTATTGATGCAAGGTATGATAGGTGCATCAAACCCAAATTCCCTTTAATTGCCAGCTACTGTATATTGCCATCCCATCTTTGTTCTAGTTGATATGGTAGTATGCATAACTTCCTCGACCCTTACATCATTAGATTTCTAGTCATACCGGTGGATAAATAGTATGAGCTCGCAGTTATAGTGGGCAATGGGGATAGAGTTTTAATCTAGGGAGCAAGTTAAAGAGTGAAAATGGAGGTACAGGGGCATCTCTTTCAAGTTAATTTTCATTCATTACCGTTAGCTAGGACTGATGCCTTTATGGGTGTCCAATGGTTAGAAGGATTGGGGCCATTCACCTCAGACTATTAGAGGATGACTTTAGTTTTTACTGCAAATGGGAGGCTCATTGTACATGCAAACTTGCATGCCATCACTAGCCTCGATGTCATTACACCCCAATAGCTCAAGAGGCTCCAATCCACTTGTTCCCTCTTAGCATATTTTTGTTTGGAGCTGATTGAATGTGGGCCAACAAGAGCTCTTCCTACCTAAAACCCAACGCCACAAGTCCATCAATTCCTGTCCTAATAAGCCCAAGTATTTGACGTCCCTACCGACCTCCCACCCCACTGAGCATTGGACCATCACATACATATAAACCCATGTACCTAGCCCATTAATGGAAAACATTACCCATATTTCCAAAAAAAAAATGAGATCAAGAAATAAGTCCAAGAGATGCTCCAAGCTAAGATCATACAACCATCTACAAGCCCATTTTCCTCCCTGATTATCCTAGTTAAGAAAAAGGATGGAACATGGTGATTTTGTGTGGACTATAAGGCTCTCAATGCCATTACTATAAAGGTTATATTCCTTACTACAATGGTGGATGAGTAATTAAACTAGCTTCATGGGGCTACTTATTTTTCTAAGATGAATTTATAGAGTGGGTACTTTCAAATAATAGTCCCCTGCCACTTTTCCAGACATTCCTAAACCATATTCTAGACACATGAGGTTCATTACAAATTTCTTGTAATGCCTTTTGGTTTGATAAATGCACCATCCACCTTCCAAGCTAATATGAACACCATTTTCAAACCCTACCTCTAGAATTTCATACTTGTTTATTTTTATGACATTCTTATGTATATTTCCTCTTGGACTACTTACCTTTCCCTTTAAACACCACCCTTGGCAAATTAGCCCAACACCATCTTTATGCTAAATCATTTAAGTGTGCATTTGGACTCACTAAAACTTGATTATTTGGGCCATGTGATTTTAGGTGGAGGAGTTGAAGTGGATCCTAAATAAAATTAGGATATGTTGAACTGACCAAAATTGGAGTCCATCACTAGCCTACGAGGCTTCTTGGGCCTAGCTAGATATTAAAAAAGATTTATTCAACACTACACCACCATTACCAACCCATTAACCGATTTGTTGAAGAAAAATAAGTTTTGCTGGCAACAATTAGACCAACAAGCCTTTAACCACCTGAAGCAAGTTGTCACTCACACCCTTATATTACATCTTCCCAATTTTGTTGAGCCATTTTAGGTACACACTAATGCATCCAAGATGGAAATTGGTTCTATACTATCCCAATACAAGCATCCCCTTGTGTTTTACAGTAATCACCTCACTCCTCAACTCTATAACTCTTCATCTTACTTCTATGAGATATATGGCATTACCATAGCCGTAAAGAAATAGCAACATTACCTCTTTGGTTGTCTGTTCCATATCCTCACCGACCACCAAAGCCTACACCAGCCTATGACCTAAGTCATATAAATGCCAAAACAATAATGGTGGCGTGTGAAATTACTCATATTCGATTTCATAATCTAGTATAAACCTAGAATTGAAAACTCCATTGTCAATGGCTTATCTTAGTGGAATGCTAAAGCCACTACTCTTGCTCTATTGGGACCAGCATTCACAACAATTGATAAGATCCATAATGTTATGGAGTCAAACATCGAAGCTCAAATAATCATTAAGAAAATTCAGTCCGGGTCTTCATCATTCAATTTAAAAAATGGTCCATTTTTTTTGGGGAATAGACTATTCATTTCAGCCATTGGTGGATTATTACTCAAACACCTAACGACTTATCACACTTCGAAATTAAAGGTATCGTGGCTCGTCTCTCTACCAACTTTTATTGGCCTAAGCTTGTTGCGGAAGTGCGAAATTGCGTATCACATTATTATGTCGGAGTCCAAGTTAAACTTGAGAATTTTGTTCCAAAGGGCCTTCTCCAACCCTTACCTATACCTCATCGATTATGGGAAGATACCTCAATGGATTTTATCACCCCCTTACCTCTCAGCTTTAGTAAGACCACAATATAGGTGATTATGGACTGTTTATTTAAGTATGCACATTTTTGTGCCCTACTAACCTTAATCACAGTAGCTCAACTTGCTTTAGTAAGACCAAGAATCTGTTCGCTTACACTGATTCCCTCGTTTTGTTATTTTTGATAGGGATTGTTTGTTTATCAACCATCTTTAGAAGGAGCTTTTCAAGCTCCATGATATTGATTTCTGCATGAGTAATGCAAACTACCCACAGACCAATGGACAGACAAAGGTAGTAAATCAAAGTCTGGAAACTTATATACAAGCTATGGTGGGCAATAAACCTCACCAATGGACAAAATGCTTACCATGGACTGAATGGTGATATAACACTTGTAGGCATTCTTCTCTCTAGGTTTCCCCTTTACAAGTTGTGTATAGTCATCCCTCTCCAATTTTAGCTGATTATATCCCTATAACTATTAATTTTCATTAGTTAGATGAAGTATTGGGTAACCGTAATCTCTTACTCCAAATGATCAAGCAAAATTTTCTTAGAGCCCAAGTTTGCATAAAGAATCAATTAAACCATCATTGCACCAATAAGGACTTTCTTGTGGGCTGCTTGGGTTTATGTCAAGCTTGGCCTATATCAACAAATTTCGGTTCGCCCATGCCTTCAGCATAAGCTCTCCAAAAGCTTTTATGGACCAAACAAAATCTTAGAACCCATTGGTCTAGTAGCTTACAAACTCCTGCTTCCTAACAGTTCTTGTATTCACCTAATATGCCATATATCAATTTTGAAGCTCTATCCTGACCCCGCCTCTACTAAACCTACCTCTCTACCATCCACTTTTCATGATTGTCATCCAGTGTAATAGCCAATGCAAGTACTCAAATGAAGTTCTTATTTTGTGGGAAGGGAGTGAAGCTTAGGTAGCTACCAAGGAAGATCTCAATCAGTTCGCTGCCATCTTTCTACAATTTAACCTTAAGGACAAGGTTGTTCTCCCAAAAAATAGTGATGATACAAACCAGCCCAACAAGGAGGATAACTCGGGAGCAGCACCTACGAGGCTTAAAAGGACCACCAGGGTTCTAGTGAGGCACTTGGATTGAGCCGGGATACCATACCTATCTCTACCTACTATAATGCAAATCTTCTCTTAACCTTATTTGGTTTGTGTTATGTTGACATACTACATTGATAATAGGAAGGTTGTTAGAGCCATGTAATGAGCAGACATTTTTCATTGTAATTTGTTATGGGCCTTATCAAATACCCTAGCATTCCTCAATGAATTTGCCGAGAAGAATTAATGCCTCCTTTCTTGTTTAAATTTTCCCTCCATCCCATTTCATTTTGGAGCTGCATGCACACTTGTAGTGGAGTGGTGCCATCAGATTCCAGTGTCTTAAGTGGGCTAGGAGGTCAACAAAGATTGTCCCCTCTTTGACCATAAAACTTGTAGTTATTACAAAATACAAAGAGGTGTCAAAGGGTACATACTGATATGTAATTGAATACAATGAACTAGTAACATAGAATGTAGATACACAAATGCCATGATAAACATCCTTGAATCCCATGCATGAGATCTAATATAGTAGGACTTTGTTTAGAACTACTTTAAAAAAGGTAATTATATAGGATAAATATTTATTTTGGAAACTTTTTAGTATAAAAAAATTTCAAAATAACTAATTATCCTAAATAAGTGTTTTTGATAAGTAGAGCAAAATAAGGGCTTAACTTAAACAAAGTTGCCAAGGATTTAAGATATTTGAATGATAATATATTACATAACCTCATAACCACAACCTCATAACCGTAGAGATGACAATAGAGAAGACACAAAACATTAAGCTCACAAAGTTACTGCTTCGTCTTCAAAAGCAAAGGTCCAACATTGTCACCGGTGGCTTTATTGTGTTTCACGTGGCTCCCGTCGCATAATGGGAAAGTCCCAGACCTCCAACACCTGAGTTTAGATTTAATAAGACACTCGCTGAATGTTAATAAAAATTAAACCAACGTAAGCATCATCATGCGAAAACAAGTTAAGGTCGGATCAACGGCAATAAAGCAGGTGAAATGGTAATTTGTTTCATGGGGGTGCATGAGCAATAGTGGTGAGAATTTGAAAGTAGGCCAAACACGCATACAAATAAGACATGTCTTTTTTATTTCTATAATGGGCATGCAGATATTGAATGGAAGTAAATCCTATAATTCTGGTTCCAAAATGTGCTGATATAATTTATTTTTGACAACCAACAAACATACTTTCCTCTTATTTCGAAAGCTAGTGCCGACAATTTACGCGAGGCTTTTTATGCAAAATCAACAAGGTAATTCAATGTTTCCCATGGCTAAAAACAGGAACCGCAAATCAAGACTTTCTTCTCGTGTTCTGTTTGTTTCGTAAGTCAGGTTGTACTCAAAGTCGATTAGCTTAGTATCACCCCTTTCATTATTTCCTATCATTTCAAATAATATCACTGAAAAATATATTCAGAAACTTCCAAAAACCAAAAGGTTTCTCAGAGTTTAAAATATACGAATCCTCAAATTTTAAGAAATACATTGAAATAATCCTGTACTAATTAAATTTAATACTAATCAAGTTGACTCTGGAGTACTTTTCTAACAAGTCCCTCAAATTCTCTCTTAACAATAATTTAATCAAACAATAAAAAAATCGAAACAAGAATATTAATAAACCTGCAGTAAGCAGTGAGGGGCTTGGAGAGTTCAGCGACGACAACAGAATCAACAACTTTGTCTTCATTTTTCCTGATTTCTGGGTTAATCTTTTCTGCTCTTACAACCACTGAAATTCTTCTCCTTTGCATCCCAGCGGAAGCCGGGTACGAACGAAGTTGTGGCGTCTTTGATAAACTAATTGGTAAGCTGCTTCTGTCGCAAGAGGAGGAGAAACCATTAATAATCAGGCTCGCGGCAGAAGCCATTTTTGGGTTGATTTCTTACTTCTCTAGGCCGCTCTCTCGCTTTGGTTCTTTCGGGAAGGGGACGTAGGTGGGTTAGGTAGAGGTTGAGACAAGGGGAAAGAGTAAGGTGGTAGCTGAACGTGTGGACACCACGCTCATCGAATTTTACTCCAAATCCAGCCCATAGATGATGCACAGCCACGTGGAGGTCCGGCTAATATGAGTTTGTTATATTTTAGTATTGTTTTCACTAATAATTTCTTTAATTAAATAATGTTTTTCTCTGGGAAGAAATTAAATCAATTTCTTAGACAAATTTCTTGATATAACTTATAGTTTCAACTAACTTACATTTTGATTCAAAAAATATATCTTATGATTAAAATTACGGTACAAATCCTTTAGCAATCCATTCAAATTTTAGTCTTAAAAATTAGAAAGAAGTGCCAAATTAGATAAGAATTCTTAATCACTATTATTTAATAATCTTATAAGAATATTTGTATTTACATATGATGGTAATTGTATATGCGTATAGTAGTATTTGTATTTGACTTTAGTAGTATAAATTGTTATGATTGCTTTCTCAAAGGGCATAATTATATTGTTGATGTTAATTTTTTTTAGATTTTTATAATAGTACATTTATTTATATTGAAGTATCATTATCTCCTATATTTTTGTATTTTAAGGTTTCGATTCATATATTCCTATCGCAAAATACTTTCTGAAGTGTACTTTTGTAATCCCCCAAAATTTTAAAAGTATATAATTTAATAAATCACTTTTTATTTTGGATAAGTTAGCTTTAAACTTATTTAATTTAATTTTTTCAATGATTTTATCTTTTAAAATTTATTTAATTTAATTATTTTGTAGATTTTTGTGTATATAAAATTACATGTGAATATTTAATAAATTAAACTAAATAAATTATTATTTTATCATACTCATTCTATTTAAATAATGTATTATTCCCCCAGCCCCGACCTACAACGTAACCTGCAACCTCGATCTTTGCCAGCAGCCATCAGTCTAGCGTCGATCGTCCTCCTCTTCCCTCCCTATCATTTTCTTTCCTTTTATCAACCCCAACAAGCCCTATCTCTCCCCTCCCTGCGTGCCCATCTCTTTCCTTTTTCTCTCCCCCTCCCCGACCTAACCTGCCATGGCAGGACTACACTGCCTACCACCACCGGCCAGTGGTCCTGCCACACCTGCCCTACTTTTCCTCCTCCCTTTTGTCGTTTTCCCCCTCAATTAGCCTATAAATACACCCCATTAGCAGCCTGGGTCGAGCTCCTTTTCCCGCAACCTAGGAACCCCGTTTTTTCACTACCGCCTAAACAGGCGCTTATTCCACTACCGCTAGTGACCGCCGCAACAAACGCCTCCCACCGAGACCATCCCTACACTTCCCTCTACGAAACCAGACCACCATCACCCCTTGCCTCGCCCTACACGTGCCGCCTTGGCTGTGTAAAATCGCCACCCCGAGCAGCCCCCCTAGCCCCTCGCCGCCCCTTATGCCGCATTCAGCCGACAATCTCGCCTCTACCAACACCTCCCTCACCCTCCAAAATACTCAGGGAACCTTCACCTACCTTCCCATATCTTCATCTCCGCCGCCTCCATCCTCCACCACCTTCCACCACCTTCAGCCGCTGCACCAACCACCATGCGCTGCCACTCCCAGCTACACCACCACCTTCATTCCACCTCTCTTCACCTACTACACCTTCCTCCACCTCAAACACCCCTCCACTTCCTCTCTCATAGCCTACATATCCACATTTCCCCTCTCTTCCTCCTCCACCGCTACCGTCGTCGTCGCCACATGCCGCCGCCGATTCCACCACTAACCTGAGGTGGTGCTCCAACTTCCCCAGCCCCTAAACTATTTTCTATAAGTGTTAATAATTTTATTTAATATTACTAGTATTATCCTTATTATTATTATTATTATTATTATTATTATTATTACTATTATTAATGTTGTATTATCATGGTTATTATCATTATTATTATTACCATCACTTATATTATTATTATGTATCACCCTTATTTCCTAACCTAATTTTAGAAAATACTTATAACTAGGGTAAACTAATTAAAAGGCTACAACTTTAACATTAAAATTGTTATCATTATTATTATTATTATTATTATTATTATTATTATTATTGTTGTTGTTGTTGTTGTTGTTGTTGTTGTTATTATTATTATCATCATCATCATCATCATCATTTCAATTACTACTACTAATACTACTATCATTATTATTATTATTATTATTAACAACTTTAGTATTAATATAGTTATCTCTATTATCATTATTATTATTATTATTATTATTATTATTATTATTACTCAACCTAACTTTATGATTTTCCTAACCAAATATAATATTATCGTTAATAATAGTCTACAACTTTAGGGTTATTATGACTAAGACTTTTCCTCGTTTACTATCATTATTATTACTAACCTCACTAGTATTCCTACTATTCTTACTAATGCTAGCTATGACTTATTATCATTATCTTTACTATTATGGTAAACATTTTAACCCTTATATTACTATTACCATTTTTACTATCATTGCTATTAGTATTATTACTAATTATTATTATTATTATTATTATTATTATTATTATTATTATTATTATTATTATTATTATTAATGCCATTACTATTATTATTATTTCTACTTAACCCAACTTTATTTCTATTATTTTTGTTATTATTACAATTATCATTATCGTTATTTCCTCACTAATATTGTTAATACTAACTTTTTCCTTTATCACTTTTATTTATTAATATAAATATTTGGACCCTTATATTATTATTTTCATTTCGGTTACTATTATTATTGTTGTTGTTGTTATTATTATACTTAACGTTATTATCATTATTATTACTACTATTTTATTATTATTATTGTTATTTAAACCGAAGTGGGCATATTATCATTTTGTTGTTAAAGAAGAACAATACTTAAGCCTTAGTATTTTTACTATTTAATATTCAAATATTACTAATATTATTCCTAATGCCTTGTCACTAACATTATTACTGTGGTATCATTGTTAGTTATTATTATTGTTGTTGTTGTTGTTGTTGTTGTTGTTGTTTTATTTCTATTATTGAGACAAAAACATTTGAACCCTTATATTATTATTATTATTATTATTCAAAATATAACTTTTATCATTATTATTTTTAGGAATTTTGTACTATGTTGGTATTGCAATTATTATATTATTATTTTAACTCTAACACTATTATTAGACTTAGCCTTAAAAACGCTAGGGTTTCTATCACTATAAGCATTAGCATTACTATTGGTATTACTATTATCACTATTTGGCTATAATTAGTATCAGGACTATTATTAGAAGAATAAAGCTAATAGGTTTAAGGATATAAGAGTAGCAATAAATATTAAAATAAACATATTTTGACTAGTAATGTTTAGTAGACTATTTTTAAGATAAAAACCCTTGTTTTCGTATAATACTCTTTTTAATAATAATAATCCTAATCTTAAAATAAACTAAGGAGTGATGGTACTTTTGAGGGAAACTAATACTTAGTATTTTCCCTTTTATAGTTGAATCAAACCAAAACCCTAAAGAGTTGTAGGAGTGTGCTCCAAGCCCGGCGTCGCTTTAGGTAAGGATGTAGCTAAGGCCTGTGTGTGTTATGTGACTTGTATGCCTTGGATGATTTATATTTCATGTTATATTATGTATTGTATGATTTTTCTTAACTTGTCTTATGTGTAGCGCAGCTTGGAGTTGAGGTATGTTTTGTATGTGTTCTTATGGCATGAGTATGATATGTATATGTGGTGATTGTGGTGTGATATGATATGGACCTCTAAGACATGCATTCTAGGACAAATGATATTATGATATGGGAAATGACAGGATAAAAAGAAACAAATGGGAAGTGAGATGCTAAGGGGGATATAAGGTTGACCAAAATGAATGAGAGATGAGAACCATGCATGGAAATTCTAGGGTTTACATGGGGACTTTGAGAGTTTGCATGGGATGGATAAAACTTGCATGGGGTGATCCTTACGTGAGGGAAGTTGATTTAGGGTGTAAATAAGCTAATGGAAGAGTTGTGGAGTGATTGGAGACTTGGGATGAAAATAGTACGTAGGTTGGTATAAGGATGTATAAGGGACCCGATTAGGGTTTTGGGAGAAAGTAGTAATCTGGAAAGTACGAGAGTAAAAAATGATTAAGGGAGAGTGGAGTATAGGTTAAGAGTAAGAATTTACTATATAAAGGGTGAGTATGGGTTCCATGGGAGAGAAGAGATTTTGGGTGACAAGAGAGAGGTTACTTGTGGGAGAAGAAAGGTAATAGGGTTCAAAGTGGTCAACTAGGGTTTTTCCAGTCACATGCGAAGTCGAGAGGTAAAGTGATATGTTTGGGGATTTGATCTACTTAAGGTGAGATGTGGGGAGATGAATGGAGCAATGGTAGTGTAAGTGAGAGGAAGTTAGGCCACATAGATCTAATTAGGGTTTTCAAGGGAAAACCCTCGAGGGTGATGGTAGGTGGAGTTGATGTCATGAGGTGTTGGGTCCTAACCTGCACCCTTAGGAGTTGGGTTTTCATTAAAAGGTAAGTGTAAAGGGAAATGGATGTCGGGGTGTGAGTTAGGGGGCGCCGAGTCTCAAGATATGGGACGGGCCCTCTTTGGGGAATAATTATAGCTAGAGTTAGTCATGCATGTCTAGGGCGGAATCTGTTGAATAAGATACAATAAAATACTAATCATGTAATGTAGATGAGTATTGAGCCGGGTCCAGCCGATCCACCGGTGAAGAATAGTGGTGTGGACTATTGTCACGCAAGTAACCGATCCACCAGTAAATAATAGTGGTATGGACATCGTCCCGCAAGTGACCGGCCCAGCGGCAATAATAGTGGGGGATCCCGAGCTCAGTAAACCAAACCCTGATTTGTTAATACATGTAAAAGATACTAAGTACTTATAGTAGAACACCATGAGAGTCGGAGCCAGACCGATCCACCGGCATAAAATAGTGGTTAGGTGCATTATGTCCTATAAGTGATCAATCCACCGGCTATAATAGTGGTTAGGTGCATTTTGCCCTATAAGTGACCGATCCACCGGCTATAATAGTGGGGTTCCCGCACTCGCATGGATTAATAAAGATTATGATGTGAATCAATTATAATTACCAGAGATCTAAAAGAATAAGTCTATCCGGACCATAGCTAGCCGTTATCATCTGATTTACTACATGTTGTTCATATGACTATGCCATGTATACTGTGTAGTGTGTTTTGTATGTTGGCCTTAGCGCATCTGTTACCTTACTCAGTATGTAGCGTACTGATCACCCATTTCATGGGTGCTGCTCATTCTCACGAGAAAAAGGCCCATCTGAGCTTGTGCAGGTAGGGGATGATGACTTCTATGCCTACGACACCTACGAGGCATCAGGTGGGGCTGAGCGTTGAGCCTAAACCTAACTTGGGGATCGAGAGAGACTCGGTCGGACTCTGTTTCCTTTATTTGACCTTGTATTATCATATTTAGTTGTGTTATCGTACTATGCTTTATGTTTTGAAAAACTCTAGCCACGTACTCTTTGGTTTGTAACCCTAAATTGCACTCTGATTTCTGTATGACTTGTGTTTTATTAATGATTCGTGTTTAATGTTAACTTTATTTAGCCTTAGCACTTAGTACTGGAACGATAGGAGTGAACCGATCTGGTACTAAGTGTGGCGGCAATACCTCCAAGTTTACGGTTTTATCTTTTCGCTTTCGCTAAACCCTTTTAATTAAACAAAAATTTTCATTAGTAAATTTGGGGGTGTTACAACTTCATATTTTGCCTATTTTATATAGATGTTTATTATAACACTCTAAAATTTGCTACTGAAAAAATTATTTTGTAGAATTAAGCATTGAAATTAAAACAATAAAAAAAATGGTGTTACCGCCACACATGGTACGAGTCCAGTTTCCTCTACCATTATTATACTAAGTGTTAAGACTGAAATCATTACTCCACTTAAATTAATAACATGATAACAGAAATCAGAATAGAGAAAACGTTAGATAAATACCGTGATAATTAAAAACAATATCATCATTTCATAACACAAGAGAAAAATTATAAGAGGACATAAGGGTTCAAATATAACCGGAAATAAGATAGCAAAGTAGATACCAAATAGCCATACACTCTCAAATCCAACCTACCAGCATTTGATTGAACTTGAAGGCTAACCTACAAAGTCCACTGCCCATTGAATAGGCAGGGGCACATAAGAATGAATCATTTAGTACTATGGTACTGAACAACCCTTTATACTAAACTAATATAATAAAATAGCATGGAACACATGTAAAGCATATAACTAACATGGTATAAGACATATACATATACATATGATTATTAAGATACAATAATCATTTAGATAATCAAATTCCATTAATGTCACACAATACTCATATTCATCCATCTGAAACAACTGAACTTATTAATTAACATCCCAGATATACTCTTTGAAGAAATAATTAAAACCTAACTCTACACCACAATTTTAACCTTTACAGCATAATTCATGCTTCAGCATATCTCCCAACCAATTATATATATCACATATATGTTCACAGGTATAATATATGAAGATCTATATCATTCTATGTATATTTACAGGTACAACATAATAAAATTCATAACATCACAAGTATGCTCACAGACATAATACCAACACAGGTAGGTATAAAGGCTGTTACCGAAACTATAAGTAGGCACAAAGGCTGCTACCGAAAACCATAGGTAGGCACAAAAGCTACTATTAAGCAATCCAATAATCTGATAATCATTATGCCCATCAAATCATATTATTTCTATTTTTATTTACTTTCTTGAGGGGAGATCAATCAACCTAGAGATACAAAGGTACTATAGTTATACCGGTACACTAAGGCAACACACTATCCTATCGACTATCAACCGAAAGATGTAAATGTACCCTAGTTGTACTGGTACATGAAGGTAATACAGTACCCTACCTATAAGGACACCTAATCCATAAGTATGCATATTCCTTCTTAGTCCGCATAACATAATAGAATAAGATATAGGGCTTAATATGGGCACTAAGGCACACCAACAAAAATTCATAATATCAACTATGGGATAAACCACGTCTTTAGAGTAGTGACCCCTGAGGAGCCACCATTCCTGATTTCATAGTCTTTCACTTTAAGTATTAGTATTTTATTAAGGTGACTACGAAATCTCATATAATACAGGTAAATCCAATTTCCATACTTAACCATTTTTGTTTATTTCCAATCATCTGAAACAATCATAATCAAGGTCAACATCAAAGCCAACAGTAAAATATACTAAGGTTATCCTAGGCTTAATTATTCACATATGGACCCTTTAGACCGAAAAAAGACCAAATTTTTATATTATCATCTATTTAAATATTAATCCCATTTTATTTATTAATTTTCCATGAAAAGGATAAAATAATATAAATAAATTATTTATTATGCGATTTAAATTATCAGATGTGCCAAATGACCATTTTGTCCTCATACATAATTTTGCACATAAAATCCTTTTTTGCACCTTTAATCCATCAAAACACATACTCACATACTCAATGATAGCTAATACATATTATACATGATTTTCAAGATAAATATCATAATATAGAAAAATGACTAAATTGCCCCTAGGGCATACATCTATAATAATTATGGACATGATTTTCAGGATAAATATTATAATATACAAAAGTGACTAAATTGCCCCTAGGGCACACATCCATAATAATTATTCCATAATTATATCTAAGCATTCCCAACCTATTATTTTATACATAAATATCATATAAATTATTTTTCCTGCAGTAGAATTATTTTAATCACAATTTTGTACCCAACATAATTTACATAAGATAACATGCTTGTTTTATTTGTTTTCATGATAATAATAATTAACAAATAAATATAATGTAAAAAAATATTTAACATATTTCATACACCGAAAATTTAATGTGCTATCACCAAATATTTATAATTTTAGTAGGGTATAATGGTTACCTAAATTTCAGTATAGTCAATATTAAAACTTATCTTATTTTATTTATCTAAAACTAATAACATTAATATGGTTATAGAAAATAACATAAAATGAAGGGAAAAAAACCTAAAACATAGAGTACTTAAAAAATATTTAAAACAGATGGTATCCAAATAAAATTAGATCAAATGTCATAGACCTAAGTTAAATCTATACTAATATAAATATTTGATAAAAATATATGATAGCTAAAAGTACAATATAGATGTCACCATCACAAAAAAAAATGTATAAATACCGAAATGGTAGAAATTAGAACTCCAAGAAATATAATATCCATCGTCTCAATCATTAGGTTATGATCTTTTGTTTATTAGGGTTTACGGTAGGTAGCCGGGTCATAAGCCACCATGCCCAATTTTTTCTCCGAATAAACTTAATAAAATATGCGTCAAACTCAAT
Organism: Tamarix austromongolica; assembly: GCA_039764185.1. NCBI lineage: Eukaryota > Viridiplantae > Streptophyta > Magnoliopsida > Caryophyllales > Tamaricaceae > Tamarix > Tamarix austromongolica. The sequence goes on from CM077817.1 coordinate 75,713,311, forward strand.
CACATGTATCAGACCCCTGACACTAAATTGTTTTTTGCTACATTATCTATAAATACTAATCTAATTTTAATTTTAATCAAAGTCATTTTTTGTTATTTACTTTTAGTCTATGCATGTATTTTGAGTTAATTAATTTATAATTGTTTATTGATTATATAGATACTTTAGTCGGCATCATTTTTCATCGGTTTGATGATATCAGAATTCATATTATTAATACGACCGGTTATGTTAGTAGGTTATAAATAAGCAAAACCACCTTAGGAGTCATGACTAGGATCATTAAAACTTCAATTCGACTAGTTTTTTTTAATTAAATGAGTCAAGTTTGTTTGACGGTTGGGTATCAAGGTCAACTGATTTCTTCTTATTTTTTCTTTGGTTTCCTTTTTTTGATAGCTGAGTGGTTTTGTATATATCCTAATGTAATTATATTTGTTAGATATTATATTACATTATAAATATCATTGATCAAAAAATAAGACGTAAATTTATCAAAATTTAAATTAGATATTATATCATATTACATTATATCTATTCAGAAAACTTAGACAATAAAAATAGGACATAACCCATAATTTAGAAGCTACCTATAAAGTAACATACATCATAAATTTATTTTAAGTGGTCAAATAGGCTAAAAGCCAACTTATTTTGTTTAGTAATGACAAAAAAAGTTCATTAATAATGGAAAAAGTAACAAACCAAACATACAAAATAATAAACAAAAGTGATCAATAATATAAAAGCTAAGCTATATTATATACCCTAAGTTCTATAAAACAACAAACGGATATATGAAATTAATAGATAAATCAAGACGAATAACAAATGACAAATGAAATGGATGAGGATCGAGAATCATAATGCCAATTGACCATAGGAATTAAAGATGTATGAATTACACTATCTTAGTCATGCCTAATTCTAGTCTAATCTTCTCAAATTTGTCTCTACTTAAGGGTTGCGTGACATATCAGCCAGTTGGTTGCACCTCAATTTTGCAAAGATTTAGTTTATGAAATATAATAGTTCATAACAAAACGTGCATAGAAGTTATATGAAATTGTAGCAAAAAAGTATAAATAGAACACATAAGCAGCTTGCAAACCCAAAAATTCAAGAATTTTTCTCCTATTAACAAAAAATAAAATTGTATATAGTTTGAGAAATCAATACACTAATAAAAAAATATACCAAAAATTGCCCCCAAAAACTGTCATTCCAAAGCGAATTATCATTAAAAAAATTAAATGAATAAAAATGATCCTTGTCAAACTTCAAAAAATTGTAGAATATTATATCCTAAGCCAGATTCAATATTTAGATTCTCAAGGTTTGGAAGCACACTATTCAAAGGGGTTATCTTGATTCCTCTACCACTGTCACTTTTTCAAGACACTTGCAAGAACAAACAAGAGTGCCATCAATAAGAAAAGATAAGAAAAACAAAGAGTTTTTCTACACTGACCTTTGCCACTCACAAATTTCTCGCTATCAGAATCAAGACCTGTAACGTATAAGGTTCAACTCAATATGTTCGTCATAAATGTCCCGCATATCCACCTAAAGACATTGTGCCTCATCCACATACAGGAACCTTGGCTACAAAAGAAGAATATAGGATCACTGATGTTTTGTGAATACAGATTTTCATGATATTTCAGAGCCAACCAGCTCCCATTGGAAATAATATTTATGAAGTTGACATTTTAAAATTGAAACAAGCTTGAACTTTACAAGTAGATGCAGGAAAAGATAAAATTATAATAACCATTATAGTCGTTAGAGAAGTATTTTTTAAAAGGAACTGGTATTGCACCCTAATATTTATTATTGTACCATTCAATTTTAATAATTTGAACATATCAACAAGAATCTTTTCAATTTGACATATTAACAGTACAACCAGTTATGTTTAATGTAAACAATTATTGCCCTAACTATCAAAATCTAACATAAACAATTATTAATCATATTAGGATAAACCTAAGTATAAATATATACGTGAGTAATGAATAAAAAAATAGAAAATTGTTGAACATTAAAAAAAAAATATATATTAACATTATTACTTAATGTTAAATATGTTGCAGCGCCACTTCGAGAGAGAAGGAGACAAGTAAGAGTAATAATATAATTCCGTCAATTATTATTTTTCATAACCAAAAATAGGTTTCAGTATACACAATATTTTATAGTATCGATAGTAATTAGTTGATAATTATAAGTTACTAAACACACTAATATGTTAATCTAAGAACGCAAGAAAGTTCAGCAATTACCGATCAAAGTACAAGAACTCAAGTAGGTTCAATAATTAAGGAGCGGCAGAGGAAGAGGAAGAGGAAGAGGAAGAAAGGAAGATCGGCCGCGGTGAGGAGGCGAAGCAGGCGTTGCAACAGCGAGCAACGAGCAGCGAGATTGACTGCAATAGAGGGAGTGAGGGTTTAGAGAGGGACGACGAGCGCCGCATGCTAGAACCAAACTGACTGTTTCCCATAATAGAATGATAACCCGTCTACCAAGATCAACATCCGGGTCACAAATTTTTTATTTGGTAGGGTCAGGGAGTTACCAACTTATTTCTTTTGCCTTTGCCTGAACCGGATTATGCGTGTGCTGGCTTCTCAAATGTACACAGTACAAGGTGCCTACGTATCTCTTTCCTTGTCTGCTCACGCACATTTGCTGACAATGTGGGCTTTCATAAAGTTAGTTTTGTACGAGACATATTAGCACCTACAAAGTGAATTTTAAAGAGTAATGATGTATATTTAAAATTTAAATTTTTTAAAGAAATATACATATTAATGCTAGATAATTTTTACTTACTTAATTTAGTATTTGGGCCAAATTTTAATTTAATTGAAATTATATTTTTAACATAATTCCTTTTTAGATCTAATAGAGTTTAAATAAATCTTGTAATGTATAAGCTTTAATTTTAGTTTTAACATTGAATATTTGTTGAGTAATTCGGATATTTGTTGAGCGGATCGAATATTTACTCAGTAAATCGGATAATATCAAAATATATTTGATATCTTATCCAAAATATCGGATATCTAAAATTTTAAATTAAATGTCAAATATCATTTTCTAATATCAGAAATATCAGATGTTTGAGTCGTAAATAGCCCTACCTATTATTAGTTTTGTTTTTAGAATTATTGCTCCTCCTTGTTTATCTCACAACAATTGTATTAGGCCTTATCTTTTTTGTTATGTTACTTATTAGTGCTAATCTGATTTGGGTTTCAATTGGAATCATACTTTTCTTTGTCGTTATCTACTTTTGGTCTGTGTGTAGGTTTCAAATTAAAGATTTGGTAATTGCTTCTTGGGTATGTAGGAATTTTAATAGACTTCATTCCTTGAGTTTGGATCAGTTTGAATATGCCAAAAGTCATATTATTGATACAACTGGTCATATTAATAGGTTGTAATTAGTCGAAAGAACTAACTAGCCAATCTATCTTAGCTCATTAAAGCTTCAATTCAACTCATTTGTTTTAATTAAATGAGCCGAATTTAAACCTTATTTTTAGGCTTGTTTATTAAATGATTCGAGCTTAAATATAAAAAAATTCAATTAGATTCATTTATAGCTTAAGCTTGTAAACTTGATTTATTAAAATTTTGATTCGTTAAAAGCTTGTTTCAACTCTTTCATTAAAAAGAAAAAAAAAGAATACCAAAAATGAAAGAAATATCAGGAAAGGAATAGTAACCCAATCATTCAAATGAATCACTAGTTTATAATATTGCCAAGCTAAATTTAAGAGGCAATCTAAAGCCATCAACCAATGACCAATGTCAATTGTATTTAAAAAAATAAGTAAAAAAAAAGTATACTCGATATTTCAAATAAGACATTAAGACTGACGTAGGAGCATGTCACAATCCTCTTGATAATGAGGAATTTGCATACTTAAGACATTTTCGTATATAAGAGATTCAAACATTCAAGCTATGTCATATATGGAAGACAAGATAACAAGTTCACGAAAATACCTCATTCTTGAGTAAAACTTGTTGTAAACCCTAGGTTATCATCATATGTAAATTAGAGTTTCATAGCTTGTTATTTCATGTATTCGTATTAGTCAATTTAAGATTTTTAATGTTGTAGTTAATTTCATTTAATTAAATGGCATATATTACATTTTTTAGGGTGTTATAACTATTTCTATTTAGTTATGCGACTAAAAAAACATGGGTTAGGTTGGCTACAACTAAATCTATTTAGTTACTAACAAACTAAGGCTCACAGATGGCGAGATGTAGATCAAGTTTGCTATTTTATTTTTCCTTACTTTATTAAGTACCTCAGTTATTTATGAAATATTTTCAACCTCAAATCCTTAATTTATAAAATAATTAATGAAACCTTAACGCAACGATTAATGCTATTGCTGTTCACCTTTTTATTTAGTGTTTTATAAATTTTTATTGTACATACATTTTATAATTTATTTGGTACTTACTGTAACCTTTAACCTCACCATGCTTATTTAATTTTCTTTTTATTAATTATAATTGTAGTAATTGTAGTAATATTTACGTGGGTGCTTATATGTGGGTGAGATGTACATTAAGTTTGTTATTTTATGATATTTGTCATTTATTTTATATCTTTTCTCAACCTCTAATCATTAATTTATGATTGGATTAATTATTGAAATATTAACATAATGATTGATGTCATTTCTATTAATCTTTTTATTTAGTATTTTATAATTTTTTATTTTTCATATATTTTTTTATGTTGTTCGGTATTTGATATCATCACAGGAGCATAACTTGCGACATACTTCTCGAACACTTATCTTCATCCATTTTACTTTTCTTTTTAATAATTTCTTTTCTATTTACTGCTCTCTCTTTTTATAAAAGAACTTTATTTTATATATTAGATAATATAAGGTAGGTTTGGTGATGTAGGAGCATCTAGTGATTATCAAAATAATGAATAATTAGCATTTCTAATAATGGAGCCGATCATCTTAAATATTTTTTATAATATTTTTATCCTTGATATTGAAAATACTTTAAGATATTTTTAAACATCAGTATACTCTCTCAACACTTGTTGTAATTTTAAATCCATATTAGCATTATCCCCTCATTGGGATTTCTTTACCAACAATGCATATCATATCTCCTCATGAAGGATCACCAACTCTATGTTACATATTTGTAAGGTAAAGAAATATACAAGAAGATACCTAAAGTGTACAATGCATTCAAAGCATGAAAAGCTACGGCATACACGGGATGACAATACAACAAGATATAGTCGGTGATCTCATTAGTTATATTAAACTTGTTGTAAACCCTAAGATATATTCCATGTAAGCTAGAGTTTTGTTGTTATTTCATGTATGTACCATAGTTGGTTGTAATGCTTTGTAATATTTGTCATTAATATCATTTAAATGATGATATTACGACTAGGGATAGGTATTATATAAGCTTAATTCATGTTGGTTGAAAACTAGCTTGAGTTAAGGTGATCACCAGCTAGTTTTCTACGCTTAAGTCGGCTAAATCTCCTATATATACCCCCTTATGTCATTGTACACGCACGTTGGAAGATCATTTGAATAAAATTCACAAGTTAATCACTTGAGATTCTCTCTTTTGGAGATCGTATTCTAGATAGGAATAGCTTGGGGTTATTTGTCCTACTCAGAACCTTTGAATGTTTTAAAACATTCAAAGTTATTCCTTCATTTGAGTTCTAGATTGAATACCCTTCCTTTGCATCTTAATAACCTTTAAGCCGAGCTTTGTTTCATTCATAAATTAAACCTTGTTGGAAGATAAATCAAAGAATATTTATGATCAACGCTTCCCTCCCTTTGATCCACACCATTTTTCGTATCAAAGCTCTTGAAGTTCTTTTGGCCATCCAGCGTATCTCCAACATTCTCGTTGCTGCATGAAAGAATTCCATTCATCCAAGAAGAAGGTTGAAGATCTTTCTTGCACCAATGTTGCTCAAAGATCTTTCTGCCTTCAACCGAAGAGACCATAATCAATTCGAGTATGTATTGATCCTCCCTTCTTCAACGTCTCCCTTACTTCCATTATCCATCTTCCAAAAAACTTAAGAGTTCCCTTTCGACTCTTCCAACATTTCTTCTTCCAATTCTCCCTACGTATCTTTAATCTAGATACCATTCACCCTAGCAATTTTTATTTGGTTCGAATATTACCTGCAGCATTCGAACCTTATCATTTATCTCCCACCATTTCAACTTATACTCTCCTTGTCTATTCTTCTCGTCTTCAAGTTCTTTTAATGTAATATCTTCAACTTAAAGATAATAATCCATTTGACATCCTTTCTTTTTTCTCCTATGTGACTTTACTTAATTTCCACCAAGAAACCCTCCTCATCAGCCTAAGAATTATCTTAACCCATTCAACCACCCCTTTTAACCCTTACATGATCAAATCATTATAAAAGCCATCAAGATTTGGTTAAACCCTTACAAGAACTGTCATACACCTCTCGGCTACAAGTAAACCTATCAAGAACACCTTTGGTTGTTGTTCTTTGTTGGAGGTTGAGCGCTGTTTTATCAACTTCACGTGTGTGGGTGTGGTAGAATCTATCACGAGTCTTACCACCCAAATAGACGCCCAACTTAAAAATCATGCAGAATTACAACAAAGCTGCAAAGTAGAAGCTAAGACAAGCTTCAACAATTGCAAAATCAAATGGGAACAATGCAAGATAGTGTAGAGGGAATTAATGTAATCCCCCAAAATTTTAAAAACCTATAGTTTAATAAATAACTTTCATTTGGGGAAAATTAGCTGTTAATATTATTTAATTTAATTATTTTATAGATTTTTCAGTATATAAAATTGGATAGGAATATTTAATAAATTAAAATAAATATTTTGTTACTTTATCACACTCATTTTATTTAAATAATTTTACAAACCAATATTTTACTAAAATTATCTTTCTAAACCGATATATTTAATAATATTAAACTAAACTATTAAATAAATTTATTACCAAAAAAATATTACACTCTATTATTTCATATATTAAATTATTATAATTTCTCCTATTTTTTCTTTTCTTTATTTTCCTTTTCTTTTCCTCCTTTTTCCTCCTTTCTTTCTTTTTCCTTTTTTTCCCTTCGGGCTGCCCACACGGGCTTGCCTCCCCCCTGTGCGATTGGGTCGTCGGCCCACTTCCTTCCCCCTCTCCTTCTCCTACATACAGCCCAACACCCCTGCCCTTCTTCCTTTCTTCCCCCACAACCAAGCCGGCCCAAATTTCTTTCTCACCTCCCTTCGCAAGCCTACCCTCCTCTCCCTTTCTTTCTTCTTCTAACTTTTTCCCAGACCTGCACTTCGTCAACCACCCCAAGCCATGCCCGACCAACTCCTCCATGCCCTACAGCTACCACCCCAGCCTACAACGCACCTACCCCTACCTCCTTCTCCCTCCTCCACCATTTTTCCTACCCCTCTTTGACCCGACCAACACCCTCTCACCTCACGCATGCTCCCCCTTTCTTTCTCTCCTCCCCTTCCCTCTCCTTACCACCCGACCGACCGTCTGCCACCCTACTGCCACCCTGACCGGCCACCTACTCTCTCCCCTTTCTCTCCCTATTCCTTTTCTCCTCTTCAACAACCTCTCCCTTACCCCATTTTCGAACACTCTCCCCTTCTCCGATCCCTTTTCTCTCCTTTCATCCCTTCCCCTTATTTTGCACTGCCACCCAACTCTGCCACTTCCACCGCCGCACCAACCCCCTGCCACCCCTACCTTAGCCCTGAACCACCACAACACCACCTTGAGCCCCCTGTAGCTCCCTTCTTTTTCTCCCTTCCCGGAAACCTCCCTACCGTCGTCCCGTCACCTCTGCCGCCTCCCAAGCCACCAACCCATTCCCTGCAACCTTCCCTACCACCCCTCACCTCTTTTGGCCAAAACCAACCCTTGTGACCCCTCATTTTCCCCTACCTTTCCCTTCCTTCTCAACCACCTCTACCTCAACAACCACCTTTGCAGCCTTGCTGCCGCCGCCCTTGACCGCCAAAAACCCATCCCTGATCACCACCTACACCCCCTCTCCACCCCTGTACGCTTCCCTTGCCCTAAATCCTCCCCCACCTGTCTTTTTTTCTAGCCCCAAAACTCTAACCCAAAATTAGCACCCATTCTTCCTTTCATAAAACCTTTAACCCCTTTTTCTTCCTTTCCTTGCATGCAGCTCATGCTACATGATTAGTTGATTTGCTACCTTCCTTTGGGTTATTTTAGTTAATGATTTTAAGGTATAATAATATCTTAAGTTAAGTATTTCATTAATTAAGTTTTATTAAGTCTTATGCTTTGGTTTTTATTATTTCTAATATGATAAGTATTAACATTATTTTTAGGTATTGGTTTTACTAATCAAAGTTTAAATCTTTAACCGGGACACTAGTAAGGTTCGATTTTGTAGGAATTAAGGTAATCATTAAACCTCACTTAAACGCATGGATAAATACATGTTAGTATATTAGTGTTTTTGATATGTTATTATGTTTAATATATATTGTTTAATATATTATATGTGGTTTTTTATATTGATCGATAAAAAGGAAAGTATGCCAATTGATATGCCATGTATGGAAGAAGTGCTTAAGGAAGGAGATTTATTACTCAAGAATATGTTAAGTATTTATCCATGCTATATTATGTTATTGTAAACATTAATGTATGGTTAACATTATTGTGAGCCCTAGTGTATTTTAGTAATATGTCTTAGGTAAGAGTGTGGCTTAACATATGTAGTTGTTAATGAATACTGTGTTGAAATATAATAGTTGGTGGAATTAGATGATGATGATAATAGAGTATTAATATTTATATTTTAAGTAGTGGTGATAATTTGATAAAGGTGGCGTAATGAAAGGTTAACATGGTAATTTTGAAAGAGAAGGGCAAAATGGTAAATTATAAGCAAAGAGGTATTATGGGAATTTTATAAGTAAAAAGGTATTATAGTAATTTTAGAAGTTAAGGGTATTATGGTAAAATGGTAATTATAATAATTGAGAAGGGTATAATGGTAATTGTGATAATGGAGAAGGGTGATAGGGTGATATAATAATTATAATAATGGAGAAGGGTAATATGGTAATTATAATAATAGAGAAGGATAAAATGGTAATTATAATAATTAAGAAGGGTAAAATGGTAATTGTGATCATGGAGAAGGGTGATAGGGTATTTGTAATAATGGAAAAGGGTGATATAATAATTATAATAATGGAGAAGTGTAGCATAGTAATTATACTAATGGAGAAGGGTAAAATCGTAATTATAATAATGGAAAAGGGTAAAATGATAATTGTGATTATGGAGAAGAGTGATAGGGTATTTATAATAATGGAAAAGGGTGATATAATAATTATAATAATGGAGAAGGGTAAAGTGGTAATTATGATATCAGAGAAGGGTAATTCGGTAATTTAACTGACAGAAGGGTAATTTGGCAATTATAATAATGGACAAAGGCAATTTGGTAATTATGGAAATGGAGAAAGGTAATTTGGCAATTTAACCAACAAAAGGGTAATTTGGTAATTATGAAAATGGAGAAAGGTAATTTGGTAATTTAATCAACAAAAGGGTAATTTGATAATTATAACAAAGGAGAAGGGCAATCTAGTAATCTAGCCAACCAAATGGGCAATGGGATAAGTGTAATAACTATAAATGGCGATTGGTAACCTAAACCGAGTAAGGATGTTGCTAAGAACAACTATGTGTGTATTAAGTGCCATGTGTACCCTGTGTTATGCCATGTCATGTACTTCATGCTTAATGGATAATTACTTGTAGCACAACTTGGAGTTGAAGTATGCTTATGTGAATTCCTTACGGCATGTGTACCATGATGATATGTGTTGTGCTTACGATATTATATGATGTGATCCTCTAGGACATGCATGCTAGGATGTTTAATAATATGATACGGGGTAAAAGGAACAAATGAGTAGTGAATTGACTAAGGGGACATGAGATTGACCTTATTATCTCATGATCCATGAGGGGAAAAATAAAAGTAGGTTATGATTAAAATGAATGAGTGATGTAACTCTTACATGACAGATTTCTAGGGTTTGCATGGGTGGATGAAATCTGCATGGAATGAATCCTTATGTAAGAAAGGTGCTAGGGTTTGAGCGGCCAACTGGGGTTTCACGATCACATATATAATTGGTGAGTAGAGTGATGGGTTTTGGGTTGAATCTAAATAAGATGAGGTGTTGGACGATAAAAGAAAGGTTGGGCCACACAGGTCCTAGTAGGATATCAAGGGAAAACCCTAGAGAGTAGTAGTGAGAGAATTTGAATGTCATAAGGTGATGGGCCTTAACCCACACCCTTAGGAGGTGGGTTTTTGTTATGAGTAAATGGAAGGAGGAATGGATGTCGGGGCGTGGTAAGAGGCATAAAAGTCTCAAGATATGGGATGAGCCCTCTTGGGACGATAAAAGTAGGGATCGATGACATGCATATCAAGGGTGAAACACTTTCGAATAAGATACAAATAAGACACTAATCATTTAAAGAGGAATATTGTTGAGCCGAACCTAGACCAGTCTACCGGCGAATAATAGTGGCCAGGAGCCGGGGTGCCCTATATGACCGGTCCACCGATAAATAATAGTGGCCAGGAGCGTTTTCCCTGCATGATTTCCGGTCCACCAGCTATAATAGTGGGGGATTCCATACTCAAAAACCCAAACATAATAACGATAAGACATGGGAAAGATATAAAAGTAATTACAGTAAAACACCATGTGAGTCAGGGCCAAATCAGTCTACCTGTTCTGCCTTGGAGACTAGTCCACCGACGAATAATATTGGCCATGAGTGTTTTGTCCTACATGATTTCTAGTCCATCGGCTATAATAGTGGGGTTTCCGTGCTCACATGGATATATAAAATCTGAGAGATGATTGAATAATGATGGACTAATGGCTTAAGGCCCGTAAGTACCGATTTTGCATTATGACTCATGAATATTTGATGGAATTGTTAAGTATGTGAATGTTAAGTATGCGCATGCTAATCAGGTGAATGTTATATATGGGAATCTCATCATATATGTGTATACCTTTGTATCATGTGTTACATTATGGGCCTACTTCTAAGTGTATTTTAAAGGGTTACTCAGTATCGTAGTAATGAAGTGTTCCATTCATGGGGCCCCCGCCTATTCAACGGATAGTGTCCCTTGCAGGTCTTTTTCAGGTGCTATTTAAGTGGACAATGGGAAAGAGCGTAAGGAAGTTATCTGGACTTATAGGGTTTCATTCTTTCTCCCTTAACCCCTAATTTAAATGTAATCTATATTCTTGTAACTACCATCAGTGGATCCTGTTCTTGTAAATGTTTTACTAGACTACTCTGATTTAACTATGAATTGAGTTCTCGTAAATTGTATTTTAAACTTTTAGCCTTAGCACTTGAGATTGGAATGGTAGGAGTGAACCGGTCTGGTACTAAGGGTGGTGGTAATATCCCCAGAATTCATAGTTTGATAGTTTGCTTATGCTTTTCCTTTTAATAAAGCGAAAATTCTCTTTAGTGAATTTCGGGGGTGTTACAATTAAAGTGGATCCTAATAAGATTAAAGCTATACCAGACTGGCCTATCCCTCAAGATGTACATGATGTGCGAAGTTTCAATGGGTTAGCTAGTTTTTATAGAAGATTCATTAAGAAATTTTCTACTATAGCTGCACCTATTACACAACTCATGAAAAAAGGTGAATTTAATTGGGGACAATAAGCTACTAAAGCATTTGAAACCCTCAAAAACAAACTTTGTAATGCTCCTGTCCTATCTTTTCCTGACTTTGATCTACTTTTTTAAGTGACTTGTGATGCTAATGGGGTTGGGATAGGGGGTGTCCTCTCACAAGAAAAGAAATATACAACACTCTTTTCTAAAAAAGTTGAATGGTGTCAAACTTAACTATTTGACTTATGGTAATGAATTATTTTCCATTATAAGGAGCTTAGAGACATGGAGTCATTATCTGAGGGCCAAACCCTTTGTGTTACACTCGGATTATGAGAGTTTGAAATACTTACATGGTTAAAAGAAAGTTAGTCTGAGGCATACGAAGTGGGTGAGCTTCTTATAATCATTTGTGAGTTTCGAAAATGGCTCATTTTATTGCATGCAATAAAACCGACGATCCTACACATGTTGCTGATTTATATTTTTGAGAAATTGTTAAACTCCATGGTGTGCCTAAAAGTATTGTATCCGATAAGGATGTCAAGTTTATGAGTTTTTTTTGGAAAACTTTGTGGCATATGCTTGGTACTAAATTTTTATTTAGCACTTCACATTATCCAAAAACTGACGGTCAAGCAGAGGTAACTAATTGAACCCTTAGTACTTTATTAAGAGGTTTGGTTAACAAAAGTACTAAAGATTAGGATGTTAAGTTAGCTCATGTAGAGTTTGCTTACAACCAAAGTTCATCAAGTACTAATCAATATAGCCCATTTGAAGTGGATTATGGAGTGAATCCAAACATGGAAATCAATATGGTTTCTTTAAAGTAAGGAGAATTAAAAAGTTATGAAGCTGATGATAGAGTCAAATTATTTCAATAGCTTCATCAGAAAATAAAAACCAAAATTGAGGAAGCTAATGCCAGGTAGAAAGCTTAAGCAAATAAATATAGAACTCCACAGGTATTTTCTCCTGGTTATTTAGTTTGGTTACATTTATGTAAAGAAAAAATTTCCTAACTTACGTAAAAATAAACTGATGACAAGAGATGATAGACCTTTTAAAATACTAAGAAAATTTGGGGATAATGCTTATGAACTTGAACTTTCAGATCATTATGGGGGAATTTCAAGAACATTTAAAGTGTACAATGCATTCAAAGCATGAAAAGCTATGGCATGTATGGGATGAAAATATAATAAGATATAGTTGGTGATCTCATTAGTTATATTAGACTTGTTGTAAACCCTAAGATATATTTCATATAATCTAGGGTTTTGTTGTTATTTTATGTATGTACCATAGTTGGTTGTAGTGCTTTGTAATGTTTGTCATTAATATCATTTAAATGATGATATTATGACTAGGGTTAGGTATTATATAATCTTAATTCAAGTTGGTTTAAAACTAGCTTGAGTTAAGGTGATCACAATCTAGTTTTCTATAGTTATGTCGGCTAAATCTCCTATATAACCCCCAATGTCATTGTACACGCACGTTGGAAGATCACTTGAATAAAATTCATAAGTTAATCACTTGAGATTCTCTATTTTGGAGATTTTATTCTAGATAGGAATTGCTCGGGGTTATTTTTCCTACTTAGAACCTTTGAATGTTTACCGAAACATTCAAAGTTATTTCTTCATTTGAGTTCTAGATTGAATATCCTTCCTTTGTAGCTTAATAATCTTTAAGCAGCGCCTTGTTTCCTTCATAAATTCAACCTTGTTGGAAGATAAATCAAAGAACATTCATGATCAATGCTTCCCTCCCTTTGATCCACACCATTTGGTCTTTTGATTAGCTTCGTTTTCAATGTTTTGTGTGTTTGATTCATCATTTATTTTGTTATTAAATAAAGTTGTTAACATATATATTTGTTATGAAACATGAATAATAGGTTGCTTAAAGACCAAAATTGGTCAAGTTTAAAATTTAATTAAGAAATAATGTCATCAAGTTTAATTTTCTTGACTTTCTAATTTAGTTGAGGTTTATTGAATTGATAAGGTATAATTCTATTTTCATATTTTTGAATATATTAATATTAATATTAAAATAATAATAATAATAATTATTATTATTATCATCATCATCATTATGGTAATACTAATATTAATAACTATATTTATGATAGCAATATTTATTCTATTAATTGATTAAAATTAATAATATAATTATAATTATACAATCTTAATATAATAATAATTATTGATGTACTTATATCTAGGTGAGATTCACATTAAGTTTTCTCTTACTTTATAATGTGTGTCAATTATTGAATAAAAATTTTCAACTTCTAATCTTTAACTTATAAATTTATTGATGTATCTTTAATACATGGATTAATGTCATTTCTGTTAAACTTTTGACCGAGAATATTGTTTTTCAACTCATACATTTTATAAGCTATTTACTACTCTCTTCATATAAAAAATAAATTTATTTTGTTATTAAATTTTTGTATAAAAAAGTCATTTTAGAAAAGTCAGAGCTTTCTTTCTATTTTTACGTTTATTTTTTCAATTATACATGCATTAAATGCTTTATTATTTTTTTAATAAAGGGTGTAAGTTAATTTTAAGACTATTTTTATTACTTTATTAAAAAAAATGCAGACTCATAAAATAACTTATTTTTTGTACATATAGAGTATATCATGTGATTATGAGAGCACACCTCAACCTTTTTTATTTAGAATTTTATTAGTTTTTTTATTGTATGTACATCTTATACGTTATTTAGTGTTTGATGTCTTTAAAAGAGTATAAATCACGACAAACTTCTCTAACCTTTATCTTCACCAGCTTATTTTTCTTTTGCTCTCTTTATCTAGCTTTTTTTTTTACAATTTTTTTGTTATTTTTTTTGACATTTTTGGTTATTTTTTATCTATAAAATAACTTTATTTTATTTGTTAGAAAATATAAGTTAGGTTGAGTCCCTTGATAACTTTAGGTTATTGTTTTTGTTATTAGGTTTCTCATTTATTTCATTATTTACTAAAGTTGTTAAACTATTTATTAGTTATGCCACATTCATAATAGATTAGTTCATGCCTAAAGTGAGTCAAGTTTTAAATTTGATTAGGAAGCAAAATAGACACATTTAATCAGTATTGACTTTCTAATTTAGTCGATGTTTGTTTAACTAACAAAGTATAATTATGTTTTTCATATTTAAAAATATAATAATCTTAAAAATTAATAATAATCAATATTTTTGTAATTATTTTTATCATTATGATAATCTTAATCTTATTAATTATATTTATGATAGGAATACTTATTACAATAATTGATTTCAATCGTACATATAACTTTTATTATACAATTTTGATATAATAGTAATTATTGGAGTGCTTATATATAGGTGAAAGGTACATTAAGTTTACTATTTTAATTTCTCTCACTCTCTTATACTTATCCTTTATTTTATATGTTTTTTCAACCTCTCATTATTAATTTATCAATTAATATAGATTAATTATTGAAACCTTAACATGACAATTCATGTCATTATTATTCACCTTTTTACTAAGTATTTTTTTAATATTTTTATCATACATGCATTTTTCAAGTTATTTACTATTAAATGTCATACATGGATCATAACGTCCAATAAATGTATCTAGCACTATTATCACTTGATCATAACGTCCAATAAAAGTTAGGTTTACTTTAGTGATCACTTTTGTTTATTGTTTTTCTATGTTTGGTTTGTAATATATTTCACTATTTGTTAATGTTGTAACTGATATATTAGCTCTACCACATGCGGAATAGGTTACTTTAAGACTAAAATACATCAAGTTTCAAATTTGGTTAGGAAATAAAATAGAAAAATTTAATTAGTAATGAATTTCTAATTTAGTTGGGGTTTATTTAATTAATAAAGTATAATTATTATTTTCATATGTAAAAATATATTAATGTTAAAAATTAACAAAAGCTAATAGTTACTTAATTATTATTATTATCATTATGATTATATCACTCTTATTAATTATATTTGTAATAAGAATATTTATTATAATAATTTATTTCACTTATAACTTGATCTATTATAGTGCTTATATGTGGGTGAGATGTACATTAAGTTTGCTATTTTAATTTCTCCCACTTTATCATACTTGTCATTTTTTATAGCTTTTTTTCAACCTCTAATCATTAATTTATGATTAGATTAATTATTGAAACATTATCACAACTATTGGTGTCATTTCTATTAATCTTTTTATTTTATTTTTTATTTTTTTATTTTTCATAATTTTTATGTTATTCAATATTTATTATCATCACGGGAGCACAACTTGTGACATACTTCTGGAACTCCTATCTTCATCCAATTTATTTTTATTTTTATCGATTTCGATTCTATGTATTGCTTTTTTTTTATTGAAAAACTTTATTTTATATGTTAGACTATATAAGGTAGGTTTAGTATTTTGATCACTTTTATTTTATATGTTTTGGTTGTTTGATTTGTTACTTATTTTATTATTAACTAAAGTTAATATATATATATATTAGTTATGAAACATACCTAATAGGTTACTTAAAGACTAAAATGGATTAAGTTTAAAATATGGTTAAGAAACAATGTCGACAAGTTTAATTAGTTTTGACTTTCTAATTTAGTTGAGGTTTACTAAATCGATAAAGTATAATTTTATTTTCATATTTTTGAATATATTAATATTAATTTTAAAAAAATAATCAATATTATTATTATTATTATTATTATTATCATTATCATTATTCTAATATTAATCTTAATAATTATATTTATGATAGTAATATTTATTCTAATAATCGATTACAATTAATAATATAATTGTAATTATACAATCTTAATATAATAATAACTATTGAGGTATTTTTATGTAGGTGAGATGTACATTAAGTTTTCTCCCACTTTATCATGTGTGTCAATTATTTAATAAATATTTTCAACATCTAATCTTTAATTTTTAAATTAATTAATGAAATATTAATGCAATGATTAATGCTATTTTTGTTAACCTTTTTTATTTAGTATTTTTTTTCTTCTTCTTTTCATACATTTTATAAATAATCTACTTCTCTCTACATATCAAATAGAAATTCGTATATCATTAAATTTTTGTATAAAAAAAGTTATTTTAAAAAGTCAGAGCATTCTTTCCATTTTTCCATCATTTTTTAATTATATATGTATTAAATACTTTGTTATTTGCTTACTGAAGTGTGGATGCATAATTTTAAGACCATTTTTATTGCTTTTTAGAAAAAATATATAAATTCATAGAATAACTTCTTTTCTGTACGTATAGAATATATAATGTGATTATGGGAGCACAACTCCAACCTTTTTTATTTAGAATTTTATTAGTTTTTTGTATTTATTATACATACATCTTATAAGTTATTTATTGTTTAATGTCGTTAAAATAGTAGAACTCATGACATAATTCTATAGGCTTTATATTCACCAGTTTATTTTCTTTCACTCTCTTTATCTACTATTTTTTTAATTAATTTGTTATTTTTCATATCTATTAAAAAACTCTATGATACGGATCCAAAGGGGGTACTTCCCCAGAGGGCCCCAGGGGTACTCCCCTCGGAAGAGCCCTAACTCCACCCAAAAGCTAGCTCAAGAGGTGAGGACTGACTCCCCCATATAAACTGCCCAAAGATCCCCTCAGTAACCGATGTGGGAATCCCACATCACCAACCCCCTTTAGACTGCACGTCCTCGTGCTGCCTCTGTCGGCGATCGGCACGTAGGACTGCAAGGAGGTTTGACTGAGGATAGCTCTGATACCAGATGATAAGGACCCAAAGGGGTACTCCCCTAGAGGGCCCCAGGGGTACTCCCCTCGGAAGAGCCCTAACTCCACCCAAAAGCTAGCTTAAGAGGTGAGGACTGACTCCCCCATATAAACTGCCCAAAAATCCCCTCAGTAACCGATGTGGGAATTCCCCGGATCTTGTCCCTGACACCAAATTTGAGGCCTTAGGTCAACCGTTTTCTCACCCTTTCCCTCTCTCCCTTTTTGTCGGTGTTTGATTCCCGTCATATATAACAGGCGTGGTTTGCTTGTAAGGGTCAGGGGCTTTTGGAATAAAATTTCTTGGGTTTTCTTGTTAAACTCGCGCACAAATCCGTTGAAGTATCAACGTCTGGCTCGGAGATTACTTCGGTTCAGGGGGAAACGAGTACGTTCCTGACCCCCGTTTAACGGATCGAGTACGATCCGGCTAGTCGGGTTCGTTTCATCTGGTATCAGAGCTATCCTCAGTCAAACCTCCTTGCAGTCCTGCGTGCTGATCGTCGACAGAGGCAGCACGAGGACGTACAGTCTAAAGGGGGTGGGTGATGTGGGATTCCCACATCGGTTACTAAGGGGATCTTTGGGCAGTTTATATGGGGGAGTCAGTCCTCACCTCTTGAGCTAGCTTTTGGGTAGTTAGGGCTCTTCCGAGGGGAGTACCCCTGGGGGCCTCTGAGGGAGTACCCCCTTTGGGTCCGTATCACTCTATGTTATGTGTTAGAAAATATAAGTTAGGTTTAGTCTCTTAATCACTTTTGGTTATTATTTTTGTGTACTAGGTTTCTCATTTATTTTATTATTTACTAAAGTTGTTAAACTATTTGTTCGTTATGCCACATGCGTAATAAGCTACTTCATGCCTAAAATGAGTCAAATTTTAAATTTTATTAGGAAACAAAATAGACACATTTAATTAGTATTGACTTTCTAATTTAGTTGAGGTTTATTTAATTAACAAAGTAAAATTATTATTTATATATTTAAAAGTATATTAATTTTAAAAATCAATAATAATCAATATTTTTGTAATTATTGTTATCATTGTGATAATATTAATCTTATTGATTGTATTTATGATATCAATATTTATTTCAATAATTGATTTCAATTATACATATAATTTTTACTATATAATTATAATATAATAGTAATTATTAGAGTGCTTATATGTAGGTGAGATGTACATTAGGAGCCAAATTATTACAACCCGAGCTTTGATGGAAAGTTGATACATATAACATCTAACTTGGGTCTTCTGAGGTATTGGTTCTCTAAACCATAGAAAAACCAAAACAAATGAGTGAAATGGGAGAGGTTTAGAGTTGATAAAAATTGATTCTTGGTAACCCTTGAATTAATACTTTCAAAAACCACCCAAGACATAAAATTTCAAGTTAAATCCTATAAGATTTTGTGAAGAAATTCAAACTCCTACACCTAGAGAATGAAGTGAGGGCTCTCGGTTCTTGAAAGAAAAATATGCAGCCAAAATGTGAGTTACTCTCATTTCATCTTATCCTTAACACTTATAGAAGAAGTGTAGGATTAAATGTTACAACTTAAATAACAAAATACATATGATTAGAGCATAAATAAAGAAGAAACTCTAGCTAAGTTCCAACCCATGTGTTTTCGTTATGGGGGTGGATAATTATGCAGATTTTTGAACCTCCACCCCTAATATTACATGTTTCAATTCTTAAAAAACCATAATACATAAAAGGAAAGAGATAAGAGCCCCTTTTAGTCTTGTAAGTAACATAAAGAAGTAAGGAATGCCTTTTAACCTTTATTGTTCTTTCCTAAATTTGCATTGCTTTTCCCAAGTGCTGAAATTGACTTGACATTTAACATGATTTGTGTGGCTTTTAATGGAGAGTCGACAGGGCTACATTTTTTAAGCTTGTTTAGGATTGAATTATTAAGGAAATATGGGGGAAAAGCTTACAAAAAATGCAGCCTTATGTGTATTCTTTTTAGTTGGTTTGTGGATGACAAAAGGAGAAGGTTTGCAAGGCTTGTATATCTATGTCTTGATAGATAAATATTTTATCCAAATAATGAGAGTTTTGTGGCTCTAAAACTTGAAAAAATTAATTGCAAGATTAAGATTATCAATTGGGGACACTCTTGCAATCACTTGGTAGGTTGAAGGAGTGACTCATGTCTTTGCATGATAAAAAATGGGCAGTTAAAAAGTTGTGTTGCAAGCATTGTAGCCAAAAGATGATGCACAACCAAACAGTGTGATAGGAAATTTTTAGTGTTGCACGATCATGCTTGAGGCTATGCACTATGTAAAAATGTAATGGATAAGAGAAAGAAGAAGGAAAAAGAGGTGTTGGTTGGTGGCAATGGTGTTGGGGGTAACCTTGTTAGTCAGTCCACCGGCCAATGGGTGGAGAGTGGTGGCCGAGGTGGTGTATGGTGGTGGAATGGGTGGTGTGCAGGCCAAAACAAGGGAAAGAAGGAGGATGAAGAAGATGAAGTAGAAGTATGAAAGGAGAAGGAAGAGGGAGTAAATCAACATGTGTGCATGTGGAATAAATCAGGGAAAATAAAATTGATAGAAGAGGGAGGCGGGCGATCGATGGTACAGGTTGGTGCAGAAGAAAAAATGGTTGAGCAATGGAAGGTGATGGGGAATAGAAGAAAAGAAAAGGATAAAGAAAAGGAAAAACAAAAAGGTTAGGGGATTAGTTTAGATGATTTTGGATTAGCCATAAGTAATTAGAATTAATGGAAATTTTAGCGGGTTTTATTTTGGTTTATGAATTACAAATTATTTGAGCGAAGGTTTTATATTTATGTTAAAGTTTTAGGATTACGAAATTAGATTAAGACTAAAATAAGATTTCTTGAAATTAGAATCAAATTAGGGCGTTAATAATGCGAGATTTGGGTCAGAAATTTTTTGGGATATTACACAAATAATGTCATGAAGGGATGACTTCAAAAATAACAAAATAAAAAGACCTTCCCAATGATTCTAAACCTGATTGGGAGGTTTAACAAGCATTATGGACAATTAGATATTTGGGAAATATAAACTACAAGCTATAAATCACCCTAATCATAACCATCAGATTCATGAGTGATTTTATGGCCATAAATTCATGCAAACAGTTACCCCATACCCTTTAACTTGATCCCATGATGGTTTTAAAGTTATCAAACTAGAATAGGCATCATTAGGCTAACAATGTAATTTTACACTTTAATAGCTGGTGTGTGGTCAAGTTTTAGGTACATTAAATTTTGAGATAACCAATCACATCTACCACTCAAGGTTTCAACTTTTAAGATAAAAGATGTAAGATTTTAAGAATATAACTAATCAAATTCTTTACTCAAGTTTGAAGGTGCTTCTCACCATAAGAAAATTAAAATCTCCTTTCATTCATATGTGACTCTAACATTTGTAAGAAAATGTTGGGCCCTTTGAATTACAAAAAGACCACAACCTTCTATGGTCTAACTAAGTTACATATTAACTTACCTATAACTAAATGGGGTTGTTTTGGTTAAATCCAACTTGTAGTTACAAAATGGCAGTTAACTAACTATTTTTAGCCATCATGGGTATTTTAGCCATCATACCCCCTCTTATTCCCTTACAATATGATTTAGACTATTTCCACAAGTTAACTAGCTCAAAACATAATTAGTAAGCTAAAGTAAAACTAGCCTTTTTGAGTGTTGTCCTAATTGTACAAAAAGGACCTAATTTGCATGCCTTTGCTACCCAAGTCAGCTAGTAAATTTTCCTTGTTATTTCATGTTCCTTTCCCTATGTTTTTGTGCCAAAGGTGGCCCAAAAATCTAGTAAACAATGTAACTAATGGTTGCTACTACTGATGGTATATATATCATTCTAATGGGTTGCAAATGAGCCATAAAAAATTGCACAAGAGCCCTTCACATGCCATGCTTGCTAACTTTGAGTTTGCTTGTAAGTTAAGGTCTAATCTATCTAGCAATGTACAAGGATTTATTCCCACTACAACAATAAACATAGAAGTTACAAAAGTTGCTGGCAAGCTCTTCCATAATCAAACATATTGTACTTACATTTCCCTTGAATTTCTATGCCAAATAACTCCCCAAAAGGGGCCCCACATGCTGGTCTTGCCAAGTGGTGCTGGAATATGTAGTTGGCTGGCTAGGCTGATGCCTTCTTGCATCTTTCCTAGCTAATTGGGAAACCAAATATGTGTCACTTTATTAAGTCATTCAAGGGAACCAAAATAAATGGTGGTGGCTTGGGCTAGTGTGCATGGCTTGAAAGTCGGCTTGCTTAATTCAACCCATAATGAGAAGGTTTTGTGAGCCTTCCATACTTAGACAAAGTAGTGCCTACTTTGGAACCAATTTGATGCTTAAGGGTTCTCTTTGATGGGAGATTTACAAATTTGGCACAATATGCCCCTCTTCGTACGAATTTGAGCTTCAATGAGTATTTTTGTAATAACCTCAAGATAACAAGCACTTTTATCATAATTTTTTAGAACAAAAATAAAAAGGAAAATAGATGCTTCTACATCAACTGTTATTTATTTTTGTGCACAAAGTGTCCCAAAAGATGGGGGAAATGCATCAATAAATGCTCTGGTTGGCTGCTTGGTTGAATTTGTATTCCACACCCCAAACAACCCTCAAAAGATATAAAAATCTAATGCATTGCCTAGTGCTCATGTGGCTTGAGTTCATCCTTCTTTGGCTAAGTTATAAGTCTGTTATCGGCCTATATTAAGATACATAAGAAGTTTATAAAAGGTGGTGCTTAAAAATAAAACTTGCATGGGTTAATTATTTTAGCCATTTAATATATTCCAATTGAGATGGTTTTATGATTCTTCCATACATGAGCATTATCCTCATGTATTTCTAATACATTTATTAATTTTCTAAAGTTTGAATAATTCAAAACTATTTTAACTTGGACTAAATTAATGAGTTAAAAGTTTCCAAGTCGTGCAAGCAGTGTGGAAGCCATGCAAGCCATTAACCTTGCTATAAGGTGGCTCAAAAGTGACAAAAAGTTTGGATAACACTAGCCACATGAGGAGAAAATTTTCTTAGACAAATTTAGGTATATTATTAGTTTTTATTTCAACTAAATAAAGAATAAAAGATAATGTAAGAAGAAAGGAGTTGCATAAACACTTTTTGGTGATATTTTTGGCATATAGGAGTTCAAATATCAAGGAAAAAGGGATTATTTTTTCAAGCCCTTATCAGTTGTAAAGTGTTCATACCAAGAAATTTTAGGAGTGGGAGCAGCCTAGGGCACCAAATTCTTGAGTAGAATTTGGCTAGTCACTAGGTGAAACAAATACTTGTCTCTTACTTCTTTTTGCTAGCAGTTGGTTTCAAGTTGTAATATAGGTCATGTGACAACTTAGGAAGAAGAAATTTGATTCTCACCCTCTTCCCAACTCGTGGATTAGCTTGTAATGTGTTTTATTCATTTTGTATTCTTCCTAAAGCCTCACACACTCTTTATAAGAGTGGTGGCTAACCTTGAATGAAAAAAAAACCCTTATTTTGCTGCATTTTTAGAGGGTTCAAACTCATCTTATCATTCAATGTTCAAGTGAATAGCATTATCTTACACTACTTCAAATCTTACAAATTTTACCTTGAGTTTTTCATACCTTGAGTGTTATTTATAAATAGCTAAAATCAAGATCCATCATCTCCATCATCCCCATTTTTTTCCTTTTGGTAGTAATTTTGTCTTAATCCCACCACTAATCATCAATCTTGACCCAATTTGTTTAGCTTACACATCAGATTTACACATTTTGGACATTATGCCCCTCTTCAAATGAAATTGAGCTTGAATGAGTATTTTTGTAAAAACCTCAAAACAACAACCACTTTACCATAATTCTTTAGAACAAAAATATAAAAGGAAGGTAGATGCTCCTGCATCAAAATGTTATTATAAGATGCTTTTGTATTATTCTCCTGATGGTTGTAGGGATCATCATGTAGGTAGGGGAGTAAATCACCTACAATAAATATGTTTGATATATTTCTCATGCCTGGTGGTAGCTCAAGCATATAAGTATTACCTCTAATCTTCTTAAGAACTTTGAATGACTTGTCGCTTCTTGCAATAATCTTATTTTTCCTTCTATAGGGATACCTTGCCTTTCTAAGATCTACCTATACAAGATCACCAAGATAAAAAAAAATTTCTCTTCAATGTTGGTTGGCTTTCACTTTATTCCTTTCATTAACATTATCAATTCTTGCTCTGACTTGCTCATGTAACTTCTTGAAGGCATAGATTCTATCTTTTATTTCAATTTTGTTCGGGCCTTAATAGGTAGTGGTATGAGATCGATGGGAGTGGCGGGGTTGATACTATACACTATCTAAAAAGGATAATGGTTGGTGGCATATGTGGTGGACCTATTATATGCAAATTCATTATGAGGAGGCTTAAGGTCCCAATCCTTGAGGATTTGTGCTCCAAGTTGTGCAAGACAGTATTTAAGGTTTTATTAGTAACTTAGGTTGGACCATTCGTTTGTGGGTGGTACGCATTGCTAAATAGAAGTTGCTACCAACCAACCTCCATAAGGTTTTCCAAAAATTTATAAGTAACTTGGTATTCTTATTCTAGACAATGGACTTAGGAATACCATTCAACCTTACTTTCTTTAAAGAATAGATCAACTATATAAGAGGCATCATCAGTCTTATGACAAGGGACAAAGTGATCTATATTATAAAAGTTATCCACCATTACCATAATGGTGTCATTATGCATTTGATGTATGGGAAAAGCCACTATAAAGTCCATAGTCACAAGATTGATGAGGGATAAGGAATGGAGTGTAGAGACCCTAGTGGAAGTGAATCTTGGACTTTTTATAGATATCACATCAAGCTATGACTCCATGTACATCACTTATCATCTTAGATAAATAGAAGTGATCCTAAATTATGTTATAGGCCTTATAGATTCCAAAATATCTAGTAAATCCACCTTTGTGTGCTTGTCATACCAATAATTCTCGAATGAGACTCTTTACGATGCAAAGCTTGGTATTCTTGAAGAGGAATCCATCTTGTATGACATAAGAGCTTCGAAACTTGTCTTGGTATTCAAAGTGGCTTGCAAAGCCTTCCTCTTCCTTGTGTAGCTCCTTTAGGAATCCAAACCTAAGACTCAAGCTTCTAATGGGGACAACATACAATACCTTCTAGAGAGGGTATTAAGTACTACATTAGTTTTTCCACCTGATGTATGAGTATCTACCTTCCTTCATAATTTTTTTCTCAAAGATTATGATAAAGTTTTTGTTATCTTGAAGTTGTTAAAAATATACTTATTCAAGATCAAATCCATTAAAAGAGGGTCATATTGCACAAGATGTGTAAATCTCACATCAAGGAGAACCCTTAAGCATCAAATTGAATCCAAGGTAGCCACTAATTTCTCTAATTATGGAAGGATCGTGAAACCTTCTCATTAAGGGCTAAGTTAATCTAGTTGACTTTCAAGCCATGCAAACTAGCCCAAGCCACCCCATTTTTTGGTTCCCTTGAATGTCTTAATAAAGTGACTCGCTAACAAGATAGGAAGGACGTAAGAAGGCATTAGCCTAACCAGCTAACAACAATTGCTAGCAATACCTGCCAAGACCAATATTTGGAACCCCTTTTTGGGTTGTTGTTTGGCATAAAAAAAATTTAAGGGAAAAACTCTAAAATATTACATACATAACTAAGTATAATTTATTTAAAAATATTTATAAAATATCAATAACATTCAAAACTTTCTACTAATAAGAGATAGAGTAAGTAAAAATAAAGTAATATAAATCATCTTACTTTGCTCACCATTGTATATATCAATATCTTAAAATAAAATAAAATTATAATGTGTATTAACAATTCATAGTTATATGATACTAATTAAACAAGTGATGGAGACCTGTTAGGGTTTCACGAAAGGATCGAAAGATTAATCGAGCGCAACGTTCGATTCGTCGGTTCAGCCTAAGGAAAAACTCCAAAGGAAGACCCAAAGATTCAGAGGCACAGTTTGTACAACGACAACTGAAATCGAAGAAAGAATGATCAAGATCGATCAAACAAGAGAGAGAAGATTCAGAGACGAAGAGCGAGCAAGAGATTCGCCGAGAGAGAGAGAGACAAGTCACGAGAAGAATCGAGAGAACTCAGCAATGTTTTCTGTCAAAAAGACGTCGTTCGCGTATTACACTTTACAAGCTATTTATACTAATATGACAGACCATATAACAAACGTACAAAATACCCGCACAATACAGACCAACGAAATACACAGCCAGCCTTACAACGGAAAGGGCTGAAAGGGCTGTTACTTTGGGCCACATAAGTAAGTCGACCAGCCCAAATAACCGAAAGCGCAATGCCCCAAATACAAGGTAAGTTTGAGACATAATTCCCATCAGCTAAAAAAACGTTAGCTAAACATGGCTATTAAGGATTGATTAATCCACAATCCATCTAGTCTAAAATTAAGGATCGGGTGGCGGATTATACAACCGACCTAATTTCCATTAGCCAATTTCGACCGGCGAATGCATCATATGGGATTACAATTGATTAACAAAAATTACATAATCTGCACACTTCAGATACATAATCTGTACATTCCAGCAGATGCATCCAAAGATCCACAGAGTCCATATGCTGCATTACACTCCTATTTATCCACCAAATAAGACAAACAATTATAAGTAAATAATTCACAGCAATTATCAAAATTAATTAAATATAAATTCTTAAGATTCATATCATTCCCCTCTTCTTGGAAAGGTTTCGCCTCTGAAACCTGAATAAGTCCCAGAAATGGACTAAGATCAGCCACATTAAAAGTATTACTCACATTCCCAAGTTTAACAGGTAAATCAATCTTATAAGCATTATCATTAATTTTCTCTAACACAGTAAATGGTCCATCTCCTCTAGAGTCCAACTTTGACTTTCTAAAATTTGGAAATCTCTCCTTCCTAAGGTGAACCCAGACTAAGTCTCCAGGTTTAAAAATCATTTTTCTCCTTCTTTTATTAGCATGTTCAGCCATCTGTTGCACTTTTTTATTAATCTGTTGACTTACAGATTCATGTAACCTTTTCATATTATCAGCTCTAGATTCAGCATCAAAATTTTGCAATTCAGCATGAGGCAAAGGACTCAAATCTAAAGGAGTTAAAGGATTAAAACCATACACAATCTCAAATGGAGTTTTATGAGTTGTAGAATGCAAAGTCCTATTATAAGCAAATTCCACTTGAGGTAAAACATATTCCCATTGTTTAAGATTCTTTCCAAGGATAGCTCTTAACATGTTTCCTAATGTTCTATTTACTACCTCAGTTTGTCCATCAGTTTGAGGGTGACAAGTTGTAGAAAACAATAACTTAGTCCCTAATTTTCCCCACAAAACTTTCTAGAAATGACTTAAAAACTTAACATCTCTGTCTGAAACTATAATCTTAGGAATACCATGTAATTTAACCACATTAGAAAAAAATAATTCAGCCACTGCTACAACATTATTTGTTTTATTACAAGGTATAAAATGAGCCATTTTACTGAACCTATCTACTACAACCATTATTGAATCCTTAGCTCTATTAGTCCTAGGTAATCCTAAAACAAAATCCAAAGATACATCAACCCAAGGATGGTTAGAGACAGGTGAGGGAGTATATAAACCAAATGGTTTTGAAGTAGTTGTTGCCTGCCTACAAGCAATACAATTGACATAATATTTTAAAACATCCTTTTTCATGTGTGGCCAGTAAAAATGATCAGTTAAAACATCTAAAGTTTTCTGAGATCCTAGATGTGCCATTAACCCACCACTATAAGCTTCTTGAATTAATAAACCTCTATAAGAACATGTAGGAATACACAACCTACTTTCCCTAAACAAATAACCTTCATTAATAAAATACTTTCCTTGTGTAGAAACTTCACACCTTTTATAAATTTCTTTAAAATCAATATCTTCTAAGTATAATAGTTTAATACTGGAAAAACCTAACAAAGCAGTATCAACAGCATTTAATAAAGCATATCTCCTGGATAAAGCATCTACAACTATATTATCACTACCTTTCTTATACTTAATTATGTAAGGAAAACTCTCAATAAATTCTATCCATCTACCTTGTCTTCTATTTAACTTTGATTGACTTTTTAAATACTTAATAGCTTCCTGATCAGTATTAATTACAAATTCTCTATGCCACAAGTAATGTTGCCACACTTCCAAAGCCCTTACTAAAGCATACTGTTCTTTTTCATAAGTAGAATAATTCAAAGTACTGCCATTCAATTTCTCACTAAAATAAGCTATTGGCTTGCCCTCTTGAGAAAGTACAGCCCCTATTCATAACCCTGAAGCATCACAATCTAGTTCAAAATTTTTTTCAAAGTCAGGAAGACTCAACACAGGTGCTTGGGTTAATTTAGTCTTAAGTGTCTCAAAAGATTTATGTTGTTCTAAACCCCAAGTAAACCCATTATCCTTCTTTGTTATGGCAGTCAAGGGAGCAGCTATAGTACTAAAGTTTCTCACAAATCGCCTGTAAAAAGAACACAATCCATGAAAACTTCTTACCTCAGTCACACTCTTTGGCACAGGCCATTCTTGAATAGCTCTAACCTTATCTTCATCTATAGATATACCATCTTTTCCTACCACAAATCCTAAGAAAACCACATTTTCCAAACAAAATCTAGACTTAGTTAAATTAGCATAAAGTTGTTCTGTCTTAAACACATTTAAAATAATCCTTAAGTTTTTCAGGAGTTCCTCTAAAGATTTACTATATATAAGTATATCATCAAAATAAACAACCATAAATTTTCCAATAAATTCCCTCAAAACATAGTTCATAAGTCTCATAAAAGTACTAGGAGCATTTGACAACCCAAAAGGCATCACTAACCATTCATATAATCCAAAATTAGTCTTAAAAGTTGTCTTCCACTCATCTCCTGGTTTCATTCTAATTTGATGATACCCACTTTTTAAATCTATTTTTGAAAATATAACACCACGATGCAATTGATCCAACATTTCATCAAGCCTAGGGATAGGATATCTATACTTGATAGTTATTTTATTTACTGCCCTGCTATCCACACACATCCTCCAATTACCATCCTTTTTAGGCACTAATAACACTGGTACTGCACAAGGACTCATAGACTCCTTAATGTATCCTTTACTTAACAGTTCAAAGACCTGTCTTTTTAATTCCTTACCCTCTTCAGGATTAGCCCTATAGGCAGGTCTGTTTAGTATAACAGCTTCTGGAATAAAATCTATTTGATGTTCTATTCCCCTTAATGGAGGTAATCCACTAGGAATGTCCTCAGGAAACAACTCATTATATTCTTCCAATAACTGTTTCACTGTACTAGGTATTTCTTCACTTATTCCTCTCTAACATTCATAACAGTCCTTATAAATCATCAAGTACACATTGGCATTTCTTTTCATTGCCTTTCCTACATCCTTACATTTAGCATAAAATCCAGAAGTTCCTTTCATGTCCTTTAAACTAATATCATTCTCCAAACTAGGTTTAGATAACTCATTATAATCAGATTTAATTTTAGTTTGATCCTCAAATATTTCTTTTGGAGTCATAGGTGCTAAGACAATCTTCCTATCATCCTTCTGTACTGTATACCTATTTTTATAACCATCATGTATTACCTTCCTATCATATTGCCAAGGTCTACCTAACAACAGGTGAGCAGCATGCATAGGAACTATATCACATAAAACAGAATCTTCATATTTTCCTAATTTTAAATTTACTAAAACTTGTTGACTAACTTTGACATCTCCCAATTCATTAATCCATTGCAATCTATATGGTTTTGGATGTTTAGTAGTTGTTAAACCTAACTTAGACACTAACAATAGAGTACTAGCAGCATTAATACAACTACCACTATCTATGGCCATGTTAAAGCACTTATCATTAATTAAACATCTGGTATGGAATATATTTTCTCTCTGTATATCATTAGAATCAGGTAATTTATTACTGTTTAAAGCCCTACGAACCACAAAAAGATCCGTATTCACTGGCAATTCTACTTCTCCCTCTAGATCACTATCATCTTCTCTAACTACATTAACCTCTTCCTCTTCTTCTTCAGATTTAGATTCTATATCTCCAGACTCTCTAATTAAAATGTTTCTCTTGTTTGGACATTCAGAAGCTATATGTCTTAATCCTCCACATCTAAAATATTTAATATCCCTAGTTCTGTTTGATCCATTCACAGGGTTTGTCATCATATTCTTACCCTTTTCAAACTTCTGTCCTACCTTAACTTCATTGTTTCTACCTTTCAATTCAACCTTACTATTATTCTTCTAGTTTCCAGAAGTAGTTCCTCCAAAATTTCTCCTTACTGTAGTCTTAAACCCAATCCCAGGGGGTTTATATCGCCTAGATTTTCTTAATTGAATCTCTATCTTAGTAGCTATATTTACCATCTCATTTAAAGTCCCACAAGGTTATATTTCTACTTTATCAGCTATCTCTAAAGTTAATCCACTCAAAAACCTAGCCATGGTAGTATCAGCATCCTCAATAACTCCTGCCTTAATAATCAAAACTTCTAATTCCTTATAATAATCATCCACTGTCCTCACTCCTTGACTAATAGTTTGCAACCTCTTATGCAATTCCATATAATAGTAACTTGGCACAAACCTCTTTCTCATTAAAGTTTTAAATTCTGCCCAAGTCTGTATAGGTGGTTCCCCACACCTTCGTCTAGTTAACACCAAATTATGATACCAAGAGGACGCATACTCAGTAAATTCTACTACAGCCACCTTAATTTTCTTTTCTTCAGAGTAATTATGACACTCAAACACTAGTTCTATTTTCCTTTCCCATTCAAAATAATAATCAGGGTCATTCCTGCCATTAAACCCTGGTATACTAAGCTTAAGATTATTCAAATTCCTATCAATGAACTCTAATTCCCTATCTTGCCTATTGTTCTGTCTAGGCATCCTATCACTATTGTTAGATACTTGATCTTCCCACTCTTCTAGATTAGCTATGGGTGGAATTCTAATCCTAGGATCCATTGGAGCTCTTCCTAAAACTCTGCTTGATTAGTTTCAACTCTGTTATGCTGCAATTCATTGATTTTTATTTCCTGTTCTCCTAGTCTTTATTCTAGGTTAGTAGATAAAACAGCAAATTGAGCAGTCATTTGTTCTTGAAAAGTTCTAAGGGTTTCTAAAAGATCATTACTGGAAACAGATTGATTAACAGACTGACCATTGTTAGACATGATGAAATTTTTAGACTTAAACAATTAACACAGCAGCAATTAATCAACAGAATCAATTTATTTACGAACTTCAGACAAACAGAATACATAGTCCAATCACAATAAGTATCACAATATCAATAATTAACAGAAATAGTAATAGTATAGCTTACTCAGACTTATTCAAGTCTATAATAATTCGACAAAATGACTAAGTAAAAGGGAACGATATTACCGCGTTTGCTTAAGCAATTAATCCACTTATTTAGGGTACCCCTCTTCTTGGAGGTCTAACCCTTTTCTCGAAACCAAAGGTTCGCCGGTTATGTCACCTGAGTACTTATTAACAAACAAATAATTTGCAAAGAAATTGGAAATTAAGTATAGTAGATAGTATTATTTAACAAGAAATTTCACGAATCAAGGTTACCAACAACAATTTGTTGAACAGTCAGTCAAGATTCAAGTTCTTGACCAAACCCTAGGTCGATCAGGGTTTCTCTTCGGAACTTTCGAAACAGCGGACCAAAATAATTCAATCGCCGGTTTTAGAACGACGAAAATCGAAACAATCCTCGTCGTTGCAAACCCTAAAATTTCACACCTCAAAATAGGGTTAGCGAAATACAGAGATCGACTCAAAAATTGAGGAAAAGTTAATTAGTAACAAAGAAAACTATGAGCACTCTAATAATCGAGGCTCTGATACCAAATGATGGAAATCTATTAGGGTTTCACGAAAGGATTGAAAGATTAATCGAGCGCAACGTTTGATTCGCCGGTTCAGCTTAAGGAAAAACTCCAAAGGAAGACCCAAAGATTCAGAGGCACCGTTTGTACAACGGCAACTGAAATCGAAGAAAGAATGATCAAGATCGATCAAAGCAAGAGAGAGCAGATTCAGAGACGAAGAGCGAGCGAGAGATTCACGGAGAGAGAGAGAGAGACAAGTCGTGAGAAGAATCGAGAGAACTCAACAATGTTTTCTGTCTAAAAGATGTCGTCCGCGTATTACACTTTACAAGCTATTTGTACTAGTATGACAGACCGTATAAAAAGCGTACAAAATACCCGCACAATATAAACTAACGAAATACACAACCAGCCTTACAACGGAAAGGGCTGAAAGGGCTATTACTTTGGGCCATATAAGTAAGTCGACCAACCCAAATAAACACAAGAGAAATGCCCTAAATACAAGGTAAGTTTGAGACATAATTCCCATCAGCTAAAAAAACTTTAGCTAATCATGGCTATTAAGGATTGATTAATCCATAATCCATCTAGTCTAAAATTAAGGATCGGGTGGCGGATTATACAACCGACCTAATTTCCATTAGCCAATTTCGACCGGCGAATGCATCATATGGGATTACAATTGATTAACAAAAATTACATAATTTGCACACTTCAGATACATAATCTACACATTCGAGAAGCTGCATCCAAAGATCCACAGAGTCCATATGCTGCATTATACTCCTATTTATCCACCAAATAAGACAAACAATTATAAGTAAATAATTCACAACAATTATCAAAATTAATTAAATATAAATTATTAAGATTCATATCAACAAGTTAGAGTGGTACATTAAAATCTTTAAAAATGTTAGAACCAGACTCTACATACAACTATATAGCTCTATCATTGGATGGAAGACTAAAAAATGTGCGAGCGACATAGATATTTGTTGCAAACTTGGTATAGATTTCTATGGATGGAACTTTATTTAACCTTTGCACCTTTTTAAGCTTAGAATACAACTCAAATTTAGTAAAAATATGTAGATTTCCTCCATCAAGAGCTGCTACAACTGCATACCATCCCTTGTTTTAAAGCCTTAATCTCTTCTAATATGTAATCTCTCAACTTTCTTTTCTTTGTGGTTTTTGATCTAGATGCACCAGCCAAAGAAGATGTTACTTTATTATGTTGTTCTTCCTCAATGCTTCGATCATCAACTATTGTTTCTTCATGTTCTTGTCTCTCTAAGTGCATATGCCTTTCTTTCGGACCAATAGACAAACTTCCAGTTGCTTGATCATTACCAAATAAAATATTTAGCCTATGATAATTTTAAATAGTCTTATAGCGAAATGGTTTGGCATCAAGATGAGCTTGCAAAAAAAGAAAAAGAAAAAGTAATTACATAAATTTAGAAACAGCAACAGTTAGCAATGACAATAAGAATGAGAAGGTTTAAGACTTACCAGTATATACCTTCCACAAACTTGTTATATATCTGGCAATATCTCAAGTGTTCAATAAAAGTGATGCAAACCTATAGTCATAGCTGCAACTCGTGGAGTACATCTAACTCATTTAATATATATATATATATATATATATATATATATTATAGGTGAGATTCCTTATATTCAATATGTCGAGTTCCTTTCGTAGACAATATAATGTAGCAGCTGCAACTTTTTTGTTGCCGTGCATTCAACCATTTCTTGTCAAAAGAATTTGGTGTAAAAATGATGTGTAATGAACTTGAAAACACAACAGCTACATCTGCATTCACTAAGGGGAGGAGAACTTTGTAATTATTACTACGTTCACAAATATACAACGCTAAAAAGGATGATCTTTAGCATCATGATAAGAGAGGGAAGATACATAGACCCGTCGCTCATATGCCTACTCATTTTTTTTGTAACAAAACAAAAACATGGTCATCATTCCATTTATTGTCACACTCTGGTTGCAATTGCTATAGACCAAAACACTTTGATGTTAGGAATTAATTGTGATTTCTATAATTTGTTGTAGGAAACTATGTTAACTGCTTAGCCAATGGCGTGAGAAGTCCCTGGCTAATTTTTTTTCCACTTAACAATCAAGGTATGTAATGTAGGTGCCCTTTGTAACCAAAATTAGATACATCTACGGAATTTTTTTCTTTCTATCAACAACTACAAGGAACGACTAATTTTGTTCCCCCTTCAAAATCCAACTCGAAATGAGCCAATTTTTTTATCTATAACATCCTTATAATATTATCATCTTTCCGGCTCATCAAATCCAATTTGTATACCTCAAAAAGAAATAAAATTAGGGATTCAGTATTCTATTACTGCTAATTAACTTAAGATGTACCTGTGCAGTTTGAAATGATAGAGCAGTAGATCGAGAAGGCTAACCCAATGATGGGTTGCCAAGAAGCATGGAGTTCGCACTTGATGAACCATCTACGAGAAGCTTCTGCCGAAATTGTGGAGGAGCCATGAGATGGATAGAAGCAAGAAGAAGAAGGATGATTGAAGAAGATGAAAGCTCGAAGAAGAGCGATGAGTGAAGAAGATAGCTCAAAGAAGAAGAAGAAGAACAAAGCAGGCAGTCGGGTCTAATGATCGAGGCAATTTTCCCCAGACCTTTCTTTCCTTTTCCTATACTTTTTGTGAGGAAATCAGTATAGTGTATTTTTTTAACTATTTTCTTTACTCAATTCTTTCTCATCAACCAAACAGATGAAAATTATTTTCTACCTCATTTTCTTTTCTTTCCTTCTTATTTTCAAGAAAACAAACAGATCCTTAAAAATAAGTTAACTCCAATCTAAGGCATATGATGAGATTTCTACATTCAATTTCAAGTCAAATATTGATGCATGTGGACTTGGGAACACTTATACATATATGCCATCTTCATTATCCTCTCTTTTGCATTTAAATCTTCTCTCTTTGTGTATGCTTATTGTTTTATCTTTGCTTGGGGATAAACAATAGTTTAAGCATGAAGGAGTTGATACATGGGGAGAATGTGCATATATTCTAATATCATCGTCCTTAGTTTGCATGCATATTTATTACTTTTGGGGGGTTCAATTAGCATTTTGGTCTTTAATAATGCTTTTTTCATGGTATTTCTTATATGTAAATGATTCGTAGGTGTGGATCAAAAGCAAAGCAAAACTCAAGTCCAAAGTGAGCATGAAATGACATTTAACATGTAATGAGACTAGGTTATGCCTCGGGACATAGCAATGGAGAATTTAGGGCAAAGAATGAAGTAAATTATGAAGATTCGCCTTAACCATAAGTGTTTCCACAATTTTTAATTTCCTACCACACCCAACCCATGCCCTACACATGTATTTTTCCCCTTTTCATAAGTAATTACCCACATAAAGTATATGTTAAGGAGCAGTTTTGGGACAACTTTAAGGTAGATCCTTTTAGACCCTTTTCCTTAAGTTTTCAACCCTAAGTTATGAACAAATACTTTCTTTGATTTCATTTCAATTTCTAGTTTGAATTATCAATTTCCCTTGCAATTGATCAAACCAAATGGATTGCTTCTTGAAGATTCTTTTGGTGATATCTTCTCTTCTTGATGTGTGCAGAAAGCAATGGATTGATGAATGGACTGAATTGTAGTGGCGGATTAGGGTTAGGGTTTAATGAACGATAGATGAATAAATGAATAGGGTTTTGATGGGTGTTGGCATGGGGTTTGGATGTGGATGTGGATGATGAACACTCACAAAGTACTCTATTTATCTCACATAGATATTAAATAGACGATTTTTAATTTTTGACTTGTACAGAAAAACAAGCACAATCTCACAAAGAGAACAAGTTGTTAAAACTCAAATATTACTCAAACTCATCATATGATTTCAATGTGTATTACATTATCATTTATATGTCATATGATCACCTCCTCAACTAGCCTCCTCACAAATAAAATAAACAAAATCTAACTATGATAAATAAACACTTATTCAAGATGAATATACTAGTCACATGCCAAAGACAAACTAAACAACCCTAAACAAGATAAAACAAACCCTAACAAACTCTAAATAAGATAAAACAACTACTAAAAACTAATTAAACAATCTAAAATTAATAACTATGCAACTAACAACTTAATTAAAAGATAAAAACACCAAATCTTATTTGTTTCACATGTAAATAACCAGTTTGATAATCATATAGTAAAACAGCCATAAATTTGCATAGATAACTCGAAATTGTGATATGAAAAATGAGTTGGACTCCTCATTTAATAAGTTTTCCAGCGATATGCTTATTGTAGGGTAAATATGTATGCTTACAAATTGAAGCTTTCTTCTTTCAAATGTGAGAATAAGCTAATCTTTATAGGATTAACATGCTCATGCATCACTTCTTTTAATTTTAATTTGAACTACTCATGCTATTTACTTCTTCATATCAATAATATAATGATTATACTTGAGTAGATTTATGTAATAGGATTAGATTCAGTCTAAATTGTTAACTAACAACAAATGAGCTAAATTTCCATTTTGATTTCTCAAATTCATTAATTCAATTTTTAGCTCTTTAAATTATGGTTAAGTTGTTTTGATGACCTGAATAGACATGGGTGTTCAATCGAAGAACATAAGGGTATTGTATCAGTTGATATGCATGTGATTTTATTTCTAAGTTGCGTATCACATTATGCATATCAATAGGCTAAAAAATCAATATATAACTTAGGGATATATAATATATAGGTGTTTCCGTGCCTTGTTGTAGGTTGTTCCATTCCTAATTTCCTCTTTGTTATTATTTTTCATTTAGATTACTAAAATAGAGCTGACTAAAAAGTATTGTTATTTTATTATTCAGTTATGTTTGTTTTTTGTAGGGTAATATGGTGACCCTCAATATAACCAAATTATAGATGGAGTCCAAGAAACAATTGAGGATGTGTTGTACAAGCTAGCCACTACTCGTAGGAATTGTTTAGTCCTCAAGATATATCCACTACATCGAGAGCACTAAGTCACCTCTCCTCAGTGCCTACTTTAGATCCTAATGTGAAACATGTTTCTGGTTCGCCTTAAGTTCCTATTAACTGGTTCTAGCTAGGCAATAAAATCACAGTCACAATTCGTTTGCAGCCGTGGTATTGGTGTCGCTGTATCAAAGCATCACGAATGATAAATTATGTACCATGATCATCGCAGTGCGAATTTACCATATAATCTAATGATTATTTATTGATCATTTGAATATAAATATTTAATAAACTAGTGTTTTATCTTATATTAGAAGTATTTAAGTGAGTCATTTTATGCTAAATTTTCCACATAACCCTAAATGTGCCTTAAAATAAAAATAAAAAAGACTTGTTATTTAGGGATACATATGAAGGTAATAAATAGTAATACTTTATTATAATTCAATAGTAACTTGGTTCAAGATATATATAAAAAATGATAAGTGGATATTAGCATACATTCTTTTTTCAATGGTTTAGGAATTCTCAATACATCGCTGATTTTTCAGCAATTTATCTCAATTTATCAATGCTATTTTTCAGTTTATCGGCAATACCGATTTATTAGTAATTTATTAGCCGATAAAGTGTGAAAAATTTAAAATCATAGTATATCAGTAAATTCACATCACAACTGACCCAAAAGCTGCCGAATGGCAGCCGCAACACTATAGCGGCACTACTGTTTAATTATATAGTTCCATCCCAGAAGTCCAACTCAAGACAATGTCCTTCCAAGAGGCTTGTAGTAAATCAAAGCCAAAGTTTGGTCAATCTATGCCAAGTGTTTTCACTATAACAAGACATGTGAAACTTGACAAAGAATCCATACGTCATCATAGTGTACCCTCACCATCTCTCCCAATGTGTAAACCAAATCCTAATGTGAAACTTGTTTCTAGATCACTTTATGTCACCACTGGCAAGTTCAAGTCCAATAAGTCCAACTCAAGGCGAATGTCCTCCTAAGGTGTTTTTTGTAAACCAAAGAAGCCAAAGTTTGGTCCATCCATGCCAAAGAGTTATCAATGTATGTAACTAGACTTGCATGTTCAATGTGCCTATCCCAAGCAAATATGTCTAAAGTTCAAGGTCAAGCATTTCTCAAATAGGGTTGTAGCCCTAGATCATTGCCAAAGTATTGGAGAGAAGGTCCAAGCCCAAATGGATATACATCTTTTCCATAAGTCAAGGCTTAGGATATCTAATAGTTTTTATATATTATTATATATATTTATTTCCTAGGATTTCCATGCTACTCCCTTTTATTAAAAAGGAAGTAGTTTTGACAATCTGCACATATATTTAAGAACTAATCAAAGTATCTTAAAATTTTACTTACACCTTCATTAAAAATAAGCAAAATATTTAATGCATTAATGCATTTATTATGAAAAAAAAGAAAAGAAAAGGTGGGGAGTAAAAGTAGAAAGTAGGTTTTGAATTTTACTAAAGTGACTTTCTTTTTTATATAAAAATTTAGTACTAGAATGACGTATTTTTTGATATAGATGGGGTAATATGATAGTATGTTGATATCATTTTTCCATAATTTAATTCTATATTTTATTTGATTTAGAATATTTATGTTAACTCGTATCCTTGCAAGAATGAACCTAATATAATCATTAATAAGTGGTCAACACTCAATACCGAAGAGTTAGATCATTAAGAAAATTGAGACATTTGTGTCCACAGGGCTACATCATGCCTAAAGGATGCCTCATGAGATGTTGTCAACTAAGAGAGGCATGCTTTCGTAGTAGGAAATTAGGGAGAGTAGCAATTTCCCCATACCCTTGTATGAGCTTTAAATAGTATCCTACAAACCATTAGAAACCGCATAATGATTGGGGTTCTAGCAACTCCGATCTCTGATTGATAAAAATCAACCCTTAGGTATACCAATACAATATTTCTAATAAGTAATTAACTTTAATTGGATTAATTTGACAAGAAACTACAGCTTAGCATTTTTTTAGTAAATACACTTTATGTATATATACACTTTGGTTTTTCACACACTAGACCATATATCATCAATCGATAAAAGCCAGGCTGTGGCATAAGAATAAAATCCTCAAAACCCTATAGGCTTTAAAATAATATATAAAGCATTATCAATCACTCTCAACAACCACCTTCCCACTCCATCATTGATTCAAATTCCCCCATCCCTTGCTATCCCTCACCATCCATGGTGAATAATGGCAAATGCCAAGATGGAGGCCGGAGAATGACAAAGAAAGTACAAAACAAAGAAAAAAAACATAAAGTTAAATTTGGTTAAGCTCTTTCTTAAATTTTGGGAAAAATCAGGGTTTCCACTAGTGTTAAACATTTGGGGAACGCAAAGCAACACCCTAAGGCCATTTGAAAGCTTCATAAATCTTGAATGTCAAGATAGGCAATGTTTTCACACCAATATAAATGCACTTATGAGGCTCTCGAGAGACAAAGAAGTTAATGCTCGCAAGAGGAAGTACATACCAACTCTTTGATTCATCAAACTTCAATGTACTAGGGATAGATACACGGGCAAAATTCATATTTCTTAAGGAGCCATATTTAACACTCCATTCAACTTAAATAAATAATAAAGTTAACAAAAGATCATATCCCAAGCAAGAATGCGAATATATATATATATAGGTGTAATACCCCGTTTTTAAAACTCTTATTTATAAATTAATAATCGTGTGTTTAATTATAATTAGAGGGTTTAATTTTTAAAAGTGTTATTATTTTCTAGATTATTTTGATGGTTTAAGTATAATTTTATTCAAGTTAAAATTTTGATAGAATTTAGATTATTTAATTTAATTCTAATTATACCCGTAAATCTTATTTTAAATTATTTTATTAATAATCTTTTGATCTGTAACCTAAAAATAATTTTCTAAAAATAGATTTTGATTATTTTACTTTTTCCAACCCTTTTTAAACTTACCCAAATTTGAATAAATTTTCCCAAACTATTTTTATATCCGATACTTTAATCTATCTAAATTAAATCTAAAACTAAGTAAATAAATTTCTATCCTATTAATTTACCCCTACTCTACCCTCTACAATGCCCTAAATATCTTTTCCAAATATTTTTTAATCCCATATGTCCATTTTATACACACATATGCACGCTACCATCACCTCCACAATTATACATACATACGCACGCCACACACTCAGCACTCTACCCAACCAACCAAACCTTTCCCCCCTTTGTTCCTTTTGGCTAACTCTCCCAGCAACTCCCTTCCTACCTCGTACAACAACCCTTGCCCAGAGACTCCAAAAAAACAAACCCCCCTTCTGCATTACACATACACACACACACACAACACCACAACAACCACCTTATCTGCATGCTCACCATATGCACACATACACCCAGCTCCCCGACCATTCCGCGCAGCAACTCCACCCTCGACCAGCTGCCGCCCTGCCTTCCTTGTAGCCACTAGCCTCTCGCAGCCCTTGTCCAGCACAGTGTCTAGCAGCCTGAGCAGCACCAACACCACCTTAGCCGAGCTATTCGTCACCCTCGACCCAGTAGAGCCCGTCACCCAGTCCCCTGCACCGTGCACCCATCTCCCTACCGCAACCACCTACCACCCTTGTAACTCTAACCCACTACCACTCTCCTCCAACTATGACCACCAATAGTCGCAACACCCAACCCAATGCCACACACGACAGCCGCCACACCCAACAAAATAGCCCATCGCATGCAACCACTACCCCTTCCTTTCTCTGCCCCTTCAATCCCCAGCTTTGCACCCCGACTGCTCGACACCCAGTGAAATGCCCCAAAAATTTCTAATTTTAAATAGTATATTTAAATTAAGTTTTATTATAATATTTAATTAAGTACAAATTATTTTATTAAAATAAAAAGAAATTAATTAGGACAAATTAAGAAGAAATTTATTACTATTTTAATTAGGAGAAATTTAGGTATTTTAGCTAATTAAGGATTTTATTTTAGAAATTAACTAAATAAATTATTTTATATAAAATAAGGAGGATAAAATAGTACCAAATTAATATTAATTTTATAAATAATTTAATAGAAGAAAATTAAGGTGTTTTGCTAATTAAAATAGAATTTATGGAAATTATTTTTAAAACCCCAAATTAGACTAAAAAGAGAATTTAATATTTTTATTAAATAAATATTTTATGTTATATACCCAAAATATTCTAATTAATTTATATAAACCCACAACCTTAAATTTTTCCTTTTTCTTTTTTTTTTCCTTTTCCTTTTCTTTTCTTCCTTTTCTTTCTTTCTTTCTTTCTTTTTCTTCTTCCGTGGTTGGGCCTGGACGCAGCCCAACCCACCTTTTCTTTCTCTCCCCGCGGCCTAGCGTTGTTGGCTACTCCTGCGTGCGCCCAAACGCGGTGTTTTGTCCATTTTAATGACGAGACGACTCATCTCGTTTAATGAAGTAGTAATCGGCGCCAACCGACCCGGTTCTCCTTTTTTCTTTCTTTTCCCAACCGACCGGTCCACCTCCTTTCCTTCTTCCTTCTTCATGCTTTCTCCTCCGTCGACGCCGCTACAGCTCAAGACACCAGCAATGGAGTCTCCAGCCATAGGGACTTTAACCGCCCGTTTCTTGGCTCATTGTATTCCTTTTTACTCAAGGAATAAATTGGCGTAACTCTCGTCCGTTATCTCTCGCCCATTTCTGCTCCCCAGCCTCGCGAAATTTCGAAGCAACCCAAACGATGGCCGATCAATTACTGCCACTGGCCACCCAAATTCTTGCACTTAATACCTTCCTGTCGAGCTTCAACAACCTATTATCTCATCTACCATCTATAAATAGCCTAATGGTAGGGATTTTGGATTTTTTTTCTTACCCGAAACCCTAAGTGCAAGTTGCCATCACCCTAACTTCAGACGCCGTTTCCACCACTGATAGCCAACCTCCGCGTCACCGCAACATCTCAAATTCTTCCCTGCAATCTCTTCTAGCTAACTAAGCTCTCCACTTCCTTCAATTCTTTTTGCACGAGCTTCCACAGTTGTGTGAAATCTCTTGCCCGTTTCGTGAAGATTTGTAACCCACAGCCTTTAAGCCCCCGTCCACCGCCGTTTCCGCCACTTCTACTGCTCTAGGAACCACCCAAAAAAGTTCCTCTAATCCTTCTCCACCAAACCATAACCTTCCTTTATTTTTCCCTCTACTCTTTTTCTCTTTTTAGGCATCTTTTTCCCTCTTAGATTACTTTTCCGCCCACCGCCGTGAACCACCACCGGTGCCGCCCATTCCCGCCGACTCAAGGTGAAACCCTAGACCTTCTTAGTCATTATTTACTATTCATTGTAAATTATTCTATTTTATGTTATTTATTAGTAGTTATTCGAATATAATAATTATTTCCTTACTATTAATATTATTATTATTTGATATAAAATTTATGCTGAATTGTACTTGCAGGGTAGAGAGTGGAAATAAAATAATTTTATTGTTAGTTTCAAATTTTAAGTTATTAATTGAATTATTATATGTTTATTATCATTCTTCTTCTTGTTATTAATATTATAATTATTAGAATAATTATTATTAACATTTAATTTATTATTCTGGAAAAGCTTAGGCCCTAATTTTGTATTAACATTCGCACTTATGTATTTTAGTATTATTATTTCTATTGTTCTTATAAACATTAATAATAATATTATCATTATCTTTATTATTTCAATATTATTATATATGTTATTAATTTTATTATTAATATTAATAAATAGTAAGTCATTATTTATAAGTAGGGTTGAAATCCCACTTTAAATTTTAAAGCTTATGTATTATTAATATTATTATTATTATTATCATTAACACTAAAATTTTTAGGTACGAAACTGACCAGCACCACCCCATCTACAGCCCTTCCCTTCTTCCCCTACACTCCAACTGAGCCACCCGACCAGCCCTTGTAGCTCTCCCTCCTCACGCTATGTGCATGTAGCGTGAGTGAGCGTGTGTGTTTTATAAAATTTTGGTGTGTGTATATATATAAATATATATATATATATTAATGTAAGGGTATTTTAGTAATTTTTAAAAAATAAATATTTTATTATTATAATTATTATTTTTCTTGATAGATATTAATTTGGTGATTTCGGTATTATTTTTAGGTACGAAAGGTTGATTAGTAGGATCCGATAACTTTAGTAGGATACCGCTATTTTTGTATTTTTACTAAAATTCAGGTAACCGTTACACCCTACTAAAATTATAAATATAGCGTGACAGTACATTAGGGTTTTTGGTGGATGAAATATGTTAAGCATGATTTATTTTGATATAATTATGTGTTAATTATTATTATCATAAAAATAGATAAAACGAGCATGTTATCTGATGTAAATTATGTCGGGTACGAAAGTACGATTAAAATGATTCTAATGACAAAAAAATAGTTTGTATGGTAATTATGTATAAAATAATAGGTTGAGCATGCTTAGAAATAATTATGAAATAATTATTATGGATGTGTGCCTTAGAGGCAATTTAGTTATATATTATGATATTTATCCTAAAAATCATGTCTAATGTGTATTAGCTGTCATTAAGCATGTGAGTATGTGTTTTGGATGGATTAAATGTGCGAAAAAGAATTTTATGTGCAAAATTATGTACAAGGGTAAAATGGTCATTTGACATATATGAGAATTTAAATCGCATAAGAAATAATTTTTTTGTGGTATTTTAGCCTTTTCATGGCAAATGAATAAATTAAAATGGAATTCGTATTTAAATAGATGATAACTTGGAAATGTTGGTCTTGAGGGTATTCTGGTCTTTTTCGGCCTAAAGTATCTAGATGTGAATAATTGAGCTTAGGATGGCCTTAGTATATTTTAATGTTGGCTTCGAACTTGACCTTGATTATTGGTGTCTCAGATGATTGGAAATAAGTAAGAACGGTTAAGTATGAGGATTGAATTTATCTTTATTATATGTGATTTCGTGGTCACCTTAATAAAATACTAATATTTAAAGTAAAAGACCTCGAGATTGGAAATGGTGTCTCCTAGGGGTCGCTACCCTAAGGACGTGGTGTAGCCCGCGATTGATATGGATTTTTGCTGGTGTGCCTTAGTGCCCCCGTTAAGCCCTACATCTTACTCTATTTTGTTCTACGGACTAATAAGGGGTATGCATACTTATGGATTAGGTGTCCTTGTCAGTAGGGTAGTTTGTTACCTTTGTGTACCAGTGCGACCAGGGTACCTTTGCGTCCTTGGGTTGATAGTCGGTAGGATACTGTGTTGCCTTGTTGCACTGGTATGATTGGAGTACATTTGTGTTTTCAGGTTGATTGATCTCCTTTCGAGAAAGTAAATAAAAATGAAAATGATATGATTTGATGGAAATCATGATTATCGGATTATTGTATTGTTTGGTAGCAGCCTTCATGCCTACCTGTGGTTTTGGTAGCAGCCTTAGTGCCTACCTGTGGTTTTGGTAGCAGCCTTCGTGTCTACGTGAGGTTTCGTTAGTAGCCTTCGTGCCTACCTGTGGTTTTGGTATTAGCCTTAGCACTTGGTACAATAATGGTATTTATGTAACATTCTCTCTATTCTAATTTTTGTAATCATGATATTAATTTAAGTAGCGTAATGATTTTAGCCTTAGCACTTGGTACGATAATGAAAGAAGAAACTGGACTTGTACCAAGTTTAGCGGTAACACCCTTTGTTTTTATTGTTTTAGATTCCGCGCTTAACTCTAGAAACAAAATTTTTCAGTAATAAACTTTGGGGTATTACAATAGGCCCATTTTGTAATAGGTGGATGTCTCAAAAATATAAAGCAGAAGGAAATAAGAAAAAAATGATAATAATACAAGAATGTAACAACCTGCAAATTATAAACTATATTAGTGAAGACAGAATCAACAGAGGATATAATTTACATGAGGATATTTAAAAATTTAGCTTCAATAGTAGCTCTTTAATTATGGAGTTTAATTAAGTCAGATATAGGTGATGTTTGTGTGCATATAACCAAGGAAAAAGACAGAAGCCCCATACCAGCTATTTTGTGCAATTTTGGGTACAAAATGAGATGACGAAAGTGGCCCCTAATCAAGTACAACTGCAGCAGATTTGTAGGGGAAAGATCAAGTACAAATCAGTACAATCATTGTACCTAATCATGCCCTTACAGCAGCTACTTATGCCTAGGATTACTTTTGCAGAGTTAAGGACCCTCAAGATCAATTGT
The DNA here is from genome assembly GCA_039764185.1 of Tamarix austromongolica. Taxonomy (NCBI): domain Eukaryota; kingdom Viridiplantae; phylum Streptophyta; class Magnoliopsida; order Caryophyllales; family Tamaricaceae; genus Tamarix; species Tamarix austromongolica. The sequence goes on from CM077817.1 coordinate 75,758,259, forward strand.
AAGGGGCATGGAGGGCTAGTTTGCGCAATGGCTGATTTATATTTTGGTTAAAATTAAACCAGCCAAGTTAGTTTGTCAAACTACTAGTTTGATCATAACCAAATCAGTCCTTTTAACTTTTAATTTAGTTAAATCGTAACTAAATAGAACCTAACACACTCTTATAAATATTGGGATCATTCATGAATGAAAAAGAATTGATTTGGCTGCCATTTCCTCTCAAAGCATGAAAATGACCTTCAAACTTGAGTGAAGAGTTTGATTCAATTTATCCTCAAATCTTACCTTCTTTATTCCAAGTATTGAAGTGATTGTGAGTAAATGATTATGGAAGGTCATTTTGTATCATATTTTTACTCTTTTTCCTCCTAGTTTCTTATTATAATTTTTGGGGGAAATTGATCCTAAAATTTGTATTTCATATGCATCCATCATGCAAGATGATATTTAAATAATAATAATAATCTAATCCAATCAAAATTCTAGAAAAGTTATTAAAGTAGTCAAATTTCTAGGAAAAAAAATACTATTGAAGCATTTGGATATTATACATTCAGTGATGCTCCACGTTTATCATCAGTTTGAAACCAATATTTTTACTATTTTTGATTATACATAAATGTTATATCTAACCTCCCCTCTCCTTAAAAAACACAATGGTCGCTGACCATGTACAAACTTCTTGCTCGCAATCACATAAATACTTTAGTTTTGTCAACTGATGACCTAAATCCATATAAAGGTTTTCATTCTTGCTTTTGTTTAAGTTTAGGTTGGGGATGGGTTTGGTTTTGAGGCACATCCATTCAATATTGGTCACTTGATCAGCTTGCAGACTTGTTTCAAACTATACAGGATCTGGGGAAACAAACAAATAGTACTTAGGATGATTATCAGACTGCTAACGCCATTTTCAGCCCTATTGACTAAACTTTTTGACAGAACTCACTTTTATTTCTTCTCTCCTAAGTCCTACCCCCCTACAATACAAGAAAAAATTATTTAACAATAGTGTTTAAGGCTTAAAGGAGTTAAGCAAAGTGATGAGCTTGATGAAGCATCACAATAAAATGTCTTTGAAACACAGGTGTCCAGCAAAATGTATACAGAGCAAAGTCAGGATGAATTATTTACTCACTACTTTCTCTCTGCACTCTGCTGGAGAGTATTTTCTGCATGTGAATCAATGAAGGCAATGCAGTTTCCTAAAATAGATAGAGCATAAAGAATAAGATGTTGTGTAAGCACACATCACTCAGAGGTGGCTGAAGAAAAATTGGTACGAAGTCGAAACCTCCACAACATCCACAACTACCATTCAAGCCAAGGTATTTAATGTTCTCTTGCCAGCAACATGCACAGCAACAGAGCCACCCATACTAAAAGAGACATCAGATATTGGAAATGTATAAATGACGGTAGAGGAATCCTCTTGGATATTGGATGACTGAACCAATTTAGACATCAGCTGACTGGTCAGCCAATAAAATTGCAAACACTCTATAGCTTTTTTACCAGTTCATTTGTTTCCAAGAATCCCAACATACTTGTATGTTTTCTTTTTATATCGAAAGATGCATAAGTCTGCTCTATAAATGTACCATTAACGAGTCATGGTATTCAAGTGTTCTCTGTTAAGACTTGTACAACAGACTGAAGAAAGTGGATCCATAGCTTCTTGAATAGATAAAATGGAGAACCCCACCCCCTCGAAAATAGAAGGAAAACAACCAAACGAGCCTATCTAACACAGAGCATTGCATTTTAATATACTAATGCCAATGGATGTTGTTGTTAATAATAACTACAACAACATCACGATTCAAGACAATTCCATTTACATATGTATACGTATCAATCATAAACATCCTAGCTTAAACCTGCAAATGGAAGGGATGAGTAAAGAGTAAAAATCCAATACATCTTGTGAATTAGGAGCATTAGCCATCCTTTTGCCCTCTTTTGTTCTTGTCCCTACCCAAATCCTTTTTGGAATTTGTGTACTTCAAAGTGATTTGGCATTTAATTTTAATACCTGTGGCCAACAAGCACAATAGCGGGAGCCGAATCTCCATACATTGTCTTTAGAACAACCAACATGTCATTGTATAAATCCTGCTAAAATATTGAGTTTTTCCAATAATGTTAACGAATTTGTACAGAGAAGTATATTCATTTGATTGATTCCCAACATTGTACTAATGTAGTAAATGCAAAAAAATATTTCACCTCAACAGATAGGTCTAGATCGTTAGCTGTTGTGGTTTTACCATGCCCTCTCAAGTCCATGGCTACAACTCTAGTTTTCTCCTTTGTTTTACTCGCTGACAGAGGAAATGACAACCTGGACAAATGAAGACGATACATCGGATTTATCGAGTTATGTACTACAAAATTCACTACCCTTGCAAGCCTGAACTTAAAATATTCATCACAGATATATCTCTACAAAAAGCTCTGCTACTGTGTGTACATTTCATTAATGAAAAGCAAGCTTCCTTTACACAGGTTATCATTCTATAAGCATAATAATAACTGCCGATAATGAAGCATAACTGGTGAAGGTAATCTTGTAACTCATTAGAAATGACAAGACATACACTAAAGGAATGCCATATTTTTGTAGTGATGCAAGGCTAATGGAAATATAGTAAGCAAAGGAATAACCCATTCATAGTAAGCAATTTAGGCTCCCCAATCTAAAAGTATAATATCTGCCCACTGGTCATGCATAAATCATCATCAATAGTCTCATTACAAGAAGCATGCAATGGCTTGTTTGGAATACCACATTAAGTATGGAAGTTCACTTTAGTACGTTCGCAATGACAAAGACATCCCAGTATGTAAGCCCAACAGTGACAAGATAGGCTGTATGTTGCAAGCAGCCTCACCTCCACTAGCTATCGGCTTATAGCCACCTAATTCTAAAGCTAACCAAAGAAACACTTTTAGAGGAAAAAAAAGTAGGAGGTAAAAGTTGTGTAAAAATAGAGTTCGACATACCATTAGTAGTATAGTAGTACTAGTCATAGGAGCAGTTAGCACAGCTATACAGAAAGTAATAAAGAAGTAGATACATTTACAAAATATAACAAAGCATACCAATAAGGAAATAATGACAGAGATAATAATACTAAATAGATAGCACAAGAAAATAAAAAAACTAGCTAATAGATAAATGAGAAAATAAAGAGAGCAACTCGGTAAACTAAGAAACCAAAGAACTAGGAACCTCTACATACCAGATATATGAAATGTACCACACTTAAATTCCTAGGCTAGAAAGATATACGATTTTTTTTAACAAACCCTAAATATTAAACCTCCTCCAAAGGTGCACACTCAATTAACTAATAGACCGGAATATTAAACTCCAAACATTTTTGTTGACTCAATTAAGCCCAAAACAAAAACAGTGAGAATTTCTTTCCTTAGTGTTGAAGTTGGCTAAAAAAGAATATAGCTGACATTTGAAGCAAATAATCAAAAAATGTATCTAAAATTTGAAATCTGTTGTAAATATTATGAGGCAAGCTGAACAAAGAGTTATTCACCTTTTCTTTCTTCAATTTTTCATTTCAATGTAGCCAGGTTGATACCAATCTATGTTACCATTCCTCAAGCCTGTTCCAAAAACAGAAAAGAAAGTAAAAAGGAAAGATGATATAAAGAAGTTGCCGAGTGCAATTACTAATAATTCTACTATCTGTTTTGAAGCTACCTTTTTAAGTAGTCAAGCTATTCACAGAGAAATAAAAAATATGACATAAAGAAGCAATAGACTACAACTACTAGGATTCCTACTACTGGTTTCAACTTGCAGACCACAATAGTGATTCGATATACCAAAAATACACAAAAATTCCATGAAGCTGAGTATAGCAATAAAACAAATAAATAAATAAAATCACATGACCAATATAAATGCATTTTATATTAGTTTAAGCAGTAGTTTCTAAACTGCCAATAGTAACAAAGTTTTAGTGCCCAGAAGCAATTAAAATTGAACACTCCAAGACAAAAAACGTAAAAGACAGATCTGCCAATACTGGACTTTCCACTTGTGAGCATGGATGGGAGATGACAGAAAAGAGAGACCTGGTTGGAAGTAGCTGTAGCTACTCAAGCTATTAAAAGGTGGTGGCTCGGCACACAAGTGTGCATGGCTTTCATGACTATCACTAAACTAGTCCAAAGTAGAAGGGTTATGGGCCTTCATGCCTTTGTTGGGGTGTCCCACATCAGGTAGGATTCAGCTAAATGAGGAGGTTTGTCCCTATCCCAGCATCAAGCTCTCTTGTGCCAGTTTCTAAGGAGGAGGTCAAGGCAGCCCTATTTAGCATCTATGACTCTTAAGGCGCCCAGAGTGGACGGTTTTCCTTCAGGATTTTTCAAGAGCTCTTGGGACATTTTGGAGTAAGACTTATAACATTTCATAGCCAGTTTCTTTGCAGAAGAATAGTTCCCGTCATTGAGCTATTTAGTGTACTGTCTTGTAAAAGGTCTATAATCACCAATCGTGTTGTCCTATCTTATAAAAGGCGTATAGTCACCAACCACCATTTTATCTTTGGCTCACAAAGTGGATAATCTGAAGGTCGTTGGTCACTATAGACCTATTGATGCATATGAGAATAAATTGGGTCAAGCTCAGGGAGGTAGTAGATTTAGGGTGATTACTACCGAAAAGATAAAGATAGGAAGGAAATGGGTAGTTATTTGACCTATGAGAACCTCTCAAGATCAAATATTCAGTATCACCATTCAAGGTTTATACCCTTGGAATCAAGAAAACAGAATTTTGTGGGTTTAAAATAGAATTCTCACTTGAAGGGAGGGCTCTCGATTTCTCCAGATAAATATAACATCCAAAGATTCCTTCATTCAAAATATAAGCTCAACACTTCTAAGGGTGTGTCAACCCTTTTGCAAGCTAACTTACTAACTTATAATACTAATTTAGTTGAAATCAAACTAGGTAGTTATCTAATAGATAGAAAACTAACTTGTTTGATTCAAAATTGAGAACAATTATGGCATGTCTGCCCTTACTTTTCTGCAATGTTAGCTGTTGTTGTATCAGTCTTTTTCCTGACTCTTATACCACCATTTTTGTGCCCAAATATAAACAAAAGTTTGGCTAAGACTATTTCTAATCTGCTGCCAGTGTTATGTCAGATCTGTGGGCTGCTGCTGGCTAAAAATGATAAGCCAGATTTAAGCCACAAAGGTGATGGCTTGAATATGGCTTTCTGCATGGCTTAATGGCTCACAATTTAATTCATTAATTTTGTAATAATTAGAAGGAATTTTTTATTCTTCTTTTTAGGAAAAATTAATAAGTAAATTATGCTCATTGGTGGTAGATGTTAATATCAGCCTCTCCAGTTTGTCGAGGATGATACTGATGGGCCTGTGGTGAAATACAACTATATAAGGAGCAGTAAGAAGGCCTTCGAGAATGGGAGTATTGGGCATCAGGTGGGATTTGGGCATCAGTTGGCCTGGGGGTAGGGAGTTAGTTGTTGGCAATATTGAGTCACTAGGTGGGGAATTCTGTTAGGCAGGTTGCTACATATAATTAAATATCGATCCCGATATGTAATATCGGCTGATATTTATCGAATTTAGGGTTAGTCGATACGCGAAATTAGCGATACATTAAAGTTTTAGAAATTCACGTGTTTATCAGTAATATATCGGTTATCGGCCGATATTTTCTAATATTTTACCAATGTATACCTATACTTGTCGATATTTGCTAATATTTATTGTGAAAAAAAATCACATTGCGACAACTACGATATATAAAATATCATTTGTGATACAGCGACCACAACCGCAAACGAGACTGCGATCACGGTTTTATTGCTTGGGGTGTTATCGTAGCTAGGTAGCCAAAGGGGGAATAAAAAGGGAGGGAGGCCTGAGAAGAGAGGCGGATGGTAAGAAGAGAATTGGGAGGCCACAGGTCCTCGAATTTCTAGTGTATTCTCCTACATTTTTTCCTTCATTTGACCAAATACTATTTGTAATATTGATTGGTTTTGACTTAACAATGATTTTGTAACATTTGAATTTACGTACTTTGTTCGGCTATTAAAGAGGGTAAAGGAATAAAATTTTATTTTTTTACTAATGTGTTAAAAAAAATGTCTTTTGTAGTTAATATATTTTCTAATAACATAAAGTTGGAGCTCAAATATATAAGCCCTTAAGAAAAAAGGCCATAAAAAAGTCAGTATGTTAATCCTTAAACAAAGTGGCCATCAAGCTTAAATATGTTAGCCCTCAAATAAAGAGGTTTTCAACAAAGATCAATACATAAGCCCTCAAAGAATGGGTTCTACAAGCTCAAATATTGAAGCCCTTAAAAAACACATGTCAACTAACTTCTAAGCCCTCAAAGAGGCCATTGACCATTAAAGATGGGCACACATGGTGAGATGAAAGACTAATGCTCTTTCACTTCCTAAGCTAAAGGCTCTATACATAAGCCCTCAAGGAGGTCATTGAGCATAAAAAAATAGGCACACATGGTGATATGCACTAATCCCACGGCTCTATATATAAGCTCTCAAAGAGGATGTCGAAGATTAAAGATGGAAACACATAGTGAGGTGAAAGAATGATGTTTTTTCACTCACCAAGTCTAAAGGCTCTATACATAAGCCCGCTTTGCTAGCTTTCAGACCATTAGCTATAGTCCTAGAATTATCCTACCCTTATCCTCAACCCTATTACAACCTTAATAAGACCTCATGATTTTCTTAAAGTGGTGGAGAATGAGAATGTGTGCAAGCATATGGTCGATCATTATCGGACTGGAGAATTTTGAGCAAAACAGTTACATATCTAAAATACATGAGTACAAAGTGCTTACATTTTACAAAAGAGAGGAAACCTACGACCTTATTTAACCTTTATCTCATAAGGATGAGCATCTACACAATCTAGAACCATCTTAGAGTGTCATGATAATTCTGATTTGAGAGTCTGGACAAAAGAGTTTTTACGACTTTATTTTCTTTTTCCTACTATTAACGCTTGTAGTATAGGTCAATCTTGCAATTGTATGTCTTGTTCGTGTAGTTTTTCCTATCGTCCAAGGCTATGATCACCTTTTGTTTCCTTCGTTTTCTTTCTATTACATGTATGTTTGCTTACAAGCAAAGGATAAGCATGGGGGAGTTGATAAAGTAAATATTTTCTATATTTTCACCTTGCTTTGCCTTCATTTTAAGACTTTATTTGGTCTGTAATATATATTTTTATTATGGTTCAAGTTTATAGTTCGCACTAAATCTTTATAAAATTATAAAACAAGTTAAATAAATATTTATAATCACTTGTGACCTAAGAATATAGCTTATTTTACCATATGATAAGACTTTGAAATTTTGACCTAAGACACCTTCTAATTAATAGTGACATCATGGTAATGCATAGAAAAAGGTGCATCAAATCATAAAATGGAAAGTTCTTTTACAAAAATTATCCAAAAATTCTTAAATAACAAAATACTATATAAAAAATTGGCAAAAAATATTAATTTTATAGTTTATCAAAAATTGTTAGAAGTTTCAAAAATTTAAAGGAGCTTAAATAACATTTAGAAGCCTAAAATCACGAGGGTATACCATACTCATGTTAATTAGTTTATTAAAATAACTATAGAAGTTGTTAGGTCTAATAGGCTTTCAAAGTGGACACCACATGTTTTTATACTTACCAAATGAGTGCTATTGATTACAACAAACCATATGAGTAGGTGTTTATTTTTCACAATGAAAAAACAATTTCAGTGGGTATTTGTTGTTTATATTGAACTTAGATGACATTTCACACATCACATAACATTACATGTCATCATTTCGTGGCATTAGGACTTACATATATTTGTTACAATAAAATATCATAACTAACACAATAAAATCCTAATTAGTGCATAGTTGTATTTGAACTTCCAGCCAACCATTCCTACGTTGCATGTTGGTCGTTACAGGTCTAAACTTCCACATCTTCAAGCTTGACATATATATTACCAAGCCTAGCGTTGGGATCTTGATCTTGCACAATTCTATTATTATGGCTCATTATCAAAGAAAGTGATGTAGGATGAATAAACACCTTCAAGAATGCCAAGAAACATCTTAAACATATCCAAGAAACATGTTTACATGTAGGAACAAGGATGCTTCAGCATCACTCATAGTTCTTTGTATCTTCATAACTTTTTCCATGCAAACCTACTAACACTTGCATATTTAAAGCAACAGGTCAAAGCGTGTATAAGAAATTTTGGATATTGATTACTTTGTAAACCTACTAACATATCGGTTAACACCTTTAGTTAATAATGAAATAAATGACAAGCTAAAATACAAAAACAATAAACAAAAGTGATTAGTATATTAAACCTAACATATATTATCAAACATATACAACAAAATTTTCAACAATTGGACAAAATAACAAAAAAATTCACAAAAGTAGTAAATAAATGGAGAAAAATAAAATAGGGTGAGGGGTTGTAAGAAGTTAGTTGAGAGATGTGCTCCCTTGATGATATTAAATACTAAATAACTTATAAATTATATGTACAATTAAAAAAATTCTAAATAAAATGGCAAAAAAAAAATGGCATCAATAATTGTGTAAAGGTTCCAACAATTAATTTGTATTAATTTATAGAATAAGAACTAGAGGTTGAAAAATTTATAAAATAAAGGACATACATGATAAAGTGAGAGAGTAAAATAACAAACTTAATGTACATCTAACCTAAATACAAGCACCCCAATGTCTATTATTACGCTAAGATTGCATAATTATAATAATATCTATAAGGGTAATCAATTACAATAATAAATATTTCTATCATAAATATAATTACTAAGATTATCATAACGATAATAATTACAAAACTATCAATCAGTGTTAATTATTAAACTTAATATATTTATAAATAACTTAATATATTCATAAATGTTAAAATATTAATTATAACTTAATATATTACTAAGATTATTAATTATTAACTGGATAAACCCCAACTAAATTAGAAAGTCAATGCTAATTAAATTTGTCTGCTTTGTTTCCAAATCAAATTTCAAACTTGACCTATTTTAGCTCTTAAGTAACCTATTACACATGTTGCATATCTAACAAATCAGTTAGACGTTTAGCTAATAATGAAATAAATGACAAACCAAACACACAAAAATAATAAATAAAAGTGATGAACAGACTAAACCTAACTGACAATGTTTAACTAATAAAACAAAGTTTTTCAATAATTAGATAAAATAAGAAAAAAGAAACACAAACATAAAAAGAGAAATGAAAAAAATAATATAAATTAGGTGAAGATAGGCATTAGAAAAGTCAATCATGAGCTATGCTCCCTTGATGACGTTAAAGAATATATAACTTATAAATTGTATACACACACAAAAAAAAGCCAAGAGAAATGACATCAATCGTTATCTTAAGGTTTCAATAATTAATTTATAAATTAATGATTAGAGGTTGAAAATAATTACAAAATAAATGACAAGTACGCTGGAGTGAGAGGAATTAAAATTAAAAACTTAATGTACATCTCAACTAAATACAAGCACCCCCAATGACTATTATTATATTAAGATTGTATAACTACAATTATATTTATAATTATAATCAAATCCTATAATAAATATTTCTATCATAAATATAATTACTAAGATTACCATAATGATAATAATTACAAATCTATTGATCGTTATTAATTATTAAACTTAATATATTTATAAATATTAAAATAATAATTATACTTTGTCAATTTAATAAACTCCAACTAAATTAAAAGGTCAATGCTAATTAAATTTTTCTATTTTATTTCCAAATTAAGTTTTAAACTTGACCTATTTTAGTCCCGAAGTAGCCTATTACACATGTCACATGTCTAACATATCAGCTAAAACTTTAGTTAATAATGAAATTAATGACAAACCAAAAACACAAAAATAATTAACAAAAGTGATCAACAGACTAAACCTAAATTATTTTTAATGATAAAATAATGAGCTATGCTTCCTTGATGACATTAAAGACTACATAACTTGTAAGTTGTACGTACAAAAAAAATACTAAATAAAAATGTTGACAGAAATGGCCTCTATCATCATCTTAAGGTTTCAATAATTAATCTATATTAATTTATAAATTAAGGATTAGAGGTTGAAAATAATTACAAAATATATGACAAGTATGATAATGTGAGAGAAAATAAACAAGCAAACTTAATCTATAGCTCACCGACGTATAAGCACCCCAGTAGTTGTTATTATATTAAGATTATATAATATAGTTATTAAGATTAAGATTATCCTAATGATAATAATAGTTACAAAAAGCTGGTTATTTATTATTATTATTATTACATTAAAAAATATGACAATAAAATTATACTTTGTCAATTCAATAAACCAAAACTAAATTAAAATGTCAAAACTAATGAAAAGTGTCTATTTTTGTTCCTAATTAAAGTTTAAACTTGACCTATTTTAGTCTTTAGGTAATCTATTACGCTTGTTCCATAACTCACATATCGGTTAATAACTTTAGTTAATAATATAATAAATACAAACCAAGTGCAAAAAAAAAAGTGATCAACCAACTAAACCTAATTCATATTGTCAAACAATTATTGGGTAAAATAACAAAAATATGGTAAACAATAATGTAGGCATGGAGAAAAAGACAGAAATTTGGCAAGGACATGGTATGGAGAAGTTTTTTGAAATTTGTGTTCCCTTGATGATATTAAATATTGAATAACATATAAATTATTTGTAAGATAAAAAAAATATACTAAATAAAAAGGTTAATAGAAATGGCATCAATCATGGTAGGTTTCAATAATTATTTTATTATATTAAATCATATGATAAAGTGAGAGAAATTAAAATATCAAATATAATGTACATTTCACCCATAAACAAGCACCCCCATTATGATTATTATTATAATATTTATTATAATTATTATTATAATTAATTTCTTTCTAAATTAAAGATTAGAAAATATTTATTAAATCATTGACAAACATGATAAAGTGGGAGAAAATGAAATAACAAACTTAATGTACATCTCACCTACATACAAGTACCTCACTAGTTATTTCTATATTAAGATTGTATAATTACAATTATATTATTAAATATCATAAATACAGTTATTAAGATTAAGATTATCGTAATGATAATAATTATTAAAAAAATACTGATTATTTTTTTCATATTAATATTAATATATTCAAAAATATGAAAATAAAATTTTATTTTGTTAATTCAATAACCTCAACTAAATTAGAAATTAAAAAATAATTAAACTTGTCGGCGCTACTTCTTAATCCAATTTTAAACATGACCCATTTTAGTCCTTAACTAACCTATTATGCATGGTCCATAACTAATATATATGTCAACAACTTTAGTTAATAATGAAATAAATGACAAATAAAACTCACAAAATACAATAAACAAAAGTGATCAAAAGACTAAACCTACCTTATATTGTCTAACATATAAAATAAAGTTTTTAAACAATTGAAAAGAAAAAAGGCAATAAAAAGAAGAGAAATTGAGAAAAAGAAGAATAAATTAGATGAGGATAGGGGTTCGAGAAGTCAATCGCAAGTTGTGCTGCCATGATGATATTGAATACTAAATAACATAAACAAATTGAAAAATAAAAAATAATATAATGCTAAATAAAAGGATTAATAGAAATGATATCAATCATTATGCTATAATTGAAATTAATTACTAAAATAAGCATCCTATCATAAATATAATTAATAAGATTAAGATAATCACAATGATAGCAATAATAATTACATAATTATTAGCTTTTGTTATTTTTTTAAAATTAATGTATTTTTAAATATGAAAATAATAACTATACTTTGTCAATTAAATAAACATCAACTAAATTAGAAAGTCAATACTAATTAAATTTGTCTATCTTGTTTCCTAACCAAATTTGAAACTAGACCTATCTTAGGCTTGAAGTAAACAATTACACATGTGACAGCTAACATATTAGCTAACAACAATAGTAAATAATGAAATAAAGGGCAAACCAAACACACGAAAAGAATAAACAAACTTGATCAAGAAATTAAATCTAACTTTTGCTTTCCAACACAAAAAATTAAGATATTTAATAGAGAAAAAAAACAAGAAAAATAAAAATTAATCGGGTGACTATAGTGCTAGGGAAGTTTGTAGGGAGTTATACTCCATCTATGACATTAAATAGTACATAAATTATAAAATATAGTTATAATAAAAATAATAAAGTACAAGATAAAAATGTTAACAAAAATGACATAGTTTAATAATTAATTTAAATTAGATTACATATTTCAATATATATAAAATAACTAAGATATATGATAAATAAAAGAAATTAAAATAGCAAACTTTATTCCATCACACATAAATAAAAGCACACAAAAAATATTATTATATTTATATTGTATAATAAAAATTATATTTATAACTGTAATAAATTATTATATTAAATTTTACTATCATAAATACATTTATTAAGATTAGGATTATCATTAAAATAATAATTATGAAACTATTGGTTGTTATTAATTATTAAAATTAATATGTTGATAAAAAGAAAAAATTAAATATGGTACGGCTAGAGGCTATATTAAACACTAAATAAATTTAAAATATATGTACAATAAAAATTAATAAAAATTAATAAAACATTAAATAAAAAGGTTAATAAAAATGGCATTAATCATTATGTTAAGGTTTCATTAATTAATTTATAAATTAAGGATTTGAGGTCAAAATTTTTTATTAAATAATTGAGGCACTTCATAGAGTGATGGAAAATAAAATAGCAAACTTGATGGGTAAAAAATAAAGTCTTGCTTGGCGTTGTTGTTCTAAAACCTTAGAACAACCGAAAATACATGAAAGAAATGGGGAGGATTTCGGAGGATAAAAATTGATTCCTGGTAACCCCTTGAATTAATACCTGCAAGAGCCACCAAAGGCATCGCAAGATGTTCAAACTCTTACACCAAGAGAATGAAAGAGGAAGAATCTCGATTTTGAGAGAAAAATATGCACCCAAAGGTTGGGTTTCTCTCATTCTGTTATACCCTAAAATTTTGCTTAGCCTCTTGTGAGTGTTGTAAAACCCCATCAATATCATGTAGGGTGCCAATTCTGCCTCTAGCTTGTCTGTTTTTGATTCTTGAGTGAAAATAATGGACATTTTCATCCACTTTTTGAATATAAGTGATTTTTGCCCTCTGGTAAGCAGATTGAAGCTCAATGTTTCTCAGTTTCTGATATTCCTTAAGGAGTTGTTTCTCCTCATTCTGCAGAACTGTGTTCATGGGCTGGTTCATCAGTGATTCTTGAACTCCTTTCAACCTTTGGTAGCACTCTGAGATCCTGTCTGTAATCTTGTTGTATTTGGAGAAGTGCATCTGGTTTAATTTCTTTTTCAGCATCTTGAGCTTCTGTACCAGTTTAAGCATATGGCAGCCCTGCAGGGGGATGTTCCAAACATCCTGAACAATGGAGAAAAAATCAGGGTCTTCAACCCAGCAATTTATAAATTTAAAAGGTTTAATCCCTGGATGATCATGTTGCTGTATCTTCAGGCAAGCAGGGGCATGGTCTGAAATGCCTGGTTCAGAGAAATGAGCAGTGGCAGTGATTAAGCTCTGCATCCAGAGGGCATTAACCATGATCCTGTCCAATTTTACCCAAATTTTTTTGTCTGCATCCTATTTATTATAGACCAAGTATAGAATTGGCCTGTATAAGCAATATCAGTCATATTAATGTGAGAGAGACAGTCATTGAATGCTGCAATTGCATTCAGGTCAGGATAGGCATAGCTGATCCTTTCATCCACAGCTCTGACCACATTAAAATCGCCCATACAAACCCAAGGAGATTGGACATTTTGTCCAATGTCTATCAAAGTCTTCCAAAGATCATTCCTGTCATTTGCATCATTAGCAGCATAAATAAAGGACACCATAAATCTGTGAGAGTCTGTGGTGATCTCACGATGGATAAGCTGGCTTGATTTGTAAGTAATTGAAACATTTTTTTTATTCTTCTTCCATAGAACCTATATTCTGCCATTAGGGTGGCAGTTGTAATTTTCTGAGTATCCATAATCACCCGGTTTTTTAATGATTTTCCCCATTTTATGGCTTTTGACTCAGGTTTCCAAAGCAGCCACAGTATCTACCTTATTTTTCTACAAGACCTTTTTAAGTTCTTGCTGTTTCAGAGGGCAGTTACACCCTTTGATATTCCAGGACATGATGATCATGAGGGGATGAGGGAGGGAAAAACCTTACCCTCAACACAATCCACACGAGTGCTAGGATGTCCAGCCATATCAATCTCTGATTCCCAATCATCAGGTATGCCTTCCAGGATACCAAACTTGTTAAAAGAGTCAGCTTCCATCAGATCAAAGGGGAGGGACTTATGGACCAGAGGTGTGTGGAAGATGGGATCACACTGAGAAGGGGCAGTGGGGGGTTTAGAGGGATTAGGTTTAGTTTGTTCAGGCAATGGGGGAGGGGCTTGGACAGTAGGGGAAGGCACATGATCCTTGGGGGGCTAATTAGGAACCCACTGCTTGTTCATCTTGCACTTGGATTCATGGTGGCCCAATTTTTTGCAGTTAGAACAGAAGAGAGAGACCCATTCATATTGAACCTTCTGCACCACATCCCCAAAGGGGGAATGGAGGGCAAGTTCCCCCACTAAATGCTGGAAGACATCCACTTCAATGAGTCATCTAGCAAATCCTATTCTGGATTTGGAGGAGGTTATTTTATCAACGAACAGAGGTTTTCCTATGGCACAAGAAATTTTGCTTAATGCTTTAGAGGACCAGAAACAAGGATCAAGGCCAGGGAGGAGGACCCAAACAGGAACAACATGGTTTGCATCCAGATCAACATCTATATTTGGGTACCATTTCTTAAGGATGAGAGCTTTGTTCCCAATTGCCCAAGGACCCTCTCTGAGAATGGTGTCCCTATCTGCCTCAGAGTTGAATCTGAAATAGAACCACCTTTTTCTATGGTATAACACTTGGGGTCTAGCTATCATTTTCCATTTAGCATCCACATGGAGGAGGATTTGGTCCAGAGTCGTTGAGCTGCCAATAATTCTTCCTACTAGGGTATTATTCCAGTATTTAACCTCATCAATAATTTCATCTAATTCAATGCACACAGAGCCATCAGAAGCAGCATTATCAACAAAGTTCAATGGAAATCCCAATTTGTCAGGGGACGGGCCATTAACCACAGCAGCCCAAGAATTACCTTGCATTACAGAATGAATTGGAGGGGGTTGGGCAATATCTCGAGGAGGGTTACCAGGAAGAGGGGCATCATACTGATCGAATCCTAGAGCCTGCAAATAATCTAAAATGGAGTGCTTAAAGATTGTTCGAGGCGATACCTTGTTCTGAGCTGCAAATTCAGATGGCAGAAAATCCCCCAAGGTCGACTGGGTTGGTTGATTCGCATATGGCCGGGTTGGAAATTGAGTGTCTTCTGAGGGTCGACTCCTCACGAAATTGGTATTGGTATGAGAGGAATTCATTGGCGAACTAGGTGAAGGATGCGGTTGTTTTGGCGGACGACCTCGAGGCTTAGCCATGGAGGTAGGTGGTGGCAATGGTGAACGTTAGGTTGAAGAGAACATTCGCCACCAGAACTTCCCGCTCTCGCCACAACTTTTTGAAACTTTAATCGAATCAGAAATCTGTGACGCAGATAAATCATATTTTGTAACCCAATATCAAATCCGCTGAAATTACCACTAATCCTATCTATTTTGGCTAATCCAAAATAATCTAAGCTAATCACCAACCTTTTCTTTTTTCTCTTTCTTCTTTTTCCTCCTTTCTTCCGTTAGCCTTGTTGTAAAGCTTGACTTTGGTTTTTGCAACTTGCAACTTGCCTTGCTTCTTGCATGTGTGTTCCTTCTACCACTTGCACCATCTCCCATCACCTCTACAGAATCCACCATCATCCATCACCCTCTTCTTCTCCTCAAGTTTCCGATCTACACACCACCCATGTAGGGCCTTCATATTTTTTTTTTCATTTCCACGCAACATGCTCGCACACACCATCATCATCTCTGGTGAAGGGCCTTCCTTTCTCACCCAACACTACACCCCCTCGTGCCCTTATGCTGCTACCATCTCCCTTGACTGCCTCCCTTGTATGCTCTTCATTTTCCTTTCCACCGATCACACACCCCACACACGCACATAAATACATATACACTTCACTCTCCTTCCTTCCTCTTTTATCTGTGTCATTTCTTGCCCACACTCTGTCCAAAACAGCCTACACGAGTTTCTTCTTCTTCCCTACTCCCTTTCTTCTTCCTATGCAGTCCTATCGTGTTTTGCACGACCAAGACACCTGCATCACATGAAACTACTCAATTTCAGTTATAATGAAACTACTCCCTTTATTTTTAAAACTAATCTAAATTTCTAATAAAACTAGTTGTTTCATTATATGAAACTAATATAAAATTACTCATTTCATCATATGAAGTTATAATTCCTAAAAAATAATCTTTATTTCAGTATATTAAACTAAAATAACTTTCTAATGAAACTATTAAATTACTTTATTCAAAATTGTTTGTTATTATATTATTTATCCGAGCTACTATCATAAGTTATTTCCATCATTCTTTTGCAACTATCGATCCTATGGATATATACAAAAACATAGTTATTATGGCTTTGTCACTAGTGGAAGATTTTTATTTATGTCATTAATAAATATCAAACTTGAGACGCTCATGATGTGACCTTATGCCGATATCACTTTATCATTGAACTCATGAAAATTATGACAACTAGAATAGCTTGTTCGAACTTCAATAACTAATTTTTCATGTTATCAAATAATTTGATGTAGTATCGATGTTGTATAAATTATTACACATGAAAATTAGGATTATTACATGGTAGTTACATATTGTAAAGTTTCTCATTAATCATAATACTCAAAAATAGTATAATTTTTAAACATATGAGCTAGTATTGCAAATGGAAAATTGGTGTCATAATATTTTTGTTGTTCATCATTCCCATAATTATTTACTCCGTCTAACGATTTCAAGGCATCATTAAAGAATGGAGTCCAAACCACATTCCAAATTCATTTAACTGATTATTTTAATCTCTAAAACTCTATTAAATTTATAAAGAAACAACTTTTTTTAGTATATCAAACTACTCAAAATTTGTAATGAAACTACTCATCTGAACCAATGAAACCACTTTAAGTTTCAATTTGTCTGTTTTGTTTCCAAACCAAACTTGAAAATTGACCCATTTCAGTCCCTAAGTAACCAAACACACAAAAATAATAAACAAAAGTGATTAATAAACTTGAACCTAACATAAATTATCTAACATATAAAATTAATTTTTTCAATAATTGGATAAAATAATAATAAAGAAACAAAAACATAACAAGAGAAATGAAAAGAAAAAAGATAAACTAGGTGAGGATAGACTTTAGAAAAGTCGATCATGAGTTATGCTTCCCTAATGACATTAAATACTATATAACTTATAAATGGTATATACAATAAAAAATAATAAAATACTAAATAAAAAGATTAATAAAAATGACATCAATCATCGTCTTAAGATTTCAATAATTAGATTTTATTAATTTATAAACTAAGGATTAGAGGTTGAAAATATTTACAAAATAAATGACAAGTATGATAAAATGAGAGAAAATAAACGTGCAAACTTAACGTACATGTCCCAAACAATAAATACTATAAACCAGGTTTGGAGAAGTCCACTGAAATTTATATTACCTTGACAATATTAAATATTAAATAACATATAAATTGTTTGCAAAATAAATAAACAAAACTAACTAAAACATTTAATTGAAATAACATTAACTATGGTAGGTTTCAATAATTAATTTATTATATTAAATAATGTGGGAGAAATTAAAATATGAAATATAATGTACATCTGACCCACAAACATGTAGCCCTATAATTAATATAACTATATTTAGATTGCATAATCACAACTATATTTATAATTTTAATCAATTATTAAAATAAATATTACTCATAAATATAATTATTAAGTTTATGATTATCATAATGACAATAGTAATTGGAAAACAATAGGCTATTATCAATTATTAAAATTAATATATTAATACCTATCAAAATAATCATTTATTTTTATCAAATCGATAAACCTCAACTAAATTAGAAAGTCAAACTAATTAAATTTGTCTATTTTGTCTCCTAATCAAAAGTTAAACTCGACATATTTCAGTCCACAAGGAATCTATTATGCGTGTTGCATAGAAAACATGTCAATTAACAACTTAATAATGAAATTAATGACAAATGAAACACACAAATCCAATAAATATAGGTGATCTATAGACTAAAACTATATTATATTGTCTAACATATAAATTAATATTTTTCAATAATTTGATAAATTCATAAAAAATGCATAACATAGAAGAGAAATTAAGAAAAAGAAAATGATATTGAATGAGAATAGGAGTCTGAAAAATAAGTTAGAAGTAGTGCTCCCAATGACATTAAATACTAAATTACTTAAAAGTTATTAAATAAAGGAAGTGAAAGAAATTAAAATAGCAAACTTAATGTACATCTCACCTACATATAAGCAATCCAATAATTATCATTATATTAAAATTGTATAATAACAGTTATATGTATAATTTAAATCAATTATTGTAATAAATATTCTTATCACAAATATTATTAATAAGATTAAGATTATCAAAATGATAACAACAATTACAAAAATATTGATTATTATTACTTTGTAACATTAATATATTTATAAATATTATTAAATAAACCTCAACTAAACTAGAAAGTCAATATTAATTAAATTTGTTTATTTAGTTTCCTAACTAAATTTGAAACTTGACCCATTTTAGGCATAAAGTAACGTAGTACGCATATGGTATAGCAAACAAATAATTTAGCAACTTAAGTAAACAATAAAATAAATCATAAACCAAATGCACAAAAACAATACACAAAACTGATCAACAAACTGAACCTAACATACATTATCTAACATATAAAACAATGTTTTTCAATAATTGGATAAAATAATAATAAAGAAACACAAACATAACAAGAGAAATGAAAAAAAAGAAGAAGATAAACTAGGTGAGGATAGAGATTAGAAAAGTATATCATGAGTTATGCCTCCTTGGTGACGTTAAATACTATATAACTTATAAATGGTATATACAATAAAAATAATAAAATAATAAATAAAAAGATTAACAAAAATGACATTAGTTATCGTCTTAAGATTTCAATAGTTAGATTGTATTAATTTATAAATTAAGGATTAGTGGTTGAAAATATCTACAAAATAAATGACAAGTATGATAAAACGAGAGAAAATAAACAAGCAAACTTAATGTACATCAAACAAACATTAAATACTATAAACTAGGTTTCGAGAAGTCCGCTGAAATTCATGTTACCTTGACCATATTAAATATTAAATAACATATAAATTGTTTGCAAAATAAATAAACAAAACTAAGTAAAAAGGTTAATAGAAATAACATTAACTATGGTCGGTTTTAATAATTAATTTATTATATTAAATAATAAGTATAATAACGTGGGAGAAATTAAAATATCTAATATAATGTACATCTCACCCATAAACATGCACCCCTATAATTAATATTATTATAATTAGATTGTATAATCACAACTATATTTATAATTTTAATCCATTATTAAAATAAATATTACTCATAAATATAATTATTAAGTTTATGATTATCATAATGACAATAGTAATTGGAAAACAATAGGCTATTATCAATTATTAAAATTAATATATTAATGCATATCAAAATAATCGTTTATTTTATCAAATCGGTAAACCTCTACTAAATTAGAAAGTCAAAACTAATTAAATTTGTCTATTTTGTTTCCTAATCAAAATTTAAACTAGACATATTTCAGTCCACAAGGAATCTATCATGCGTGTTGCATAGAAAACATGTCAATTAACAGCTTTAGTTAATATTAAATTTAATGACAAATGAAACACACAAATCCAATAAATACAAGTGATCTATAGACTAAACATAAATTATATTGTCTAACATATAAATTAATATTTTTCAATAATTTGATAAATTGACAAAAAAAAAACGCAAAACATAGAGAAGAAATTGGGAATAAGAAAATTAAAAAATATGTCAGAAGTTGTGCTCTCAATGACATTAAATACTAAATTACTTAAAAAATGCATGTCTGATAAAAAAAATAATTAATAAAAACATAAATAGTAATTACGTCAATCATCATGTTAAACTAAGCATATAAAACTTTAAACTTGACCTATTTTAGTCACTAAGTAACCTATTATAAAAGAATAGGTAACATATTAATAACAAAATAAATGACAAACTAAACACATAAAAAAAATTAACAAAAGTTGAAGTCAAAGTATTATCTTACATGAAAAGTAAAGTTTTAACATAAAATAATGACAAAGATGCAGAGAAATAGTAGAGAAATAGATAAAAAGAAAAAAATATGGTAAGGTTACAAGATACATTAAATACTAAATAACTTATAAAATATATATACAATAAAATTAATAAACCGCTAAATAAAAAGGTTAAAAAAATGGCATTAATCATTGGTTTAAGGTTTCATTAATTAATTTATATATTCAGGATTTCTGGTTGAAATTTTTATTTAATAATTGAGAGGCTTGATAGAGTGATGGAAAATAAACTAGAAAACTTGATGGGGAGAAAAATAAAGTCTTGTTAGGTGTTGGTGTTCTAAAACCTTAGAACAACCGAAAATACATGAAAGAATTGGGGAGGATTTGAGAGGATAAAAATTAATTCTTGGTAACCCCTTGAATTAAGACTTACAAGAACTACCTAAGGTATAAACTCTTAGGATAACTCTTGTAAGATTTTTGCAAGATTTTCAAACACTTAAACCTAGAGAATGAAAGGGGAAGACTCTAAATTTTGAGAGAAAAATATATAGCCAAAGGTTGAGTTTCTCTCTTTCTATTATGCCCCAAAATTTTACTTAGCCTAATTTTGTATCATTAATATTTTAATTTGATTCTAATCTCATGAAAATCATATTATTAGCCTTAAAAAAATTTCTTAATCCCAAAACTTTAACCAAATTTGAAATTTCTTAAAATCATATTTTAATTCGGGTATGAATTTGGAGTTCCACCCAAATGAAAATTTGGATGGTGTTGCTGAAATTTTGATGGAAGATATTGAAGAGGAAATCGAATACTGGGAGAACACATTGGTAAGGTGTGTTTTAGGTGGAAAGAAAACTGTTCAGCAAATCCAGTCGTATGTGGACAGCCATTGGAATCATGTAATAAAACCACAGGTTCTGCATTACAAAAGAAGTTGGTACTACTTTCGGTTTGACAATACAGAGGATAGAGATAAAATTCTGAGAAGAGGACCATGGACTTTGGGATCAAAAAGCCTTATCCTAAAAAAATGTGTGCCTGGGTTTAACTGTGAAATTGAGGATAACAACAACGTCCCAGTCAGGGTTCTGCTACCTGAATTGGAACCTTGTTTTTGGTCGAATAAGGCTTTGAGCAAAATCACCAGCAAACTGGGTACCCCTTTGATAGCAGACAAGATCACTACCACAAAGGAGAAAATAGCTTTTGCTAGAGTGCAAGTGGAGATTGATGTATCAAAGCCCCTTACAAAGGAAATCATAGTTAAAACTCCTTTCTCAGGTACCAAAACTCACAAAGTCATAAATGAATGGGTGCCTTTTTATTGTTATACATGTAAAAGATTGGGTCATGAGGAAAAGGGATGTAGGACAAAAAAAAATGTGGAGACCTAAATCAGCAAAGGAGATTTCTGTGCCTTCAAAGGATAGTGAACGGGACAAAAAAGAGGAAGATAGCACAGAAAGTTGTCCAAAACAGGCTGTGGGAAATTTAGAAAAACAGGTGAAACTAAGGACCAACTGCAATCATAATTCTCAAAAAGAGGAGTGGTTTACTCCTAGGAATACATAAATGGTTCATACAAATAACAAAGAACTATTGACCCTAGTTGCAAATCAGTATACAGCATTATCTTGGGCAGAAGAGGCAGAACAAAGTGCAGACACTGAGGATCTACATGGGATGGAGATAAAGGAAGGGGAGATGTTGTATCAAACCCTTGTATCATGGATATAGGGGCATGGAATATAAGAGGCCTCAATGAGAGCCTAAGACAACAAGCAGTGATTGATTTTGTAAATAAAGAAAAGCTGGATATTTTGGTAGTTATGGAGACAAGAATTAAACCTCTTGAACAAATAAAAAGAAGGAGATTCTCAAAATATAAGGTGATACACAACTACAATTACCATCATAATGGTAGGCTCTGGATTGTGAGTAACCTTGGAACCACTCATATTGAAGTCTTGAGTTCCTCAAAGCAAGCTATTCATTGTCAAGTAAAGTGCAATATCCTGAATAAGAACATTTGCATCTCTTTTATCTACGGTTCCAATGATACTCAGGAAAGGATGCAACTTTGGACTGAACTACAACACATCTCTCAAATGAATCATCTTCCTTGGTTGTTAATGGGGGATTTTAATGTAGTGGCAAGTATTATGGAAAGAAAAAGCAGATTCCCCCCTAGGATGAATGATATTGTTGAATTTTCAAATATTGTTCACAAATTGGGTATTGTAGATATGGCTGCAACTGATCCTTTATTCACTTGGAATAATAGCCAGAATGTTGAAGATAGGGTTTTGGCAAAACTTGATAGAGCAATGGTTGATAAAAACTGGATTAGACAAGGGATTCAAAGTGATGCTGTCTTTTTAGAGCCTGGGGTCTCTGATCATACTCCAATAAAGGTACATCTCAGGGGGAGAATACAGGCCTAAGGCCTTTCAGATTTTTTAATTGTTGGTTGCAGGACCATAGAGTTTATCCTCTTATTCATAGAGCCTGGTCCCAACCTGTGCAGGGCTGCCCAATGTACAGGTTGGTCTGCAAGTTAAAGGGGCTAAGGATCCTGCTGAAGGAGTTCCACAGAGACCACTACTCCAATATTGAGGACAAAGTCAAACACAGTTATGAAGAGTGGATTGGAATTGAGCAACAATTAATGAGAGGGGAAAGGGATCAGCAAAATATTGAACAAGAAAGGAAATTAAAAGAACACTACCTACACTTAAAACAAGCTGAACTAAGTGTCCACTATCAAAGAGCAAAAACTTTTCATATCCAAAAAAGTGATGAAAACTCTATTTATTTTCATCACAAAGTTAAAGAAAAGAAGACTCTTCATAGGGTGGGGGCCATAAAAGATAAGGAGGGAGTCCTAAGGGAAGGGCAACATGAAGTTGCTAAAGCTTTTGTGGAATATTATACCACTTTAATGGGTACAGACAGCCAAGTGGAGGATTTTCAAAAAAAAATTGTATGAGGAAGGGCCACAACTTCAACCCAATACATGTGCTCATCTTTCTGACCCTGTAAGTCATGGGGAGATAAAGAATGCCCTTTTCTCTATTCAGGATGACAAGAATCTAGGCCCTGATGGGTACACTTCTGCTTTCTTAAAGAAAAATTGGAGCCTGGTGGGTGCAGAGGTATGTGATGCTATTGCAGATTCTTTTCATACTAGGAAAATTCTGAAACATATAAATTACACCTTTATCTCTGTCATCCCAAAGACAGAAAATCCTACTAATGTTACAGAATTTCTCCCTATTGCCTGCTGCTAAGTTCTTTACAAAACAATCACTAAAATCTTGGCAAACCGAATCAAACCTCTCATGACCACCCTGATTGGTAAGGAGCAGGCTGCTTTTGTCCCAACTAGATGTATTTTTGATAATATCATCATGGCTCATGAGACGGCAAGTCATTATGGAAGGAAGAATATGTCTCCAAGAGCCATTATTAAAGTGGACATTAGAAAAGCATATGACACTATAAATTGGAGTTTCTTGAATAATATTTTGCAGTGTTATGGCTTTCCAGAAAAAATTTGTGAAATGGGTAATGACTTGTGTAACCTCTGCTAGATATTCTATAAATATCAATGGAGAGGTGCATGGCTATTTTAAAGGTTCTAGGGGAGTAAGACAAGGTGACCCACTCTCTCCTTATCTCTTTGTGCTGTGTGTGGAAGCCCTATCAAGACAACTCAGGGATCTTAGAAATAAGCCAAATTTTAAGATGCACCCCAAATGTAAAGCCATCAACCTCACACACTTATCATTTGCAGATGACCTGCTTATTTTTTCAAGGGGTGACCTTCCCTCTATTCAAGATATAATGCAGACCATTGAGGATTTTTCTAAGGTGTCAGGGCTTCATGCTAATCCACAAAAGACAGATATTTACTTTGGTGGGCTGGACAGAGAACAGAAAGACTTCATTCTATCTCAAACTGGGTTCTGTGAGGGGGAGTTACCTTTCAGGTATTTAGGCCTACCTCTATGCAGTAAAGGTTTGCCTAACTCCTCTTGTTCTCCTCTTATAGATACTATTAGAAGAAAGTTACAGAATTGGGGTTCCCACTACCTCACCTATGTAGGGAGATTGGAATTAATAAATTCTGTGCTTTTTGGTATATATAATTTCTGGTGTACTGTCTTTGCTCTCCCTAAGGGTTTCCTCAACCAAATTGATAAGTTGTGTAGAGATTTATTTTGGAACAATGGAAAACAAAACAGAATACACCCCTGTAGTTGGAAACAAATTTGCAGACCTAAAGATGAGGGGGGTATGGGGATTAAAGAAATTGTCTTCTAAAATAAAGCCATCATGACAAAGTGGCTGCCTGCACTGGTCAATAATAAGTAGAATGTTTGGGTGGAATGGGCAACATCTTATAACTTAAAAGGTGAAGACCCTTGGGTAGTGGAGATACAACATAATCTTTCTACTGGATGGAAGAAGATATTGTAGATTAGAGATACTCTAATTCACAAAGCTAGAAGTATTGATGCTGCAAAAAACTTGATTCATTAATGGGGGCAAGGGGAGAAATTTAGTGTTACAGATGCATACCAGTTTTATTAAGAGCCAGCACCTATAGTCTACTAGAGAAGAATTGCTTGGGACAAATGTTGTGTCCCAAAACACTCTGTCAGAACGACCCTAATTACACAGAATAAAATTCTTACTCAGGATAATCTGTGTAAGAGGGGTTTTCAGCTTGCAAATAGAGGTCCTTTGTGTTTAGCAGAAGTAGAAACCAGGAATCATCTATGGTTTGTCTGTACTTATTCAAAGGAGGTTATAAACAAAATTTATGCATGGATGGGGATGCATAGAAGAGTAATGAACCTGCCTCATGAATTTAGATGGTTCAAAAGACATAATAGAGGGCAGAAGTGGATAAAATACTGGAGGAGAAGTGGATTGGTAGCAACAATCTACTATATTTGGAGGGAAAGAAATGACAGAATTTTTCAAGAGAAGAGAAGAACGCCTCAATAGCTTCAAGGTTTGATGCGGCTTGAGGTGATCTCTAAGGTTCTAGGCAAATTTAGCTCAAATCTTGAGTATCAAAGCATTGTACAACATATTCAAACCTAGATTTGGTTTTTGTCCCCTATTTAGTTTTCTTTGCTTGTTTTGGGCTGAAGTTGTAAATCCTTCCCTTTGAATAAAACAAGTAGTCTGATTTCTTCAAAAAAAAATTTGAAATCTATAATTTGAATAAACATATTTTTAACCTAATGTCAAATTCGCTGAAATTTATCACTAATTATATCTATTTTGGCTAATCCGAAATAACCTAAGCTAATCCTCAACCTTTTCTCTTTTTCCTTTTTTTTCTCCTTTCTCCCATCAGCTTTGTCGTAAAGCTTGACTTTGGTTTTTGCAACTCGCAACTTATCTTGATTCTTGCGTGTGTGCTACCTCCTCCCACTTACACCAACTCCTGTCGCCTCTACTACAGCCACCATCATCCATATCCCTCTTCTTCTCCTCAAGCAGAAATTCTGCACACCACCTATCCCCTGTGTTCATTTTTGTTTTTTCATTTTCACTCAACATCCTCACACACACCATCATCATCTCTGCTGCAGATTCCACCTTTCTCACCCAACACCTCCTCGTGCCCCTATGCTGCTGCCATCACCCTTGACTGCCTCCCTTGCATGCTCTTCATTTTCTTTTCCACCGATCGCACACCCCATACACACACGCGCGCGCTCGCACACGCACACACACACGCACACACACGCACACACACACACACACACACACATATATATATACTTCACTTTCCTTCCTTCCTCTTTTATTTGGGTCATTTCTTGCCTACACTCTGTCCAAAATAGCCTACACGAGCTCCTTTTTCTTCCATTCTCCCTTTTCTTCTTCCCATGCAGTTGTGCCCTATTTTGCACGACTGGGCCACCTCCATCACATGAAACTACTCTATTTTAGTTATAATGAAACTACTCCTTTCATTTTTAAACTATTCTAAGTTTCTAATGAAACTACTTGTAACACCCCGAGTAGACACGACCACGCGAGGGCTACCTTGGAGTGCTTTCGGATTGATCGGCTGGCCCCACAAATCAACACGAGTCCTTTTAGCACGCTTTATCCTCACTCACGTGCTTCCCGAGAAACTTTCAGAAAATTTCTGAAACTTTCCAGGAGGTCACCCATCCTAAAATTGCTCCACGGCCAGCACGCTTAACTGTGGAGGTCTTAGGACAGAATCACCAAAAGGATGGTATACTATGTTGATATAAGTAGCCAAATCAATCCTCATAACACTCCCCTCCATTTGGGGTATTACATTCACCCCCACTCAAAGAACGCAACGTCCTCGTTGCGCCTCAACCAATGACCGTCTCAATACAGTTCATCCCCAGAATCGTTCCGCTAGGTGACTGGCTGGCTCGTCCAAGTTCAGCTCACGGTCATGGTTTCGCTCAGATACCATTTGTAACACCCCGAGTCGACACGACCACGCGAGGGCTACCTTGGAGTACTTTCGGATTGATCGGCTGGCCCCACAAATCAACACGAGTCCTTTTAGCACGCTTTTTCCTCACTCACGTGCTTCCCGAGAAACTTTCAGAAAATTTCCGAAACTTCTCAGGAGGTCACCCATCCTAAAATTGCTCCACGGCCAGCACGCTTAACTATGGAGTTCTTAGGACGGAATCACCAAAAGGATGGTATACCATGTTGATATAGGTAGCCAAATCAATCCTCATAACACTCCCCTCAATTTGGGGTATTACACTACTTGTTTCATTATATGAAACTGATATAAATTTCTAATAAAATTACTCATTTCATTCCATGAAGCTATAATTCCTAATAAAAATGTGTATTTCAGTATATTAAACTACTCTAATTTTCTAATGAAACTATCAAATTACTTTATTCACAATTGTTTTTTCTTATATTATTTATCAAAACTACTATCATAAGTTATTTCCACACAAGTCTTTTACAGCTATGGATACGATGGATATATACGGCAACATAGTCATTACGGCTTTGTTGGAAGTGGAGGCTTTTTATTTATGCCATTGACAAATGTCAAACTTAAGTCGCTCATGATGTGACCTTATGCCGATATACCTTTTTTTATAGAACTCATGAAAATTATGACAACTAGAATAGCTTGTTCGAACTTCAATAACTAATTTAGCTTGTTATCAAATAATTTGATGTAGGATTGATGTTGTATTAAATTATTACACATGAAAATTGGGATTATTACATGGTAGTTGTATATTGTAAAGTTTCTCATTACTCATAATACTCAAAAATAGTATAATTTTTAAACATATGAGCAAATGGAAAATTGGTGTCAAAATTTTTGTGTTGTGCATCATTGCCATAATTAATTGGTCCTTCTAACGATTTCAAGGCATCATTAAAGAATGAAGTCCAAACCACATTCCAAACCACACATGAAACATCAATTATATGTCAATGATGACCCAAATCCCTACCTATAAAATATCAAACCAAAAGTTAGGATACCCAGTGACATTTATCATAAAAAATAACTTATTAACAACATATGAGAAGTTCATTTAATTATTCCAAAAGTATAGAATCACTGAGTCCATGGCAACAGATCTAGATATAAAAATATAATCAGCAAGTCTTCTAATCCAAGGTCGGATAAGAATAAATAGTTACCAGTCAACATCTGTACCAAATATGATACCGAGATTAGCATATCATTCTTCAAAACTATCAGAGTAATGACCTACATTGCATTCTTTTCCGGGGGGATATAGCTTGAAAATATAGAAGAGAAATTGAGGAAAAGAACAATAAATTGAATGAGGATAGGGGTTGAAGAAATATGTTCGAGGTTGTGCTCCCAATGACATTAAATACTAAATTAATTAAAAAAATGCATGTATGATAAAAATATAAAAAAAAATACTTGATAAAAAGGTGAATAGTAATGGCATCAATCGCCGTGTTAATGTTTCAATAATTAATTTATATTTATTCATAAATTAATATTGAGAGGTTGAAAAAATTGATAAAATAAAGGATACATACGAGAAAGTGAGAGAAATTAAAACAACAAACTTAATGTAAATCTCACCTACATATAAGCACTCCAATAGTTATTATTATATTAAAATTGTATAATAACAGTTATATTTATAATTGAAATCAATTATTGTAATAAATATTCCTGTCATAAATATAACTAATAAGATTCAAATTATCATAATGATAACAATAATTACAAAAATATTGATTACTATTAATTTTAACATCAATATATTTTTAAATATGAAAATAATAACTATACTTTATCAATTAAACAAACCTCAACTAAATTAAAAAGTCAATACCAATTAATTTTGTCTATTTCGTTTCCTAATCAAATTTAAAACTTGACTCATTTTAGGCATGAAGGAACCTATTACGCATGTGGCATAGCTAACAAATAGTTTAACAACTTTAGCAAATAATTAAATAAATGACCAATAAAATAAAGAGACTAAACCTAACTTATATTTTCTAACAATTAAAATAAAGTGTTTTAATAGATAGAAAAAATAACAAAAAAATGCAGAAAAATAATAGCAGATAAATAGAGTAAAAGAAAAATAAATCTGTGATGATAAAGGCTAGAGAAGTCCATAAGAAGTTGTGCCCCCTTTAAGACATTAAACAGCAAATAAACTATAAGATGTATGTACAATAAAAAAACTAATAAAATTCTAAATAAAAAGATTGGAGTTGTGCTCCCATAATCACATTATATACTTCTTCCGTATCAAAAAGAAAGTTATTCCGTAAATTTGCACCCTTTTTAAGAAGGTAATAAAAATAGTCTTAAAATTTCACTTACACCCTTCATTGAATAAATAATAAAGCATTTAATGCATATATAATTAAAAAAATGTGGGTAAAAATAAAAATTAAGCTTTGACTTTTCAAAAATAACTTTTGTAATACAAAACTTTAATGATATAATAATATTTTTTTATACGGAGAGTAGTATA
Organism: Tamarix austromongolica; assembly: GCA_039764185.1. Classification (NCBI taxonomy): domain Eukaryota; kingdom Viridiplantae; phylum Streptophyta; class Magnoliopsida; order Caryophyllales; family Tamaricaceae; genus Tamarix; species Tamarix austromongolica. The sequence goes on from CM077817.1 coordinate 75,787,922, forward strand.
TAACTTATAAAATGAAAAAAATGGCAGCAATCATTATGTTAAGGTTACATTAATTAATTTATAAACTAAAGATTAGCAAATATTTATTAAATAATCTACAAACATGATAAGTGAGAGAAAATGAAATAGCAAACTTAATGTACATCTCACTTACATACAAGTACCTCAATAGTTATTATTATATTAAGATTATATAATTACAATTATATTATTAATTCCAATCAATTATTAGAATAAATACTGTTATCATAAATATAGTTATTAAGACTTGATAATATTAAAACTTGTTTTTTAATAACGTAGCTTAATTTCTTGCATTTAAATTCTTATTTAAATAAACTTGTAATAGTGAGAAGGTTACAAGTAGTCAGTTAGAGTTTTTGTAGGAAATTATTAAATGGTTGATTGAGTCATGGGGGAGTGCTTTGCAGGTAAATGCAGCACGTTTATTCCCTCCTAATTTGTAGCTTTGGCAGTTAGCCCTTATTTGAATATAAATGAAAAATGGTGTTGTGCTGATGAGTTACGCCACACCACAAAAAATAGAGAAAAAAATTCACTTGTGTTCTGCATTACTTTCTTTCTGTGTTTTCAATACTCTAATCTCAGGAGGAACACAAACATTTGGTATTAGAGCCTTGTTAAGTACGAATCCTCTAGAGAAATGTCTCATCTTGAGATTGAGAGTTTAAGGCAATGAGAGAGAGGGTAGAGAGATGGGAGCACCACACCACTTAATCCTGGCGGCATTACTCCAGATGGAGATGGAGTGAGGGACCAAGACAGAGATGGATCTGTCACACTGAAATATCCTATACTAAATAGAAGTAATTATGCAGCATGGGTGATTAAGATGGAAGTGTTCATGATGGCACAAGGCGTGTGGGAAGCTGTTGAGGCTGAAGAGCCAGTCGACAACAGAATAGATAAAATGGCTTTAGCAGCTATCTATCAAGGTATATGAGAAGATACCTTGCTCCAATTAGGTGCCAAGAGGACAACCAAGGAAGCATGGAGCATGCTCAAGACAATGAACCAAGGTGTCGACAAAGTGAAAGAAGTAAGGAGTCAAACTTTGTGACGTGAGTTTGAGGCATTAAAGATGAGTGATGCAGAGATCATTGATGAATTCTCTGGAAAACTCATGATCACAGTCAACAAACTGAGGAATCTTGGAAACATAGTGGAGGAAGAGAAAGTTGTGAAGAAATTGTTGAGATCCACATCATCAAAATTTCTTCAAATTGCTTCAATCATAGAGGAATTTAGTGATCTGAAAACCAAGACTTCTAAGGAGGTAATTGGATCACTAAAGGCTCATGAGGAGAGGATGATTGGCTGTGGAAGCAAGTATGATGAAACTGCCTACTCACCAAGGCAGAATGGAAGGCAAGAGAGGATGGAAAATCCTCCAAGAAACAGTCAAAAGACTAGGCCAGTTCAAGAGGAGGCAGAGGACGTGGCCGTGGACGTGGCAGAGGCAGAGGTGGTGATTCAAATAGAGGAAATGAAAGAAAATCACAACCACAAAAGAAGAAGTTCGACAAAAGCAAGATAAAATGCTACAACTGCGAGCAAATGGGGCACTTTGCATCAGAGTGCAGTTCAAAGGAGGAGAAGTCTCTTGTGGTGAAACAAGGAGATGAGGAACCAGCTCTGTTGATGGTGGAAACATGTGAACTTGTGAGTTCACTGGAGGTTAAGCCCAATGTATTCATGTTACACGAAGAGAAAGTTGAGGAGATTGAAAAGAACTCAACCAGCTTGTGGTATTTTGATTCAGGAGCCAGTAATCATATGACTGGTGACAAAACTTGCTTCACTGAACTTGACAAAACCATCACAGGGAGAGTCAAGTTTGGTGATGGGTCAATTGTAGATATTACTGGGCAAGGATCAGTGTTGTTTGAATGTAAGAATGGAGAACACCTGATTTTGTCAAGAGTATACTACATACCTAGACTTAAAAGCAATATAATAAGTCTTGGATAGTTGGATGAGTTGGGAAATCAAACCATAATTGAAGATGGTTGATTGAAGCTGTATGAAAGAAATAGGAAGCTGATTGCAAAAGTCAAGAAACAATCCAACAAGCTGTATGTGGCACGTCTTACTCTTGCCAAACAGGTGTGTCTCATAACAAAGATGAATGATGAGTCATGGCTATGGCATGCTAGGTATGGACACTTAAACTTCAACTCATTAAGGAAGCTTACCAGCAAAGGAATGGTTGAAGGGATGCCCAGGATCGGTCAAGCAAACCAATTGTGTGATGGATGTATAGTGGGGAAACAGCACATGACATCCTTCCCACATGCACCAACTTTCAGAGCCAAGAAACCACTGGAGCTTATCCATTGTGACCTGTGTGGACCAATTTCACCAATAACATGTGGAGGTAATAACTATTTCATGCTATTAGTAGATGATTTCTCACATTTCATGTAGTTCTCAATGCTGAAAAGTAAAGATGAGGCACTGAGTGCTTTCAAAAATTTCAAAACTAGTGTAGATGTTGAAACTGAGAAGAAAGTGAAAGCATTAAGAACAGATCGTGGTGGAGAGTTTACATCCACATTGTTCAGAGATTATTGGGAAACTGAAGGCATGAAGAGGTTCTTCACAGCCCCATACTCACCACAGTAAAATGGGGTGGTGGAAAGGCGAAATCAAACAGGGATTGAAATGGCTAGACGTATGATAAAAAGCAAGGGAGTTCCTACAAGATATTGGGGTGAGGCTGTGAAAATTGTTGTGTATGTGTTGAATAGAGCTCCAACTCAGAATGTAGAAGGCATCACTCCTTATGAGGCTTGGAATAGTAAGACTCCAAAGGTGCATCATTTTCGTGTGTTTGGATGTCTTGCACATGAAAAAGATGTCACTCCACACCTTACAAAGCTGGCAGATAGAAGCATACAGACAATCATGCTTGGATATGAAGATGGATCCAAGGCTTATAGGCTACTTCATCCCAAGAAGAACAGGATTGTTATCAGGCGTGATGTATTATTTGAAGAAGATAAAAGCTGGGAGTCGCATAAGAATGCAGAAGATAGAGAAGAGTCAAGCCCAATCTTCATGGTCAGATTTGAGAACCAAGCAAGAGAAGGTCATGCAGCAGGTATAGACTCAAATACACCGCAGGAAAATTCAGATTCTGGTGTTCCGGTAGGAGATAATGAAATAGCTCCAACATCCTCACAAATTTCATCACCTTTGCAATCCAACACCAGCAGTCCAAGTTCTGAAAGACAACATAAATTCAGATCATTACAGGAGATATATGATTCCACTAGAGAAATTGATGAAGAAGCTGGTTTATGTTTTCTTTCTTTGGAGGAACCAGTTTCTTTTGAAGAAGCCTCCAAGAATGAAAGTTGGAGACAAGCTATGAACCAGGAAATCACTTCTATACAGAGGAATGGCACATGGGATCTGAGAGATCTTCCAAAAGGTCATAAAGCAATCAGTTTGAAGTGGGTTTTCAAGTTGAAAAAGAATCCAGATGGGGAGATTGTGAAGCACAAGGCAAGGCTGGTGGCAAAAGGGTATGTGTAGAAGCATGGCATTGACTATAATGAAGTGTTTGCACCAGTAGCAAGATTTGAAACTGTGAGGGTTTTGTTAGCCTATGCAACTCAAAGAGAATGGGAGGTTCATCACATGGATGTGAAGACAGCCTTCTTGAATGGTGAACTCGAAGAAGAAGTCTATGTCACTCAGCCAGAAGGTTTTGTGGAGGGAAAACATCCATACAAAGTATTGAAATTGCACAAGGCTCTATATGGATTAAAACAGGCCCCTAGAGCCTGGAACTTCAAGTTAGATGAATGCCTAAAGACACTAGGCTTTACTAGGTGTCCTCATGAACATGCAATTTACAGAAGGGAGCATGAAGGCAATGTCATGATAGTGGGAGTTTATGTTGATGACCTGATCCTGACAGGAGCAAACAAAAACATCAGCAACAACTTCAAATCAGAAATGTATAAAAAATTTGATATGAGCGATCTTGGCTTGTTGAACTACTATCTTGGCATTGAAGTCAAACATACTGCATGCTCAATCTCCCTATGTCAGTCTGGTTATGCCAGGACTATCCTTGAAAAGTTAGGAATGGGGGAGTGCAACCCCTGTCAGATTCCCATGGAGCCAAGGACTAAGATGAGTAAGTTTGGTAATGAAGAGACACCAGTAGATGAGACTTTGTACAGAAGTGTAATTGGAAGTCTAAGGTACCTAGTGAACACAAGGCCTGATCTTACATACTCAGTTGGAGTAATGAGCAGGTACATGGAAGCTCCTACAACAACACACATGGCAGCTATAAAACAAATTCAGAGGTATGTAAAATGCACTCTAAACTTGGGGTGCGTTTATATGAAGGGGCAACCAAATGAAGGCCTTGTTGGATACTGTGATAGTGATCTTGCTGGTGATATAGATGATAGGAAAAGCACTACTAGTGTTATGTATTTTTCTGTTAAAACTCCAATAACTTGGGTTTCTCAGAAACAGAGAGTGGTAGCACTCTCTTCATGTGAAGCTGAGTACATAGCTGCCACAACAGGAACATGTCAAGGCATGTGACTTGGAAAAGTGTTGAGCAATGTAAGAAGAGATGATCAGATAAGAGCAACACTGAAGATTGACAAGAATATGTTAAAACAAAGGTGCAACTAGCAGATTCGTTCACCAAGCCACTTGGACGCCAAAGATTTGTGGAGCTTCGAGAGAAAATTAGAATGCATATCATCAACCAAGCTGGATAAACAAGTTTAGGGGAGTGAATAATAATATTTAAACATGGTTTTTAATAACGTAGCTTAATTTCTTGCATTTAAATTCTTATTTAAATAAACTTGTAATAGTGAGAAGGTTATAAGTAGTCAGTTAGAGTTTTTGTAGGAAATTATTAAATGGTTGATTGAGTCATGGGGGAGTGCTTTGCAGGTAAATGTAGCACGTTTATTCCCTCCTAATTTGTAGCTTTGGCAGTTAGCCCTTGTTTGAATATAAATGAAAAATGGTGATGTGCTGATGAGTTACGCCACACCACAAAAAAATAGAAAAAAAAATTTCATTGTGTTCTACATTACTTTCTTTCTGTGTTTTCAATACTCTAATCTCAGGAGGAACACAAACAAGATTAAGATTATCATAATGATAATAATAATAATTACAATAATGTTGATTATTTTTTTAATATTAACATTAATATATTCAAAAATATGAAAATAAAATTATATTTTGTCAATTGAATAAACCTCAACTAAATTAGAAAATCAAAAATAATTAAACTTGTTGGCGCTGCTTCTTAATCAAAATTTAAACATGACCCATTTTAGTCCTTAAGTAACCTGTTATGCATGTTTCATAACAAATACATATGTTAAAAACTTTAGTTAATAATGAAATAAATGACAAATCAAGCTCACAAAATACAATAAACAAAAGTGATCAAAAGACTAAACCTACCTTATATTGTTTAACATATAAAATAAAGTTTTTCAATAATTGAAATAAAAGGCAAAAATAGAAGAGAAATTGAGAAAAAGAAAAATAAATTGGGTGAGGATAGGGGTTTCAGAAGTCTGCCGCAAGTTGTGCTGCCATGATGATATTAAATACTAAATAACATAAAAAATTGAATGAAAAATAATAAAATGCTTAATAAAAAGAGTAATAGAAATGACATCAATCATTGTGTTCTTGTTTCAATAATTAATCCACTCATAAATTAATGATTAGATGTTGAAAAAAGTTATGACATAAATGACAAGTATGATAAAGTGAGAGAAACTAAAATAGCAAACTTAATATCTCACCCACATATAATCACCCCAATAGATATTATTATAAAAGAAATTACTTACTAAAATAAATATCCCTATCATAAATATAATTAATAAGATTAAGATAATCATAATGATAATAATAATAATTACATAATTATTAGCTTTTGTTAATTTTTAACATTAATGTATTTTTAAATATGAAAATAATAATTATACTTTGTCAATTAGATAAAAATCAACTAAATTAGAAAGTCAATACTAATTAAATTTATCTATTTTTTTCCTAACAAAATTTAAAACTAGACCGATCTTAGGCTTGAAGTAACCTATTACATATTTGCTAACAACAATAGTAAATAAAGAAATAAAGGGAAAACCAAACACACAAAAAGAATAAACAAAATTCATCAAGAAATTAAACCTAACTTTTATTTTCTAACACAAAAAATTAAGAATTTCAATAGACAAATAAAATAACAAAAAAAGAAAATTAATGAATAATTAGAGAAAAATAAAAATAAATCGGGTGACGATAGTATCAGAGAAGTTTGTCGGGAGTCATACTCCATTTATGACATTAAATACTAAATAAATTATAAAATATAGTTACAATAAAAAATAATAAAATACCAAATAAAAAGGTTACCAAAAATGACATAGTTTAATAATTAATTTAAATTAGATTACATATTTCAATATCTATAAAATAAATAACACACATGATAAATAAAAGAAATTAAAATAGTAAACTTAATTGCATCTCACTTATATAAAAGCACACCAATAGTTATTATTATATTCATATTGTATAATAACAATAATATTTATAATTGCAATAAATTATTATATTAAATATTACTATCATAAATACAATTATTAAGATTAATATTATCATTAAAATAATAATTACGAGACTATTGGTTATTATTAATTTGTCTCTTTTATCTCTTCATCAAATTTTAATATGTTAATAAATATGTAATCAATAATTATACTATGTCAATTCAACAAACCTCAACTAAATAAGAAAAAAAAACTTATTAAATTTGTCTCTTTTATCTCTTCATCAAATTTTAAAATTGACCTATTTTAGTCATTAAGTAACCTATTATGCATATAGCATAGGTAACATATCGGTTAAAAACTTTAGTTAATAAAGAAATATTTAAAAATGTCTCACATGAAAAATAAAGTTTTTACATAAAAATAATGTTAAAGACGCACAAAAATAGTAGAGAAATAGATAAAAAGAAAAAATTAAATATGTTAAGGTTAGAGGCTACATTAAATACTAAATAACTTATAAAATGTATATACAATAAAAATTAATAAAACACTAAATAAAAAGGTTAACAAAAATGACATTAATCACTATGTTAAGGTTTAATTAATTAATTTAGAAATTAAGGATTTGAGGTTGAAAATTTTTATAAAATAAGTGAGGCACTTCATAGAGTGATGGAAAATAAAATAGCAAACTTCAAGGGGAGAAAAATAAAGTTTGGTGTTCTAAAACCTTAGAACAACCGAAAATACATGAAAGAAATGAGGAGGATTTGAGAGGATAAAAAATTATTCTTGGTAACCCCTGAATAAATACTTGCAAGAATCACCTGAGGTATAAATTCTTAGGATAAATCCTGTAAGTTTTTTGCAAGATCTTAAAACTCTTAAACTGAGATCACGAAGGGGGGAGACTCAATTTTGAGAGAAAAATATGCAGCCAAAGGTTGAGTTTCTCTCATTATGATATACCCCAAAATTTTGCTTAGCCTAATCTCGTATCATTAATACCTTAATTTAATTCTAATCTCCATAAAATCTTATTATTAGCCTTAACTAAATTGCTTAATCCCAAAACTTTAACTGAATCTAAAATCTATGACTCGGATAAATCATATTTTATAACGTAATCGCAAATCCGCTGAAATTACCACTAATCCTATCAATTTTGGCTAATCCGAAATCATCTAATCTAATCCCCAACCTTATCTCTTTTTCCCCTTTTTTTTCTTCTTTCTCCCGTCAGCTTTGTCATAAATCATGACTTTGGTTTTTGCAACTCACAACCCACCTTGCTTCTTGTGTGTGCTGCCTCCTCCCGTTTGCAGCATTTCCATCACCACTACTGCAGCCACCATCATCTATCACCCTCTACTTCTCCTCAAGGTGCCGATCTGCACACCACCCATCCAGTGCCTTCATTATTATTTTTTTCATTTCTGCGCACAATCATAATCTTTTCTGCAGAACCTACCTTCTCACCCAACAATCCACCCCCTCGTGCCCGTATGCTGCTGCCATCTCCCTTGACTGCATCCCTAGCATGCTCTTCATTTTCCTTTCCACCAATCGCACACCCCCCCCACACACACACAAATATATATACAATTCACTCACCTTCCTCTTTTATTTGTGTCATTTCTTTCCCACACTCTGTCCAAAACATCCTGCACGAGATCCTTTTCCTTTCTTCTTCTTCTTCTTCTTCCCTACTCCTTTTCTTCATCTTATGCAGTCATGTTTTGCGTGACCGAGCCACCTCTATCACATGAAACTACTCAATTTTAGTTATAATGAAACTACTCCTTTTATTTTAAAAACTATTCTAAATTTCTAATAAAACTACTTGTTACATTATATGAAACTAATATAAATTTCTAATAAAATTACTCATTTCATTACATGAAGCTATAATTCCTATAAAAATGTTTATTTCAGTATAATAAACTACTATATTTTTCTAATGAAACTACTCTAAACTTATAATGAAACTATTAAATTACAATATTCACAATAGTTTTTTATTATATTATTTATCCGAGCTACTATCATAAGTTATTTCTACACAAGTCTTTTACAGCTATGGATATGATGGATATATACGGCAACATAGTCATTACGGCTTAGACAACAGTGGAGGCTTTTTATTTATACCATTGACAAATGTCAAACTAGAATAGCTTGTTCGAACTTCAATAACTAATTTAGCTTGTTATCAAATAATTTGATGTAGGATTGATGTTGTATTAAATCATTACATATGAAAATTAGGATTATTACATGGTAGTTATATATTGTAATGTTTCTCATTAATCATAATAATTAAAAGTAGTATAATTTTTAAACATATGAGCCAATATTGCAAATGGAAAATTGGTGTCATAATTTTTGTGTTGTGCATCATTGCCATAATTAATTGCTCCTCCTAACGATTTCAACACATCATTAAAGAATGGAGTCCGGACCACATTCTAAATTCATGAAACTGATTATTTTAATCTATAAAACTCTATTAAATTTACAAAGAAACAACTTTTTTTAGTATATGAAACTACTCATTTGAACCAATGAAACCACTTTAAGTTTCAATTTGTCTGTTTTGTTTCCAAATCAAATTTCAAAAGTGACCTAATTTAGTCCCTAAGTAACCTATTACACATATTGCATATCTAGCGTATAAGTTACAACTTTAGTTAATAATAAAATAAATAACAAACACAAAAATAATAAACAAAAGTGATCAACAAACTCAACCAAGAATACATTATCTAACATATAAAACAATGTTTTTCAATAATTGGATAAAATAATAATAAAGAAACACAAACATAACAAGAGAAATGAAAAAAAATGATTAACTATGTGAGGATAGGGATTATAAAAGTCTATCATGAGTTATGCTTCCTTAATGACGTTAAATACTATATAACTTATAAATGGTATGTATAATAAAAATAAATAAAATAATAAATAAAAATATTTAAAAAAATGACATCAATCATCGGGTTAAGATTTCAATAGTTAGATTGTATTAATTTATAAATTAAGGATTAGAGGTTGAAAATATTTACAAAATAAATGAAAAATGTGATAAAATGAGAGAAAATAAACAAGCAAACTTAATGTACATCTCACCAACATTATTACTATAAACTAGGTTTGGAGAAGTCCGTTGAAATTTGTGTTACCTTGACATTATTAAATATTCAATAACACATACATTGTTTGCAAAATAAATAAATAAAACAAATAAAAAGGTTAATAGAAATGACATTAGTGATGGTAGGTTTCAATAATTAATTTATTATATTAAATAATATGTATTAAACATGGGAGAAATTAAAATATCAAATATAATGTACATCTCACCCATAAACAAGCACCCCTATAATTAATATTATTATATTTAGATTGTATAATTGTAATTATATTTATAATTGTAATCAATTATTAAAATAAATATTACTCATAAATATAATTATTAAGTTTATGATTATCGATTATTAAAATTAATATATTAATGCACATCAAAATAATAATTTATTTTTATCAATTTAATAAACCTCAACTAAATTAGAAAGTCAAAACTATTTAAATTTGTCTATTTTATCTCTTTATCAAAATTTAAACTCGACATATTTAAGTCCACAAGGTATCTATTATGAGTGTTTCATACTTGCATAGGTAACATATCGATTAACAACTTTAGTTAATAATGAAATAAATAACAAAAAAAAAACACAAAACCAATAAATACAAGTGATCTATAGACTAAACCTATATTATCTTGTCTAACATATAAAATAATGTTTTTCAATAATTTGATAAAATGAAAAAAATGCATGGAAGAGAAATTGAGAAAAAGAAAATTAAATTAAATTAGGATAGGGATCCCAGAAATATATCAGAAGTTGTGCTCCCAATGACATTAAATACTAAATTGCTTAAAAAAATGCATGTGTGATACAAAATAAAAAAAAAACTTTATAAAAAGGTGAATAGTAATTACATCAATCCACATGTTAAGGTTGCAATAAATATTTTATATTAATTCATAAATTAATTATGAGAGATTGAAAAAAGTTATAAAATAAAGGAAGTGAAAGAAATTAAAATAGCAAACTTAATGTACATCTCACCTACATATAAGCACTCCAATAATTATTATTATATTAAACTTGTATAATAATAGCTTTATATATAATTGAAATCAATTATTGTAATAAATATTCCTATCATAAATATAATTAATAAGATTAAGGTTACCAGAATGATAATAACAATTACAAAAATATTGATTATTATTAATTTTTAACATTAATATTTTTAAAAATATTAAAATAATAATTATACTTTATCTATTATATAAACCTCAACTAAACTAAAAAGTCGATGCTAATTAAATTTATTTGTTTATTTAGTTTCCTAATCAATTTTGAAACTTGACCCATTTTAGACCTAAAGTAACCTACTATGCATAAGGCAGAGCAAACAAATAATTTAACAAGGAAATAATAACATTGGAAGTCTACTTTTGGCTTGTGGTACTCATTAATATAATAGAAAAGTTGCCTCTATCATCTTTATGATCATGCAAAGCATCTATGTGGCCTCAAAGAGAATTAAATCAAGTTCTAGAATAAAATATAGACAGATGATATCACACATGAAGATAAATTAAATTTACAGGCTCAAAAACTCATAAGTTTGTGAAAGACAGAAAGGGGTTGTGTTCTCAGGTCTAATCTTATAATTGTTCCCTTCGATAGCTTAGGAGTTTTCAATAATTAACAACATATCCAAAAACATCAACAGACATTCGTATAAATCAAGCAGGTTAATGAGATGCCCTTCCAAAATTATCCTCTAGTCATCACCTACTCCAATTGACCAAGGGAGTTAAAGATGTATGACTTACACTATCTTAGTCATGCCTGGTTCTAGTCTAATCTTCTCAAATTTGTCTCTACTCAAGGGTTGTGTGAGATATCAGCCAGTTGGTTGGACCTTAATTTTGCAAAAATTTAGTTTATGAAAAATAATAGTTCATAACAAAACATGCATAGAAGTTAAATGAAATTGTAGCAAAAAATCATAAATAGAACACATAAACAACTTGCAAACCCACCAATTCAAGAATTTTTCTCCTAATAACAAAACAGAAAATTGTAAATAGTTTGAGAAATCAATACACTAATGAACAAATATACCAAAACTTGCCCCCAAAAACTGTCATTCCAAATCAAAATATCATAAAAATAAAAAAATGAATGAATAAAAATGATCCTTGTCAAACTTCATAAAATTATAGAATGTTATATCCTAAGCCAGATTTAATATTTAGATTCTCATGGTTTGGAAGCTCACTATTCAAAGGGGTTATCTTAATTCCTCTACCACCGACACTTTTTCAAGACACTTGCAAGAACAAACAAGAGTGTCATCAATAGTAAATGATAAGAAAAACAAAGAGTTTTGCTACAATGACCTTTTCCACTCACAAATGTTTTGCTATCATAATCAATACCTGTAACTTACTAGGTTCAACTCATTACGTCCGTCACATCTCTCCTACATATCCACCCAAAGACATTGTGCCTCATTTGTAGACAGGAACCTTGGATGCAAAGAAGAATATAGGATCATTGATGTTTTGTGAATGTAGATTTCAATGATATGTCAGAGCCAGCCAGCTCCCATTGGAAATATTATTTATGAAATTGACATTTAAAATTGAAACAAGCATGAACTTCCCAAGTAGATGCAAGAAAACATTATAACAACCATAATAGTAGTTATAGCAGTATTTTATTCGGGAGCTTGACCTGCCAATAAATTGATCACAAAAATTGAGAGCCGATGAAGAAACATACATGTCCCCAACATGTGATAAATGCGAGTATCGGTTATGGGTAGAGTGACTTTGATGAAAATGACTGAAAGCTTACCATGAGGAATGCAACCATTAATTTTTCAAGAAAAACTAAACCTTTTTTTTACAAGCTTATATAATAATCAATTGATTTATTTATAATAATAATAATAATAATAATAATAATAATAAATGGCCAAAGTAAAGTCTTGATACAGTTAAATTAATAAAAAAAGAAGTTGTAGCATCATTCCAAAGAAAAAAGGCTAAGAAACTAACAAAGGCCAAAATCTAAAAGTCAAAAATACACAAAAACTTATTCAAAGCGTTTAAGATACTAAAAACCTAACTTCGGGTTTTTAATAAATACCAGTTGATTTTTTTATATTAAAAAAAATAGCAAGCTAATTACATGTAATAAACAAAAGCGAACAATCAAAAATAAGCTAACTTATAGTTTACCAATAATCAGATTAAATAACAAACAAATATATATCAATAATGAAGAAATTTAGACAAAAGAAAAATTAAATAGGTGGACTGACAAAAAAAATTATTTCTAAACTAAACTCCATTAACTTTAAAAAAAAATTAAATCTTTTTTTTTACTAGTTTAAATAAAGTGGAATAATCAATTAATTTATTTAAAGTACTAGAAGAAATAATAATATATTAGCTAAAGTATTCATGAGCACTAAAGTCTTCATCAATTCATCTTCCGACATTAAACTATTACAAGTAAATTAATAACAATACCATAATAAAAAATATTAATCAAAATAAGTGATTGAAGCTAAAAAAGAGTTATGAAATTATTTTAGGAAAAAAAAGGAGTAATTTTACACATATATTTATATAAACTACCAACCCCCAAATCAAAATTTTATCCAAACAAACATCCATAATCCCAAATAACATCTCTATAGTAAAAGAAATTTTTGGCCAATACCCTACGCTCATCAAGATTAGTTAAATATTATTCAAACATTGTTAATTATTCAAGTAAATCTTTAAATTTGAAATGTTCACTCTACAGCCGAGCCATTAATTAATATTAATATAAGCTCTATTGTACAGTTCCGAGGCTCATTGGATATCCTATCATCAATATCTAAATAAATACAATTTAAGACAACAAACAAAACACAGACCCTAACCATCCATCCCGCCATATCCCGATAAAACCTCACTCCCCTTCACTCCACAAAATTTCAGAATATACCAAACTAGCAAAGCCAAATTCACACAATCAAGCTCAAATTTAAGAACTATTAAAGCATAAACAAGCCAAGATACAAAGATAGGAAAACTACATATTTGACAACTTACACTACTAATTTTACACAAAGATCGACTAGCCCATATTTTTTTTTTATTCTATTATGTTACAAATCAAGTAGGTATATATAGACATCTAATGGTAACTTACTTGAGGAGCGTGGATGATTTCCATGCTCTACAATCTTGAGGCATCAAAATTCCAATAAGGTGGGGCATATACAATGTATGCTAAATATAGGGATTGCCTTCAAATTTTTTTGGAAATTCTCCAACAGTTTTTGCTATTTTTTGCCTCAACCGTGAAATCAAGTCCCTAAAAGCAACAACAAGACAGACCCATATCGTATTTCTTTACAAATGTTAAGAAGGAATCTTGCAGCACGGTAAATATAATCCCAAACATGTCAGATTTGACCAATAACATAAGTTAGACTGAACAGAGTAATATATCTTGAAACTCAGAGTAATATATTTGATTAAATTGGTTCCACCAGTCAACTATTAATGTAATGTCTCCCTTAAATTTCATGCACCAAACACCTTTAGGTTTTGAATCCTAAGGCTCACATAACAAAGAGCACAGCATAATGAAGAAATAGAACAAAAGTTCACACGATCCCTCACATGGAGGGGGAAAATAAAAACATTTCTTCTTTTTTTTTTCATGTAAATATACCTGAAGACCAAAAATAAACAGAATAAATAAATAAAAGTAGTTACACTAGTTGAAACTGAACATAGTGACAAATAGTACGACAATGTTTTAGCTAGTTTATAAACAAGTAAAAAATCGCTAGGTATATCTCTATTATCATATGCAGATAATAACAATAATAATAATCAAAGGGCAGAGCTAGACTTGCTAATAATCAAAACCAAAAGTTATCATGGACAGATAATAATAATAGTAATAACCACCACAAATTATCAACACCAACAATAATAATAGCCGATCAAAATCAAGTTGTCACATGAAACAACATAAAAATTCACAACCAATAGAGCATGATTTTATTATAATATTAAAATTTTCTTTTTATAATATAACCATAAACATTAAATTAATGTACATATGCAAAAATTTAAACCACAAGATATTTATATCTCTAAACTGCATGATCCATCCTAATAATAAAACTATCTCCTTTCAAATACAAATCAATATACTCTTACAATAATTAAACCCACAAGTTATTATAGCCATATAAAATATGCTTGTATAATAATAAAAAAACAAAAGAAAAAAATAGCCAAAGAAAATTAACAATTCCATCCGCATGAAGGATAATATGCAAATCGTATCAACATATATATATATATATATATATATATATATTAACCATTATTACAAATAATTATAATATTAATCATTGTTATATTTAAAAGTAATTGGTGTATAATGACAAACTAATTAAAAAGAAAAATATATATTTTCGCTGTAGGCTTATTATTAATTACAATTAATTCAGTAATAAAAGTATTATTAATTTTAATTATAAACTTTTTATATGAATAATATTAAACATAATCATAAAAACAATGTTGATAGTAAATAATTCATAATAATAATACTATCTTACACTATTAACTATAATTAATAATAACTAGTGATTGTAACAATTAATTAATAAGTATTAAAAATAATATAAATCATAATTCTAAAAAATAAATATATTCAAATAATATTAAATATAATTTCATAATGTAAATTAATAAGAAAGGTATTCATTACAATTACAAATTTCTAATTATAAAAATTATTATTGATTGTAATAATAAATTTGAATAATTAATCAATATAAATGATACTAATTTTAATGAGAAATAATATTGATCATAATTATTAATATATAATTATTATAAATATTGATTATGATAGACAAGACTAATATTATTCTTTAAGTATATTAATAAATGCTTACTTAATAATATTAAATCTATAAGCATGTAAAAAAAAATATAAAAATAATCTTATCAAAATATCCCATGTTAAAAATTATCATAAGTAGCTAGTACTATTATACTATATATATATATATATATACTCTCATTAATTACCTGTCAGTTATTTCTCTTGTCCTTTCCTATCCTACTACAACTATTAAAAATAATTAGTTAATGAAAATAACATTCGATGTAATGACAAACTCATAAATAAATCAAAATGATACTGATCATGATCATAAATATTTAATAAATATAAACAAAATATTAATTACAAGTATACATAGAAAATGTATAAAAATCATGACAATTACAACTATAAATTAATAATTAATAAAATATTATTATTCATGATTATATAAATAAGCTAGCAATGCAAATAATATTTATTTTATTGGTGAATAAATAGTTTACCTAATTAATATTAATCATAATATTTATAAAAAAATTATTATATTGATAACAAATTATTTAAGAATAATATAAATGATACTTATTAGTTATAATTAATAAACATCTTATTAGTTCTAATTATGATTCAATAAGCAATATAAAAGAATAATTGTTATCATAAATAATTATTTAATAACAATAATATTAATATACAATGAATTATAATCATAAATAATTAAGTAATATAAAAATACTAATTGTACGTCATAATATACACTCAATAGACATGTCAAAATTATGTAAAAATACTAATCATATATATAAAAAGGAGAACAAGTAACAACATACCTAACAACATGATTTGTCTAAATAATAAAACTATTTCCCTTGAAAAATAAACCATGAACGTAAGATCATTGTATACTTATAATAATCAAAAATATGAATTATGCCCGTAGAAAAGTTTTATATGTATAATAATACAAAAATAAAGTAAAAATATAGCCAAAGAATTTTAACAAATGTGGATGGACATATATAGATATAGATATATATAGATATTGATAACAAAAATATACCAATATGACTAGAAATAAAAACTAGTTTAAATTCAAAGTGAAAGAAACTATTGGTTCATATTCAAAGTCAAATAATGTAGAAATTAAAAAAGACAAACAATTAACAAATGCATATCAATAATGAGAAATTAAGACAAATAAAAATTAAATGTGTAGGGCCTAACATGAGAAAAATAGTTTCTAAATTAATTTCCATTTACATTTCAAAAAATTCATTTTCCTTTTTTTACAGACTTAAATAGAGTGTAATAATCAATCGATTTATTAAAAATACTAGAAATAATCAACGACGGACTTTATATGGATAAAAATAAAATTAATTCAAAGAAGAGAGAAAATGATATGAAAGAAATCGAGGCTATGAAAGAATATAATAAAATGGAAAGAACAAAGACAACTAAAAGATGATTGAAAGTTCAAGTAATTATTTGATTCATGATAATATTTAGAAGTTAATGAGAAGTTTGAATTCCTTCATAAAAATTAAAAAAATCAATACATTAGGCGATGGATGAGTAATTATTTTATATAATTTCAAATATAAAACTTATAAAAATTACATACAAATATACAACAAATATATAATTACTAGGTAAAGTATGTGTTATTAAACAAAATAATGAATCATATATCAAAACCAACAAGCAATAGTACAATATGAAGACGAAAAAACACACGGACAAAATAAGTTAGCTTACCAAAAATATAAAGTTGGACAAGACGTGGACATAGTACATATTTAGCATTTTTGGCAAAGTTAAAATATTATTAAAAAACAAAGCTAATCTAGCTTGTGACACATATTTTAAAAGCTATATATAATATATAAATTTAATTGAAGTGATGAATATGGTAGTTTCATTTTCTCCCCCATTTCACAATGAACACTTGAAGTTCTTTAATAATAAAATGAAAGTAAAAAAAATACTAAAAAATTTAATCAATATACTTAAAGCATATATGTTCTCTACCCTACAAAATAAAGCTTTTCAATAATGAGGAACTAGGCATCACTAATAGCCCGATTCTTAAAATGTTTTATAAAAAAAATCATAAAATAATACAGGATAATAAATCGAAGAGAATAAACCCTTACATTCCTATTACAATTAAATAAAGTATTAACATTAAAAAGCAATAAAATATGTGATGACAGAGGTAAGTAGATGTAGAGAGAACAAATAGTAGGACAATTGTAAAACATGTTGAATCAGGTAGAAGTAAAACAATGGAAAGACAAACTATCCTAATGCAAAAAATCTACCAACAGGTCCAAATTCTCCATCACTACAAAGACCTAAATTCCTCATAGTGGTCTAATTACCTTTAAAATTATAAATAAAATGTCTTCCATTACCCTACGCTCATCAAGATTAGTTAAATATTATTCAAACATTGTTAATTATTCAAGTAAATCTTTAAATTTGTAATGTTCACTCCACAGACGAGTCATTAATTAATATGAATATAAGCTCTATTGTACAGTTTCGAGGCTCATTGGATATCCTATCATCAATATCTAAATAAATACAATTTAAGACAACAAACAAAACACAGACCCTAACCATCCATCCCGCCATATCCCGATAAAACCTCACTCCCCTTCACTCCACAAAATTTCAGAATATACCAAACTAGCAAAGCCAAATTCACACAATCAAGCTCAAATTTAAGAACTATTAAAGCATAAACAAGCCAAGATACAAAGATAGGAAAACTACATATTTGACAACTTACACTACTAATTTTACACAAAGATTGACTAGCCCATATTTTTTTTTTATTCTATTATGTTACAAATCAAGTAGGTATATATAGACATCTAATGGTAACTTACTTGAGGAGCATGGATGATTTCCATGCTCTACAATCTTGAGGCTTCAAAATTCCAATAAGGTGGGGCATATACAGTGTATACTAAATGTGGGGATTGCCTTCAAAAGTTTTTGGAAATTCCCCAATAGTTTTTACTATTCTTTGCCTCGACCGTGAAATCAAGTCCCTAAAAGCGACAATAAGACAGGCACAGATCGTATTTCTTTACAAATGTTAAGAAGGAATCTTACAGCACGATAAATGTAATCCCAAACATGTCATATTTGACTAATAACATAAGTTAGACTGAACAGAGTAATACATCCTGAAACTGAGAGTAATATATTTGATTAAATTGGTTCCACCATTCAACTATAAATGTAATGTCTCCCTTAAATTTCATGCACCAAACACCTTTAGGTTTTGAATCCTAAGGCTCACATAACAAAAAGCACAGCATAATTAAGAAATAGAACAAAAGTTCACACGATCCCTCACATAGAGGGGGAAAATAAAAACACTTCTTCTGTTTTTTTTTTCATGTAAATATACCTGAAGAACAAAAATAAATAGAATAAATAAATAAAAATAGTTACACTAGTTGAAATTGAACATAGTGACAAATAGTAGGACAATTGTAAAACATGTTGAATCAGGTAGAAGTAAAACATTAGAAAGACAAATTATCCTAATGTAAAAAATCTACCAACAGGTCCAAATTCTCCATCACTGCACAAACCTAAATTCTTCATAGCTGATCTTCTCACATTTCCCCTACGTATCTCTTTCCTTGTCTTCTCACGCACGTTTGCTGACAATGTGGGCTTTTATAAAGTTAGTTTTGTACGAGACATATTAGCACCTAGAAAACGCATTTTAAAGAGTAATGCTGTATATTTAAAATTTAAATTTTTTTAAAAAATATACATATTGATGCTAGATAATTTTTACTTACTTAATTTAGTATTTGGGCCAAATTTTAATTTAATTGAAATTATATTTTTAACATAATTCCTTTTTAGATCTAATAGAATTTAAATAAATCTAGTAATGTATGACCTTTAATTTTAGTTTTAACATTAAATATTTGTTGAGTAAGTCGGATATTTGTTGAGCGGATCGAATATTTACTTAGTAAATCGAATAATATCAAAATATATTTGATATCTTATTCAAAATATCGGATATCTAAAATTTTAAATTAAATGTCAAATATCATTTTCTAATATCAGAAATATCGGATGTTTGAGCCGTAAATAATCCTACCTATTATTAGTTTTGTTTTTAGAATTATTGCTCCTCCTTGTTTATCTCACAACAATTGTATTAGGCCTTATCTTTTTTGTTATGTTACTTAATTGTGCTAATATGATTTGGGTTTCAATTGGAGTCATACTTTTCTTTGTCGTTATCTACTTTTGGTCTGTGTGTAGGTTTCAAATTAAAGATTTGGCAATCACAATGTGAAAACCTTCCATAGATAAAGAAAAATGAACAGGAAATTTGCTGGAAGTAACCATAGCGCATAAAAATGGAATGGGTTTGGTAGAGGAAAAGCAGAACAACAACGAATTCTATGTACAATATGGTAAAAAAAATATTCAAAAAGAAAATGATGCAACACCACATGAAGGGGTTGAGTTATACTAGAAACAGGAACTTATTGCATAGTGAAAGCTCTCACTAGTAAGCTTCAGCCACTTCCCACCAGCATTGAGTAATTTGATCCGCCTAAGTCATGATCAGGTAGAGGAACTGTAAGAACTGGGCAGTAGGACAATATATGAAACTACGAAGTTAAGTAGCAGAGCTTTGGCTACACAAAAGCAAGATACTTGATGCATAAATCGCAATACGTACAAAAGAACCAACTATTTCATAAGCAAAACTAGATATTAAAATAATTTATTACCATCTAGCTCTAGGAACTCATGAGCTCAAGTACCTTAGCCTGAAAAAATGCTGAAATGTATCAACATGGAAAAGAGAGACACTAATTCAGACACAAAAGTAAAATTCAATAAATTAGCTCTCAAATAAAATTCAATAAGTTAGCCCACAAATAACTTCGAATTCCTCTCCCGTAACCTCGCCCTAGAAAGAGCAAGCATAAAAACCCGATAAAAAAGGTACTTTGTTCAAAAAGTAATAGCTGAGCTCATCAAAGAGCAAAATTCCATAGAAAAGGTTCAAAATATCAACAGTTTGACATAGTAGTAGATGGTGACCACTGATTATCATAGTAGTTGATGGTGACATAGTAGTAGATGGTGACCACTAGTTATCAAACTCAGGCTGAGTTCTGTGATGATACACATAATCCCATTACCATACATGCTTTCTTGCTCAAGCACTCAATAACTTTTCTCCTGTCCCTTCCTTTCTTGCTGGAGTAGCATCAGATTCCACCTGAAGCTAAGAAGTCAAAGAGGCCACCATGGGAAGTCAAAGTCAGCATCAGCTTCAATTATAGCATATTAATTGACACGAGTGAGTGAGTAGAGCTGGTGTTAAGAAACATACCTATGGATCGTGAAGCATAAATCACACCCAAAATATGACCGTCATTCCAGTTTATCACTTTCCCACCCGCAGCTTCAATTCTAGCATGTTCATTGGACTTGTCGTGCTGAAAATAAAATTGGTGTTACCAAATACCAGTAGAGCAGGAAAATAGCATTTTATATATATTTATTATAGATGCTCACCTTCGAATTAAAGGCAAGTAAGATCTCTAATCTAATAACATGAAATAAGAAAAGATAAATCAAACAGAAACAAAACTAAAACCAACTTCAATGCCTGCCCAAAAGTGATTATCTAAGCTTAGAAAAATCTGGGAATAAAATTTAAATATTGGGCAGCAGAAAATCATCAACCAAAATATCCATTCAAAAAATCAGATACGGACTAAATTCATATGCTTTTTAACTGAGAAAATTAAAAACTAAAATTAAGATTTTTGGAAATAAACTCTCAACACCCCGATGCACTATTTTAGGCCTGTATCAGAACATTATCAAAGGAGGTAGAGCAGATGCAACCTGCCAACCCCTTGCCTATGCATACCTCCATAAATAAAGAACAAAACACCACTGCAGACCACAACCAACCAGCCTAGCACCACAATCTCCTATTGGGAAACAACTCAAACAAATCCCCAAATGCCAGCACATCATTACTCAAAAGTATCTAGTATTATAAACGCCAATTTATTTTTATATTATTAATTCATTTCAAATGACGTGACTGAATGCTTTTCGAAGTAAATCCAGTACTGCCCTTGATTTTTTTATTACAAATTTAACATAATTAATACCAAATTAAGTAATAATAATAAATTACATGAATAAAAAAGTCAATATGAATCAAACAATACAAGACACAGAGAAAAATAATATAGAGGTGCGAGGACAATTAAGAGCTAGCTCACAGTCATTAACCAATTTCATGAAATGTGACTCATTTGAAGGAACAAACTCTAATAATACCAATATATTAATTACTCTTTTAAATAAAATATTATCAAATAAGCTAATAAAAAATAGATTACATGATCGAAAGAGTCGCTATGAATCAAACAGTGATATAAGGTTGTGAAAGAAATTGAATTGGAGAGAAAAGAAGGATATAAATAGGGTCAAGTACAACAAATTGAAGAAGAAAATGTATGAGAATCAATGAGTATACAGTTTGAATGATTGTAGTTATTATCTAGGATAACCAACGATAAGATTTAAAACTATTTTATTAAACATGCCTTACTTGGTAAAGTATTGAATACTAAATTAGATATAATATATTATATTTATATTCAATTGTTTGTGGCCCATGACATGAATGAAGGGAGCACATCAAAGATGCACAAAATCTTGAAATTAAAAGTTCATTGAATGTTAATTTGAACAGCCAATGCTCTAATCTATTATTCTTTTTCTCTCTCAATTGGGTTAGGGGGGAAACTCTTTTGACCCATTAGCCCTTCCAATTTTGGAGGCACTTCTGACTCACCAGACATGATACAAACAACTGATCAAATTTTTAAACAAATTGCAGAAGCAAATAATAAACAATCCTACTTTAGCAAATTTATCTCGAGAGACTTCTTCATCAATTAAAAAGCCCTCACTCAAAAAAGCTTTGCAAATGTTTATGCTACAAGTGTCCTACCTACTGATCTAATCAAAAAATCCTATTTTGAGACTTATTCAAGAAAACTAACCTAGATCCAAGCATAACTACATAGAGACACACACCCCTGCCCCCTTTTGGCACCCTCGGAAAGGCAAATTAAGAGACCAAATATGGAGAAGACATCCATGTCTTAGCAAAGATCTAAACAAACGCGTAGTTGAAAGCAAGCAGATATTAAGCTAAGCATTGAATATCCTAGTTCATCATAAGGTAATAAGTTTTAAGATTAGATAGGAAGCCAACAAAAATAAAGATGATGACAGAATTATCAAATAGGTAGGGGTAATCAAGAAAGTAATGTAGAGGTTGAGTGAAAAGTATTGGGATATCGAAGTATCCAAAAAATAGGCACATGTTTGAGAGTGTCGGATAAATAGTGTCAGTTTTAGGAAGGATGGGATCAACACTAGGACTGTTCTAGCATCAGCTTTGAGAGCAACATAGATGATTTTCACACAAATGAACATTTGACTCTCATGTGTTTAATATGGGTCGTGTTTTGCTCAAATCATTCCTGTGAATATGATTTACCATAAGCTTGAGGTGATTCTCATTCTGCACCACTTACATGCATGTCATAAATCAAAGAGGTCTTATTAGGCTGCAATGGGGCTAGGCTTTAAGGTATGGAATAACTTTAGGATTGTGGTGCGAATAAAATTCTTGGAACCTAGTGGAGTGATTTTCTTTAAATAAACATCGACACAATCTCCTCACGCCAAATCATTTTCCATCACAACATAATATTTTCACTGTCATAATTTTTCCCCCTTCACCTATTCATTTTGATTTTTCTTTTCAATCCTTTTGGATTTTTTTTCCTTTTTCTACCTTCACCTTGCTTCCTTTCGCCCCTTGATATTGAATTTCTTTTTTTCTTTTTTTCCCTTTAGGAATTTTTCTTTTTCTCCTCCTTTCATTTTCCATTATTTTATTTTGCAATGATTTTCACACCTTTTCTTCCTCCTTTTTTTCAGGCACAACACTTGCCATGGACACCCATTTTTTTCCATAAAATTTCCTTCCATACATCCACTTTATGATGATAGATAAATAATCCTCTACTAGTCCTTTTGGTGTAGGGATCATGACAGGAATTCGGTTAATAAATGGGTGCAGGAAAATAAAAATGGCTCATAAGGCTCAAACTGGTTGACAAAGGAAATAATGACATTGGTAGGCTACTTTTGGCTTGTGGTACTCATTAATATAAAATGAAAGTTGCCTCTATCATCTTTATGATCAAGCAATGCATGTAAGTAGCTTCAAAGAGAATCAAATCAAATTCTAGAATTCAATATCCACAAATGATATCACACAAGAAGAGAAATTTAAATTTAGAGGCTCAAAAACTCACAGGTTAAAGTTGTTCTCATATCTAATCCTGTACCAAATCTCGTACCAGTGTTTGTGAAGGACGGTAGGGGGTTGCATGCTCAAATTTGATCTTATTACTATTCCCTTCGATAGCTTAGGAGTTTTCAATGATTAACAAAATATCTGAAAGCATCAACACACATTCGTATAAATCAAGCAGGTTAATGAGATGCCCTTCCAAAATTGTCCTCTAGTCACCACCTACTCCAATTGACCATGGGAGGTAAAGATATATGAATTACACTATCTTAATCATGCTTGGTTCTATTCTAATCTTCTCAAATTTGTCTCTACTCAAGGTTTTTGTGAGATATCAGCTAGTTGGTTGGACCTCAATTTAAAAAAAAAATAGTTTATGAAAAATAATAGTTCATAACAAATCATGCATAGAAGTTAAATCAAATTGTAGCAAAAAATTATAAATAGAGCACATAAACAAAGCTTGCAAACCCCAAAATTCAAGAGGTTTTCTCCTATTAACAAAAAAAAATGTAAATAGTTTGAGAAATCAATACACTAATCAAAAAATATACCAAAAACTGCCATTCCAAAGCAAAACATCATAAAAAATAAAAATAAAAATAAATCCTTGTCAAACTTCATAAATTTTTAGAATATTAGATCAGAAGTGATATTCAATATTTAGATTCTCAAGGTTTGGAAGCTCACTATTCATTAATTCTTCTACCAGCAGCACTTTTTCAAGACACTTGCAAGAACAAACAAGAGTGTCATCAATAGGAAAAGATAAGAAAAACAAAGGGTTTTGCTACACTGACCTTTGCCACTCACAAATTTCTTGCTATCAGAATCAATACCTGTTACGTAATAGGTTCAACTCATTGTGTCTGTCATACCTCTCCTGCATATCCACCCAAAGACATTGTGCCATATTGTGCAGCGAACCCAGAGCAGCAGAGAGTAACTCTACAAAACTACAATCGAGCAAACCAAGACCAGTTTCTACTTCTCCGTCGTCTCTCACTCACTCACTCACTCACTCACTCTCCCCTTTCTATTTCTTTCTGTTCGATGGCGACAGCGGGAGCAACATAGGAAGAGGAAGAAAGGAAAATCGGTGGGGATGAGAGGCAACATCGAACACAATAGAAGGAGCGACAGTTTAGAGAGGGCGTCCGAATGCCTGAGCTTTACCAAAACACGGTGGAGTCGGAAACAACGGTAAAGTATGTTATAGGCTAAGGTAGAAGAACAACCATTCGTAAATGAGAAAGAAACGTAATAGGGCGTCATGTGTATGAGTGAGTATTTTTGTTTTTTTTTTAATGCAAAAATATGTTTATTTATCAAAAAAAAACAAAGCTTCAACTTCCCATTTTTATTTATTTTTCAGTACAAAAATTTACTCAAGGGTTATGTCCCTTAAGGCCATGATAGTAGAAACTGTCACCTTCGATCACGCCATGATAGTCAATATTAAAACGTATCTTATTTTATTTATCTAAAACTAATAACATTAATATGGTTATAGTAAATAACATAAGATGAAGGGAAAAAAAAACCTAAAACATAGAGTACTTAAAAAATATTTAAAACAAATGGTATCCGAATAAAATTAGATCAAATGTCATAGACCTAAGTTAAATCTATACTAATATAAATATTTGATAAAAATATATGATAGCTAAAAGTACAATATAGATATCACCATCACCAAAAAAATGTATAAATACCGAAATGATAGAAATTAGAACTCAAAGAAATATAATATCCATCGTCTCAATCATTAGATTATGATCTTTTGTTTATTAGGGTTTACGGTAGGTAGCCGGGTCATAAACCACCATGCCCAATTTTTGCTCCGAATAAAACTTAATCAAATATGTTTCAAACTCAATCACATGTATCGGATCCCTGAAACTAAATTTTTTTTGTTACATTATCTATAAATACTAATCTAATTTTAATTTTAATCAAAGTCATTTTTTTGTTATTTACTTTTAGTCTATGCATGTATTTTGAATTAAATAATTTATAATTGTTTATTGATTATATAGATACTTCGGTCGGCATCATTTTTCATCGGTTTGATGATATCAGAATTCATATTATTAATATGACCGGTTATGTTAGTAGGTTAAATAAGCAAAACCACCTTAGGAGTCATGACTAGGATCATTAAAACTTCAATTCGGCTAGTTTGTTTTAATTAAATGAGTCAAGTTTGTTTGACGGTTGGGTATTAGGGTCAATTGATTTCTTCTTATTTTTTCTTTGGTTTCCTTTTTTTGATAGCTGAATGGTTTTGTATATATCCTAATGTAATTATATTTGTTAGATATTATATTACATTATAAATATCTTTGATCAAAAAATAAGACATAAATTTATCAAAATTTAAATTAGATATTATATCATATTACATTATATCTATTCAGAAAACTTAGACAATAAAAATAGGACATAACCCATAATTTAGAAGCTGCCTATAAAGTAACATACAACATAAATTTATTTTAAGTGGTCAAATAGGCTAAAAGCCAACTTATTTTGTTTACTAATGACAAAAAAAGTTCTTTCATATTGGAAAAAGTAACAAACCAAACATACAAAATAATAAACAAAAGTGATCAATAATATAAAAGCTAAGCTATATTATATACCCTAAGTTCTATAAAACAACAAACGGATATATGAAATTAATAAATAAATCAAGACAAATAACAAATGACAAATGAAATGGACGAGGATTGGGAATCAGAATGCCAATATATTTAGAGACGGAACATTAGAAAAAATGTAGGTTTGTGTAATAAGATTAAATTCGGATAAGTGGTTGAAATTTTTTTTATAAAAAATGACATGTTTGTTAAAGTAATACCACCAATTTGGAATTGCTTGGAGCCCCTGAGGAGTTGCTCACCCTGAAGCCTCCTCTTCCCTATAATTAGAGCATCATGATTTTGTATAAACTTGGTAGCCTCCATGGATCTCTCATAAATAAACTCTAATTCAATAGCAAAAGCTCCTACAAGGCATTATTGATACAAGATTCCCAACCCTAAAGGGAGTTAGTGCACTATCACCTCTTCACGTGCCTCTATCTTAGGTGTAAACCGAACTAGATACAAAAACCTTGTGTATTAGACCTATGCTAACATCTAACCCTATCGTGAGGAATGGAACTCAACATACTCTAGAAATTGAACATGTGAATGCAACAAGGTCAAGAAAAGACCTCAAGCAGTAAGGACACCTCCTCTTATTTGGCATTCCCTCCACCAACTACGAGCTCATCCATAAAGGTATAACACCACAGCCTCAACCCTTTTGTCATTAGGATAGTCGTATGAAACAAAGGTTTTCTCCACATCATGGATCAAATTCTCCATGATGTCTGGGTTTGCTTAGCCTTTGAAGATTGGTGGGCGGTGGTGACCAACCTTACATAACTAGTCTATAGAATAAATGGAGGTAGCAATGGTACATGTTGAGAAAGCTAACAACACTAAGTTCCCAATAAAGGATAACTATATTATAAACTACAAAAAGACCACATATCCAAACAACATGAGAACACATTAAAAGGCCAACACTCCACCATCCCCAAACTCTCTCATAGTAGTTAGATTACAATCAATACCTAAGTTTATAAAGTCATTTTCATAATTCAATTTTCCAAGTTCAAAACTAAAAATCTATAATACCAACTTGTAACACTCTTAATTTCTGAAATCACTTTTTTTTAAAGAGTAGCATAGGAGCAAAATTTATAGTTGACGGTGAAGCAAACACGTAAAATAGTGAAAAGGTGTGACTATCACCTAGCTAATGTCATGTGGTAGGCTAAGGTTGGAATGATAAAAACAAAACACCACAACTACTAAACCAGATTCAAGAACACACGTGTGCGCACACACACATAACCATGATAAGGTTATAGAAACATAAAATATGTTTAATAGTGATAAAAGAACGAAACACCTAACAAAAACAAAAGAGGCCCAAACATGGGAAACAACTCTCTCCCGCTGGGCTAGCTGCACACATCATCACTTTTAATCAAGCATTCATTGATCATCACGAGACAACTGGCTATCATAACCATCATCAAATAGGGCTTTATCACACTACACAAATACATGACTTATTCATTGAATGGATAGGGACCAAAAGTGGTAGCATTAGTATGCGAGTACAGAGTAAGAACTAATTATCACACATAAGTATGGACATGCTATCACCCTATAGACAACCTAGAAGAATAATTTTATAACAAATATAAACCCATAGTATGAAAACAACTATAAACACAACAATTAGAAATCATGGCATGCACATAATAATAAGGTATGGAAGCCAAAATCAAATATATAAGGACACATTTCCTACCACAAACGGTTAAAAGCCATAAGGCACCAAAACCAAAAGAGCATTCTGCTACCTACAAATGCAACATAATAACGCTCGAGGGATTATACGAGGACATTAAAGTTCACCTAGCCCAAAAACATGAATGCCACCACAGATTGGATATTTTATCCACTATAAATGAAATATGGCTAAGGTAGTCCCAATAAAGGTATCTTAAGCATTACACATGCTTACCCCTATAGAGTTCAAGGATTGTATAGAGTTAAAAATGAACCAAGCTACTATATAACTAGGTACCCTTTCTATCTAATGAAAAACATAAAATGAAGGTTAAAGAGACTATGTTTTTATAGTGCGAGCATAAAGTGCATTCCACAAAAGGAATCTTAGAGAGCATATCTTCACATATCACACAAATGATTAATGATAACACAAAATTTATTGCAAAAACATAGAAATAACAATTTTTTTATCTAAAAATACCTATTTTAGTTGGAAAATCTGAAAAAGACAAATGGGAAAAATACTCAGATAAGATAGGCTCAGTCATCATAAAATAGGGTTACACACCAAATTTGTAAAATTTAATATTTATGAAAATCACTATTCATCAATAAATGGAAAAATGTTATTTTATATATAGAAGCTTAAATCAAAAACCAAAATAAATATTTTATTATTGAAAATTACTATTTATCTATAATAACCATTTATGCCCATGTACTCTTCATGAGGGTAAAATGGACATTAGTTAATGCTGAGGGTCACATCTTGCTTAGAATTACACTAAAGGCCTTTCAGGGTTATTTTACTCATATTCGTGTTACTTATCTCAAAATCAAGATTATTGTAGGATAAAACTCTACTTATAATAATTAAGGGCACATTAGCCATCACTACCACGGAAAGAGCTTTTAATAACGGTTATTTTTCAATTTTAATAACGGTTTTCAACCGTTATTGAATCGCCCGTTATTATATCTTTAATAACGGTTCATAAACGTCATGAAAAATACACAAAAACCCGCGAATATGTCCGTAAACTTCATATTTAATAACGGTTTTTACTTAAAAACCGTTGTTAAAAATGGAGCTTTTAATAACGGTTTCACTGTAAACCGTTGTTAAAAATAACGGTTTATCAGAAAAAACCGTTGTTGAAAACCAGAGTTTTAATAACGGTTCGTATACAAAACCGTTATTAA
Source organism: Tamarix austromongolica (assembly GCA_039764185.1). Classification (NCBI taxonomy): domain Eukaryota; kingdom Viridiplantae; phylum Streptophyta; class Magnoliopsida; order Caryophyllales; family Tamaricaceae; genus Tamarix; species Tamarix austromongolica. Next base: position 75,817,500 of record CM077817.1, read on the forward strand.
AACCTCAGTGTTTAATAACGGTTTCTCATAGAACCGTTATTAAAACTCTGGTTTTCAACAATGGTTTTTCTGATAAACCATTATTAAAAATAGGTTTTAATAACGGTTTTTATAGAACCGTTATTAAAAGTATATGTTTTTTTTTAGAATTTTTCTGTTTTGTTCCTGCCCACATACACAGTTGTATGTTCAAACAATTACCAAATCTGCAATGTTTATCAATTCATACCAGCAGGGTATCACACCATAATTTCAATCAATCTATAATTGGTATGCATGTCTCAATACACCAACTATACTTAGGAATAAAAATTAGTGGGCATACCACAACTTGGTAGCTCTACACCCCAAAGTAAAGAGTTCACAGATCTAGGCTGAAAGACCGAAAGATGTAGACAAAATACAAACCTGAAAATGCATGTAGAATATATAGATCGCTACCTAATACCGAATGAATGAGTGCACGTGCTTGGCCCACTGGTCTCTAACTTCATCAATTTCGTCAACATTATATTACTGGCCTCGTGCATAGTCATCGGTGAAAAACTACAACACCCATGTTTCAATTAATATACAGCCATTAGGTCAAAAATATATATGTCATGATTCATTAATAGAAAAATATGGAAAAGCAAACATACATGGCTTGAATCTATGTTGACCGATCTATTCTGGACTATAAGATCCATTGCTCTACATACATAGTATCCACAATCATCACCGTTTTGCTGTTGTGGACACTGTCAAATGAATTCAGTTAGCTCTCTAACTATTATATATTAATTTGAATTAAAACAAAATACAAAATAGTTGTCTTCCTACTTACCATGATAGGCTCATATTGAAGATTCTTTGGGTCTGGGACACCATTCCCACCTCTCCTTTGATATGCCGTCCGTAGTGCCCTAATAAATAGAGTTGGATACATAATATTGTAAGTATATATACCTCAAATAATGAAAGTAGAATATATATATGTATAAATAAGCTAATGAAGTAAGAAGTGAAAAGTATACTAACATGTCGATAAATTCCTTCCCACCAAGACGAGCGACCTCAAAAGGCACGTCATAGGTTCGAAGGGAATCAAACACATAAACTTTGTTAAGATCAGGTCGGACGGCGTACAAAACCCAATGTTCAGTTGCGAGGTGAGGAATGAGATAGAGCTTGTTGTGTCCCTCAATCAAATTGCTATCCGCTAAATAGTTTATGTGCCTACCCTCTGTTATTGTACTACTGTCAGCTATGTAGTATGGGCACACAAAAACAATAGAGGACAGCATTCCCTCCAACGCAGCGCGACTAGCTACCAACCTATATATGGACGACAATAATAATGGATATTTTTTAATAACTAATAACTCATATAAGCTTAAGAGGTCGTAAAAATTCTATGTCTCCAAGAGTACTAAAATCTGAAATATGAAATAATGCTTATGTGACATAAACGGCGACACTCGTGGTTGACATCCATTCCTGATTATAAATGTCGCTTATGTC